>CAXKWD010000002.1:50100011-50821406 GCA_964059195.1 Ectobius pallidus | reverse complement strand
TTCCTTCACCGATGAATCGTACAAGTTAATGTGAAATATGTATGATGCAGATAACTTTTCATACCAAGGTGTACAGTTTCAATTACTTTATTTTTACCAGCGTTTTAATAGTCTCAAGAATCTAATTACGTCTTGAAAGACCTAAAAAGAAATCTGATGTAACGTGTATGTTTTAATGTGTGATGCTGGGAGTGGAATCATGGTTTTGTATAGAAGAAAGGAACGGTGATCACTGCCAAAAGCACTTTGCTGGCTTGGAATACATAATTACTACAGAGGAGCGACGTCAACAACAGCCTGCTCGGGGGGTTGACGTCAACACCGGCAGACCTTAACCCTGAAGATGTGTACGGTACACTCACAGCTAAATCCTGTGGTACCAAATTGTTTCCTTTCCAAGCTTGTGTATTTCCATGATCACAGAGATATATATTCAGTAGTCATATGGACCCCCCCCCCCCCAACAAAGATAGCTTTAGCGCCGAATTAGGGCTTAAAATCGATTACAATTTTTAATCGAGTTAACGCTTGACTTTAATCGATTAATCGACTGATTAATCGAAAAAGTCTGTATTTTAAACGAAATCAAAGTGTACATTTAATATTGTTTTACACGTTTAATAACTACTACACTCAGATAATCAGAAGAAATCCTGAATTAATGAATACCATTATTAGTTAACTAGTGAAGAAATATATACAGAACTTATATTTCGGGTAACTTTTTCAGCCAAGACTTGAGACACACGAGTTTGTTGACATTTGAATGATGAAAAGACGATCGTAGCTTGTTTACAATAATACCGTCAGCACTAAAAACTCTCTCACTCATCACTGAGAAAGGAGTTTGGTCATTTGACCGATTTCTCGGGGGGGGGGAAGTTTTCAGAATTCGACTAAACCGATTAATAGGAAAATTTAATTCATCGACGATTAAATATTTAATCGATTAATCGGGCCGATTAATCGATTAATTGGTACAGCCCTACGCCGAATCTATTTCCAAGATTTGCATTCTAAAAAGTGTAAAAAATCTAAAACTATAAAACTTCTCGGCAGAACCCTTTTAAGAATATTTTGTAATCGAAAATAAAATAATTAGCCTATACATATTTTAAGGAACATAATTTACTTACAAGTGATCTTATTAAGATAAGCCTATTTTTTGTCAGTCATAGTACAATCACAGAATGTACAATGATGATCGCCTGCATTCTCGTGGTTAGCGTCACTGGCCCGGATCTGCAGGCCGGGTTCGATCCCTTTAACCCGGATTTTCTGAAGTAGAGAGGTCTGGAACGGGGTGAGCTCAGCCTCGATGAAACTGAAAAAAATATGGCATTAAAGTTTGCATCCACTAGCAGTTGGAAGCGCATTAAGGTTTAAAAATTGTGTCAGCAACATCTGCTAAATGCGTTCAAACGGCATGACATTTTGCGCAGTTATATTTTAGGGTATAGGGCAAACGTGCCTAATTTAGCAGTATCTTTTTATTTTATTTACTGCATAAACAGGAACAGTAATGGAAAAATAAAAAAAAAAATGTATAAAATAGAAGAGAAGATGCCCTCTTTGATGAATAAGATGAAATATTTCCACTGCTGTTCCCAATTTTGCAATAAATAAAATAAAAAGATGCTGCGAAATTAGGGGTACTGCGAAATTAGGCATGTTTGGTATACTTGATTATTTTACGCTAAAATAAAGAAAATTGCAGTTTCACGAACATGGCTAAATCAACACTTCTGTCATCCCTTAAGGATAAAAATCTGCGGTCTAGTAATAGCAGAAAACACGTAATGGAATTTAATTTGCTGCAGCATTGCGGAGGGGGAGATTTGCGTGTGTCTGTAGGGTGTCGGGAGTCGCGATATTGTCCAACACCGCTGTTAGCAGATGGAATTGCTGTTGCATTCATTGATTTACGACGACAAGAGGGTGATGACGTAATCTTGTGTTCTAGCATGCGCACACCAAGATCGACAACTTTATCAGCTCGTGCACCCCATCCTCTTAAATTAATGTTGAATACAGACACAGCGATAAATAGCATATTGTCGCTCAACATGTGAATTCCGGTCGAAAAAAAAAAACAAGTTATTTCTTATTTAACAAATGAAAATATTTCCCTGGGCTGATCACTCATCCGGGGAGGCCCTCCATGTCCTTGTCTGGTCAAAAAAGTATGTATGTGATCCAAAGATAATCCCTCTCCCGACAGGCCCGGGCGGCTTGGGTCGCTTAAATCGTAAAAGGGAGAGGTAAAAAACTACGACAAAGAAAGAAAGAAAGAAAGAAAGAAAGGAAAATATTTCCCCTGTAAAAGAGACACGTAAAAGTAATTAGTCGTGGCATTCAATCTACTTACATAGAATCTATCTAGTAAGTAAAGGCAGGATTCCTCTTAACGAAAGTTAATTTAATTTATTTGTCCTGTTTGGATGATGCATATACGATAATATTATGTCAAAGGGGAAAGTTATTGGAATATTAAATTCATTACTCAGGAGCAGTAATATTTTGTCAAAAAACAAAGAAAATGTTATAACTATAAGGGGCTAGAAAGTAGTATAACAATATTTGGTGCAGAATCGTGGACGGCAAGTAGAAGAAGGAAGAAAAAAAGCTACAGAAATGGATTATTGGAGACGAGCGGTCAGGGAATCAAGGAGAGAAAGGATTAAAAACGTTAAAAATAGAGGACATAATGAAAAAAATTATTTAAAAGATTAGAATGGGATGGGCATGTAAGTAGGATGAACGATGGAAGATACCCAAAACGGGAACCACCGGAAAGAAACAGGAAAGGAAGACATCGAAAATCGGATAAACGGAGTGAAAAGTGTATACCTAGGTAGTAGGCTACAGAAAGGACCACAAGAAAAATATATTTTAGATTGGGATTTATGGAGGGAAATTTTTTTCATGTACTGAAACATGTATGGTGCATATTTTGGTTGAGAAAACTACGACATTATAGAATATTCTAATAAAAAAATTATGGGAAAATAATTTGTTATAATTTTTCGAAATTCCTGAAAGTATGCGGAAGCAAATAAATTCTCTTTGCTGCAGAACAGACGTTTATCTATTAACTCCAAAGACAATATTTCTGTTTCTAATCACGAGATTATTATTCTAGCAGAGGGTGTCTGAGCCTTAAACTAAGTGCCACTTCCTGTTTGTGCTTCATTTAAATTTAAGAAGATATTATTTAAAAAGTTTGGCGCGAAGTGTTATTCACGCAAGGAAAACAAATTATAGATGATATCTTACCAGGGCCCTGCCCCTTGCCCTCTTGCGCTTAATTAAAAGTTCTGATAAGTGCTAATTATTTATAGTCTCCATAAACAATGCTATGATGTCGGCCATGGTGTGACTTCTAGTTCTATATCTTCATAATGTTTTATTTATTTTAACGATATTTTGGCATGAGATGTGTTACAAGTTATAATAAACAAACAATTTCTATAGCTGCATGTTTTCAAGCCATACGAATTAAAGTTGCTGGATAAACCAGTGAAACAATAAAATTTCTTCAAATTGCTAAGATTTTATTAAATAAAATCAGTGCCTTTCTTACCTACTGAAAGTTATGAAGTTGCCAACATTTCTGTGACTTTTTTTTAAAAACCAAGTTCAATTAAATATTTGGGTTATGTCAGCTCAGTAATTGGCTAAGTTTGATAATCAAGGATACCTAGTTGTCGTGAGTGATGGATTCACGAATTGTGGTTATTACCATCGATAAAGTGGTTTGTTTACTTGTACTAAGTTTAATTAAACGTTTGGATTATGTCATCTCAGCAAGTGGCTGAGTTTACTAAATAATCAGTTTTATAGAAAATGTATAAATATTTTATTAATATAAATGTTGATTAAACTTTAGATCACATCCGTATCACCGTACAGACGATGGACAACAAGAAAAAACCAAAGAAGCCATTAATTGAACTTAAAACATTTCACTTCTGCAGGTCTAAAACAGCTGCAGTTCTTGTCCCACATTATTAAATCCCCTGTTAAAAATTCCGAATTAATTAATTAATCTGAACATTTTCAAAGTTAAGAAAATAATTAAGTTCATTACACAAATATTTATTTTTCATATAGTGCTTTGTTTAATCCACAGTTGAATTTAACGAAATTTTAAGGTACTAGTATGTAAATTTCATGCTATGAACGTATCCCATAAAAAAATAGAACTTATTTCTTCAGATACGCATACTGTAGTAGCCGTGAAGTCTCTGAGTCCGTGATATATATATATTTTTTTAAATTTAATATTAGCTACGTCAGTATAAGAGAGTTCTCGGGTTCGTCTCCAGCGTCCCCAGATCTAAAATGTTTTATTTTCGGAGGTTCGACTTTAAAATTTTGAAATCTTTAATAAAAAAAAAAAAAACTTATAAGTGTTCAGCTAATTTTTGTTTTTAAAATGTGTAAATATTAATTTCTTTGGGTAGAGTATACGAGTCATCCACTTACGACTTACCCCTTCCGTAGTATGTGGAAGAACCATTATCACGTGTCAAATTTTAAATGGGAGTTACAGTACCTAGTCATTTAAGGACAAATTTGCAGGTCCTTTCTGGATGAAAGTGGGATTAAAAAGTGCAACTTCTTTAACAAAAAAAAGTCTTCCTTATATTTTTGTGAAATTACAAAATGTTGGAAGGTCTCGTAATGAATTCTGTATTTTTTAAAGAATACTTAATACGATTGAGGACCGTTTTGGCAAAACTTAACATCTCCATTTTTTGCCAAATTGTTTTTTTAATGGTTTTAGGTGCTTTGAAATGAGATCTTTAAGATGGCGAAAAAAGAACATAAGAAAAGTCAACATACTAATCAATTCATTTTGAAGCCTCAATATGCAAGGTTTCTATCTTCTATATGTTTATAAAAACGCTTCTATATGTTTATAAAAACTAAAGAAACCTCCTGAACAATTTATGTTTTGGCACATGTTGAGTTTTGTCAAAATGGTCCTCAATTAGGAATAACTTCCGAAAATTCTGAATACATGGAAACATGTTGGGTTCTAAAGATGTTAGAAGTACCAATTTTAAGGCAATATAGGCGTTCAAACTTATTGTTAACATGATTGTTTTGTTGGGTTGCGAGAAGTAAGGAAATGGGTCATTGCAGAACGCTGGATGTTGGTGGATGGGGTGGAGAACTAGCGATCGATCATCGCGAGCAGTCGAGAGGGCGGGTGAAGACGAGATTCTGTCTAGCCGGCAGGGTGAAGGTCACGGTACACGGCAGGGGTTAAAAATAGCAATGTTGTCGCCATTCATTGTCGCAAGGCCCACATCCCACACTGAGTTCTGCTATGACTGATGTGCAATTCCAGGTGGGAGGGAAGAATTGAATTGTCAATTGCGTCGAGACTTCGAGAGAGGGGCTTAAGAAAATAAATGCTGTGCCGTATTTTGAATGCAAGAATGACAGCAATATAAGCAGAAACTATGATGTTTCAAGAGTTTTTTTATAAGGTTTATAAGATTTATTTATAAATGTTATTTTATTTGACCATAAAAAAATATGTTGTTTCTGGTCAAGCAACATTCTGATGGTTCCAATTTGGTACAAAGGAAAGCTCCTTCATTCCTTATTGGATTACTGTATTAATATTATTAAAATTTTCGAAAAAAGAAGGCACAGTTTTATAAAATGTTTTGCACTGATTTGCAATTTAGAACTCCAATTATTTCCTTTTTTAAGATAGGAAATAACGTGTGTGCTTTAAATATAATTATGATTTATGATGATTCCATTTGAGCCCAAAAGTGAACCTGCTTCTTTCCTTATTAGATTATTAAGTTTACTTAACTTCCACATTATGTCAGCGGGATGGTGGTCGCTTTGAAATACGAAATTTTGTTCCAAAAACGATTATATTCCCAGATGCATATTGCTGTATAATTGGAATAAAATCGAGAAAGAAAGAAAGAAAGAAATATACTGATGCATAGATCAACAATAAAAACATTTAGCCGAGGGAGGTTCAAATTCTGTAGCCAGCCAGTTTAGCTTGGATTTTTTCATGGTTTACCCAGTCATAAAGGCAAATGCCGAATTGAATATTTACTTACAATGACTCATTCTTGCTATTTCTTCATGAATCAAATTCATTGAAATCAATGTCAGCTAAAATTTACTGATGCCATAAAACACACCAACAATAGAAAATATTTAAACATCAATAGTTGCATGTTCTACTGGTATACACACAGAACCTCAACTTCTGATATGGCATTGATGCTGAAACAGGGTGTCCACTGGTCGGGTAAAATCCGGGAAAAGGCCGGGAATTTCGTATGGTCGGGAAAATCCGGGAAAAGTCAATAAATTTATTAAAATATCCGGGAAAATTCGAAAAATTGCAAAGTGTGATCAAAATGACTTCTAGACATTAATAGGCGTATATGAAAGTATATTTAATTTATTTTATTGTTCCTAATTTTTGTATCTGTTATAGCCTAAGTACTTATTGTTTGCACTTACTTTTCTTACTAAAAGTTTTTCTTATTTAAAGTATGTATAATCCTATAATTTTTCTTACACAGTTATTAGAAAGTGCTTCATATTTTGGTCGGGAATTTCTGAAATGATCAATGAAAATCAGGGAATAAGCCGGGAATTTCTTCAGCATTACTTGGTGGACACCCTGTGAAAGGAGTATAAATAAAACTGAATTTAAGAAAACATTAATTGAGAACATCAGCTGTGTTCAACTAGCAACTGAGAGAACACACAATTTTAAAGAAATCCCTGAGGAGTGTAATCTTTTAACTTTTTTTAAATGGAGTGGATAAGAACTAAACATGATAGAAGTGTTTGAAGATAGAATGATTGTAATGACATGACATATATATGTATTAAGTAACTAATGGACATTAATAATGAGCCCCTACTCATTAAAAAAAATCCAAGTTCTTTGCATACTGGTATGTTTGCAGTTATAGTAAATGTGTGTTTTTTGTTGTTCCAGGAGAGCCTGGAGAAAGGGAATGGTGCAAGCTGGCATACTGGGAACTGACGACTCGAGTTGGTCGACTGTTTTCCGTGGAATTGCCGGCTGTGAATGTGTTCACCTCACTACCTCATGGCGATGGGTTGTGTCTATCCACGTTGGCACAACACACCTATTCCCCACCCCACGAGTCCGTCCGGAGGACACGCGCCAAAATAGGCCTTGGTAAGCAAACAATAATGTGAAATCTGAATTAATCACACTAGCTTTTCATCACTTTGTTGACTCAGTCTTATATATATTTTTCCCACCATGTTGATTTCAGTACCTGCATTTAATGTTGGACAGGAGTATTTTATGATTTCATTTATTTTTTATGCTGGGCTTAGTATATTTTTGTATCCTTTTACTAACCTCGCAACTAGTTTAATCTTTCTGTTAAACATAAAACTGATGCCTCAGATCAGTATGGCAGCAAATAAAAAAATTGTGCTTTTGAGATAAAGTATATACACAGTGCACAATACCATGTGATCTGTCAGTTCAATATGGAAGCAAGAAATCATCTTTATTATTTCCAGCAGAATATCATATATTTTTCCTTCTTTTATTCCACTGGAAATTTGAAGAGCAGCCATCATCAGTACACTGCTCTAGGGAGCCGGCTTTATCTGCTCCACTCCTGTTAGTGTTTTTCACAAGGAAAGCTGTTTTCCACAAGGAAAGCTGAGGAGCAAGGCGGTTGTAAACGCAGTTCCTGTAACTGCACAGGAGTAAATTTGTGATACAAATTGATTTGAACACTGCAGTACTCAACAGGACTGAACCTGATCTGCCGAACCATTGAGGGAGGGTATGAATGATCTCAACATTTTCCCCTTTGTTTCTCTTTCCATTGCTCCCATCATACTTATGTACTGAGCAGGCAAACTTGGACTGCTCAGTACTTGACGATAGTTGTTGTAGAGGAAGGTTCAGTAATTCAGTAATTTACCTTATTATTCTGAGAATTTGAGATCATTGTGTGATTTGAGTTTAAGCAAACAGCTTCTACCACATTCACTTATTGTCATTTTGAACAGGTGAAATAAACATATCATACGAGGCACTTAGAATGGCAAAGATGTGTCCACTAAACTATCTTTTTCAGAAAAATGTCTTGCAGTTTTATGAATCTCTTGTAAATTTAACACACAATTATCTAAATAGAACTTTTACTTTTACTCATTTGCAAGGTGCTTGAAGCAATGATGTTGCCCTATTCCATAAGGCAATATGGTTGTTGTTAATTATTGACTTAACAGAAAACAAGAGAAAATTAATAAAAAAATATAAAGAAAGCAAGGGCACATGCACTCAGCAGAAAAATATGTAATCATTCCGATATTTTACAGGTTTGACATCAACAAATATGTATTATTTATGTGACATATTTATTTAATGGTCTCTTTTTTTATTACAGATCTATTTGTCATTTTATTTTTTAGTTAGATCTAACGTATGGTAGTTTGTTAGGAATATTAGGTGTAGTGTAGTTATTAGAATGGGTGTTTGTAATAATTAATCTGTAAATGTTTTTCACATTGTAACTCACCTCTGACAGGGTACAAAGCCCAGGTAGCGAGAGAATACATGCATTAATGAAAAATAGAATTATTTGTTTTATATTTATATTTCTACAAAAGCAAAGATTTGTTGCATTATTAACGGTTGGTTATCCAACTTTAGGTATTGAGAATTTGAGGGTTTCCCTAATAATCAGGGCAGCTATTCCTTGTGGGTTTTTTGTCCTATACAATTATATAATTTTTACATAATTATTCATTACAATATAGGATTCTCTAAATTATTCTGTTGGAATTCACTGTTCATAGGAAGTGCTTTGGAAATGTAAAACATCTTTTCAAACATTTAGTAACTTTTATTGAATCTTAATCTGAGTTAATGATATCATGCTTATGAGATCTATTTGCCCATTTCAACAGCCATGTGTCAGATTATACTTGTATTGCGGCTGTTGCCACAAGTTCTAAATTTTTTTTTTTTCCTTTTACAGGTGTAACGTTAAGCCAGGAAGGTGATGGAGTGTGGGCGTACAACCGTTCTGATAGCCCAATCTTTGTGAATTCTCCAACGTTGGATGATCCAGAATCAAGAACACTTCTAGTGTATCGAGTACCACCTGGTCACTGCCTGAACATTTTCAATGCAGACAAGGCAGCATGTGCTCGACATTGGGACTTTGCTGGCACAGGTCCTGTTGACCCCAACTCGGTTCGCATTAGTTTTGCAAAAGGCTGGGGACCCAAGTATTCTAGGCAGGAAGTGACAGCATGTCCGTGCTGGTTAGAAGTGTTGCTCGCACCATGCAGGTGATAAGTGCCGATACCATGTGCCATGATAACAGCATTAGCCTGATCTGCTTGGTATGCCATCCGTCCTTGCCGTGCGTGAACGCGTGTACGGTTGTGTGCTCCAGGTTGACCAAGTGTCAGGCAATATTGAAGAACAAGTAAACAGTTATGGAAAATTGCCTGCCGGCAGCTTTTGTGGTCGAAACGCAGCAGCAGAAACTCAACTGACTGAACACTCTTCGTGGTCACTCCTCTTAGTCATTTGCCTTACAAACCACAGCGAGAGTGCTTGCCATCGGAAAAAGAACTGATATTAAAACTTTCCCTGTGGAGGAATAGATTTCTCTTTCTCATCTCTTTTTTTATATATTGTACTAAGTATTTTCAAGATGTACAGAAAGTTCATCACTTACAGAAAAAAATAGGGAAACAGTCTAAAAATGTGCTGTTCACTGGAAGATTCATAAAAAGGAAATTTTTGTTCCAACAGGCATCAAGCATCGTAGCCATATTGTCAATGTTATTTACAATAAGAAAAAGAAAGGAAGAAAGAAATATTGAATTCAGGAAGAGAATGAATTATTATTATTATTATTTATTTTTTATTTTATTTTTTTAAAAAGGCAGTAAATGCCTGTTGGGGACTATACCAACTAACTACTAGTTGCACAGACTTTTCTATAAATTTTATGTATCTGATTCAAAGGAAGTTTGCCGCCATAGTAATTTCTGTATCTTTCGTTGGTATATATGATAAAATCAGAGTGACTCTTTTGTATTTAATTTCTGTTCGAACTTGTATAACTATTAATGTTTTAATTTAGAAGTCATTTTCGTCTTTCTCAACTTTTTAGGTCATATTAGGAAAATACAAACACAAGACATGCAGCTTAAATCATATGTTGTGGTTTGGTTTTAAAACACTGAGAGTAGGATTATGATGTTGTTTGTCTGGAATATTGAGTTAGATTCCTAATAAATGTGTAATGAAGGGGATACACATACCTTATGAACAGCTACTAAAAGGCTATATTCCAGGTATGTGCAAGCATTTTGTGAATTGGTTAAGCAGATAATCTTCCAGTCGGCACTTTTTTAAATACAAGGTTTATTGCAATACAATATACTAGTAAAAGAGAGGCAAGTTAACAATCATTTTCTTATTGCAGAAAGTAATATTGTTCATACTCACTTTCCCAAGGCCAGGTTTTCCACTTGAAGAATATGTTGGAAAGGAAAGATGTATGAGCATCAATATGATAATCTAGGGCCCACTGCTTTGGTTTATGAGAAAGAGTTGAAAGTTCTCCCAGGTTGAAAAAGTAGTTTCAAATAGTTTTCTATGTTTATGCAAAGGAAATGTCCCAGGTGAAAGAACTAGCTTGTCCTGAATACAAACTGCCATGTTCTAATGTAAGTCCTAGTTGATCTTTTCAACAATTTTGTAGATTTTAAAAGGAAATGAACAGCCATGGAAAGAGTTGGAAAAATATTGAATTAAATAACCGACAAAATGACAGAACAGTACCTATCTGCACACTTCCCAGGTCACTCAACATGCCTTTATTAATCTGTTTTTTTTTTTTTACTTTCAATTTAGAAAACAAATCATTAAAATAACTAATGATTTAATATAAGAATTCCTGTCTGTTGCTGAATACTTAGTAAGCTTTTATTATATGGGTTGAACTTTAAAAAATTATGTTTCACAATTGAACTCAAGTTGTAATCATTTTATTATAATTGCTTCCCTACATTTATGTTGTATAGCAACCCATAAATTTGTATTCTTTACCACTTTTTTTATTGAGCATGGAATTGATAGACAAGCAGTTCCGGTGACTTTAGATTTTTAGAATTAGCCTAATTTAACTTCAACTTTATGACTTTGCATTCCATGAGGGATATCCTGCCACCTGACTGCTGTACTTACAGTAAATAGAGTAGCAGGGTGCATGCATTTGCCTTTTGAGCCATTATGTTATAATTTCTATAAACAGAGTTTTCTGCTTTAGAAAAGATAAAGTTATACTGAAAAAGTCAGTGCCATAGTCGGGATTTGAACCACAGATCTTCGGCTTTCCGTCCCACTGCTCTGCAACTTGAGCTACCGTGGCAACTTGCCGGTACAGCATTAAATTCTCCAACTGACTCACATATCCCATTATACCATCAGGCGTTCTCAATATTGAGATAACACCCCAGTATGTGCTTTAAGGTCCAGACTTTATAGTAAACCACTAGTAGGTCTCAGTGGAATTATAATTCTTTCACACCGGCCATTTGTGTAGTCAAAGCTCAAAAGGTAGATCAGACTGAAAAATTAATTGCAATAGCCTGGTTTTGAACCACGGACCTTTGGCTCTCCATGTCGCTGCTCTGCAAGAAAGTGGCGGTTAGTCTATTGTCAGCAACACTGCCCACCATAGAATGAATATAAGCTAAAGAAGTAGAGAAGTTACTGGTAGTGTTCTGTCCATTTTGTCCAGCTTTTGAAATCCTGTATAGTCAGTAACCAGTGTTTGTTTTCTTTCTTAATTTATTAATTTGCTTTTCCTTCGACCTCTAGTTCATCTAGAGGTAATGAAATTATGTTCTAAAGTCTCTCAAATAATATTTAGTTTTTTTGGAATCACAAGACTAATATTAAATACATTCATGTATACAGCAGAACCCGCTTGCTCAAACTTCAACGAAGCCCTAGTTAACGGAAACTGATTTTTCCACTTGTAAAAATTTCTAACTTCGGAATTTAGTTTATGCAGACCTGTACTTAAAGCCTCCAAAACTTTAAAGTACAATAAAAGACTGATAAAGAGATAACGGTACCACCTAGTCTTTGTGAACAGGTCATAAATATAATCTTTCTAAAGGGATCTTTTAATGAGTAGTAAGGTCGGTACTGTACAAAGAGAAAGCAGTTTTTCTGACTTCCAGCAATTCACGAAGTGTAAATTTTAAAATCATTCATGGAGGAAAATGAGGAAGCATCTCTGCAGATGTTCTACTAATTAAGCAATGGAAAGACATAGCAGCAAGGAACATTACAAAAAGATTTGATTTAAATTTTTTTTAAGTAGATTGTTGACATACCAAACTGTATTATGTATTTCCATTCGTAAATGTTTCCAGAATTATTGAAATTAAATGTTTTAAACGTCATAGAACTATTTTTATTTTTAACGGGTGTTCGTATTTGAATTAATGGGTTATCTGAAATCACCCCAGCCTCAGTTGTTTTGGATAAACGGGGTTCTGCTGTATGTAGTTTCGGACCTTGACTAGTTGAACTGTCACTGCTCTCAGGAGCAGCCGAGTATTGTTCAGTCAGTCATTCTGAAGGAAACATTTAACATGTTCTGATATGTATGAAACCCACATCAGAACAGTGAAAATTAAAACAGAGTTTCCTTAACATAGACTTGCCAGAGTTAAATTTTTTAAAATAGTCTGTTAAAATTATTTAAGACTGTTTAAATTTGACCGTCTTTCATACTTACACCGCCGTGAAAGAAAAAACCTGATTCAGTTTCTATGAAATATAGTAGCCTATCAAAGAGATTTTCAGTTTATCAATCCATAAGAAATAAACAAACCAAATAATAATTCACTGTTAATATCAGATCTGAAGTGTTTTGTACTAATTTTTACAATATTCTAGGTAGAACTAATGTACATTGCTTCTATATTGATGTGGATAGGAGGATGGTAATATTTCAGCTAATATGATTTCAGCACTGAGGTCCTAACAAATTTGGGAGTAAAATCAAAATATGTCAGTGGCTTTCAGATCATTTGAGTATTTACAATCAAGAATATACAATGTTCAACAAAGAATGTCGCACTATCAATGCCCAATTGGTTACTTGTTTGGGCATATCACATTGAGTTTAGACATTAGACATATGAGTCTTAAGTTTAAATTAAATAGAGCACATCTATGTAATTGTTTATTTGCTTATTTATCAAGTGATGGTGAACATTTACTGTTTATAAAAATATAAGACACTTTTCATGTCATTGATCTATGGTGTGTTCCTGAAGCAGTGTTTTGTGTTGAATTGATGGCCCTCGAGGAAACGAAAAACTGTGAATTACCACGGTTAAAGAGGTCTCATTTGAAACCTTGCAGGAAACTGCACTACTTCTAAATCCCCATCTCACCATACAAAAAATGTGATCTGTTTTAACAAGTAGAGAGCAACAGAAAATTGTATCATCTCCAACTGATATTATAGTACAATTCCTCTAGTAAATGGATTTTTTTTTTATCAACTTAATCTTTCTTTCTTGTTCGTATATTTACCTCCTTTATCGTAGGAATTATGCACCCGTATACAGGGCAGCTACCTGTCGGGAGAAGGATTACCTATTGATTACATATATGTACTTTTTTGACCATTCATGAACATGGAGGACCTCTCCGGGTGTGGGATTGGCTCTATGCCGGAGCCACCTCCGAGGCAACACAAACCCATAGGATGAGACACAACTTTCTCACATACATAAACTCTAAAAAGGCGAGGATGGGATGAAGGTGATAATGATGGCCAAATGATATTTGGGAACCACAAGGGCCTACAGTTACTTGACATTTTTCTCATAGCTGAGAAAACACCCCATACAGGTAACTTGTCCTGACCAGGATTTGAACCCGGGGATGGATGTAACAACTTAATACAGTCCTTAATGGGGTACCATTATACCATAATGAGATTTGAATTTGGGATTTACTGGTTTCTGCTCAATGATTTCTGATATATGCTAATCATGAACAAAATAGCGAAATATTACTGTCTCTCTTTCCATATGTAGCCTACATTACACTGTTAATGAAGAGATTTGAAAGTGTTTTAGCCTAAAAGGCATAATGGTATGAATAAAGGTATATATTCAATTTGCAATGAAAGATGTGAAACATACAGTTATTTAATATAAGAGCAAGCTAGATCAAAGATTTGAGTAATAAAAGGTACCTTGTATTTGATTTGTAATAGTTTTTATTTTGTAGAATCAAATGTATAAATTAATCCCTCATACAGCAGTTTGTCATCATGGACAGGGTTGCCATATGGTTAAACTGAGATGAATCTCAAGTTTTTTTTATGGCAATTGGACACATTTTCAAGAGTTTGACACTCTGTTATGAGAAAAGTTACTTAACGGCCATTCCACACAAGGATGTAGTGTTGAGACAGGTTCCATATGCTTACAGATTGTAAAATGGATCTAAAAGTATTAACAAATTATCTTTTATACATGCACTATTTATAAAACCATATTGGAAAAAATTAAAATTGATGTTAATTTATATTCATGTTACAAGTATTAAGCATTTTGAACTTGTCTGTGTATTATACCCGGTGAGATGACTGTTAATCCTGAACATAGAAGTGAAAAGTAACAACTCGTTAAAGAGTTGATTGATTATTTTATATATGACATAAAATGATTATAGATAGTATATATATTATACATAAAATTTAAATATTATAAATATTATATATAGACCATTGTACAGTGTAGGAGCATTACTTTCTTAGGGTAACATTTAACTATTTGAAAATAAAAAAAACAGTGCAATTAAGGAGTTTATTGCTTGTCTCAATTGGACGTAATCCATTGTTCTTAAGTATTAATACATCCAGATGTGACATAAACTATGAACAAATTAATAAAACAAGAGTACTGGAATCATTTGGCTTGTTGTACTTGCTTTTACAAACCATTTTACAAGAAAGAAGTACAATTCTTTGCAAAGGAGTATAAACAGCTTAAGTTAACATGGGGGGGGGGGGGAGCACAGTTAAATTTAAAAAAATTGACTATTAATACTTGAGTTTTCAGCAATTTAGTTATACACATTTTTGTAGAAACAAGTCATAAGTTGACTTTTGAGCAATATACTGGCCCTCGCTTTTTCTGCTATTTTATATTTTGTGTATCGCTTAAAATTTAACTTTTTGCATATAAATATTTACAGTAAATACTCACCGTTTTGAGAGTGACAATTGGTATGACTTCTTGGTCCCAATTTTTGAATAACAGAGATGTTATTCTAAATAGTTTTTGGAAGTTGTTGTAATAAGACATAATATGAATATAATACATAATATATACAGCATATGAACTAAACAAACACACGAAACATAAAAGAGACTCAATACTAGCCTGCAAAGCTGTATTCACTTAGTGTGATAGCCCTTTTTTTTAAAATGTGGGATGATAATCTTCCTAAAGAAATCTGACGTGAGTATTGCAAGTTGTTTAACACCCTGGCAATAAATAATCTTGTTGCAATTAAATTTTGTAATTTTGGGACATTCTTTTAAATTATGAGAAACAATCCAAATGATCGCAAATCTCGAATAGAGATGTCCATGTAGCGAGGGTTTACAAGAATAAAAATAAATCACTTACTATTGTATTACTTATAGCAACAGAATAAATTCTCATCTAATACTTGAGCAAGATGCATACCTTACTTAAACCAGAATATATATATTTATTTTCTCTAAGTAGAGTGTTGTACTTCTTTGGAAATAGGATAGTGCAATTTTATTTATTTTCTTTACAGGAAGAGTAAATGTTGCCAACTTTTATTAGCCATTTAATAATTTTTACTTAATTTTGTTTAAGTACTGTACATTTTTTCTTCAGAAGTGTAAATGTATAGACAAGTTTGCCATCCATGTTTTGAAATACAGCTTATATTAATCCAGATAATCAGATTTATAAGAATTTGCCTGACATGTACTTAAAATGCTAGAATTAGAGCATAAGGTACAGAGATCAAAAATAAAAAAACAAGAAGAATGCCCAAAATAAAATTAATAGCCTTCATTATGGACAATATTAACTTACACAAATTAGAAACATGTTAAAGGAAAATAATACTGTAAATTTTGGGCCATTGCAAGCCTTAATTACATCAAACTGTGGTCCTTTCTCTAAAATTCGTATATAATTTGTAGATCATTTATAACACTTAACTGTAGTAAGTGCTGATTTTCAGGGGGAACTCTTCAATATGTGTGTACTGTTAAACTTTTACACTGATCTAAAAATAATAAATGTAAAGTAAATTTGAAGATATGTATATATATTTAAAATTTTGGGAAAATTTTACAGCAAATGTTACATTAACAACTTTTATGTTGGTCCTTCTGTAATATTTGTAAATTTGTTCTTCTGGCAGCTTGATGATATTTCCAAAATCCAGTATCATGGTTTCAAACTCCATGTGCATATACAATGTTGTGAGTTAAAAAGGCTCAATTCATATTAATTGCCGTATTTTTTGGACCATAAGACGCACTTTTTTTACCTTGCCGATCAAGTATTCCCTACAAACCATTTTTCTTTAAATTGGCATACAAAATCAGCACTAACTATAATGTACTTACTGGTATTGCCTTCCTTTACTAAAATTCATACTGCTCCATTCACTGAGTTGCTTATTAATATTTGAACTAATATAGAAGTGGACTAAAGCCAATGGTCATCAGATTCCAGATGGTTCTACACATCTATTTACAAAAGTCGCTTTATAAAAACATTTTCTCCCTACTTTTAGAATTGACTGATATTACATATTATTTTAAGACTTACCCTATTGCCTTCAAAATTTACACAAATAGTGTCATTGGAAATAGTTATGTGGTACATGCCTTTATGGTGACATAAGAATTTTTTCCATAGAGATTGAATTTAAGAATATTATGGGATACTAAATTCCTTTTTAAATTAATTTTAAATTTATATTCTTCAGATGACTAATATTAGAGCTCAGTGTTCAGAATAGCTTGTTCCATTCACACTGAAAGTTTGACATTTTTGCTGTTGTCAGGTCTCATATTCCGATTTATGATTAAACATTTACACCTATTATCCTATGTTTTCAACGGATATGGTGCATTTTGTAATACCAACTGACACTGAGCCCAGCTCTAGGCCTAGTGTTAAGAAGAGAGGTGTCTATACATACTAATGTTTGCTAATAATCTGACAGACAAAAATATTGCTTTTTTTCCTGGGCTAATCTGAAACCAGCTCTAGTGGATTCTCTACTTATATATTGTAGGAGTGTCTTCATCGTACAAAATCAATGATTCCGGGCCAATTTTTGGGAGCCTATTCACAATGTATACGTGGGCCAACTTAAGTAATCAATCAACCTATGAATGTTCATTGATGCTAGACAGGAAAATATTTTTGAAATCTGAAAGTGCATTACATTATTTATGTGCATAGAAGGAAGGAAAGCCTGGATATGGTAATGTAAGCATAATAAAATATTTGGGAAAGGAGAGGGAGATAGCGATAATTGTCACTTTTTTTAATATTGTACTCTTATTTGTGTGGCAAGACCACCAAAATCTGTTCCTAAGAAAGTTCTATAAAATGCTTAACATTATTATTTAAACTGTCATTTTTTAAACGTCCAATATTCTAACAAATCACTCAGCCCTGTTTTCAAATCAAGTTTGCAGGATGCCGAAAAAATTGTCCTATCTGACATTGATGTTCAAATCCCAAGAGGTAAGTACAGTGAAACTGCCTCTCCTTTTAAAAAAAATATATTATTATGCTAATATTTATGTGCAATAAGACGTATAACTGTAAATAAATACTGCATTCTGTTAATATTTGTAATTACCTTGGTGGATTCATTTTGGATATATGACATTATAATGTAATTAATAGACCATTCAAAGGTCGAAATTCCTTGCAAATGAGAATGACTTAAGCCAAATGATAAGAATGTTGTCTATCCACTGTGATTCCATCCTTCATACTATTTGTAACAAAATATGTCCTGTGAAAACAGTGCCTTGTGTAAAAATAATCTTGTTTCCTGCAATATTAGTCTACACTGAACAAATATAACAAATCTTATCAGATAAAAGAGTAGTTATTTCTTACCCTTGATTCCTCCACTTCAGTCCTGAAGTGACTGGCATAAACAACTCCTTGCAGTCCTACATTGATAAGCTTTCGGTATCAGTGCAATCCTTCATCAGTTGAATATCCGTGTACTTTATTTATATTATTCATCTGAAAGCTACATTTAACTTTAATATACGTTTTGTTTAGGAATTAGGGATAAATTTTGTAGTCTTTGAATACTTAAGATCAGCAGACTATTCATGTATTATATTCAGCGTTGGAATGTTGCAATCTTCAGAGGAAAATTTGCCCTTCATTTATAATGAAAGCCAGGATTTCTGATTAGTACACAGATGTTCAAAACATTATGCTACGCAGAAATTAACCCAGATCCTCTTTGGATACTACAGATGTCATTAAGTCATTCTGAAAAGTCAGAGAAATTGAAATTGGTGACTATGGAATTTTCAGAAAATAAACTAGCCCCAATGAGCGAAATGTGAGGGGCATATGTTTTGCTCCAGTCTGCTGTAACCCAGACTGTGTAAGCAATTTTCTTTTCAGTTTTTCCTGTTCAGCCATTGGATAAGACAGACCTGAAGATTTATGGAGTGTGGTTAAGTTAAGCTTGATTTTCTCTCATGGAAACTCCTCTGTTGAAAGTGGATTTTCAGTTAACAAGGGTCTTCTTGTAAGGAAATATTTGGGAAGAATCTCTGGTAGCTCAGCAAATAATCTCTGACACTGTAACCAGCAAGGGTGGATTCTCAACACCCAGATATCCTAGGTGAGAGAAAAATTTTCGCTACAATAGAACCTACAGAATATATATTTAGATTTAGATTTATTAGCCAAATGTAATAGGTTTACATGGCTTTGTCAACTCCATGAGTTGAACAATTTGTACAAAATAAATTTTAGTTACACAATTATACTTAATTTCTAGGTAATGAATTTTGACAAGTACACGAATAGAACAATTTGTCCAACCATATTTCTAACACCGACAAATGAAAAAGAAATTATGTCAATAATATCAGAGTTAAAAATGAAAAACTCTGCAGGAACCGATGAGTTTCCTGATCATATAATTAAACTCAGTGCTCCATACATTATACATCCCTTTACTGACATATGTAATAGCTCGTTGGAACACGCCATTTTTCCTAAGAGCCTAAAAACAGCTAAGGTCATCCCATTATTTAAAAAAGGGAATAATAAGCATGCATCAAATTATAGACCAATAGCTTTATTATCGGGGTTCTCAAAAATACTTGAAAAAGTGTTTTACAGACGATTATTATCTTTTATCGAAAAGAATAAACTGCTGTCGGAATGCCAGCATGGGTTTAGAAAAGGGAAATCAACAGAAACTGCTCTGTTCCAATTTGTAAATACTATTCTTAAAGCAATAGATAAGAAAACTAAAATTACAGGGATATTTTTTGACCTGTCCAAAGCTTTTGATGTATTACAACATAAAATTTTATTACAAAAATTGGAACACCAAGGTATTAGAGGACATGCTCTCAAATGGTTGAAATCATATTTAGATGAGCGATCGCAGCTTGTAGAAATTATCCATAATGATAATGGGGAAATTAAAAACTATCTATCTGCTCAAGAATTCATAAAATCTGGTGTTCCACAAGGTTCAATCTTAGGACCAATACTCTTTCTTATATTTGTCAATGACTTAAAAGCTAATTTATCAGTTCCTTGTCCCATTCAGTTCGCAGATGACACCAGCCTATTAATAGAAAGTTCTTCAATTACTGAACAAAAACTAATTAACTCAGTTACAACTGAAGCTTATAATTGGTTCAATGCGAACAAACTAGTAGTTAACATAGAAAAAACAGCAGCAATGCTTTTTCATACACATCAAAGCTTAAACATTACTGAAACCACCATTCGTTTTAATAATGAAGTAATAAAATACGTACCAAGCACAAAATTTCTGGGACTTTGGATACAAAACAATTTAAAGTGGGACGATCATATTAACTATCTTTTAAAGAAATTATGTGTAATCTGTTACCAATTCAGGTCTCTAGTTAATTATGTAAATATAAATACAGTAAAAAATATGTATTTTGCATATGTCTATTCAGTTTTGAAGTATGGTATTCTTTTCTGGGGAAATTCCCCTCCCTGCAATAAATTATTCATAATGCAAAAAAGAATAATAAGAATAATGTTAGGTTTACCTTCGAGATCCTCGTGTAAACCTGCTTTCAAAAAATTACAGATACTGCCCCTCCCTTGTATTTATATATATGAACTTCTATTATTCACAAAAAAAAAACTTTTCGGATAAAAACACCCCATTTATAAGTAATATAGAAATTCACTTTCACAATACAAGACAAAAATCAGATCTACACCATGAGAGGCTTAACACTAAAATCTGTCAAAAGGGACCAATGAATATGGGAGTAAAACTGTATAACAAATTACCAGCCTCCATTAAAAAAATCGTCAAAATGTCTTCTTTCAAAACTGAAATCAAAGCATATCTGCTTGATCACTGCTTCTACTCCATTGAAGATTATATACAGTCCCGTGTTTGATTGTAATAGGCTTATCTATTATATTGTGTTCATATTTATATTCATAATTATATTTAACTTTTGTTTAGTTTTAAGTTTAGCATTAAGAAATCCATGACGAATCACCTGTTTACGAGCATTGCTCAATTGTAGACGTATGTGTTAATAAAGTATTTATTTATTTATTAATTAAATTTAAGGTAAACAAAAATACTTAAATTCTGTGCTATGAACTTACCTTAAAAATTAATAATTTTGTAAAATTTAGGTACTGAAAATAGTCAACTTATCTTATACATCTCATAATTTAGTCCTCTCTTTAAATTCCTCTATTGCAGCGTTTCTCAACCTATTGTCCGCGGACCTCTGGTGGTCCGCGAAGATGGGGCAGATGGATCTCGGACATAATTAAAAATATCATAAAGCATTTGGAAAGTAAAGAAGTAAAACTTTTTCACATATTTCGTTATAATGACCTATAATTAATACCCCAAATATTAAGAATATAGGCCTTCTTTTAAAAATGGGATGTAAAATTAGGGGTCCGTAAAATTTTGTAAAATTTAGAGGTCCCCGGGTTCAAAAAGGTTGAGAAACTCTGCTCTATTGTGTAAAAGGCATGCCGATACCCATGGCCGTTAATGGTGGTTTCCATGACCGGAGCCGCTACTTCTCTATCAAGTAGCTTCTCAAATTGAATCACGAGGCTGAGTGCTCCCCTACCAGACCTCCCTACCTCAGAAAAATCCGAGGAGGTACTGGGGATCGAACCCGGGCCGACAGATCTGTAGTCAGTGACCATGTAGGCGGTCATGTAAGTCTGCGGGTCATTCGTAAAGACAAAGTAAATATACAAAAAAGTCGAGATTTGTAGATTTGGTTTTGGTGGGTATGTTTTTGTACCTTATGTCTGTGTGGAAAACTGAATGCAGAAAAAATATTGACATGGAACTAAAATCAATGATTTTATAAACAAAAATTTGTATTCAGTGAATGGAACTGTAATTTTCCTCATGAAAGTTAATTTACATTTAAAGGGGCAAAAATCTGATGTTTTACATAACTTGCTCTAAGAGGCCATATTGCAGGAAGTGCATATTAAGTTTTCCCAGCCTTGTGCAAAAGTGTGTTGTTCACCATGTAGATCAAGTCTTAGCTCTTAGTATAAGCACCTCGTGTACTAAACAAAAAAACAAAAAATAGTTTGATCCGTCGGAAATCACGAAAAATTAAATTTTCTTCGTGTTAAGTGCTAGTAAAGATAAGAGAAATTCATCTCCAATCTTTTTAGTATCAAAGGACCTCAAAGCGTGAATTTATTCTGAAAACTCTACATCGAATTTCATGATCCAACACAATATTTCCTCTATCTGTACTGCCTATGGTACAGGTAGAGAGAGTAATAGAAATGGCTTTATTAACGTTACATTTTTCCTTTCTCGGTTGTGAATGAGTTACTGAGCCATTCATAAAAGCCGGGGTTTTCAAGCAGGGAACAGTTGAGTGGAGTTAAGGCAGGTGATTGGTGTATGAACTTATCGATAATCGCAGGATTCGAATGTAGTCGATAATAAAATCGACTGTGCCTCGCGCAAGTACCACGCACTTCTTGTCTTCTGCTCTTTTGTTTTGAAAGATGATTTAATAAGGGTTGGGACTGTGGGTCAAAGACGTCGAAGTGCTTGTTTGTTTTATGTTATCTGCGAAGATATTTGCAAGGACAGTAAACCGATTTAGTGCTGCTGCTTTTGTAAGAAACATGGGTCCGCTGGATGAATCAACATTTCTAGGATTTGATTTTAGCACACAGCAGGTAAAGTAAATCTTGCAATATAGTGTTTTAAGGTAGAATATCTTAAGCGACTTACCTTAAAGCGACTTACTATTGCTGGAGGCAAGCAGCTCTGGGTCAATCGTACCATTATAAGATGGGCCTAATGTGGGGTTCTGTACCATTTGTTATTTTGTGCTATAGATGGGGCCTTTACACGTTTTTCGACAACTTTGTTGTATATAAGCTAAAAATATGGGCAGCCATGAAGTGGGCATTTACACAACCTAAAATGACATAATTATACTGACTTCACAAAATTTGCCATTTGATAAGGTGGTCATGACATTGTGGCAGGGTGGGCAGTGCCCAGAACCGACCTCATTGTGAAGCAAGGCAGGAATCTTGATGATGATGTCACTAACGTAACTTAACCAAACCTAACCTAACCCAGCCCTCACTAACGTCATGCAACCTTTCACTAATCTTGTGCTTGTTCTTCCTGCATGGATAAAGCTGATAGCAGCATTGTTTGTGGCAACCAGTGAGATATACGGTTATAGGCAGCCAATTGAATTGTTGGGAGACAATCTACAGGCTGCATAACAACATCAAGTAGACTGCATGCAGAGTAGGGAAGTAGATCCCAACTCTGTTTCTTTATAAAATTATGTGGCATTTGTCCCATGTGCTTTGGTCAAACATCTTGTACTGTAGGCCCACATCATAGCTTTAGGGCAGTGGTCTTCAATTTTTTTTAACTAAAGGGCCATTTTCTTTTTGTTGAAAGAGTAGCTGGTTGCATTGACTTATTGATTATTAATAAGATGATACTTTGTAACACAAATATATAATTTATATTAAAATATCTGTAGGGATTACTTAACATTATATAGCCTACATGTGTGTGTTTTATATTTTGTCTTCTTCTTGCAATGTTAATGACTGACAGAAAACGTGGTAACATTCTTGAATTTAATGTGAGACCTTTATGTTGGCCCCTCCCATCAGTAGTTCTGGATCTGTCCCTGCCTTCAGTAGGCTAGAGGTCCTTGTTTCTCACATAATTCTAGTGAAATATGCACATCATACTGTAACAAAAACTCAATTTATTTCTTCTTCATTCTTACAGAGTAAAATAAAATCACAAAATTAAATATGCCATTTAGAAATTTTAACTAAAGCAACTTTAAAATCCAATGTGTAGGCCTAACTTATACCAATACTTACCATACGTACAGTACCCTTATTTCAGTTGACCACAGCATTAAACATATTTTTCTCTTCTCTGTTAGAAA
Source organism: Ectobius pallidus (assembly GCA_964059195.1). Classification (NCBI taxonomy): domain Eukaryota; kingdom Metazoa; phylum Arthropoda; class Insecta; order Blattodea; family Ectobiidae; genus Ectobius; species Ectobius pallidus. The sequence goes on along the minus strand of CAXKWD010000002.1, from coordinate 50,797,560 downwards.
AACTGACCTCTCAGTTTTTGCAGTAATTACCATTCCTTGCTTTAACAACGAATTTTCACCACTAAATAACAAATCGTCAGTTTTATCTCACAGACGAGATATAGCCTATATTGTAAAATATCAGTTGGTTTGCACCAATTGGTTCTATAAGGATAAAAATGTTTTTCTTCAATTTTTATATAGCCTACCATTAGACCTACTAATGATGATAATGTTTTTTTTTTTTCCAGTTGAAAGCAGCAGTTCTGAACAACAATTTAGAAATACTACAAGAGGCTATTGTCCAGTTTCATTCAGATTTACCAGAATTTCGGTAAGCTACTTTGCCTGTCATAAATCCTATTTTAGGTATAGTGAATGCTAGTTTCCATAAAATATTTTGTTGTAAATATCACTCCTAGCTTGCCACAATCTTCACTTAAAGTATAATCTTCTGTGGGGTGATATCAGTACAAGTGTTTAGGTCGTTTTTGCACATCACATAGGTATGTTCAGATAAAGGTCTTTTGGAAAGACCTTGCTCGACTACTTACATCCACAGAGTGACAGATCTTCAAAGGATAAAATTTCTAGATATTGCCAGATGTTATATTTTAACTTTCTTTGCATTGTCTTCTTGTTCAGGAGCAACCGGGCTGAAATTGGGCCATAATGGCGCTGCTGCAAGTAATAATCTAATCTTCATTGTTTCGGCATAAACACAGAGAGGAAAAAAGTACATGAAACACTTTCTTAGTCAGGAACCATTTTTAGGGTCATAATTTCCCATCCTTGTCTTGCATGCATGGTTGCCATAAATTCATTGCTTACATGACTTAGTTGATTTTCACTTTTTTAAACATAGTGTCGAATAGGCTACCGGTACTATAAATTATCACAGGTTCACTAAACACAATTTTTACTAGTACATTTTAAACATGAGTATCGAGGGCATTGAAGTATGAAAAGTACTGAGAACTCATCTCTGCTCCAATTACAAATTTTTATTACTCTTCCTTCTTATATCACTTTTTAAGTTATATCAGCATCAGCATTGTTTGTTTTCTAGGACTACGTCAGGAGCAACAATTCACAAAGATGGCCACACAGTTACAGCTCCGGTACTCATGTGGGTAAAAGCTCTGGACCTCCTGTTGGATCGCCTCAAAATATCTGGAGTTGATTTCAGTAGAGTGGCAGCCCTGTCAGGAACTGCACAGGTATGATTATTGCTATAATTTTTATTTAATACACAACATCTGTTATTCCTGTACTGAATTCAGAATTTCGGTATATTTTATTCATATCAATACTTTTGAAATTTCACTTATTTTGTTGCATAAATGAATCGGTGGTTTGTTCATAATTGGCAGTTTTGTCTTATCTGTAGATTATTCTGCCATTCACAAGTAGTCAACATTATGAACGTCATAGTACTGTAATTGAAATCGCACGGCTTACGTGGTAGCTCATTAATTGTACTGTTTAGCAGTATTTTTTATTGTAGCAATTGCCAAGGTCAATTTTCTCAAGGTTTAGAACATTAGAGAAAAACCGTTTATCCATCGGAGAGATTTTCTGTAACAAAAGCAATTTTCTCCTTTTATGTCATTGTGTGCTCTCAGATGTTTAATTGGTTATAGTAATGATTAATATCCTGATTAATTCAAAATTTTAAAGAAAGAGACAAATGAAAGTTATTTGTCTAACTCCAAATTTTTTTGGTATAACATGTTTCGCATGCATCCTCAACTACTTGTCAGCTGCTGGGTCTTGTATGTGTTCCTGGTGATAGTAGTTTTATATTCTTTCTGATCAGGTCATCTTCAGATGGAATGCCAGAATTCATTAATTTATTTTCAAATTTTTCATGTAGATTTTTCCCCATTTTCATGTAGATTTGTTTTACAGGTGTGTGGACTGATTTCAGTAATTGTGTTCTGTACAAGTTTCATGATTCATATCCTAATAAGTTGAGGATGCATGCAAATGCACAATATTTCACAAATGTTGATATACTTCACTGTGAGAGTTCCATCTTACCTTTTTTTTTTAAAATTCGAATACAACTACTTTTTGTTTCCCCATAAGTAGGTGCATTAAGTTCTTTTAAAAAAATTGTTCCCTTGTCGTTTTAAACATTAAGATACAGTGTTATTGGTTATAGTTGATTCATTGTACAGAGTGGACCAAAAGTCGCGATCGGATAATGTTTATATTGTAATAACTCATTTTCCGAAACCGAAAACTAATTGAAAACTATTCACAGGCTGAGAGGAATATTTACCCCCTTCATATACGTTTTGTAGGATTAGTTTGTCGATTTTCCGATAGAGCAAGGGCATTGTTATGTTTTAGTGACAAGCCACAGTTTTCTGGTGCGCGGGTTTATTAGGCGATTCTTGTCAATGTGCAACGCTGTGTTATGTTTGTGTTGTAAGCAATGGCGGATACAAGCAAATATACAATTGAGGAACGTCTCATTGTTAGTGTGTAAGTTCATGAAAAAGATCAAACTGGCGAAACGTACGAAGAAATCAGACAGAACTTCTTTCTCCGTTTCGATAAAGCAGCTCCCACTGAAGCCAAACTACGGAAACTGGAAAAGAAAACTTTCTCAAAAGGCTCTGTATTGGATGCAATACGCAGCGGAATACCTAAAAAATATTGCGGCGATGATGTCAGTAATTGTCTGAGTGAATCATTGGAGGGTTCACCGATGAAATCAACAAGGAAGCGATCGGCCGAAATGCAGATCCCAAGAACTTTGTTGTGCGACAACTGGCTCTGTTCGACCTTAGAAGAAAATCTTGGGTTGGAATGATTCGGATGGATTCTGTTGAACAACTTAAGAGAGAGAGAACATCTGTATCTTCAGAACGATCACTCCCGTAATGCTGAGGCGGGCGGCGCATTCAACTGTGCGCTGAAAACGATGGTGCACATACCAAAACTTGGGACGTTTAACAATGACGCTGACAGGCCCAGGGAACTTGATTTTACCATATTTCCATCCCTTAATGCTTGCTACTTCAATAAATAAAGTTGTTACGTCAATTGTGGCATTTTATTATTGCATAAACTAACATACAAAATATCCGATCGCGACTTTTGGTCCACCCTGTAGTATTGTTATGTTTTTGGATTATCCGAGATTTTGCATTATCCATGTTTTTTGCTTCTCCAACTACCCAGATAATTGATTATCGCCCAATAGCAACACTACGTGTAACAAGTCAATAAATCTACCAGGCATACTCGATTGTAGCCCTGGGGATTCTTGCCATGGATTAAGTTGGCATCTGGCCGGAAATAAATGCCTATTGTTTCTTGCTTTAAGCAAGCTTGTGTATTTTCTACTGCCTACTAATTAGTTAATTTTTGCACTGTGTGTATTTTATTATTTTTTCAATTTACAATGTAGAGGTATTTAAGAAAATTTGTTTATAGTGATACACTGAAGATACATTTTCTTTTTATTAGAGACCCTAGTTTTAGTTGTAAAGTGGAATTTATAATAATTCTCAAGCAAAAAAATAGGATTTTTTGTTTTTGTGTTTCAAGAATGCAGGCCATTGGAACTTTATCTAAGCTGCTGAGTAAGGCATTTTCGCATATCATTTTGTAGGATGCAAAATATTCCTCAGGACAAAATTCTCTGTTACCAGTATGAAATGCAAAGCAGTTGTTCGTGAAGATGACCTGGTTTGTTTAGTTCTGGAATGTGGTCACCCTTTTAATAACCTGTGTAGAAAATAAATATAAAGTTGACCAAAAATACATCTTTAATTTAAATTTATTATGAGATATTTTCTGTCTTTGTATCCCATACTTACTATTGTTAATTTTTCCTGTGCCTACAGCAACACGGATCAGTATATTGGCAGAAAGGAGCCCAACATAAGCTGCAAAACCTGGAGCCTCACAAATTCTTGCATGATCAGTTACGAGGGGCATTTTCATTGAATGACTCACCTATATGGAGAGACTCAAGTACCACTAAACAATGTCAGCAGCTGGAGGATGCTGTTGGAGGTCCTCATGTAAGTATTCAATTTACTTCCTTTGTTGTAGACAGTGAGAGAAGTGAGGCAATATGTGCTGGTATGGAATACCAGTACTGGTTTCAAATGCCCATTGGCATACCAGCACTGGTTTCAATGGTCAAATAGCAAAGTCACTGAAAATCGGTGGATTTTAAAACATATGTTAACATTTCTTTGTAGCAAACCTATACCCTATTATCTGTTTGAGTTGTAATATAATTACTTCTCATGATCATTCATCGACTGGTACGCTTTCACCAGTATAGAAGGTGTGACCGGTACCTTGTGATGGTCTGTTTTGCCATCTTGATGACTATACAGCTACATCTGATGGTTTAAAAATGTCTGTCAGTCACAAAATATTATAACTTTTATATTGTTAAGAAGGTCTTAAATTAGATTTACCTTTGTATTTGGCCCCTGAAGGGGGAAGGCGGGTTGGGACTACCCTAAGCACTTCAGCCTTGTGGCTCATTGTGCCAACCTCCAGAATGGAATGATTTGCAAGCCCAACGGTCCCTCGACAACAGACCCCACCGCGAGCCCCCACGGAACTCCCCTACATCCAACAGATACCTCTACCATGCCACGTGTGCCGCTGCCTCGGTACCTCTTATAGAGCCCCCAGGTTGGCAGCACACCAGCCAGCAACTTCAGGACCACAAGCCACGGGGAGGACGGGAGAGGCCCACAGCAGGTGCTGGGGGTGAGGGTATACCGGAAACCGGGAAAGGAAACGGGATGATTATGAGAGGGAGTTTGAAGATGAAATGGAGAGTGTTGGTGGAATGAGAGGGGGAAACGGGAGGATCCCCGAGAAAAACCCCCAAAGGTCACGGCTTCGTCCACCACGAATGACACGCCCGCCAGGCCCGGGGATTGAACCCGGGACCGCTAGCATGCCAGGCCCACGCGCTAAGCATGAGCCACCGCGACGGCAGATTTACCTTTACTGAAATAAAGTTCTGTCCATCAACAGTACAAGATATTTATGACTTTTGCGCTTCTGCTTGGTGATTGTCTACACTCATGAAGGAAGTTAATTAAAAATACTGCTGAGTGTATACCTAGACATTTTCACGTAATGATTATGTTGTATGGGAGGGAGTAATTTTTCAAATTGATTTATGATGGGGAAATATCTTGGGATAGCATATTTTTTCCACATCCTTCATTGGTTGTAGGTTTTGGCCTGCGGATAAATCGTAAGTGATTTACTGAAGTTCAAGAAAATGGCAGAAATAGGTTTTAATTCGTATTCCTGAAAAATTCAAAGCTATGCCCCTATTACAGGAAGAGTTTGATGGTGTTGACAAGTAAGAAATCTAACTTCTAAGTTAATTTTGTAGTGGGCGTTTATTATTTTGTTACTGGTAATTTTTCTTTTTGGCTCCATGGTACATTTTTTAATTAACATTTTTTTATTCAACAGAATTTTATTTAACAATGCCGATGATAATATTATGGTTTAATATTAATTTATTAATTTTTCAAGTCATGTTTTTGCATGTATTAAATTGTGATTTCAGTGGGCTGCAGTATTGATTAAAAAATCTGTTGCCATTGTCCAGGTTTGTCTCTGAGGAAAACATGCTACCATTGTTTCGCCACATAATAGCCTCCTCGAAGAAAAGGATTTTCATGAAGTTTTCAATAGATTACCCGGTTTTTCACATACTTAACAGAATATAACTTTTCCATGTGTTGAAAAGCTATAATTGGCTCCAAATCACACTTGCAGTTGACTGATTAGTAAGGATTTTTTATCATGCCTGACATCTATCTTGTGAATGTTTTCCAGAAATGTGGGCAACATTGAGATAGTCCTAATGCAATGAACTGCTAACGTTACTCTATTTCACAAAGTAAAGTAAATAAAATACACGTGCATTGTTCAGCACACTGAAATAGGTCTCTTTTAGATCCCTTAAAACAAAATAGACGAATTTTTTGTCCTAATCCATGGGATAGGTTTTTAGGTCCTGTGGATTTTAAAGCAAGTTATTTGTTAGTACGTACAACAAAAGATATAAGTGATCTTTCAAGAGAAAAAGAATTACCTTATAATAAAAACCTGATAATCCAGGGTTTGGTTATTGTAATGTACGTTTCATTTATTCATTATTTTTATCTGTTGTTAGGGACTTGCAGAAATTACTGGTTCAAAAGCATATGAGAGGTTCACAGGATCACAAATTGCCAAAATCTATCAGACAAAGACTGCAGCATACAACAATACAGAAGTAAGTAAATATTATTTTAATTTTACTGACATTTACTGGAAATATTTTGTACAGGATCTAATGCCCATTTTTCTGTTACACGAAGTAATTGAATTATATATTTACTGTTTAAGTTTTTAGTATCTAAAACAATAATTATAAATTAAAAGGTATGGTTTTATCTAGTCAAAGTGGTAAAATATAGTATCTAGTATCTAGTGCAGAGAGTGCATTTCTTATCAGGTATTTCAGTAACAATCATAGTTATTTGAGAATGTTAATTCAAATTTCACATAAATTAATGTTTCCATGATTAAGTAGCTACCTAGAAACGCATGCACATCATTCAAGACCTCTTGACCCTTGCTCATGTAAGTCATGTCAGCTCTACTAGAGCTTTAGTCAATATTCACCTATTCAGACTCTGTGATTTAATCTGATGATTACTTCGAAGTGGTCTAAATACTAAAGAATGATTAGGAGAAAGATTCCTCTTACATCTGGACTTAAAACAGTGATTGCTCTACCGACTGAGCCAGAGCTCATGATATATAGTGGAAGATGAAATTTCTCTCCCTAAATTACCCCTAAACTAAATTATTGTATACAATATGAGGTGAAAAATTAATACATCTGTCTTGAACGGTACTGTTCAGTAGAAAACCTGGTTGCAATTGCCTCTTAATGTATATGAAAAGATAGTCTTTCAATAGGGTCGTCTGCTCAAGGGGAATCTAAGGAGATTCTGTCTGTTACTGTGTCATGAATTCTGGCTACCTCAGTTGGTAGAGCATCAGCATGGTCAACTGAAATGCTACAGGTTCGAGTCCTAGTGTCAGAGAATTTTTCTTCTAGCCAATCTCATGTACTGTTTACAGAGACATCTTTGAAAATGATCTAAACACTAGTCTACAGGAGATAAAGGAGGAAATACTAACTCGCTTACTTCATTGTGGAGTATCCCGTAGCAGGATTAGGCCTATCACCTGACTGCTGCATCATCTAATTCCGTTCTTTGAAGTAGGCAGAAGTCCTTATTGGTAGCCTTCATGACTTATCAAGTCTTATTAAGTAACTGCTCAGTTGTCCTTACAAGGCTAAATACCTTCTTATGTCACCAAATCCAAGGATGTGTTGGGAATCAAACCCAGGCTTGTGGATCCTTAGTCAGTAGTGCTAACCATTAGGTCAAAGGAAAGAAGTAAGAGAATGCAGTTTTTTCTGTTGAGAAATATTGTTACAAATTTGAACGATGTTACAACATAGCATAAATTTTGTTGCAGAGGATCTCCTTAGTCAGTAGTTTTGCCTGTTCACTGTTCCTTGGTGACTATGCATCCATTGACTATTCAGACGGCTCAGGTATGAATCTCATGGATATTCACAAGAAGATGTGGGCGCCAGAAGTTCTCAAGGTTTGTGATGTTCACTACTATGGTATGTAATACTGTATACATACTATGTATTTGGTGTTCTGTTTTATTTATTAACAAAACAATTGTTGGAATAAAAATAAATATTATTCTGTGGCCTCAGATATTAATTAATTTAAGCATGTAGTAAGATTGATTGAATTTAAAAAAAAAATGTGGTTTAGTCTGTGACCTCCTGATGTCTTTTTACCATTTGCATGAATTTGGAACTGATAGAACTCTCCTCTGGGGTGTCAACATTTAGAATTAAATGAAAATGTGCTGTACGTACGTATCTCAATATGGAGAGGGCAACAGGTAGTCACTTTTGATGTGAGGAATTTGACTGAATATTCATATTTGCTTGGAAGCATTTGGAAATATCCGGAAGTTATCAATATAATTTGAATTTCCCATGTGTCTTTCATGGTTTTGGTTATCTGTGTTTTAGCATCTGCTCTAGTTCCTCTATTAACAAGCAATGTAGTATTTGTGTGGCTCTTGTTTATTAAGGCCATTAAAATATACAAAATAAATAAACAATTCTTTGAGCTTCTCTTTCTTTTAATGGCAGTCTAATTTCACAATTTTACTTAACTTATTATTAAATAAAATATGGGAGGGTTGAACAGAATCATTTAGAATTCAACATGATTTCTCCTTGTTTGTTAGGACAACATTAAATTTCAATGCTGATGGTTAAAAGAAACAGCATTTTCAGCTTAACTGAGGTTTTGCAATGTGATTGTGCATATTAGATCAGTAAGAAAAAATAACAAGTAATCTTGTAATTAAAAATCTGGCATGACATTTTCTATCATGAACATGGATTTTGTGATTTTCTTGCTTCTTGATCTAACATATAATAAGTAGCTAAATTGCATGATTGTGCTTTTAGTTGTCTTAGCTTCATCTTTTAATGAAAAGGAAGATGTCTAAAAATAAATACCGAGAAAGATTATTGTTGATAAGAAAAGCCAACCTGATATGTTTCACAACAATCAAAATCGATACAAATGTATTTTAAAAGAAAAGTGAAAACTGTAAGTTGTTTGGTTTGTTGCATTTGCAAGGGATACTTTTATTTATCACATATACATACGATAGAGGATGTACAAAATTTAAGGAATCGCGCACAATGTGCATTATCTTAACCTAAGACTTAACCTACTGACAAACACCCAGTCCTGAACCCGGGAAAGGGATTCACTACTGAAAAATCCCCGACCCGGCAGGGAATCGAACCCGGGCCGCCGGAGTGGAAGGCAGGCGCTCTACCGACTCACCCACGGCGACGGACGTACAGAGATCATGAGAAAAATTAACATTGAGATAATACCAGGAAAACATGTTTTATGATGGCTAGAAACTGCAAAAAGTGTTTTTGGAATTATGTCTGTCTGTGAATACATGCAGTTTGTTGTAAGTAAATGGTGCATTGTTTTTAGTTACATTTTAGACTATAAACTTTCTTGTACATTTATTGCACTCCGTGGTATTTGATATCTATTTCCAAATTGCTGAGGGTAGTTTCATGAAAACTTTATGCAAAATTTAATTTTTAAAAATGGCTTTAACAATTTTAATAATATTTATGTTTCAAAACAACTAACTTAGCTTAAAGGCAGGTATATTCATTTTTTTACAAAAAATTATTTAACTCGTGGTCATTTTTTATTTTTCATGGCTATCTCAACTATGGTAGAAGCTGTGTGAAAAGTTTGCACAGTAAAGTTAAAGATAGTTAAAATGAATATTTTTTATCAAATACATTTCTTTAGAAAGTTAACAGCTATCGAGATAATGAAGTAATTATGGCTTTATTGCACACTACCAGAAGATATCTTATAAAAATAGTGCAATTCTTTTACGTTTAAGTGGTTTTAGTTACAAGAAAGCTACTTTTTATGTTATTAATGTAAAATGTTATAGCCATGATGTAATGCACACAAACTAAAGATGGATTTTCAGACTTGCCGTAATGCCACCGATACCCTAAACTACAGGCCATAAAACTGGTTCTACACAGGTTTCACCTATACATCTCTTTACCCTTTCATGTTATTTATCGTCTGCTACTAGTGCTGCTGGAATTCACACACTGTAGTACTTCAGTTTCTTGAAAATCTCACAATCACAAAACCCGATAAACCCTACGTAAAAAATATAATTATACAAATTGTAACATGTATATGTGAGAAAGCTAGTACCGCCTTGTTTTGCACCATTTATTTTTATTAATTTGTCTTGGTCTGATTGAATTGGATCTTGTGCCTAGCTCTGTGTGGACACTGAACAACTTTAATTGGTATTGCACTCTACAATTTAGCCAAGCCTGGCAGCCAGTATTGGCCCCTCTGCCCCAAATAAGTTGTTAGATCAAGAGTCTATAAGTTATAGTGTTTCAAATTAGCCTCTGTGTTAATTGGCGCCTCCGCCAATTAATTGGCGCGTGAATTACTCATATCCTGCAGGTGTGAGCGTGTTAGCGTTACCACGCCAGTTGCAGTGCAAGTTCAGTTCGGATTGAGACGCCGCTGTATATAGTCTGCGTAACAAGTGCTCCTAGTGTTTTGGACCTTTTCGCTCTATATATTAATTCCTCATCTGCAACTCCGCGTATATCATGCTCCTATAGTGTAGGCAGCTTTACGTGTGAAATTCAGGAAATAACATTGTATTTTAGTGTCACTTACAAGCATTTCTATTGTTCCTAACCTAGAAGCCTCGTGCTGTGAACAGGCTTTGTCTAGCGTTACATTCGCCAACGGGCGGGAGAATAGTTTTCTACGAGAACAGTAACTGTATTAATTCATATATCTTATTATATCAAGTGTTGTATTCTTATATTCAGAATTCAGGCTTCTTGAATATATACCGTTGCAAATTACCCAGGTTGAAATCTCTGTCCCAGCTACCAACAGTCCTAGCTCTTCCTGTGATTAGTTATTAATTGGCGTAATCGCCTGGTCCTCCGAAATTACCTACATTGTACCGGAGTTCCCTTCATAAGTCGTTGGCCACAAAAAGAACCATTTACGTATTCCACACTACGTTAAAATTAAACTGTTCCTTCCCATCCTATCAGAGTTCTCCATCTATTTGTTTTTTATTTCCCGGTTTTCCTATTGGCCCCCACTCCTAGCATTTTCGTCTCTCCTATATAACACAAATGTGTTTGCCCAATTAGTTCACTTCCCCCAAAAGGTGGCAGCAGAGCTAGCGGTCGAATGCTCTGAATCAATCCTCTTCTGCTTGGAAACCCTAGGAACCATTATCCAGTGTCAACACCGGGAAGGCCGTAATTCGCAATGTCAGTGATCCTATGAAATCAGGAAATTTAATTTAATTTAACTTGTTCATGATTTTTTGTAAATAATATGTTTTTTTTATGTACATTGATTTTTTCAAATCCTTGATGGAACCTTGCAAACTGAAATTGTTTTAGCTTTATATTGCTATGTGCATTGGTTTTGTTAGTAGATCCTCTAACATAGTGTGTATGTAGAATAGGGAATGTTTTTTGCATTGCATTATGTGTTTCCAGGCTGTTGCTCCTGATGTAGAAGCCAAGCTTGGTCCCCTTGTCCCCTCATACTCTAACCTAGGTTCCATCTCCAGGTATTATGTTGAGAGGTTTGGATTCAACCCAGAGTGTAGAGTGATTGCCTTTACTGGTGATAACCCTGCTTCCCTCATAGGTAATATTTCATACTAGATGCTCTTTCATATCATTGAATAGCTCCTAGTTTGTAGATATGCTTTCTTCTCCTTGCTAAGTGAATTATCTTATCCAGACTTACATTCCTCCAGCCTTCACGCACTTCCATCAAAGTCCAGCTCCTACTTGAATCTCATTTCTAGTGTGAACTTATTGGGGGATATGCATAAAAGAGAGTATGAAGTTTATACTAGCAGATTTCAAGTATCTACTTGCAGTCGTATGCATAAAAATCCAGCGGACCCACCCACCCACTGCGATCACGTGACAATACGCTCTTTGTACTTAGTCGCATAGCACCTGCTTCAATTCCGCATGCTTAAAGATCGAGCGGGTTCAGCATATGCTAAGAAATTTGTGAGCTACCAAATTCGACACTCACTACTTTCTACTCGGGTGATTCGCACGGAATATATGGACATTCCAGAAAGAAGGAAAACTACAAATAATGTAGGGACAGCCCCCTGGCATTGTAGATGAGCCGGAAACAACCCCTGCGGCTTTTCCTTATGAAAATATGCGAAAATAAAATATGTGAATTTTTATTTTTAATTCTCTGTATAGACCCCAAAATTTGATGTCATGTTTTGAGGCCCCCTGAATACGAAAATATTATTTTCAAAAAGATGTTGTCTGCATAGCTCGAGAACGAAAAATCATATAAAAACTCAATTTTTAATTGAGCTTAGATATCTTCGGGATGTGACACGAAGATTGGTTACTTTACACAAAGAAAAGTTCGGTTTTCGCAACATTCTCGAAAACGGGTGAAACGATTTTGTTTAAATTTTGTATTTGAGGTGCTTATGCTAAGAGCTAAACTTGTATTTGAAATATATATATATATATATATTTTTTTTTTCAAAAATTCTCTGACGGGTAGTTACAAGGCAGGCATCGTTCATAGAAACTCAATTTTGCCTGGTGAACGATAAAGCTTTGCATCAATCTAATACAACTGAATACCTATTCTCTGCAACACGGCCTCTTATTCTATATCAGAATTTGGTTACACAAATCAAATTCTATATCAGAATTAGGTTACACAAAAGTATGCGAGTGCATTTATTAAGATTTTATTTGTATTGTGTATCCTTCAGGGATGCGACACGAGGTAGGCCTACGGCAATGGCTTTCTTTTCATTTTTACAAGCACTTTATTTGAAGAAAATTTCATTTTAATTAATTTTCTCGAAATAGGTTTAACAATTTTATAGGCTTATTTGTAGGCCTACTATAATATATTATACATAAGTGCCATAACTTTTATTTGAAAAACTTCCCCAAAATAAATTCTCTGAAGGCTAGTTATAAGCCATTCATTTTATACATAGACTTGGATTTTTTGGTCTTGCCTGGCGAATAATACGACTTGGAAACGAGGCTGATACAAGTGAATGCGCACTACTGCAATTCATCCGTGTACTTTACACTGGAATAGGCTATGTTAAGGGTAGAGGGAGTTATATGAATATTTCATATCACATTTAAAAAATACTAATTATATTTAATGTTGTAATTATGTTATAGTGAATTTTCGTTAAACTAATTTAATCCTAAAATATTATGGAAAAAAAAAATTGTCATTTATTATATTACTTCATTACAAGTTTCATGAGAATTGTGAATACTTGTATTATAAGGTTGTGATTATTATTGTAAACTTCTAAAAACTAATTCTTGCATATTACGAAAATAATTATTTCGTTTATATTGTAGGCCTCTCTATAAAGTCCATTGTTTGTTAAAACTTCAAAGAGATTTGATAGAATTAATTATTTCCTCTTCCTTAAAACGCCGACGTGGCTGTGATATAAATGCCCTGCTCTATGAACACCCTTCTTTGTTTTCTCAGCTTTGTTTATGCAGGTGCATGTTCCGCATGTGGTTGCCGAAGTATGTGCTTTCTGCTCTGAGCAGGTAGTATTCTGTCGCAACGATTTCTTATGCATATGACTTGTGAGTGACTACACTTCTCAGCAAGAAGTTGCTCTTACTTTATGCTTACTTTTTTTGCATATCCCCCATTGTCTTGCACCTAGCATAAACCATAATGCCTATATACTACTAACATTATTTTATGAATATGATATGTTCTCAATGTGTGTGTGTTTTTTTTTTATCTCTTTCTGTTCCTTAAATTTGACTTTTTGAAATATCTCAATAGGTAAATTTAATCACAAAATACATTAAATCTACAACAGAGGGCAGTTCAAGAGACCCCAACGATATTTTGTTTGTAGTAACTGATGATGTGGATAAATTTCCACGAAACATGTATTGCTGTTAAAGTAAGCTAACAGTGTTTTTAACAACTTAATTTCTTTAAGTATGTAATAACTTTATAAGCACTTACTTGATGCAAGGTCCTTGAGATACAGTAAACTATATCAATCTAACATAGAATTCCATTATTTATTTTGCTATAAATTTGTTATTAAAAATGTGATTGACCGTTTTTTAAATGCAGTTAATTATTTCACGATGAGGTGACTTACATAATCATAAAGGAGATGAGATTAATGTATATACACAGTGAAGTAAATTTTTGCACATTTCCTTTACTCATTTGTGTGTTTCTTGCTCATCATATTCTTTTGGAATAGGTACGTGTTTCTGAATATATTTTCATTATGTTGTATTTTTTTTTCCTTTCCTGAAAGCTCATAATTTTCCAATTACACTGTATTCCTAAGTAGATATTTCAGATTGTGTCATAAATGTTAGTGTGTGTTTCCCCAGGAATGCGACTGAAGGAAGGAGATATAGCAGTTAGCTTGGGCACTAGTGACACAGTGTTCTTGTGTCTAAACCAGCCCAAAATTCTACTGGAAGGACATATTCTTTGCAGTCCCTTAAGTAAAGATTCTTTCATGGCTCTGTTGTGGTAAGTGCCTTCCTTTTGATTTTATATGCATAATTTACAGTGAAAATTATGGTATACTTTCACCGACCCCTTTAGTGAAAGTGGATTATTGATCTTAAGTTTTGCCAACAATACACATTCACTAGGGATAGTGCTTCATTGCTAGTGATTGTATACCTTCAAGGTGGGAACCAATAATGAAAACATAGCCATCTTTTGAAAAGTCAGTTTTATTTTATGACATGGAAAAATCAGATTTGATTAGAGAATTCATTCTAATTCTTCATATAACGATATACATATAATATATTATATAGCATTCTTTGTTTCTTAGGTTGAATGCTAAACACATTGCGCTAATATGAACCTTATGTAACATCTAAACGCAAACACGGTTTCATTGTTTTGTAACATTTAGCTGAAGCTCTAAGTATGCAGACTATTTCTATAACATTGTAATATGCTCTATGGCAAATAAACATTCATTGTTGGATTCTAATATACTCCTGATGTATGCATCCACTGACCAGGGTCAGTGGTGGTACACCTTCCCTAGTGGATGTGTGTTAATCAGTTAATGGTAAGCTGTCACTGATGATTTCAGCGCTTGTATACATTTACTAGGGAAGGCATACATTTCCTAATCACTTTCACTATAACATAATTGTTAAAATCCGTCAGTACATTAGTCACACATTTTTACAATTAGTTTGTACGATGAGTGTAGGCTATTTAAAATAACTGTTCTACTATGTACAGGTAGGGGAAAGAAAAGCGGACCCACTAAAATATCTAAGTTGCCGATATAATCCAACTGTGCTTGCCTAGCCTATTCTAGGCATACGGCTCATATCGGCAACTTAGATATTTTAGTAGGTCCACTTTCCCCCCCCCCCTGTACAAAATTTCACCAAAGGAACGAAATTAATAGAGTGGAAGATTAGGAGGACTGTGCTTCAAATGTGACCTTAAACAGTGTTTGAATATGTTTAAATGATTTCTTGAGTTTGTAAAGAGTCCCCTAACTCAGTTTTCAGAGGATGGGTATAATAATATTATTATTGTTCTGGCAGACATAAGTCACTTGTTCTGCATTCTCCATTGCTTTAACAGAATGTGCACTAAATTCCAAAATAGATTGTAACAAACTTAAAGCCAGATAAGGTTGTTCAACAGTAAGCAGCATGTTGCCACACAACGATTTGAGGTATTTCATTCAGAAAAGAGACCTATTTCTTTTGTTCAGTGTGAGTGATTTCATATCATGATTAAAAATTACTATTTGACAGAACTTATTATCAGGGGCTCCAATGTCTATGGGCTAATAGGTGTTGGCCTGTTATTTTTACTATTCATTATGTGTAGACTAATGTAAAACTTAGTTAACAACAAAATAGTAATAATAATAATAATAACAACAATGTATGTATTTTTTTCAGTTTTAAAAATGGATCCTTGACAAGAGAAAGAATCCGAGACAGTTGTACGGAAGGATCCTGGCCATTATTCAATGAACTACTTAATAGTACTCCTCGAGGAAACTTTGGCAACATGGGTAAAATACAAAGTTGTGATATAGTTCTTTGCACGATCCATTTCAGTCCTTTTTTCAAATATCCTCTATGTAAGAATTTTACTTATTATTTGTGATTTAATATAAGTACAGTGGTATTTAAGAAAAAACAGTAATGAAGTAAACATTTCGTGTAAAATGGAGTATATATTGAAACTTTTTTATGCTGTACTCAGTTGCCAGATTTCCATTGTGAATTCATTGTGGCCACAATGCCAGCTCATTGTACACTTTTTTCTTAAAAAGGTACTGCACTGAACTGTATAGTCAGGGATAGAGGCAGTGTTTTGAATCAATTTTATAAATATTATGTAGTGTCTGGACTGCTTGCTCAATGTTTGTACATTTTGCCTGAAAGCATATGGAAGCCATTGGTGTAAATGGAGAAAGGTTGGACCCCTCGAATAAAGTTTAATTTGGGGCCCTCTAACTCAACTATTCATATCCTGCAGGGCTGTCCTGTCAATTTGTGGGAGTTGGGGGCAAAAGTAAATTTCCGGGAGACATAGGCCTTCTTTTTTATATTTGATGTCTATAGGACACCCAAGTTTAGAGTTTTATAATAATTTATATCTGCTCAGATATCTACCAGAGAGTAGTTACCTTTAATGTAAACATTGTTGGCAAAAATAACATGTTCTAACCATTTATACATAATATTCTGTCATACTTCTCTAAATTTTGTATTGTTTTAAGTAATTATTTAGTATAAGTTTTTCTCATACTGTATATAGAACTGAACCACCCACGAACACAAGCTCTGCTTCTTCGGGTGGTGTATCAACTTTTTATGTTTATGTGTAATTTGAAACAATAAATTGTAATTGTAATTGTTAATTACGACTGCTCTTCCTGACAATAATAGTAATAAAAGTTGTAGTAATATCTTACAAAATGATAGTTCATCACCTTGAGCTATTTTGAAAACAAAGAATGGACTAGAAATAGCACAATTATTAGTTTTTGTTAAAGGCTCAACTCTTTTCTCCTATGGCACTTGTGTTGAAAGCTATTTCATATTGAATTTTTCAATATTCAATTTGCTGATAGCTGATATGTACCAGCATGTTTACTGCAAGTTGCAAACTCTCTTTCTTTTGCTGCTTTGCATATCCCCTCCCCTATTATGACATCCTACTTATTACTTTTTTTCAGTTTCAATTTTTGGTCCCCTAGGACCTCAGGTCTCCTTGCATCACAGGGTCTGCAGGGGCTTCAGTTACGCCACTAAGTCAGGGGAAGCACAACCTCTTTCTGTTTTATGACTTAAGCGCAGGGAGCCTGTTCTGTTTGTTTGTTTCTCATGGCAAGAAAGACAACTGATGCATTTTTTGTCTATAAATCTTAATGTTAATTCATTAATGTCTTTATTCAAAAAGGAAGGCTGATATTTCCAGCATTTTCTATAAGTAGAGATCTTTGAAATTTGCAAGACACGATTACATGAATAATTGTTCTAATTTCTACAAGTGTGCATAAACATTTCTATTGCCACCTCCCATAAATCCCCCTCCCCAATATAAAATGTACATTTGGATCACAGAATAACACGAATTGATACAATAATGCAAAATGTATAAACATAATCACAGATTTTAAGTAAATTCTACCAAAACATTTTTTTCATTTGGATGAAATCTTAACATGAATTCATTTTTAAGAAATATTTTCATAAATCCAGCATTCCCTCTTAATTTTGTCAAGCAATAAATTGAATGTGTCAGTCATGTTGCCATATTCCAATTTACGATCCAATTTTTCTATCTGCACAACGTACAGCAAAGGAGGAAGATGCATGTTCTGGGACAGAATACAAACTATCATAGTCTGCTCCATAAATTATAAGTCCTATAGCTTCTGTGCTATTTAGTTTTTAATTTCCAAATCTCACAAATGACTCTCCCACACTTTCATTAGGTAATAATAATAAAGAATAAAATCAATATATAAAATCGGTTTACTGAACTAATAATATGTTTGTTGTTTCAGGTCTATATTTTGATGCACAAGAAATAATTCCATTTGTAAAAGGGGATTATAGAGTGAACAAAGCCAATGTGAAAGTATCCAAGTTCCATGGCAAAGAAATAGAAGTGCGTGCAGTTATAGAAGGCCAATTTATAGCAAAACGAGCACATGCTGAAGATTTAGGTTATACCATGAGTGAGTGAAGTTGTTAAACTTATTGCTGTATTAAATAGTATTCCTTTAAAACCAGTCTTTGCACATTCAGGAAATCTTTGGTTCAAATGCTGAGGGGGTTTTAGGGGGATTTTCCCATTTGCAGAAGGGAATGTCAGATTTGAACTCAATTATCCTTACCTTAGGAATAAATGTGTACTGAATGAAAATATACTTAGTAATGTCTCTAACATTTATAAAATAGCTGTTATCAGACTTCCTTCGTCTGAGAATACTTTAGGAGAAAAATTCCTCTGACATCAGGATTCGAACCCATGATCTTTGGCTTTTCATGCCGATTAGCTCCCATCTAAGCAGGCCAAAGTTCAATTCATGGCGCTAAATGGAATCTCTCTTCTGTGATTACCCTTAATTGTAGACCTCACTGATGCCACGAATCAAATTCTGGCTAGTTCAGATGATAGAGCATCGACACTGAAACCAAAGATCTAGGGGTTGAATCCTGGTGTCAGAGGAATTTTTCTCCTAAAATATTCTCATATAATGTTCAACAGAAGCAAAATTCTGTGCTTTCATGAACACATATCTACATTTCTTCAGCTAGTAACAAAAAGTGATTATAATGATGAAATTCTCCCCTCTCCTGAAGACTTCAATAGTTATTTCATTGAGTCGGTTATGGATGTTCAAAAATGTATTGTAAAACCTAAAGTAACTGCAACAGAACTAATTGAGCTACATGGTGTACCTACGTGTAACAATTTTGAATTTAAACAAATTTCTCCAGCAGTTATACTAGATATCATATCAAAAATAAAGCCGTCAGATAGTTTAGATGCATATGATTTATTGAGTAATCTAATAAAAAAGTAGCTAAATTTATAGTTTTTCCACTAACTATCTGCATTAACAAATGTCTATCAGAAGGAATTTATCCTGATGTATTAAAAATATCTCATATAGTACCTATCTACAAAAAGGGACCTAAAAACAGTCCTTCAAGTTATAGGCCCATATCTTTAGTCCCTATTTTCTCAAAAATTGTAGAGACAGTTATATACATACAGCTTTATGAGTATCTAGTTTCATCTAATATAATTAGTAAATTACAGTTTGGTTTCATAAAAGGTCGATCCACAGTTGATGCTATTGACACCTTATTAAAAAATGTTATAAAATCATTTGAAGAAAGACATTTTTCTCAGACCTCTTTTTGTGATTTAAGTAAGGCCTTTGACTGATCACATAATTTTGCTTAACAAGTTGGACTGCTACGGAATTCATGGACAGAATTTAAATTTAATAAAATCATACCTAGATAATCGTAGGCAATTAGTTGGCATAAAGAACAACTGTTCCAGCATTGTTACAGTTACTTCAGGTGTACCACAAGGATCTGTCCTTGGTCCACTCTTATTTGTTCTCATGATTAATGATTTACCAGCTTCGATAGATGCTTTCTCAATACTATATGCCGACGATACTACTTTTTTGAATGTTAGTAATGACTTCCACGCACTTAGATCCGTTACTGAAAATACACTGACGCAGGCTGCAACTTGGTTTAAAGCAAATGGCTTTATGCTAAATGAAAGTAAGACTCAACAAATGGTTTTTAGTCTCATAGAAATGCCTAATGAGGATAATTTAAATAGTGTAAAATTTTTAGGTGTAATTATTGATAATAAGTTAACCTGGGAACCGCACATTATTTATATCTCTAAAAAGTTGTCGAGGGTAATATATCTATTAAAGCAACTAAAAAATCATATTCCCATTAAATATCTTAGATCTGCATATTTTGCATTTTTTCGGAGTATAATTTTATATGGTATTTTATTCTGGGGTAACAGTAGTCATATCAGTGACATACTTTTACTGCAAAAAAAGGCAATTAGAATTCTATCTGACTCACATAATCTAGCTCACTGTAAGACTTTATTTGTGAATTTAAAAATTATGACAGTCGTTAATCTTTACATATATACAGTTCTAATTTATATAAAAAATAATTTAGATAATTTTCAGCACAGATATGATATCCACTCCTACAACACTAGAAGCAGTTTATGCATAAACTTGCCCCACTATCGATTATCAAAATCTGCAAATAGCTATGAAATTTTAGGTTTAAAATTATATAATTATCTACCATTAACTTTAACAAATAAACCGTTAAATTCTTTTAAAAAAGCATTATATAACTTGCTGATTACAACACCTTTTTATTCGTTGCAAGATTTTCTTGACACAACATTGACAGTAGACTAAAGTTCTAATTTCCTATTACATATAAAGTTCTAATTTCCTATCACACATATCTCTATCCTTATTTCCCATAATGTGATGTCACACATTCTGTATTGTAAACTTGCTTATGTTAAATTAATGTCAGTACATTATAAACTACTGTTCATTAATGTTATTAAGTGCCAGTATGGTACTTTATGAGATTGTGTGGGGAACGAAAAATGTCTGTCCGTCCGTCCGTCCATCCGTCCGTGTGTCTGTACGCGCTCTAACTCAAATACGCTTTATCGAATTTTAATGAAACTTGGTATACGCGTTTATAATGTCCATGGGAAGAACCCTATTGAAATTGGACCAAATCGGTTCACCGGTACCGGAGTAAAACCCAATTTAGTGTATATTTTAAAGGCGCCATAACTCACATACGCTTTATCGGATTTTCATGAAACTTGGAATACCTATTTATAATGTCTATGGGAGGATGTCTGTTGATATTGGACCAAATCGGTTGGCCGGTACCGGAATAATACCCAATTTAGTGCCCTTTTATGGTATCATATAAGAAAAGGCGCGGTAACTCAAATACGCTTTATCGGATTTTCATGAAACTTCGTATACTTATTTATAACAATCATGGCAATAAGCCTATTGAATTTGGACCTAATCGGTTGTCCAGTACCGAAATAAAGAGTAATTATCAGTCAAATTAATTATAATATTTTGGTTCATTTCGAAGCATTTTGATTGGCTCGCGGCCAACCAATCAGCGGGCGAGTCCCGTAACTAAGGTAAATAAAGGGGAATTCTGGAACAACCCTTCAATTCCTGTCGAAACCTTCTTTAGTAAAGGAGGGTAAAAAGAAGGCACCTTCTTCAAATGCAAAATCAAATTCTCGGTTCTTTCTTACAGCTTATAAAGCTTCCTTCAGTTGCCATGGACAGTTGACACCTACATGAAAAACAAATTTTCCCATATGTACGATTATAGACGAAATGCTGTTGTATAATGACTAATTATTTTGCTAAAATTGATTACAATTAGATTAAAGCATTGAATTTTACTTCAGCCTATGTCAGATTTATAATCCCTGACCTCTTAATAAATAAAAACATTAACTTCTGAGAATTTGCTTAAGTTGGTACTCTGCTTTAGTGAGGGCCAAATTCGCAATTATGACTCGAATATCGCGAATATTATGTTACCAATGAATGAAATTATTCTATATTGTAACATAAGAAAACTAGAAGGCTCGAAATATAGCCTAATTTCGAAATACGGTGATTTTTCTTTTCTGTGAGCTACGACGAGATAGTATTCTTTGGTATTGGACACTCAAAAGTCGCAGTGTAGTTTGGTCTTGGGGTAAGATGCTTGTCTAGTATTCAAGAGATATCACGTTCGAGTCCATCCTGAAGCAAAATTTTTTTTTTATTAATATCAATTGTGTTAAATTGAGCCTATTCCATTCTTGTGTCCTATTTTGTCAATGTGCTTAAAAAAGTATTACATTTTTCTTTAAAAAAAACTGGGAATTCATTCTCTTTCATTGACCTACATCATTCCTAAAGAATAACATAAGCCTATAAATGTTATTTCACGAACAGAAACTAGCTTTAAAGTTATTGCGTTGCGTTAAAATTGCATAAGCCTATACTCAGAACAAAACTGCATACCGCTAGGTGGAACTATCCTCTTCTTATTGACTTACTGTACTATTTCATTGTCAATGCATTTTGTAAAATGTTTACATATTTTAAGAATTAGTATATCAGTGTATACCAATATGAATTAAGGTTAAGAATCAAACTTAGACCTTTGTTCTTCCGTAAGCCCTGCTTAATGAATCGATCTGGAGTTTAACTCTGAGATCTATTTTAAAAAAAAAAAACTTATTTTCTGTATATCATAACTGTAATTATTACTGATTAAAAAAGCATACTGGCACTTTGTTATATCAGTTTACCTGATTTTATTTTCTTTGTAAATATTTTTGTAATTTTCTATTGATATTATAATAGCATGTGTTGGGATGTTTGGTCTTGTTTACATGTTTAGGGCATTTCTAATGTAAATCTTTTATAATTTCTCATGATTTCTTCACTTAGTGCATTTGTTGTATATTCTTGTTCTTTGACTTTGTCCATTGCTTCTGGCTTAACGACAATAAAATATTTATTATTATTATTATTATTAGTATACAGGTGACCTAAAAACTAAACTAAACTCCGTGGCGCTACATCCCTGGAGGGACTTGGCCTACCACCCGACCGCTGCGTCATCTCCCGTAGGCAGATGGCAGGATTGGGGGCATGTGGTCAGCATGCCGACACCCACGGCCGTTAATGGTGGTTTTCTTGACCGGAGCCGCTACTTTTCTATCAAGTAGCTCCTCAATTTTGAATCACGAGGCTGAGTGCACCCCTACCAGACCTCCCTACCTCAGAAAAATCCGAGGAGGTACCGGGAATCGAACCCGGACCGACGGATCTGTAGTCAGCGACGCTAACCACAAGACCACGCCGGCGGACATACAGGTGACCTAGCCAAAGTAATTTCTGGTTATTAATACAAAGATTTGTTTTGTAAAATCAAATGGAATGATTCCTATTTTCCTTTGAAATGTCATGTCAACTTATTTGTATGTTAGTTAGTATAGTATAGTCAGAGAGTGAAAATAAAGTACCAAGATTGAAGTTTTTTTTAATCTTTTATTTATTTATTTTTTTAAATTTATTTATTTATTGGAAGCATTACAAAAGGTAAATGTCTATGGAATTTGTGAAATCTTACAGTTTTCTGTTTGTTGTCATTACTATGGATTTATGCAGTGTGACTACTTTTTTTTTTTGTTTTTTTTTGAGAGCATCCATGATGAAGTCAGTATATATAAAATATAATGTGGAATTTTGTGGGCACAAAATGATTGTACAGGGTTATATATCAATGACACATTTGTGTTGCAGCTAAGGACACGCGGATAATAGCTACTGGGGGTGCTTCCAATAACTTGACAATCCTTCAAGTCCTTGCTGATGTTTTCAACGCTCCTGTTTATACACTGGTAAGTCGAGACTTTATTTTTAAACTTGCAGTTCGTGCTAGCTAAAATGTAGCTAGATTCATAATGTTGGTATGATTCTTTTTTCTTAATGATTTTCCATTGAGGAATGTTGTGCATGTATTCAGACAAAAAAACTGCAATATGAATGATACTATGCACTGTGTTTCATGTACGAATTGCCCAATCATGCAGGTTTCTGTGTCATGGCGGCCACAGCTGTAAGTCTCGAGCGATCGGGTAAAATATCTATGCAAAAAAAGCCGCTAACAGTGTAATGATTCAGGTTCTCACAATTAAAGTTAAAATTACAATGAAAATAACCACGTACCTCATCACAAGAGATGTTGGAAATGTCCTCCTCTTGCATCCACACAACACTGGCACCATTTTAGGAAATTTTCTTTCACACACATATGCTCAGCTTCCGAGAAAGAGTTAATTTATCTTGTGACATTGTCTTTAAGTTCTTCTAATTGCATGTGAGTATTATTTATGGGGGAACTTGAAAAATAAAGTGTATAGATCAATTTCTGTTTCCCCTGCCATATGTCATTCCACCATAGCTCCATTCTTCATACTATAACCATTGGTTGCAATAAAGGAATTATTAAAAATCACAATAAAGACATTAATAATGGACAAAGCAAGGAATTGCGATGCAAGAGGAGTGTAGAGTACAAGGCCTGGTTAAAAAGAAAAAAGAGCGGAACAAACATGTAAAAAGAATGAATTAAGAAAGATTGGTCCACTATAAAGATTGCTTAATTAAGGAGACCAGGCTACTGGTCTAAGTAAAAAAGGTGACGATGACGATGATGATGCTCGTGACGAATTTAGAACTCTACTCAGGAAAAACATACCTTGTATCAAAACGTGCTCATAATGTTGTGTCCATGTGTGGTTTTAGTTTATTTTGTTTTAATTTAGTTTGTTTCATTTTGTTTTATTTTATTCTATTTGAGTAGCTACCTAAAACCCCAAAATTTACAAAAGTTTAACTTGGCTATACAAAACTTTCCTGGTGACTTAATTAGAAAGTATGATTATTATTATTATGATGAAATCGTTTCTTGTACAGTTCTCTATCTATCCGGAGTCATATCAATATTATGTAAGTCCATTTGATGAACCAAATAAGGGACGGGACTATGAAAATTTTAAATTGTGTGAGCCCACCCAATGTTTTTCAAAAGTTAGCGCCACTGATCTTGAGAGTGACATGACAATGGTAGTAATAAATAAATTCACAATATCGCAGAGTGCTGACAAAGACAGAGTTACCATACCACGAAAGCAAAACTGACGATACGCAGGGGTGCCCACCCCCCCAAACTTCATGACTCACCCCCCCCCCCAACTTCATTGCTCACCCCCCCAAACTTCACTGCTCATCCCCCCAACCTGATTGGCTGTCGACAAGGGCACCCATATGATATTTTCTAACGGGGGTTATTTTTTTAATTTATTAATATTTTGTTGCTTTAACGTCTTGGGCCACTTTGTAACATTATATTAATAATATAATAAGTGCAACAATGACGTAGCGAGAAAATAATTTCGGAGAGGGTCGAAAGTGCCGAGGGGGGGGGTTTGGAACACCCCCCAAAAAAAGGGGTCGGGGGTCCATCCCCAGAAAATTTTTAAATATTAAACTAATGAAAATCACATTTTAAGCTATTTTAGCACAGAAAAACTAGTTAGGAAATTTGTTTATTGTACTCTAAAACATGCCAATGTAAACAAGAAATTGTTACCTAAGTTGGTGTCCACCCCGGGAAATTTTTAAATATTGAACTAACGAAAATCACATTTTACGCTATTTAAGCACTAAAAAACTAGTTAGGAAATTTGTCTACCATACTCTAAGACATGCCAATGTAAACAAGAAATTGTTACCTAAGTTGGTGTCCACTCCGGGAAATTTTTAAATATTGAACTAACGAAAATCAAATTTTACGCTATTTAAGCACTAAAAAACTAGTTAGGAAATTTGTCTACCATACTCTAAGACATGCCAATGTAAATAAGAAATGATTACCTAAGTGGGGGCTCCACCCCCGGAAAATTTTTAAATACTGAACTAATGAAAATCACATTTTACGCTATTTTAGCACTCAAAAACTAGTTAGGAAATTTGTTTATTGTACTCTAAAACATGCCAATGTAAACAAGAAATTGTTACCTAAGTTGGTGTCCACCCCGGGAAATTTTTAAATATTGAACTAACGAAAATCACATTTTACGCTATTTAAGCACTGAAAAACTAGTTAGCAAATTTGTTTACTATACTCTAAGACATGGCAACTTAAACAAGAAATTGTTACCTAAGTTATAATACTTATTACTATTTATAAGAAAAGTTGAATAACACATGGAACAGTTTACATAATAGGCCTACTCATTATGTTATGAAAAGAAAATAACTGCTATATCATATTTCACACACCAACAAATCTTGTTTAATTAAATATTTTTAAAAAAATACAAATATAGAATTTTATGTTTTGACTTTTGGGGGGTCCAAACCCCCTGGGCCCCCCTTTCCTAATCCACTGTTAGAAGAGACCTTTTGGAGTTATAAAACTTGACCGTTTTTATTTTTAACATATAAAGCGCTAATTTTGCAAAAAATTTCAACCCCCCCCCCCCCCAGAAAATTCATAAAACTATAATATTTTGCCCCCCCCCCCAGAAATTTCAATGACGCAGTCTGCATCTTAACCCCCCCCCCCGTGGGCACCCCTGCAATACGTAGTATTCCATTCTTCACTGAACTAACAACATAGTCATTATTCATTTTATTGACTTCCAGAAACTGCCCTGAGATGGGTGTGACAGACTCTTACAAAGTGGTTTGAGGAGGGCCTAGAGAAGTTGCCACATCGGTGGCTCAAGTGTGTACAGCTTAATGGAGACTGTTGAGAAAGTTGATGTATCTGCCGAGTCATAGAGGTTCTTAATGAGTGTAAAAACAAAGTGTAAATCAATATGAAACTCCTTTCATCATACAATCTCATGCCGGAATTCGGTCTATGCCATAGACCTGTTTCAATATTACATTTAGGTTCAAGAAAGGCAGAAGAAATGATGTTTTGTGTAGGATAAACCATGGTCAAAAATGGTGTGAAAAAATTTATACTTTATTGTTACTGTTTCTATAGAAATAATTCTCAGAGTTTTATAAAATATAATTTCAGGAACTCATGGTGTACCTTATGAAATTATTATTTTTTCATTACGTAGAATAAATAAGTTAATATGGCAAATACAGAGAATTGCAAAAAGCAACAAGTGGAAGGAGAAGGTTGAGCTATTAAATTGTATACCTGGTCGGTAAGAGATTAAAAGATTTAGAGGCAACAAATACGCTAGGTAAGTCAAAATGTGGGGTTCCTTTATGAATTTGTTTGGCTGCCACATCCCTTCTGTAACACTTTCTGTCCTTAGTAAGAAATGATAGAGACGCCCTTTCAGCAGTCCTTTACAGAAAGTGAAATGTTATTGTTTTAGGAAGCTGCTAATTCTGCAATGCTTGGATCAGCTTATCAAGCTAAGCATGGTTTGCTACATCCAGAAAAGATTTTTTCTGAGATCACAGAACACATTCCACCTCCGAAGCTTGTGTGTGAACCCAGCAAAGATGCTAATGAGGTAAGTTTTGAATATTTACAAAACTACAATAATTCTTAGTTTTAAAGTAATTGTCTATATTGTAAAATTAGAATTAGCCCTCTGAAGGGATGTTCTGGTATTATGCATTGAAGTCATACTTATTTCGTTTCTCTCTCGATGCCTATTAACTTTGTACAGAAATGTGCATTACAATTCTTAATTTACTTCTCTTTATAACTTTACTGTGCTAGGTTCTCATGTACGAGGCATGTCCGGAAAGTAAGTTCCGATTGATTACCGATAAAGAAAACAAAAACATTAATAAGTAAATATTTATTGCAACAAAATAAAAATTGTTTCTAGTGGATATTTATTTGTCTTTTCTACAAAACAATTTTTATTTTATTCTTGTGTAAATATATTATACGGTGGAATTCTGGACCATCATGACAGAATTATTTATTGCAATATTCACAGAGATTCATTGGCTACTTCTCTACATAGTTGGCACCATTATTGAGGCATTTATCTTAGCGGTGTACCAACAATTGTATGCCCGTGTCATAGGACACTACTGCCAGCGATACAAAGAGAAAGGCGATGAGTTTCTCTACATTGTTGTCACTGGGGATGAAACATGGGTGAAAAATTTGAGGAGGGCAATCCAAAACAAGAGACGTGGAATGCTGACAGGAGGCATTATGCTTTTGACCAACAATGCACGGCCCCATACAGGCAACACCTCATGGAATCAGTGGCAGTTGCTTCATTTTAATGGGAGATGTTCGTCCATACTCCCTACAGCCCCTACACCCTACAGTCGTGCCAAGTGACTTCCATCTCTTCTGTCTCATGAAGTGATTTCTGGCAGAAAAATGTTTCCACAGCAACGCTGAGGAAAAGATGGCAGAACCTATGTTCCAGACGTTGGCGGCAGAGTCCTATGACACGGTCATATAAATGTTGGTGCAGTGGTACGATAAATGCCTCAATAATGGTGGCGACTATGTAGAGAAGTAGCCAGTGAATCTCTGTAAGTATTGCAATAAATATGTTTTACTTATTGATGTTTCCGTTTTCTTTATCAGCGATCGGAACTTGCTTTCTGGATGACCCTCGTACATCGACCCCAGGGCCATGATGCCACCAGAAGGTTTAAGCCATTGAAAAATCCCAATGACCTCATCTGTATTGGATATAATTTACTACGTTTCCTCTTATTTTGCAGATCTATACTCCCATGGTTAAGAGATACAGGAGCATCATCAAAGCAATATCTGAGAACAAATTTATATAAATATAAATTGTAATCTCTGCAATTGCTGTGGAAATGAATTTCCAGCGACATCTTATGTATGGGTAACTCAGAACCGTCACTTCATACGTCCATAATATCTAGGCCTTAAGAATATTTAGATGTAGAATGGAAAATCTAAGGGGTTGTAGGAGGCTTTTGTATTAGTTTTAGCTTATATGTACCTTATTTATATACAATGCTACATATCAATGCCTCCATAAAATGGTTGGGTATTTTATAGTATTTTCAGTTGTCCTTCCAAGAAAGGTTTAGATTATAATTGTACATATTTAGGTACAATGCTACATATCAATGCCACCATAAAATGGTTGGATGTTTTATGATATTTTTAGTCGCCCTTCCAAGAAAGGCTAACAGTTCATTTGTAGAGAATCACTCTTATGATGATTTTTTATAATACAGTATTTTTATAATACTGTATGCCTATGCCTGTCTTCACACATCATTCCAAATGACGTAGTACTCTATAAATAATATGGGTAGACCCACGGTATTTCCAGTGATAGTGTTTTATATTTTATACTAGAGGAGATTCAAAGAATTGTTTAAGGTAGCCAAGGCAGTTATTTAAAACAACTTCAGATTTTCCATTCTTCATGTACCTATGTGTAATCAAAGAAATTCTATTTAAACAGTTTAGAATCTCTATAAAAATTTAATGATGCCTTAGTAAATGTGTTCATATAGCTACCTGCTTACACAAAAGAAAATATTGAATTGGAAAGTCAGTAAAACCTTGTTAATCCAGATCAATTGGGGCTGAGTGTTGTCTGGATTAGGAAAAGTCCGCATTAAGTCAAATTAAAACCACAGAGCAATTTTTGTACTATGACATAAGGTATAGTAGGCCTACCTGATTTTAATTACTTATCCTTTATTTGTTTGGTTTGAAGAAACTTTCTTCATACCACTTGTACACCACGTCTTCTAACTTCTGTTCAGCCGGCTGCAACATTCGTTTCACCTGTGAACTTTCCTCATTTATATCACATTGATCGTGAATGATAAGAGTTATAGTTTTTTTCTTTTTTATATGCATAACTGTTTGTTTTGCGATTCCGTATTCTGCTCAAACACTCGCAACAGTGGCACCGTTTTCAAGTCCTTCATTCAATCTCAATTTCTTGTGTAAAGTAAGCGATTTATGCTTATGTTTCCTTGATGGCATTGCAAATTTACTCAACGACAAACAGGTACTCTTTCTTGAATTTTTAAATTAATTTATTTTATTTCATTTGATCTGTGTTTATACTCCTTTTATTTATTATTTTTTTAAAGGAGTAAATTTTAACTGATATTATTTTAAATGGATATGATACAGGATGAAATGGTGAGGATGATTCATGGTATGTAAATATCGAATTCGGCATTTGCCTTTACAATGGGGGAAACCATGAAAAAAAAACCCATGTCAAATTGGCCGGACCCGGGATTTGAACCTGCGTCTTCCTGGATGCGAGTCCAAGATGTTAGAACTTGATTTGTTTCCTGAAACCTAAGAAAGAGCTGGAGAAAGACAAGGTTTTAAACTAAACCAACACAGTTTTGAGCCTTACAGCAGCAGGTAGCAAGAGTAACAGAAAGAGGGTGGTCTACTGTTCATTTGTCACTTAAAGGTATTCCGTGCATTCTTGTGTACAGTCTATGCAAAATAAAATGGGAAAATCCCTTAATTTGTCTTGGTACTAATCCGGATTAACAAAGTTTTACTGTTTTATCCTATTTTTTTATCAATATTTCATACTTTCATTATCTAGCATTGTTAGGGATTGTATGTTTTTCCATTTACATGAAATGTATTTATAACGAATTTATGCTTACTCTGGTTGTGTTCACGTTAGTTGTACATTTTCAGAACTACGGAGTACAGTTAATCAGCTCACAGAAGTCAATTTTCTTACTAGTTACTGGTGTAGGTACCTGTCAACTGTTAACATAGCTTTAACAGAATTTCTTATTAATACTAGTCAGTTACTGTCTACTTATTGAGTAATTCAAATCATACACTAACGACTTTAGATGAGTAGGTTTCTAATATATGTATTTATAAGGCTAATTTTACTTTGCATTCCATATTAGAAAATCAAATAATGATATGAAATAATCTTTTGTTACTTGTAATATAAAGTCTAACTAAAATCAAATTATAATATTATACACTCCACATGAAGATGTGGCTCACCCAGTTGTGGTGAGCCACCATATGTTGGTTTCTTGGTTTTAGTTTCTTCAACTAATTGGAAATGTCAGCACTAGGAGATCTTTCAGGGTAGAGGATTGATGTTTTCTTTGGCAAGGTTGCTTTTCATAACTTCATTCTGATAAACACTACAGTATTTCACAAGAACACAAATAAGTGTAAAAATATGCCGGACGTTTGACAACAAAGTCATTTGTCCTCTTGCACTCCAATATTTTTTGTAGATATTCTCATAGTTAGCCACTGAGGTACAGTGTAAAAATATAAACTACCAAAGAGACTGAGCTATATTTCATTTTTTTATAGCATAACTCCATAGAACACAATTCTAGCTTGAAATGTATTTCTAGTTTACACAACGAAAAAGAAGGGAAATTCTTGGTGCAACTTATTCTTAACAACTGTAGGTATTATTTGAGTCAAGCTTTTTCTTTAACTGTACTCTAATAATGTTTCAGATGATAGCGGTCTTTTGTTATCGGCTGGTAGTAAATCCCATCAATTATATGATTTACTTGGAAAAAGAAAACTTACTGATTCATAGTGCACCCCCATCAGTGCTGAAGTTAGGCCAGAATGGACTGGAGTGGCAAAGTAAAAATTTACCCTTCATCGCTCCAGCATAAATGCAGGGAGGAAAAAGTCCATATGAATTCAGCGTATATTTTAGCATCACTATTTTAATAAAGAACCATTATTAGGGTCATGATCTCCTGTTCTTGTCACAACAGTTGCCTTGTCTGTGCAGTTGCCTTAGATTCAGCATGTACATGGTGAAATTTATTCCATTGCATAGCAGAGCACTCTAAATGATACTGCTCTGCTAGCTAGTGCATATACATTTGTGGCATCCCCCTAGAAAAAATTTCTCAACTTCAGCACTGACCCCCATTCAAAACTACCTCCCACAACTACTGTTTTAACCATGTTCTTTGTTTGATAAAACAGTCACATCAGTTGATTTGGACATAAAAGTGTCTAAGGTGGTAAAATTAGAAGTATAATATTGTATTGCCCTGTATAATATTTTGTGGGATTTTTCAGGTTTATAGTTGTGTAGTGATTTACAAATAGAAGCTTTAATGTGAGGTGCAGTGTGATGTGTTAACCAGTAACTGAAGTAATTGTTACGCTTAATAATGCTTTGCCTAATGCTAGGGTAACCAAAGTGTAATACAAATATTATAAAAGGTTTGTTCCAAATCACAGCTTGTTGTTAGTTCCTGTACAAGTCATTATCATGTTATATGCATTCAGTGATTGGGATGCTGGTTGAGGACAGACTCATGGAACTTGAACTAGCAGGTGCCTGAAATTATTTACTCAATTGCTAGATGTTTTATTTAGATAATTCATTTAACAAAAAATAATTAAAATTTTATATTTTATGTTATAACAAATGTTATGTTATATTTATTAACACTTACATTAATACACATTATCACCAAGAACACTCACTACTTCATTAAAATAACTAACTTACTAGTTAGCCGGCTTTCAAGAGGACTTTTCCTCCCATCATCAGAAACCGCCCACTGCTGAACTTCCATCCTGTACCGCCTGATGATGGAAGTTCGGCAGTGGGCAGAGTCTGACGATGGGAGGAAAGGTCCTCTTGAAAGCCGGCTAACTAGTAAGTTAGTTATTTTAATGAAATAGTGAGTGTTCTTGGTGATAATGTGTTTTACGTTATTACACTTCATTGTGTTTCCCAATTCCAAGTAAATTAAACACTTACATTGATTTTAAATAATCTCATAAATTACATAATTTTATTCTTAATTATATTGTTTTACATATAAATATAAATAATTAATTAAACGAATAGAACAAATCTCGTGCTTCCATATGGGCATACAGATTTTAAATGAAACAAAATGTACCACAGACTTATGAACCTTGCCCAAATCATGCTTAAACATTTAAAATGATTGATAATTAAAAAGTTAAAATCCCAGTTTCGATGTGCATTCACTATTTAAGTGCAGTGCTCTGAGAAAAGAAGAGGTCAGCTTCGAGTTCCCTAACCCAGAAAACCCCCATATAGTGAGCTTCGTCCAAATCATTCAATGTTTTTTTCCCCGGTTGCTATGGAAAACCAAGCAAGGCCACCTTCAATTAATTTCACAATTGAATATTGTCTTATTAATAGGTGGCATTGGATGTACACGGAAACAAGAGTTCAAATATTATATTAGAACTTGCTTCTCTGACTAGTGTCTGACCAGTGCCTTGTTGAAAAGTACACACATAATCAAAGAAGGTGTTGAATTTTCCCGCATGCATTGTTTAACTTTTCTAGAGAGTAAATTGGTCTATAGTTAGAATAAACTAATCTAAATCCACTTCTTCCTCAGTAAATTGGGAACGAAGAAAATCTTATGCTTCCTTGTTACCATTATATCGCTGGCATTTGTTTGTCAAGTTTATTGTGCAAGTAGAAAACTTCGTGGTACATGCTCAGGGCTGTGAACTGCTTTTGACTCTTCTTGACAGGAGTCGGAAGTTAGTCAGAATGTCTGACTGGTGTACATGTTTCCACTATTACATGTTTTCACTGTGTAGGACCAGATGTTCACTACTAAGCATGTTTTGACTGTCACAGACACAGACTGCAAGTTGGAACGAATCTACAGTATATTCATTTACAGTATATGTAATCTTTTAACTGGTGGGTAAGGATTCCCAAACTAGAGGTAGATAGGTAGATGGTAGTATAATATTTTAATATTATTATTTAGTATGTAGAATAATTTTTTAAACTTACTCCTATTTAATAATGCATAATTATTAACATTCTGTATTAATTTGTAACTCATCCCTAAAACTGTAGAAATCAAGCTAGTGTAAAAGACATTTATCATCTTCAATGTGATCAGTGTAAATGTTGATAAACCTAGATACCAGCACATGCTAGGGCTGTAAATTATAAGAATGATAAGTCTGCCCGTGGCCTCTGACCACTTGTCCACCAATCCTGCATTGAAAAACAGAGATAGATGATACAATGATTATAGTTTGTAGTAATGCAAAGTTTGTGCTCAATTTGGCAGACTAAAATGGCAAAAAAGTCCTTTAAAAGAAGTGGTTATGTTTGTAGTTGACCTGATGTTTGTGTTCATCAGTTTTTACATTCCATATAATCTGTATGTAAATTCAACTGCTTTTTCACAAAGACTGCTGTAAAGTTTTAGATGTATGTAATATTAGAAATATTTATATTCTTATTACAGAAATTGCGAGCTTCCACCAGTCTTCAATTGCTAACTGTATTGTTGATGATACTTTCTTTTATGGTTAATTGGAACTAAGTTGCCTAGTTACAGTAAGTCATTCCTTCCCATTTCATTCCAGGTACTATTTTCTTTAATTATTACTAGTATTCTTTAAGAGTTTATATCATATTAATGTATGGTTTTATTAATTAATTTTTGATGACTCTTTATGAATATGCTTTGCAGAATCTTCAAGGAGAAGATTCTTTAATTATGAATATTATAATTTTTGTCTTCTTCTACTGTGTAAGTTGACTGAAGTGGTAATTTCACTATCTCACATTTATGAAATCATTGGGTTCAGATCCTGTGGCTGGCCAATGTGAATGTGGATTTTCTCATCCCACAGTGACAAATTTCTCTGGATTGGATATTGTAATTTACTCTTTTTGACTTTAGAACAGGGGACAAAGATTCATCCTACGATAATTGACCCCAAGAAAATATATCCTATAACATATTTGGTCTCAAGAAATCATATTCGCCCCATGATAGCTGGTTCTAAGTTGGCCTGGTTAGCTGGTCAGTGGTATTCATATGTGCATAAACGCATCAGGCTATGTCTGTAGTTTTACAGGCATGAGAAAGAACTCCTAAGAAACTAAATCCCAGCACAGTGGGGATAATCAAGGCGTAAATTGCAGTACACCTCATCATTAAATAACCATAAAAGAAAGTTAGTCCGAAAATATTGTATTCATTTCATGACAGTTGGTCACAAGATATAATATTCATCCTACGAAAATTGGTCCCAAGAAGCCAAGTTCATCTCACCTACAGTTGGTTCTAATATATCATATTTATCCTATGACAGTTGATGGCAAGATATCATGTTCATCTCATGATGGTTAGTCCCAATATATCATATTCATCTCATGATAGTTGGTCCCAAGAAATCGTAATCATTTCATGACAGTTGTCCCAAGATATTATCATATTCATCGTTTGACAATCTATCCCAAGAAATCATTCTTCCCATGACAATTGGTTCCAAGAAATCGTAAACATCCCATGACAGTTTATAATATCCCAAGTTATAATATTCATCTCATGACAGTAAATCCCAATACATTATATACATCCCACAACAATTGGTTCCAAAAAAGTCATATTCATCCTATGACTGTTGTTCCCAAGAAATCATATTAATCTCATGATAACTGATCCAAAGATATTGTATTCATCTCATGACACTTGGTCCCAGGAAATCATATTCATCCCATGGCAGATGCATTCCAGCATTGTCGATCTAAATCTACTTAGTTTCTATTCTGCTTCTTTCTTTGCTGCTTCTAATTGTATGAACTGAGAATTTAGAGCCCTCACTCTACCCTCAGCCCCACGAAGTCATGCCTTGAGCTCTTGAATTTTTTTAGTTACATCTGCAAGGCATACTTCCAGATTATGTTTCTGATCTTTCAGCTCCCTTTCCCTGTCTTGACTGTCCTCCAGACTTGCGAGCATCTCTTGTTCTCTACCTCTCCACCACTCATCCTCCTCATCTTCTTTTGCTCGCATTCAACTCATTTCTTTTCACAAAAGTTCTAGGCTCATATCGAGCTCCAATGTTTATTTTTTTAAGCTGAAGAATCTTCTGTTGTGCCCTTTTCCACTCTTCAGTCTCAGTGACGAGCCGTGCTTGGAGCACTTTCTCATCATTCTTACCCTGTGCATTCATGGTTTGGTGTAATTCCTCCTGTGTACTCTGTATTTGTTGTGCTGTTTCCTTTGGCTGTCTTTACAAATCTCTAACCTGTGCTTGCAGACAAAATCATTCCATATCTAGCCTTGTCTTTGTGTCTTCAAGTGTGGGAACTTTCTAAAATGCTTTCTCCAGACACCTCCCTTGCTTTCTCTCTTATCCTTCAATTCTCTTCGCATAGACTTTCAATTTCTTGTTAGAGCTATTGTATTTCTCCTCATAATTACTGTCTGAGTTGTCGTCGCATGTCTATTAATTCCTTAATTCCCATAGTGTTTCACAACAGTTGTCAGCTTTGTTGACACTAGCAAAATTGGAAACAGTTTGCAGTGAGTTAGAGCAAGATAAAGAAGATTAAAAGATGAGATTAAAAGTTAGATGAGGAAAATCAGTCCCTTCAGAGACCAGCAGAATAATTTGGGTTCCCTCAGGAAAGAATTACTTCAGGCTGAACAAATTCGCCTGGTTATCAAGATATCATATTCATCCTATGATAGTCTGTCCCAGAATATCATATTCATCCCACAACAGTTGGTTCCAAGAAGTCATATTAATAATAATTATAAACGAAAAGTAGATACTGTATTGGTATGGAAATTGTTCTCATTCTGTGTCTTATAGCTTAATGATTTAGTTAATACAAACTTTCTTCTTACATAGTAGGGAGAACTTAAATAATTATTTACCATTTCACTTATTTGTATGCTCTATTTTCTTCAATTTATTTTACTTTGCTATTATTGTGTAATTGTAAAAAGATGTTGATTTCTATTGATTACGCTGGGAGAACTCTTCTTCTTTCCATAAAATGACATGAATGCAGTATTGCTATAATTTAAATGTGCTTCCACACATTTTGAATATAGTGTAAAATCGTGTTTCTCAACCTTTGTGGCTTTGCAGCCTGGCAAATTCTTCTTATGTAAGATGAGGCCCTGGTCCAAACAAATTTACTTGTGAACCCAATTTTCTTCAAATTTTTAAATGTTAAATAAACAAGTATTAAATTAATTGAATAAGTCGTAATCATAAAAGAGTAGATTGACAAATAAAAATAAAAACATTTAACATAATCTTTTATAACTATATCATTATCAAACATTAGGAAGTAGAAAAAAACCAGAAAAAACCTATTCTCTTCTATAAACGAACCAACAAGTTCTTTGATTTTTTTTTTTTTTTTTTTTTTTTTTTTTTTTTTATAATAAATCATTCGACTTGAGCCTCTATGAACTGCGTGTTAACAACCAATCTCATTTTCAATGTCTGTGTCTTGTTCATTTGCCGGCTTTGACATTCTGCCAGTATCTCTTGAGCCCATCGATTAGCACTTTCTTCCGCTCTTCTGGTAAAGGGTCTCTCAGTCTTCTGGGTTCTGCCTCCACCATAAAGCCCTGATAGCTTTTCACCATCTTTCCCTGTCATTGATTTCATCATCCGTAATGCCCATCTCTCTCATATCTTTCTCACACTCTTGGAGAAACACATCTCAACATAGATGTCTTCGGTTTAAGAAATTTCCAGATTTCCTTTGTGATTCGATGTTCTTTGAATATTATTTTGAATTTTGCGCTAACAAGTTGAATAATACTCATTTTAGTTACTAATATTTTGTTACATGTATTTTACTTACCTATAGGTGTTCGGGGACTGAGTTTTCTATCTTTCTGCTCATAGTATTTCCATGAAGTGGCCAAAATATTTATTCAAGAGTACTTGCTTAGAAAACTAGAATTTTAAATACCACAAAAACTTCTCATGTACTGGTATAAATGATACCAAGGCCCAACAGTTGTGAAATACTGGTGTAAAATACAAAGAACTGGTTTAAATACCTAAGGCTGAATAAGAATTTGTAATTTGCATCATAATATTTTTTCCAGGTGATTTACAGCATTATCTTTGGAAGCTTTAAAGGCTGTTGTCATAGTTATGTTATTTTCTTTGTAATATGTACAATGTGTGTTAATAAAAAGATGTTTTTAAAATTATTTCAAAACCAGTGGATAAACATTAAGAAATTAAAACACGTTTTGACTCTGCCCTTGAGTCTTCCTCAGGTGACACTTCAAACAGTACTGATCACTTACGATCGTGTTTTAATTTTTATAACGTAGGATCTGAGGTTTTCCTGGCGCAGAAGCTGAGTGAAGTTTTCTCGGGCAGTCAGCCAGGTGGTTTCGTCAATTAAACCCGACGTTTCGGAGGCCAACGCTGCCTCCATCTTCAAAGGCGTTGAACGCCTTTGAAGATGGAGGCAGCGTTGGCCTCCGAAACGTCGGGTTTAATTGACGAAACCACCTGGCTGACTGCCCGAGAAAACTTCACTCAATTTTTATAACGTTTGTCCACTGGTATTGAAATAATTTTAAAAACATCTTTTTATTGTATTTGACTCAGTGGAAATTATGACCGATATGGATGTTTTACAATGTGTGGCACTGCTTCGTGATATAATATGTATTTACAGTGATTTTGATATGTATGTGGGAAACTCATATTATAGTAATAAGGAGTTGAAATTAACACCGTGGTATAGTTTACCTGAAGTATGAAGTTTTGGCACAATCACTACCATTTTCAGCAGCTATATTTCAACTGCCTTGGCACCTCCTGTGGATGAATGAATTTTGAGATGAGGTCATCATCGGTGAGAATCCAGAACTATTAAGATGTCCACGCCCATAAAGAGCTTTCAGTCTGGGAGAGGATTTTTATTCATAAGAAGAGGAACCAACTCGTGAACTTTGACATCCCGACTGATGATGAGCTCAGAATTCATTCAACATCCACAGAAAGATGCCTTGGCAGTTGTTGTATAGCTGTTGAAAATGGTAGTGATGGTGCTGAAACTGGTTCAGGTAAAACTATACCAAAAGTGAAGTTTAGTGTTAATTTCAACTCCCTTTATAATTATTATGTTACATAACTTTACTGTGGTAACTTCCAACATTCAACTCATATTAGTTTTATTTGATATGTTTTAAGTTTTATGAAGCGTACTTATCACAAAATGGACTTATCCACAGTAATTGGTAGTAATATTCTTATACAGGGTTATTCATAAAGATGGACCCAATTTCAGTAATTTGTATTTAATTAAGTATAAATTGCAGATGAACAATTTACATGCTAATATAAAGAGGAAGTTTCAAAGTTTTTAAACACAGGTTATGAATGTTCAATATGTCCTCCCTCTGCTGCAAGGCAAACATCTAAGCGGTAGCCAAACTCGTCCCAAACGCCATACAGTTGCTTGGGGTATTCCTAGTTCTCTACTAGCTCTATTGGTTGATTTTCTTAGACTACGAACAGAACTGCCTTCTATTCGTCTGATGGCATCCTCTGACATACGCTGTCGGCCTGGACTTTTTCCTTTGCAGAGACATCCAGTTTGTTTAAATTGCTTAAACCAACGGCTTATGCTTTTCCTAGTTGGTGGTTCAATGCCAAATTGCCGACGAAATGCCCACTGCACTGTAACTGCCGATTCACTTCTTGCAAATTCAAGAATGCAGAAAACCTTACGCTGCATAGTAGCCATCTTACTCACAATTAACAGTAACACGAAATGCCTGCCTATTGGCGCGAGCAGCCATTTACGCAACAATTACACGACAATCACCGTCCAAGCGGTGGAAAACAAAACTTTGGAACTTTTTCTTTCATTCGGTATATAGAATGTTAATATCCAATTTGTATTTCGTGAAATACAAATTAATTAAATAGGGTCCATCTTTTTGAATAACCGTGTACATCAGAATAATTTATTTAATATGTATTAATAATTTATAACAAAGTGACCTTACGGTTTTAAGATGCTACTGCATGGCCATCTCTTACAAAATACAACCAGGTCTTCTTCCTGTGACCTTGTTAAGAACTACTATGTTAATTTTTACTGTACAGAAAATAGAAAATCCTTACGTAGGGTTACTTACAGTACATTATTGCAGTAAGTAGACCTGTTGTGTTAGTGTGACTCATGAGGTGAGAGCAGGGCTTTGGCTAAAGCAGAGAAGGACGAGCAAAGCATACAAATGTTATGTAACTTATTGCTGTCCATTGGAAGATCACAGCATATATCATTATAGGCTTTTTTCAGTGGCAGTCGCTAACAGGTCTTTCAAAAAATGGTGTGGACTCCCTCACAAAGGTAAAAGCATTTCAGTCTGTAGTGAAACTCCCAATACCAACTCATGGGTAACAAATAGGAATGGTCTCTCTTGTTCTCAATGGACTAAAGCAAGTAATATTTCTTGTAATATCTCAGCGGTGAGGTCTATATCTTCAAGGAGTCAAAATACATCACTCTGCAGGCATCCAGGTTGTAATAGTCCAGAAACTTTGGGCCATGTACTTGCCAGTTTATAAAAGGGGCGAGTTGTTGAGAAATTCTAGCCATCACCATATTCGTTCAGTGATTGCCACAGCCCTGGAAGTGTATGAAGAAGTGCATTGCATCGCAGAAGATGGAAGTCATCGAAGAGCTAACATAATAGCCATTAATAGAACTGCGAAATGGGGTTTAATTTTGGTTCCAACAGTTCGTATCGAAGAGGATAGTGAACAAGCTAAGCATGTGAGTGCAGAAAAGGAGGCCACATACCAACCATGCATCCCTCACCTTCGTGAGAGAGATAACTTACCTGTTAATGCATGGGAGATGAGTGGTCTGCTTTTTGGCCAAAGTGGTACAAATTTCAACTTTGCCAATACATTTCTAGATTCTTGTAGTATTTCTAATGAAACTATTGTTAAAATATGTATTAGGGTTTTAGAAAATTCATTACATTTATTACACGGTCATTATATATTATTAAGAGTTCTTATGTTCGGTTTCACTTCAGTTCAAGTAATTATATAATGTATAATACAAAAAACTAAAATGATGCACTCAACTTCGCTATTTTAAGTGTGTTGATTATACAAGGTGCGGCAGAAAGAACGCCCCGATTTGGGAGGTAGATATCTACGTGGTGGGTTCGGGTAGAGGGGCGGGGTGAATATTGCCGGACAGCAACTTAAGTGCCGTTTTAGTTTAGACCATGGCTTGGTCAGTAGTGCATCACGCTTATGCCGTAGAGCAGTTTATTCAAAATGGCGAGTCGCCGACAGCAACGCACCGCAAGAATGCATCGTGCCTTTCGCGTACATTTCGGAATCCAAAGACGGGACATCTGAAAGCCAAGGTGTACCAACATCATCCAGAAACTTTTGAAGCTCTTAAGGAGGCAATCCAACAGGAATTTGCTGCTGTTCCGCATGAAATGACAATGAGAGTCATGGGCAACTACCGAGAGAGG
Organism: Ectobius pallidus; assembly: GCA_964059195.1. Taxonomy (NCBI): domain Eukaryota; kingdom Metazoa; phylum Arthropoda; class Insecta; order Blattodea; family Ectobiidae; genus Ectobius; species Ectobius pallidus. The sequence goes on along the minus strand of CAXKWD010000002.1, from coordinate 50,756,874 downwards.
TTCAATCAGTGTATAAAAGATGGAGGCCGCCACTTGAATGATGTTCTTTTGAAAACACGTTGATGTAAATGGCATCATGTGTACTTTCAAAGAATTACATAAGTTTTTTCATATTTTATTGGGTTTGGATGTATTTGCCTTCTGTAATCGGGGCGTTCTTTCTGCCGCACCCTGTTTAATGTATGTTTTCTTTTGTCTTTGTTCTGGATCTGTATGGTTACCTAGATTGCCAGGCAGATGACTTTAATAAAGTATTTCTTTCTCCAGCTTACTTCTCTCTCTGTCTAGAAACAAATGAAGTACTGTGCTATATTTATGACTCCATTGACATAGCTCTGGAAAATATATTAATTGAAGCCATGAAACATGATTTGAATTTAGACTAACCCAGGATGTATTTGTAGGAGATGGCCTTGAGTTTTTACTAAATTTTAATACTGCTGTATCTAAAATTTATAATAAAGACATGGTTTGACATGACTGTAAAAACTGTTCTCTTTGCTACCTTCTACAGTGTGTCTTACTTATGAGTTGACCAGTTGCGTGGGGATCGGGAAGCGGCAGCCATTTCTCTTACTCCTGAGTGATCGGATGAAGTATTTATGCAAATGGAACTGCTAATGATGTAGATTCAGGTTCTCGCAATTACAAGTCACAATTACAATGAAAATAACCATGTACCTTATCACAAGAGATGTTGGAAATGTCCTCCTCTTATGTCTGCACAACACTGACACCTTTTTAGGAAATTTTCTTTCACGTGCATTAATTCAGCTTCTGAAACAGAATTAGTCTCTCTTCTGATATTGTTTTTGAGTTCTAGAAAAGAATGTGAAATAATTTCCATGAATATCACCATTTAGGCCTATGTGATTTCAACTTTTATTTCTGTGTAGTGGGCAACAGTCTTTCTGTTACAATTTGTGTTTGTCATATAAAACTGCTGAAATTTAATGAAAGTTTGTATTCTTAATTTAATCACTTCTTGAAAGCTGTAATTATTCTTATATCGATAAATTAAAGGGGAATAAAGGGAAGGGAAAGTAAAACATGTTCATTTGGAAGAATATCTTGAATAGCTCTGAAATCAGCAGTTCTCTGAGAGTGACATCCCAACCCTGTTGGAACCAAAGCAACAGGTGTCAGCTCCCATTAGTTGAAGGTTCAGGTAATTAATAGCATTCATCAGCATGCAATCCATTCTATTAAGGGAGAAGTAGCGTGAAGGATCCTATGGCTAAGGACATCGCATTACCAATGACAAGGTACAACCCTTTTCTGAAAATTTATGTATCAGACCCTTCTAAGTCTGTTCTGTAAATATGTGGAATATGAGGGTCATTTCAAAAGTTCTGCACACTGTAAGATAAAATTGAAGGAAATAATTTATTTTGCAAAATACCCTTACAGGCCTTTAATATAACCTTCATTCTTGCTTATGACAGCTTCCCAACGTTTTGGCATATTTCTTATTATGGAAAGGGCACCTTCATTGTTGAGCTGTCTGATTACTCAGGTCACCTCACTGGAAGCTTCATCAATTGTAACAAAACGTTTTCCAAGTCTATGGATGGGAAAGACTTCCTCACCCATCATACAGTCCTGATTTGAGCCCACCATACTTGATTTGTTTCCCAAATTGAAGGAACCACTCCTTGGAAAACGTTTTGTTACAATTGATGAAGCTTCCAGTGAGATGACCCGAATAATCAGACAGCTCAACAATGAAGGTGCCCTATCCGGAATACAAAATTTGCCAAAACGTTGGGAAGTTGTCATAAGCAAGAATGAAGGTTATATTGAAGGCCTGTAAAGGTATTTTGCAAAATAAATTATTTTCTTCCATTCTATCTTACAGTGTGCAGAACTTTAGAAATGACCCTCGTATATAGGAATTGATGAGAATTAAAGGGACTAACTACACATTTGAAGCAAAATGAGTTTAGCGAAAAAAATTGATATTTTAAACGATCCTGCATGGGTTCTTGACAAGAACTAACTACACATTTTGGAAATTAGCCTCCAATATGCAATCATTATTGAAAGAACTAACTACAGCACTTAGTTCCATAGGGGTATTGCTAGTTGCGTTTAGTTTCAAGAGATCATCCTCTTCTCCATGTGAGGCTATTTATTTCTTGACTGTGATATTTATTGATCTCATAAATGTTCAATCAAGAAAACTGACAGAATATACGGTCTTAAAGAGTAGGCATCTTTTATGATAGCCAAAACTATCAAAGAAGTTATCATTCATGGCAAGGATACATTAGACGTCAATAGTTGGTGGCCACGGCTTTTCTAGAAACAAGCCCTCTTGAATGAGAGTTATTCTTCTACTGTCCCAAGAACCGATAGTTAAACAATTTTTTACTTTTATACCTTTTCAACAGTTTACCTTTTCAAATAAACATCCTGGAACTGTTAAAGCACATGCCTTCATAGGTAGTTTTGTGTATAACAGTTTTCAGTTGAAGCAAAGCGGTAGTCAACCAGAGCCTTTACATCTGCTCTTTACCTTGAAAAAGATAGTTGAATAAAAACACTTTCTTAAACCCACTTTATTTTACCTTAGTAAACTTCTGGATGGCCGTTTCGCAGGTGCTGATGATACAGGATACAGGAACACCACCTGCGAAACGGCCATCCAGAAGTTTACTAAGGTAAAATATAGTTTAAGAAAGTGTTTTTATTCAACTATTTGTTACACAACGCTAAAGTCGGACACAAGAATGAATTGAAAAAGATGTATGAAATTGGAGAAGTATGAAAATAACGTCAAGATGATAGATATCAAGAAACTGATTAAGTATCTTTCTACTGAGATGATATTCAAATTTTCTAAAGAAACGCTTTCAGAGGACCACATGGTGATTAAAAATGGTCATATTATGATACGTAAAAAGATAATGCAAAACAATGGGTGACTGGTTTTGTTCCATTTTCATTAAGAATTGAAAAGAACTGTACTGACTTTATACTTGTACAGGAGAAATGTTATTTGATCTAGCGTTTGCTTTTCTGCGTTAAAGAATTGTATAAAATCCAATATGGTAATCTGCAGAATTTTTTAAAAGTATTTTTCTCAAAACATTGTTTCATGTGTTAGGACTTAGTTCCATTTTATCCTCATTGATTAGTAACTTAAAAGGTGTCAAGTTTATTAATTCGTTTAAACATGTTCCTAGGTATAATTTTGGTTTTGGGGTGGGTATCTCTAGCAGTACATCCCATTTTACAATTCCGCTTATTGATTTTTAGTTCAGAATAATTTTTGTAAGCACCAAAAAAAAGCATGAAGAGCAATTTTGGCTACCCTGCTTCTCCATGTGGTGCTGACATCTGGTGTCTGCCCATGGAATTATAGAGAATGTGTCTTTATTGGTAGTGTGTATAGTGTTCGTGTGTGTAGTGAATTTCACTATTAATTACATGTGTTTTGTGGACTGGTATTTATCAGCGGAATATATTGTAGACCCGAAGATAACGACCATCTTATCAACGGTAAGCTATTTCTTGTTTTATTTATTTTTAGTGAGCTTGGAAGACGCCAAAGGGTGTGAAGGGTGGTGGTCTTTTCATTAAGAATTGAGCTCTATTAAGTTGAACCAAATTCATATCAACCTATATTTTAAATATAATCTTAAACTGTAAGTAGCATGCTTTGCAATTCCATATATATCAAAATATAAAAGACTTAAACGAAAAATGACGGACTTTGTATGAAGGGTTTCATTTAAGAATTCGGCCAAAATGACATTTGAAGTTAGATGCCACATTGAAGGTACAAAATGTGTGAATTATACATGCAGCGTACATAGGATACAGATTTTTGTGCTATAAATTGTTTTTTAGAAATTTAGCAAGGCCTACTGTTACATATCTCGAAATCACTGCCCTTGTTTCATTTTAGATTGCAGGCAATACAGTCTACCGCAATTAAGTCTGGTAGTAAGATATGGTATTTACCTTTCATTTAGCAGATTTGGTAGCCTAGTATTGCTAGTAACATGTCTTTATTTGAAAGATGAAGATTTATGTTAGCCTGTAGGTTAGTGTGACAAAAGCACAATGGACCAGAACAAGTGTAACTGGGTGTATCGCCCTGACTTGTCATATCTACAATGTTTAGGCCCACATGTTATGGCGTATTTAAATTGAACTGAGTATCTTAAACTATGTTGATCATGTTCTATACTGGTAGTGAGTTTTACTATTGCACTCTAGACCTACTGGATTTCCAAGCGAGGTGTTCACAGCGGTTATGTAACCCATAGTTTGGTCATCAACACTCCCATTGGCTGCCGATGATATTATATCTCATTGACTCTTCCTGCAAAGGCTTATCCAGTGTTGCCATTAGTTTTATAATGCTTGCTCTCACAGCCCCTGGTGGGACTTGGGGGCAAAACTCCCAACAAAGAAAAACTGGAAAGGGATCCTGTCCCGATACCAAGTTACCATACTCATAAAGTTCCCACTGAGGGGGTCTGGTAGAAACCTGGTAGGAGGTCCTGTGCCTCTGGTGGGGTTTAGGGGCAAAGCCCCCAATATAGAAACACCAGATGGGAATCAGGAGTTGATATAAAGTTTGTGGAGCCGGTAATACCTTGGCCTTGATAGTGACTGAGCCACTGAGACCAAGTTTTTTTTTACTGTTAGATTTCCACCATTGAATTTTCTCCAAGTGACCAACAATAAAAAATCGTCTAGCATACGGAGATCGTGATTTAACAGCAGTTCACAGCGGCATTTTAGGTTAATTTTGTGTCTATTTCTTTGCAATTTTACTTAGATAATTTATAATCTTCTTACAAATATAGGCTACAAGGTGCTTGTAAATGGAATCTATAACTTACATTCTAAAGAATAATACCAGTAACATCAAATTTTTCAATTTTCTGTGCTTTTAAAACCAAAATATTACATCTACTAGAGTGCTATACTGTCCCCCTACCCTGGTAGGCCTACCGGTAGCTACATTCCCAATCTGTAAGTCTACCCAAACATGGGTAGCTTAACTTATTTGAAATTGATCTGTACTTGCTGAAGATTTTCATGTTTGTTAACCCATTAATGTGTATTATTGTATGTTGCCATAGAAAAACAAAAGCTAGTGAAATTGCTTGGTAAGCCCTAAGAGAAATGAATAAATCAAGCATGTTTTAAGACTTATTTTTGACACTATAAGTTAATTCCAAGTTTCGTGGATAAGTTTAAGTAGGCCTATTTTTTCAACATTTAACTTACCGGTATCCATAAAACTTGGAAGAGAAAAACCATTTAGAGAAATAAGCTACTAGAAGAATAAGAGGAGGATAACTTGAATATTTATTCAGTGGTAGGCCTACTACCTGTTGTGGCTCGTGGCTTAAAGTGAGAGTGTGATGCATAAGTTTTGCCATTTCATAAATTTCAGATACATACTGGTATGTAGGCCTACTTAGTTACTGTTGCATGTGGCGTACCTTTTTAATGTTGAAGTTATCAATTACGGTACTCTGTGTAGATACTTTTGTTTCGTTTACTGGCCACCTTTATCATGTTTATGACCGCCGGCGTGGACTTGTGGTTAGCATTGCTGACTACAGATCCATCGGCCCGGGTTCGATCCCTGGTACCTCCTCGGATTTTTCTGAGGTAGGGAGGTCTGGCAGGGATTCACTCAGCCTCGTGATTCAAATTGAGGAGCTGCTTGATAGAGAAGTAGCGTCTCCGGTCCTGTAAACCGCCATTAACGGCCTTGGGAGTCTGCATGCTGACCACATTTGCCCCCAATCCTGTCATCTGCCTGTAGTAGATGACGCAGCAGTTGGGTGGTAGGCAGGGATGTAGCGCCACTGGAGTTTAGTTTATGGCAGGAGTGTAGTTAGTTCCTTCTCCCGAACAGTAGTTACCAGTACACTTGACTCTTCAGAGATGTCATGATGAAATCTATATCTTTCTGCAGTTTATCACGTTAATGAATAGAAATTACATGTAAACGGAGACTTGACGTCACAACATAGATAAAATTGGGTTACTGCACATGAGTGGTTCTCTACAGAGAATGAAGCAAATGAACAGCGATGGAGGAGGCATTTATAATACTAACTCACAAGCCTAACTTGAATTAGGCATTGGCTCACAGTACACTTATTTAAATTATTGTTGTAATACTACAATTGTTCACGATAAGAAATTAATTCTTATTATAGTTTACTGTATAATCTAGCATGATAAAATTAAAATCATTGTGTCTGGAATGGTGTTGAGTATGCCCCATGAAATTCATGGTGAAGGCCCATGAGACAGGGTTTTCCATCTTCAAAAGGTTCATTGGCCAATATGGCTCTAAAATCAGAGAATTGTAATTGTTGAAGTAAAAATTACGTACAATTTATATCTAACTTTGATTCTTTTTTAAAGAAGTCTTGCTTTAATCTTTCTTTGTTTATATCGTGTACCAGTATTTTACATAAGAATTCTGAGTTTCATACCTGAATTTATAAAATTTGGCAATAATATCAATGAAATTACAAATTAATTTTTTAAAGCGGACTTTATTAACTTACTTATTATTTTGCTTGTTATCAAACATTACATAATCTTACATTAGCCTATGTACAGGTGGGGGAATAAAAAAGCAGACCGACTAAAATATCTAAGTTGCCAATATGAGCCACTTTGCATGCCTAGCATCATTTACAGGATAGCAGTGATTGTATTGAAATTTGATCTAGTCTCGACTGTTGACTTAGCCCATTTTGAAACCCAGAATATGGATTCTGAAAGTATTGTTTTAAAACTTAATAGGCTGTATTAATTATTAATTTTTATTATATTTATTGAGTGATTTCCTCATTTCGGAGGTTAAACTCCACCAACACAACAACTCTATTACAATAACATTTGTATAAAAGTTCATTAATTTCTAACCAAATTTTAGAATACAAGTAACCCAATTTTTTACATATTTTAATAAAATTAACATATTTCCAAAGATTGTTCAATGTGTTGCATGGTACCACTTATCCCTGTCCATTGCATCTTCTGGGTTTAACTGAAAATTTTGTAAGGAGTCTCGAACGCAATGATCCCATTTTCTAGCAGGTTTCCCCTTTTTCCTTCTCCCCTCTGGTTGCCAATTCATTATAGTTTTTGGGATCCTATTCTCTGGCATTCTTTGTAGATGTCCATACCAATTTAATCTTTTTTTGTCTATTGTTTCAAAATTGTTTCTTCTGGTTTCATTATCTTCCTTATTTCTGAATTTCGAATTCTTTCTATTCTTGATTTTCTTGCAGCTCTTCTCCAAAAATCCATTTCTGTAGCAATTAGTTGTCTGTTATGGTGTGGATTGACTGTCCATGTCTCTGCCCCGGAAAATTGTTTTAGAAATTATTGTTTTAGTTTTGTTAATTATAGATATAAAATAAAAAAAATGAAAATAAAATTAATTATTAATATTATTATAAAATACTAACACAAATTATATTATATTCAGCTACAAGAGTCGGTCCGCTTTTTTTTTTCCCCCTACCTGTGCTTCGTTTTTGAAAGCCCCAAATGAGCAAAGCTCGTGTTTTGGAGCTGAAATCTTAAATTGGTTGACACTAATAAAATTAGGATTTTCTGCAATTAAAATTTATTTCAGTGACACTGAACCCTTGAACACAAAGCCCATTCCACCTGTGGTAGTTTGTTTTTCTACAAAGCTCTGCCTGTTCTTTCAGGAACAACAAAATATAGTTTAATACAAAATGTATTAAATCAATATATTTAACTGACTTATGCCCAGTTTCTATAAACTCGTGAAATAGGCCTACCTATGAGTAAATTATCCAATGGACAGAATTTACACAAGAATAACTTTTACAAACTCAAATAATTTAAAGATAACAATCACATACACCTGCGGCGAGTTTCTAGCTAAATGTCCTCTGAGTAAATATGAAAATGACAGAAATAAATGTTCCTACAAACTCGAGCTAGGGCTAGAACTTTCCAAGGGTAAATCGTTGGGTTAATTTATCCTTTCATGGATGGCTGGATAAAATTTAACCTCTCATAGGATCAATAATAATTTAAACAATGAGAATCAAACCTTCTGAATTAAATTAACTGTACAACTCCAAGGCCTTCCTCATTATATCATTGTGGGTGATTAGGAACTAATTTGCCCATGGATAATTTACCCATAGGTATTTCACAAGTTTATAGAAACCGGGCATTAGCTGATTAAGCGGGTTGTCATTTGGAAACCCCTGAGCTAGAACTAAAAACTTAAATAATGTAATATTTTGATAAAGTTGTTTAATTTCAAGTTGTGGATTACTGCAGTTTTAACTTTTACTTGTTAAAGAATATGTGTCATCTTACCTCTGCTCAACGGCTCACATACCTTGTTAATGCTTAGAGTACTGAAGTTCAGAATCTGTTGAATCACAAACTTGTGAACTGTCAGGCACATTTACTGACATGGAAACGTCTCAAGCATCCAGGCAATAATAGCTTTTAGATTATGCTCAGTATTGTAGTCCTGAGGGTTAACTTCAATACAGTTTGCAAACTGGTAACAGAATATGTAAATTGTTTTGTGTTATTTAGCTGTAATGCTAGCTGTCATTTACTAGGTTCACCAGCAAATAATTCCAAACATGATATGTACCCTACAGGAAGAGGGGAAAATGTTCTGAAATACACATAGGACTTAACTTTATCTCTTCTGTTGCTATTTAAAATATAAATAATTGCGGACATAGGCCTACTGGATATTTTCAGCATTGAAGCTGAATCGTAGCTCATGAAAATTAGTAAGCACTTACAGGCGTGATTTTGAAGTAAGTACCGGTACTTAAAAAGAAATAACAGAACATTATTTTCCAAATGCTTTATTATCATTCATTACTTTACACCTAACACTACTTCTCCACAGTCACTACTTCTTCACGTTATTCAGGCACTTGTCGTAACGGGAAACCAGTTTTTGTATGCCTTCGTCAAAGAATGGTGCCGCCTGTGATGAAAGCCAAGTCTGCATTTCTTGTTTCACAGCATCATCGCCGTTGAAATGTTTTCCACCAAGGTATTTCTTCAGATGAAGAAACAGATGTTTTCTTCCACAGCTTGCTCTAAATCATCCGTGATCACAGACACTCGGCCGCTCCGCGGCCAGACACTTACGGATGCGTCTGGCTTCCTAATGAATGAAGTGATCTTTCATACTCAAAATCGCGACTGCAACGCTGCAGGAGCAAAATATTTAAACGGCACTTACTTTAAAAACATTCCTCGTGTGCAAGGAGGAAATTAAAATGTTGGTGAAAGGTATAACGTGGCAACATCGTTTTTATTTTCTCTATTAGTAAGTACAGGGTCAATCCATTTGAAATGGGCCAAATACAATAACATGTGTTGCTCGACATTTCTTTTACTAGTTATTCCCCAATACTAGGTGAGTTCAAAACTATGGTAAGAAAAATTTCAGGCTCATACTTTTTTTTTTTGGCCATTTTAAGTTTGCTCCGTAACTGTTTTTCAGCCGAAAACATGTTTTGCACAAATGGATATAACTCTGTTAATTTTATAGATAAAAAAACAAAATAAAACAAAAGTTATCAGAACGATATGCACAAAGAGATACTAAAGCCCAGGAATTTCAAACTAGCGGTCCGCGATGTCTCTTCTTGCGGCCCGCGATGCCTTTTCTTACAGCACATGAAGCCAGAAAAATATATTGAGAGCATGGGTTAAATGTTTTTTTTTTTTTATTAAGAAGGAAAATACTGTAAAACAGTTCGTCCTGCATAGTGTATTTAGAAGGGATTCCCCGAAAGAATGGTCCCAAGGCCATATTACTACCCAATTAAGTCCTACAGGTTTCTTCCTGTCTTGGAATTCGTCGGTGGGTATTGGGATGTCTGCTCATCAGTAATGACAGAATTGATTAATCACGCTAATTAAGAGAAACTCGATAAAAGTGTAAGGGAGACGGCATAAGCTGTATACCACACTACATATTCTCCCAGAAATTTAGATTATCTAACATAGAAATTACAACGAGTTCTCCTTCTATTTCTTACACATTGTTTTCTCTGTACTAAAGGAATAGCTGTCATAAATGGACGATATTTTGTAAGTTATTCCTTAATAAGCTAAATTGGTTTTAAAAAATTCCCGAAGATGTGCTTGTTCAGGAGATAATGTAGGACAGAAAGTGAGGAAATCTACCAGTACTCAGCTTCCGTTGCTATCTGGAAAACTTGCTTAGGTTGAAGAGTTGGTTATCGTTCAAGCGAATCTCCCCTTCCCAATTATATAGGTTCGCTTCATTGAGCTTTATGAAGTACATTCACCGTTATAACTTATATCGACTTTCATAATATGTACCAGAGAAAGATTTTACAGTCAAAGGGAATGTGAAAAGTTTCAAGATCTGCGTTAAGATTAATAAGAAAATTAATGTTCTTTATAAAATTTAGAGACTCATTTCTGAATACTCGTTTTACATGGAGAGTGGTATTGCCACAAAAAGAACCTTTGGCCATTTGAGAGTTAAAGAAATACATGCCTAGTTCTTTTCTTTTTTCTACCCTACCTCTCCTTTTATTTCATTTACAAGCCTTTACACATAGGGTAAGGGGGAAAAGTACTTTAAAACCCTACTCTCTGATTTACTGATCCGGGATTCGAACATGAGACCAACCAAATGTCAAGTCCACATATTATTGCTGTCTCGTCCTACCCTCTTGGTTAAGATATGTAGCCTTTGTACATTTTAAATAACATCTTATGACCAAATTTTGAATTTTTACTTTTCAACTGCATTTGAAGCACCATCTGTCGTGTGATATTAATTTTATCAGTTTTACATTTCTACGTTTCATAACATTGAATTAAAATTCACCATTCAATTATTTGAGTGAGGTACTAGGTTATATAAGACAGTGTAATTAAAGCTTATGAAATTAATAATGTCCAATAATCTCTAGCTAAATAGCAATGTTAAAGTAGTGTGTGTATGAAAGAATATATTAATGTGTGTATATTCAAACTTCTCACATTTTCTCAAAACTAAAAATAAGTACATTTCTCAATATTTCATGAACAAGAAATTGCCTTTAAAATTTTTACACCAAATTAGAGATTATAAACAAGGGCAGTTTCTGTAGAACACATTTTAAAAAAATGATAAATAATAAAAACTATGCATGTGCAGACGCGAACAAACATGTTGTTCGATTTTTTTACAATTTGGCACGAATTCTGTTTGAAGACATTAAAAAATGTGTAAGAATTTTAATTTTTATTCCTTCAAGATAGCGGGTAAATTCAACCCCTGTTCCTTGTGTAGTGCAGTAAATGTTTATCATACTGGTTGTACCTATGTTGTATACCTGGTATTCAAGAAAATCAATAATTCATATATAAGTTGATCGCTTCGTGGGGCGCCATTTCAATATACGGTATTACAAGTGAAAATCAATATTTCTCTCTTCCAGGCCAACTTCATTAGGACTTCATTAGTCTGAATCATATGAACCAGAACCAATTAAAGCGCCTAGTTGACAGTGAACAGCTTATTGTGTTGACATGTGAGAGGTTTTAAATAGCCGATATTGGTTTAGCCTATGAGGTGTTCTTACTGGGATGGCTCGTGAAAATTTTATTTCCTCATTATTTTCTAACTTTTAAATGTTGAGTTCTTTCCTACATTAGGTGTCTGTTTTAGTGAACTATGCGAATAATTAATACATATTTACAGTTACATATCCCAGTGCCTTTCACCATTCAACATACAGTTTCACAAAATTCCGCACAAGGGCAATTAAATTAATCAGGCGAGTTTAACAAACATATATTTTTATGAGCCAAGCTGTTTACTGCGAATAATTTCAGTTATACGAAATAACACAACACCTTTCTGTAAGGACAAACATCCAGTTTTACACCAACACACTATTATCATGTGGACTACGGACATACCACTTTCAAGTTATTGAGTTAAGTGACGCTAGCTCTGAACTGAACTGCCTTGATCTCGGACATTTCCGATTAAGTGACGTATACTGGAGACCCATGTGATTCAGATTCCACGTAAATCTGTAGGTCCCGACTCTAATAGGAACTTTAGTAGTCGTTCTTCTACCTGTGATCTAGATGATTGGCTAGTATTAGTGAGCATTAGTGAGAAAAAGGCTTATGGAAAGCCTGTAGAGAGAGGAAGAAGAAATAACAGATCATAGGTTGGGCGTATTTACCAGAAGTATTGTGCAAACCATATTACCATAGAAGTGATATTACCATTATTATTATTATTATTATTATTATTATTATTATTATTATTATTATTATTATTATTTTATTATTATTATTATTATTATTATTATTATTATTATTTGTGTGATATAAATCTTTAATGAGATATAACTGAAAATTTTAAATCAATATTGGGAGTGCTTACTTTCCGAACTACTTCTGGATAGCAATATGTGCTATAGTAATAGTAGTGCTATTTTGGTTTAGGGGCTGTCAGCAACCAGAGTCATTGACGCTCATACCACGTAGAGATGATTCAGTTGAATGGAAGTGCAAAAAATGTAAATACTGTATAAGGTATGAAAAGCCACAGTTTTAAATAACAAAGGGACTTAAGAAAATTTCCGCTGCGATCCGTTGCTATGGAGGAGAGTGTAAAAGGAAAACGAAAATAAATAAGACAATAAAACATAGGACAATATTGACCAAGAAAACCACACCTTCGCCGTTCAGTTGACCAGCCACACACAGAGATCTGACATCGACTGAAATACAAGTGTAGTAAAATAAATAGTATATGGGCAAGTTGGCGAACCTGATGCCGGAATGCCCCCAAGGCAGGAAAGATAATGGAATGAAACGGACTTAAAAAGAATGAGGAAAGAGGTCAATTGATGTAAGAAGATAGCTGTAAAGGGGCAGAAAGATGTTTCAAAAATGGCTGTAAAATTTGAAAAATAGAATATAGGCTACGTAAAATAGAATGTTACAAAGAAAAAGTAAAGCCAAGGGCTGTAATTCACACACCATGGCATGACCGATCTGAACAATTTCATTATAGATATTTTTATTACTTCCTCTGCCCGTACCATAGGTGCTATAGGTGCTATAGGTAGAGAAAGTATCGTATTCGACCCAGAAATTGGAAGTTAAATTTTTAACCTAATTGCCCCTACATATTTTGATGACTTCTGAATCCAAAATTACTATTTTCAGAAACGTGTGTATGTCTGAATAGCGTAGCCCCAGAACGAAAAATCGTATGAAAACTTTTTTTTAAATTCGGGTTAGGTACCTTTTGGGGATGTAACACGAAGGATGGCGACAACTTTATCTTACTTTTAACACCCCTTTACGTGAAGAAACTTTCGTTTTCCATGTTTCATGTGATTTTGTTTACATTTTTTACGCGAATTACTTACATTAGAAGCTAAAATTTTTATTTAAAAAAAATCTGTGAAGGGTAGTTAAAAGCCACTCAGTGTTTGTAGAGACTCAGTCTTTCCTGGTGATTAGTAAAGCTCATCAGGATGAAACAACTGAATACGCGCTTTATGAATTCGGTCTCATATTCTAATTTATATATCAGAATGTGAAATGACAGGTGGATTGTCCATCTGAGGATAAAGAAAATTATGTGAGTGCCTTAATAAGATTTTATTTGGGTTGTGTATCCTTCGGGAATGCAATGTGATGTGGTAACGACATTTTTAGTTAGAAAGAAGAAGATATGTATTTCACATCAGCATTTTTTTTTCATTCAGAAGTCTGAAGACCACGTACTTCCCTTGTAATTCTCATTTGCTGGAAGGAAGGGCTTGCGAAAACAAGATTGTGCGAACGTAAATATTTTCCTTCTCTAGCGTACGTCCTTTATTGCATGAATAGGCAGAAAAATTTATGCAGTTGCATGTGGTAGTGGTATATAGACTGATTAATACCACTAAGTCTCCAGTCTGTATGACGTCATGGTAGTGGGGGATATCAACATTCACCCTCGATCGGCTTCCTGGTTGCAGAAAATAGGAGGATCCGACGACCAATCCTCCACCACGACGACGCCTCCGATACGATGCACCTGTTATTGTGTTATAGCAACCAAGCTTGGGGGAAACGAACCCTTCAGACGACTCCGACTCTTGCAGTTGTGTGTGTGTCGGTGGTTGTGACGGATGTGTTAGTGTCTTCCTTCTTCGCCCCCTACGTACCGCACCGCCGCGTCGCGACGTCGACCTATGTTTCTTGCTCGTAGAGTTTCGCATATAAGGGTGAATTGCAAGTTGATTTTCTTCTACATAAAATGTCTTTATAGTTCACGCAGTCATATAGGCCTATACAGATTAGTACTAACTTGTTTCTGCTTTAAGCTTGAAACTTACTGTACAATTTTTTTTATCTGCTATACTTTATTGTGACAGCTAGTGATATTTTGAAGACATAATATTAGCATGAATTATATATCATGCGAGTTTTTTTAGGCTGTAGGAAATTTGGCATGAATATAATCTATTTTTTGTTTTGATGTAGGCTACATGAATTCTTTGAAATTCTTAGAGAATAAGAAAAGAGTATTCATGCTCGTAGTTTAAATTAATGCTTATCTTTGGATTGTGCAGCAGATTTTATTATCAGGGACAGTTTTTTTTTTTGGTGTTATTAAAAATTCGTGAAAAATACATAACATATATGGGTCAATCCATACGAAGTCAGCCAATTATGAATTTTCTGGTTGCCTGACCATTTTTAAAAAAATTCATTTTTTGTCACATATGACCCCTATATACCAATAGTACAAAACCACAAATATTTTATTTTTACTCGGTTCCGTTTAGAAATGGCGGCCATCTTTCAATCATGGCGGACAGCTATTTTTGCATTTGTAGGTGTTTATGCAAATGCAAATATCTCTGGACTGGGAAGTGATAGAGCCTTGAGGAAAAAACCATTATTCTCAGCAGAGTCTGGGCTACATTTCTGGTCAAATGCATTGGTTAGCTTATTTCACTTTTAAATGGTGAAAAAGGGGGCTAATTCTGAACAAAACTTTTGCAAAATTATGATTTTTCAGGGTGTCACTATCTTACCCTGGAAAGAAATCTCTGGTGTCAGTTTTTTGTAGGAGGTACATATGTACCAGTACTTTCCTGGAAAAGAATACAAAGCCACACATTTGTTTGCTTCTATTATTTAGGACTCTCAGAAAATGAAGATTTTTCCAAATTTGGCCAATTTTAGGCCTAAATATCTCTGGTTGGCAAAATAGGAAAAATCTAATTTTGGGCTCAATTCAAGGTCTATACGACACTAACCTACTGTGAAAATTTCAAGTTTGAGACTCAAGCCAGAATGGAGTTATGTATCAAACAAACTCCTTAAATAATGAGGCTTTGTGTGAACCATATATCAATAAATAATCACCCTAGTCCACAATATTTAATGGTTTTAAGGCCTCATTTACATATTATAAGCCTAATTATAAATCATAATGGTCTGCTAAAATAAATTATAGAGGATAGGCCTACAAGTTTTCAATTGAAAAAACAAATCTGAATCAATTTTTGTTTGTATGTATGTAGGCGTATATTATTTTAGTCTGTTCAGTTTTAGAATTTGGATTTCCCTTATTACCAGTTATAACTAATTGTACACAATTTGCTTGGTGCTTAGTTAATTTTCATATGCCTGAGTAGGGAACAATCAACCTTTGCTTTTATGGAAAGTCACAGTGGGGAGCAAGATGAGAGGGTACATAGACAAGTCTAAACCTGCAACTGCTCATGCTGAGACATGAACTGTTCCAGCCAGTTATTCAGTTTGTTGGATGCAGTTGTAGGGTGAAGAAGTGCTTTTTGCTTGGTAGTGTTCTGAATAGACCAAGATGGATCCTCAGTGCTGTATAGGAACATTGACCAATGAACTGTGCCACAGAAATGTTTATGGTGTTGTGCCCAAGGGACTAAGGCATTTCAGTGAATATAGTTCTGAAGAAAAATCATTGCTTTCATTACGAATATCTTCAAATCTTTCCCTCATCTGCAAGTATCATGAAATCAAGTTTTTATCACAGTACAACCACCTCTTTGGACGCATTTGTTGTGACCCTCTAAAAGTGCACAAAAAATCAGTGTCTCAGGGACTAAGGGAAATAAAAATGGATTATATTTTTAAGGAAAAACACTTCCCTGTAAATATTGTCCCAGGGAAATCCTTATGCCCTACATGCTACACAAAGATCTTTGTTAGGCCTACTGCTCATACTGCTACTGTTGATAACGTTAGTGATGAATATGTAGACAAAACAGAAAATATGGTGAAGGTTGATGCAGCTTGTAGTAGTTTGGAATTGTCACCTGCAGCCAAAATTAAAAAACTTAGTTCTGATAAAAGAAAAGGGGCTTTAAAAGCAAAGTATAAGAAGGTGTCTGAAGCTATTAGAAAAAAGTTGGAAATAGGTTTTGATGAGGATATTGAAGGCAGTGAGCCAAACCAGCAGTCTCTATCATTTGAGTATGATGAACTGATCGAAAAGCTAAAAAAGAAGTGTTTGGTAGCAAACAAAGAAACAAAAGTTAGTCTACTTCCAAATTCTTGGTCCAGAGACAAAATAGCTACTGAGTTTAATGTCTCAGTGCATCTTGTTAGGTTGTCAAGGAAACTGGTGAAGGATCAAGGCATATTGCCAGTGTTGGGATATGTCCACCTATCTGAGGAGATATCCCATCTATTGGTGAAACACCAAATGTAATCACATGTGATTATGTGAAAAGGTATCTAAATTGTTATGTTAAGGCTCTAAATCGTTATTTAAAATGTCAGTATTAATTAAGGCTGATATTGAGGGTGTTACATATATAGCCTACTATACGATTTTTTCACTTTGTTGTATCAAGCATAATTTCATTCTGGCTTGAGTCTCAAACTTGAAATTTTCACAGTAGCTTAGTGTCGTATAGACCTTGAATTGAGCCTAAAATTAGATTTTTCCTATTTTGCCAACCAGAGATATTTAGGCCTAAAATTGGTCAAATTTGGAAAAATCATTATTTTCTGAGAGTCCTAAATAATGGAAGCAAACAAATGTGTGGCTTTGTATTTTATTCCAGGAAAGTACTGGTACATATGTACCTCCTACAAAAAACTGACACCCGAGATTTCTTTCCAAGGTAAGATAGTGACACCCTGAAAAGTCATAATATTGCAAAAGTTTTGTTCAGGTTTAGCCCCCTTTTTCACCATTTAAAAGTGAATTAAGCTAACCAATGCTTTTGACCAGAAATGTAGCCCAGAATCTACTGAGAATAATGCTTTTTTTCTCAAGGCTCTATCACTTCCCAGTCCAGAGATATTTGCATTTGCATAAACACCTACAAATGCAAAAATAGCTGTCCGCCATGATTGAAAGATGGCCGCCATTTCTAAACGGAACCGAGTAAAAATAAAATATTTGTCGTTTTGTACTATTGGTATATAGGGGTGATATCTGACAAAAAATGAATTTTTTTTTAAATGGTCAAGCAACCAGTGTTGGTTGACTTCATATGGATTGACCCATATTTATAGTTTAAAATATGGTGGAAATTTCGTGAAAAAATCGTGGTAATTTTGAATGTCATACTCGTATACGATTTTTATACTACCGGCATTCTTATAAAATAACCTTTAATAATCTATTAGAAAAAGTTTAATGTAAAACAAAATTGTATACAAAATAATTTCTCTCTCGTCATTTTATTATTGCAGTTAATACGTTAAGAAGAACAAAATTAAATTATTTCTAACAGAATGTTACAAAAGCTCAGGAAAACCCTGACAGTTGTTATGATCCCGCAGGCCATAAAATAGAATGGTACATAGGTTACACTTTCGGTTTAATTTACCCATCCAAGTGAAACCTCATTCCTTTATAGCCGACATCTTTTTTTAGTTTTTATCGTAAAAATGAAGATTTTCGCAAGTCACATTTGTGATAAATCATGCATGCACTTCCTGTTCAATCTTTCCGTTATATTTCCTGTTTATCGCAAAAAAATCAGGCCCTGCTTATTATCAATTTAGCTTTTCCCAGAAACATCTTGTTTTTCGTCATATAATATGTCGACTGAAGTCAGGAAATGCTTCTTTTTATGCAGTTCAAAAACTTTTCCTTCTGTCTGGAAATCGAAAAGTAAAAATGTATAAGACAATTATTATCCTTCCGCGTGTATTATATGGATGTGAGACTCTTCGGGAAGAACATAATCTGAGAGTTTTCGAAAACAGGATGCTTAGGAAAATATTCAGACTTAAGAGAGATGAAAACGGGGACTCGAGAAAACTGCACGATGACGAGCTTCATTTATTATACTCTTCACCGAATATAATAAGGGCAATTAAATCAGAGATATGAAATGGGCTGGACATGTGGTGCGCATGGGGGAGGAAAGTCATAAGTTATCTCAAAACTATTGACAGGGATATCCGAAGGGAAGAGACAACTTGAAAGAACTAGACCCAGATGGGAGAACAATATTAGGATAGATTTAAGGGAAGTAGATGGGTGGATGGACTTAGCACAGAATAGTGTTGAATGGCGGGCTCTGTAGGGGCTGCAGTGAACCTCCGGCTACCATAAAATATATAATATTTCTTTAGCTTGCTTAGGAATTCTATTACCAATGATTTAGTAAGTAATATCCCATTTTCTTATAGCTAATCTTATCCTTTTGGCATTCGTTGAGATTTTCCCATAATTTCCCGGTTATTCTGATTTAGAGACCATAATTTAGAAATGGCGAATTCATAAAACCTTCTTAAATGCTTTATAACTAACATCTCCATTGCCGCCACTAGAGAATCAATTTTTATATTAAAAGCACCGAAGTATGCAGTAGTTGGATTCACTACCAGTGCTTGTCTGTTGTGCCTTTCAACTTCAAAAAAGGTGGAATAGATACAATCATAAATAGAAACAGTCGTCATTCTACATACTAAAACTAAACTCCGTGGCGCTACATCCCTGAAGGGACAAGGCCAGACCGCTGCGTCATCTACCATAGGCAGATGGCAGGATTGGGGGCATGTGGTCAGCATGCCGACACTCACGGCCGTTAATGGTTTCCATGACCGGACATGCTACATACAGAGGTAGCAGATATCTTGTATAGTGCATTCTAAATCCCATGTTAACCATTGAAATCGAAGGATGGCGGGCAGACCGCCATAAGTAACTAGAACTGGAGGGTGTCTCCGACAATAGCTTAAGCTTGTAATCGCCCGCATTTGCCAAGAAAACACGAGTACACGCAATTTTTCGATTAACAATTGTGAAAACACTATGATACAATAGTAAGTATGACTTTTAAACATAAATTAGAGTTCAAGTAGAAATTGAGGTCTTTAAAGGAACTTTCTGCATGGCAGAAAAGCATATTAACGAGTTCTTCTTTTCGTCGACATTCTCTGAAAATTCCGAAAGGCAAACCAAACCATTAGAAACATTTCTTTCGGTTGCTTCATCAAGAAATTTCAACTCATCCTCTATGGTCAAAACTTGAGATTTCTTTACTTCATAAGCTTTCGAACATTGCTTTAAAAATTCACGCAACTTATTGTAAGTTATTTCTCAGTTTGTTATCTACTGCAAGATCGAATACTTCGACCACGGCGAGTTAGGAGAACTAGCCAGATTCTCGCAGTAAACATGAAGTACTATTTCTTTTATCATCTACTATTGATGAAATTTTCTCTCAAACCATCTTTCAAAAGAAACCGATTCCTTGTTATACTCGTATTATACATTTCTAGATTTCGCTGGTATTAACATATGTTCAGCTTCTCCAACCTTTTCAATAACGTCTTAAGGAACTTCAAGAGATATATCCATTGCCTCGATATTTTGTTTTATTCAGAGTTCCTAACTGCCGCTTTCAAGGAAATAAAAACAAGCTCAAAAATACGAAGCCATTTTTCCATTCAAAACTTTTCTTTAAAATATTTATTTATTCAGTAACGAACTAACCCGGAATAAAAGGCGCGTCCAAGAAAAACCTAAGATCCGCCCTTCGTCGCAGTCTTGAAAGGTTTGGTCTTTGTTGTCATTCATTGTGAAGACTATGGTACATTGTTTCCAGGGAAACCATTTGACCAGAATCGTTGAAAGAAGATGAACATCACCTGGAACGGGGCCGTTAAAACGGCCACATCTTGAAACTGAACATTAATGCCAAATTGAAAGAAAATCGAACAATACTTTTGATTGTGATTGCATTGCAAACAAGTTTAGAGATAAACAGACGAAATGCCGAACGGCTGAGTTTTGACAGGACCTAGTTTCGCTCGACGAATTACGGTTTGTCTGTTTAGTCATGTTTCATCCACGATTTGAAGATGAGAATATTTGTACAGCTTTATATATTCCTTTGTTCTAATATTTATTTATGTAATGATTGACCATTTGTTTGCCTATTTAAAAAAGACTAAGCAACTAAGTCCGAAAAATGTTAATGGGCGCAGCCTTATGGATCGTATATCTTGATGGTTTTAACTTTTTTTTTTCTATTTTCTCCAGAATTATGAGCAAATATTCACTAGGGGTGAAGTCTCGCCTGGTTCATAATGATCCCATCTCACTTTATCTTACTTGCATTACGTTCCCAGAAATTTTGCTTTGTTCTTTTCATTTAAAATGCTGAACTTCCACCCCTAGTTTTGAAAGATAGGGATCTTTAAAATTAAGCATCTCCGCCGAAGAATAGAGGGCGTAATAAGTTCATATAAAGTCAGAAACTTTCTGGGGCTGAAAAAAAGCTCACAAAGACGATGCCAAGTGTTAGTTAAAGACGCTAAGTTCAGAATATACGGCATTATTTACGCAACAGCAGAACATATGCCCACAGCAATAATTGGTATGAAATTTTGATAGTTTCAAGTCATGTCTGTAGCAAATGAACTGAACTGATCTAAATTATTTTTCTAAGTTCTAAATATTTTGATGCATTTTATTTTTCTGTTAATAAACCTGTGATGATTGATGCACAATTTTAAGTTCAGATTTAATATATTATTCAACAATATTCACACAAAAATTCTGTGTAAAAACATTGAATATTTTTTTAGAAAAAAAAAATTATGTGGAAAATGTGATTTACTTGCAACATATAGGCCTATGCCTATTCCCTGCTGAAGGGTTCTTAATGCCACTGCCACTTCAGAACGAATTACTTTAAATGTCCTTAACTTCGGTGATAACCGACATATTTACATGAAACAACTTTTTTTATGAAGATTACCTGTTTTCATGTTAGAAATGCCTTAAAATGATTTTTTCAACCCAACCTTATGTTAACCTCCTCTTCAAAGGACTGAACAGAAAAGTGATCCTCGTTAATTGATCGGCCCTTCCTAACTTAGGAAAGTATAGGTTGTTGTTCACTCGACACTTCGTATTCCTGGAGGATGGAGGAAGCTTGGTCCTCTGAACGTTGGAGAGTTCAAAACTTTTCTGACTGGTAACACGCTAGGAAAACTCATATTTTATTATTATCACCAGGGCCCGGGGGACATAAAAATACTTTTAAAATGAGCTATAAAATGACTGCAAAAATGAAAAAAAAAATCCTCAAAAACTTAAAAAAATTACCCAAAAATCTGTATGAAAATACTAGTTTATTCATAAGATTTTGTTTGTTCTAGATTTATGTTGTTCAATTATAGGCTTGTAATTACTTAATTGCTACATACGGTTAAATGCAAACAGCAAACACAGTCTTTCTGTATCCAAATTATAATTATAACAAGATTTATTTATTTATGCTTATTTAGAGTTCCGATAACATTAAATGCAAGTAAAAATGTACAAAAACTCTATATAATGCGAGAAACAAAAATAAGAAATGATATAAGTTATTTAAAATAAATGTGTAAAAATATGAAATGTGAAAAAAATACCGTTCAGTGACCAACAAAATTGCCAAATAATCACAACAAATATTAAACAAACCTAAAAATAATAAATCAAATGTAGAAAAATTACCAAAAATGATCCTAAAAATTACAATTTTTATAATCTGGGAGACATGATCAGAATATCTGCAATTTAGTGGGCAACGTTCATGATATACCAGTTAAAAGATGACATGTCATCAAAATGCGGCCCCTGATGATCAGGAACAGAGTAGGAACAAAGTTTAATTCTCTAAGTTCTTTGGTTGTGGGGGCACTCAGTCATTACTTTGTTTAATTGCAGAAACAATTTCTTTCCGTGGTTGACCTTAACCTTCCTGTCATTGTCTCTCCCCTGCTTTTGGTCGGATCAAATTTATTATGGCAATATTACATAGCCGAAGACCTTTAACGATCGCGTTACAGTTTTGGGGATATGTAGAAGCGTTTGTCTTGAATCGTTATGGAAAGTGGCTTAGTGGATAGATGTTAAGTAGCTTAAGATAGGGGATGTCCTCGCGTGAGGCCCAAAACTGCAATTGAGTCAACTACGTGAATGAGTCACATTCTTCATGTGGTACCGTAGGGTGCTGTTATGGGTCCATATGCATGCATCTCGCTATTGTTATTGGTGGCCACTATCTCTAATGGCTAGGCAGTCGCCTGGCTGGAATTTTCATTGTAAATAATGTCAGTAATTATTGATGTGGCTGTATCCCTCGCCAGTGTTCTCTGCCATTTTGTGAGTGCAGTATCGTCATAAGTTTCATCATCAGTTTTGTTTAAAAACTTTCTTCAAGACTAGTGCGAACTTGTAATTTTAATGGTAAGTGATGTAATTTTTACTCCAACATTTCAAAATGATAGTAACTAAATTTAAAAAAGTATGTTATTTAATGTCGCGGGCTCGATTCCCGATGAGGCCCTTGAGATTTTCCAATTGGCCTAATCCTTCTGGTGGTACTACGGCCCTGAGGTCGACTCAGCCTCTAACATAAATGTGTACCAGGAGCAATCCTGGGGGTAAAAACGGACGGTGTGTAAGGCTGACAACCTTACCACCTTCACGTTCCGAATGTCCAACATCTGGGAGCCTCAACCTCCTGAAATCCTCTGGGCCTCCATGGCATGTATAGGGATCGCTTTACCTTTTGTATTATTTAATAACCATTCTGGCAAGTAGAAGTAGCGTTGTAGGCCTACAAGTTGTATGATTTAGACTATTTTTACTAGCTAAATTTAATCGCCAGTCGCCATCTAATTTTATTTGGCTATTTTTTTAAGTAGCCAATAATGCGAAAAATCGCCACACCCGGCAACCCTGAACTGAATTTATATTTTATTCTAAGCATTCATCATATAAAATCACTATTGGATTATAAATTTGATATGAACAGGAACTTTAGTGGAATAGATGGTTTCCATAAATGATAATTTTAATACGTGGACAAATATTTTCATATTTTAAGATAAAGTATTAATGTATTAAGCTTGTATCTCAGCATTTATGCAATTTCTGCAGGGACGCACATGTACATTAATAGCGTTCAACCTTTAAAACCTGTAGGTCAGTAAGGGTAAATTCTGTGTTGAAAGAGTACCGTCTTTAATTTTGTACTTAAACATATTTATTATTGCGTTACAATATACCGTGTGTCCGTAAAGTCATGGTACACTTTTGCACATGTATCACATAAGTGCACCATGACTTTACGGACTTAGGGTATTTTATATAGCCCTTTTTAGGTAGATATTTTTTTGAAAAAACGAATGGTTATTAGATGTGAAATATTAGCCTTTACCCACTTATATTGTTTGCCTTATATTTTATTTATCTTTATTAAGTGGGGAACGGGAAAATGCCTATCAGTCTGTCCGTGTGTCTGTACACGCAACTCAAATATTCGTTTTCGGATTTTCATGAAACTTGGTATACACATTTATAACGTCCATGGGAAGAAGCTTATTGATATTGGACCAAATCGGTTGACCGGTACAGGAGTAATGCCCAATTTAGTGCCTATTTTATGGTAATATATTAGTAAGAATTTATCAAATGCAAATCAGTTATCATGGCAACATTGTTTTACAGTGTTCATTTACGGATTTGGAAGTTGCAATACAGTTAGCTTTGACAAATAACACTAACCACATATTTCTTCACATATGCTTATCAAACTAGACCTTTGTTCTTCCGAAAGCCCTGCTTAATAAATCGATCTGGAGCTTAACTCGGATATCGCTTAAAAAACTTATTTTATGCATATCTTAATTGCAATTATCACTGATTAAACAAAAGCATTATGACACATCAGTTTAACTTACCTGATTTAGTTTCATATGAAACGACAAAACTAGTTCAGGCATGAGTTATTTGTAATCATTACCAGAAGAACTTATACTTACGAGTTCTTATAGCAGCCGATCATTATTGTGTAATTGGAATATTGTCATTAGAGTGATGGTAATGGTAGCCTAGTTTATGTTCTCCTAAATGTTTACAGGGAAATCAGTGAATAGTGACTAATTTGAGTGAAGAGATGTTTTGAGAACTGCATACATCTGATATAAACACCAGTTGCCCCTAATGTGGTATAATGAATGAGGTCTTGGCTATAAAAGTGACCAGAACAATTTCGCATACTGTGATCATGTTGTTTCCGAGGAGCTAATAGACGCATTATCCTTTGGGAACAGGTTCTGTTTGAATCATGGTTACGGTTGGAGAAGTTCCTTTCCTGTGTACACTAATAAGTAATAAGCGTGCGTGAACTTTAGAGAAATTCTGCAACTCCTTGTGGTGAGCTTCTGTAATTCACTGGCTCCTTTTATTCAGTAGGATGTGAAATTGTTGTTAGTATCCGTATTGCACTTGTTGTATGAGAAGCAAGTTTGAAAATCAAACGTAAACTCAATTAGTGGTCTGGGGAATTCTGTCTGCGACTGTGTGGCAGATTTAAGTTTCTGTGTGCACAAGGGTTTCGCTATAAATTAGCAAATTTACACTAGTTCGGGGTTGTATTGTTATTCTAGCCAATGATGTTTCTTCTCCTCCCCATCCTTCTCGCACCTTTATCCTCCAGCTCTTTCCCCGCGTAAACTGGGACTACTTTGACTTTGTGGGTTACTTGGTAGTAATCAGAACTAAATTGACAGTTTGATTGTTTCCGACTTCTGCACTTACGTCAAAAATGGATTCTTATAAGTAATTTATTGCAAGCTCGCGTATAATTAAATTATTTTAGAGAGTTTTAAATATTACCTGTAAAATTTTTCTAGTGGATTTGCCATAAAAGGTCTAAATCCCTATTAAAATACCCCTGCAGTGAGATTAAAAGAATTATGTTAAATACAATTATAGCTATAAAAAATGTTCTAATGGATTTTATCATAAATACTTAAAATTATAAATTGAATCGATGTAAACAAAAACGTTCTAAGTCTTGAAGACCAATTTTGTGGGGGGAAAACTGTCCACATTTCAAATGTCGTTTATAAAAATATCATAAAATCAGTATGTTATTTTGACTTGTTTACGAACTCGATGCTGACTTAGAATGTTTATATATACAAGTGCGGGTTTTCCTTCAAAGAACAATTTCTCGCCGAAAACTCGAGTTTAAAGAAAAAGAAACATACTTTGTTTACATCAATTCAATAGATTTCGAGGTAGCACATACAGTAAGTTAGAACTTATTTTGAATTACAACGAAAATAAAAACCATGTCTAAATATCTCCAATATATGGATAGAATAGTTTTCAAGCCCCATGGCTGACATATTTTTACGGAGTAAGTTCGGGAATTCTGAATTCCGGACCCAAGATAACTTGGACAAAATATTATTAAAGTGAAATTTTATTTAGGAAGTAGAAAAGAATCAAATAACGCAGTCGAAGCTGTAACGTCACAGACTGTACATACGAGATGTCATCGGTTCAAATTCCGTGGCTGCCAATGTGAGTATGGTTTTCTTTAGGGGCGGTGTCTTCAGTCCTTAAGGTGAATGCCGAACTGAAATTATCTTTCACACCGTGAAACTGAGAATAATGACAATGTTATTGTTCCGCATATAAATAGTACAGATACCGTTATCGTACGATCAATAATTGCAATTTCAGATACTGTAATTTCAATACAAGGCTTAAATATTAAGTTATGTGTTGTATCTTATCTAGTGTGAGTTGTTTATCTCGTACATTGAAGTGCAGTGAACAGTCATAAAGGTTCTGCAAATAAAATATAATTTTGCATTACCGAAACACAATTTCATCTCTCTTCGAAATAATGGTCTCTTCGTAATTTGGTCAGATCCCTGCACCCTGGACGAGTTATCGAGAGTTGAAATGTGAACAGGACTTTCGGTATGCCTGAAAGAGTTGCAAAAATGTGTTGGTTCTCCTTTCAAGACTCCTGTGAATAAGAATTTGGTCTGTTGGAAGATGTGTATTGAGGGTTGCGTCTGGGAACTGTAGACACGTGTCCGCGTTCTCCCGTGTGGGCCACTGACAATAAAAAGAGAGAGAGCTCGCGCCTGAAACAAGATGCCTGGCAATCTGCTTCACAAGCGTAGCAGGGAAGTTGCCGCCCCGCACAGGGTGCCTTGCAAGCAGAAATGCAAAACTTGTATTTTATCCACGCAGGAATAGCGTTTTTAAAAAAAAATTGAACTTTATTTATACTCCTTTGAACATTGAGGTCATATCAGGAGTTCGGTCTGTAGGTATACCAGATTAGGCCATGTAACTATTGATATACATCTGTTTGCTATTGTTGATGTATTATGACCAGTTAATTTCAACTCTTGATCATGCGTAAATTATGATATTAAGAGGTAAAACTTTTATTTGGACAAGTGAAGTCACGCGTTTTCTTCACCCATGGCTTGAAGTTGGCGGAATGACGTTATTTTTTGGATGGATTGATTTACTTTTAAAACGTAGTAAGGTCGAATTTCATGCAAAACTAAATCATCGTTTTAAATTAAAACATTTCGAAATGATTTACATGAAATAATTTTGGAGACAATGAATTGTTTCTTCCCGCAATCAGAAATCGATTTTGGAGTTTTACGATAGAAAGCCCCGTTCTTGTTTAATCACGGCCTTCTGTAGCTTAAAAAGTTTTAACCGTTTATTAATTTTGGGTAATGCAAAGCCCCCTTTTATAAGGAATATAATAACCCACAGGCTTGCTTTCATGCATCTTTAGTCAGACTGTGAAGTTCCGTCAGTATTTCTTGCTACGAGTCCAACGAAATACTGATCGTTAATTTATTGAATTTGCGTGTACATGTGTAGTGAGTTATTGCGTTCTTGAATAGATACATTTATGTTTGGTGATCTAAAGTGATTTCAGTATGGACCTGAAGATACTTATCATTTTAGAAGTCTGTGTTATATGTGTTGCCCTGGCGTCTGAAAGGTACTGTTATCGATGTAACTTTAGCAAGGGTTGTTACAATCATTACAAAGAAAATAGAAAACAATATCCTTGCCCATCTGGTCATCGATCATGTGTAATAGTGATCAGCGAAGAGAAGCAACTTCTTGGTGCTGGTTGTGTTACTGATGCTACCTTGGAACAGTGTGTGGAAAATCGTTTGAAATGTCTTATATGCGATACACATTACTGCAATGACAATCCGGAAAATGCTACTTATGATCCACCTTACAAGTTGAACAGAGGCAATTCTCCCAACGTACGACTTCAGTTAGTTATTTCTTTAGTGCTGCTTGCTCGAGTTCACTGCTCTTTGGGAATATTATGGTCTTGATCAGTACGCTAAGAACTTTCAGGAAACCATGCTGTTTTGGAAAATATATATTGAAGAGCTATGGAAAATACACATTGAGTTAACTTTTTATCCAAAAATGTATTGTTCATAATGTCAATTGCCTAGAGGTCCATTAAACTAGATTCACAGAATGGGGTTTAGTTTCCCACTCTACTGGATTTCCACACGCGATGTTCGGCGTTGGTATGCGGGCTCTGGCTTGCAGACCAACACTCCCATTGGCTGCCAACAACCTTGCATGCCATTGGTCTGTTCCATACGGTCCTGCAACCTCTACATAAAGCTAAATAATGCAAAACACTAACCACGTTAGTTAAGTGCGCGAGCGGAGGCGGCAGCCGAAGCGAAGCGCCCTTGCATTTTCGAATAATGTACGATACACTGTTTGTCGGTTTCGAAAATGTGGCATATAATATCTTCGGAGATTTGTCTGACCTTTATCATGTTGGCAGTTGATTCCAGCACCACGTGACCCATCGGATTCTTCCCAGCATGCACTGCGCTGTCTGTAGCAGCTGATTCTTTATTATTGTGATTCCTTTCTGAGCGCCATTTTAGGTTAGTTTTTTGTGAACTTCTTACCGATTTTACCCATATTTAAAATATTCTTAGAAACAAAATGTGCCTATATATGGATTCTAAAACTTCTGGAGAGTAATAAAACATGAAATTTCGCTGTTTTTCGTAAGTAAATAAAAAATTAACGAATCCAGTAGAATGGGAAACTAACCCCACAGAATGTTTTTATTTATGGCATAAATCAAATGTAAGTTGCCCCTTATGCTCCGGTCACTGCGTTGTTATGACGACCACCTCGGAACTCCCGACCGTACCAAATATCAGCTACCAACCCTTGTACCAAAATGACAACCCGCTAGCTCACTCGGAACTCCCGACCGTACCACAATCACCTCTGTAGTCTAAATAATGCATAACATTATCCACATAGTTAAGTGCGCGAAGCGGAGGCGGTAGCCGTAGCCCTTGCATTTTCGAATAATGTACGATACACTGTTTGTAGGTTTCGAAAATGTTTGTCATGTTTGTCAGCCTGTCACCTTTTGTTTAGCGATATGACGTCACACCACCAACGTCCAATCACGAGTTTCTTCGTAATATGAGGACAGAAAAATTCACTAGAATAATAAGGCATCAGCAGCACCTTTCCATGCGCTCAAACTCATGCAATTTTACTGAGTTACACTTGAGAGTAACCTGGATTTTTTTGGCAATAAAAAAAAGAATTATATATATCTTCTTCTTGCTGATTATTTACGGCTGGCGCCGCTTCTCCGCCACCCCCCCCCCCAGTAAAGTGGTGGTTGCATTACCTATACTAATTTTGTTACGCTTATTTTCCGAGAGAGGGCAGAGGGACAGGTGGTAAGCCCATCGCCTGGCAACCCCCCTCCGGAAACTAAGGTATTACTTGGACGTGAAAGGGCCAACAATTTTTTTCCAGACGCTCTAATTTAGGCTTGGAGTTCTTTTACGTGCCGTAAATCTACGACACGGGCCCCCCAGCTTAAAGTCCCTCCCGGAGGACTCCGTGCCCAGGGTTTTTGCGTCCTGAAAAATCCATCGACCGCGGGCACGCTACCTCTTGACCACCGCGGCCGACTATATATATGAACAGTGTTAACCAACACTCGTTGCTTACATGGATACTAAATGTAATCCACATCTTTTGCGTTTTGGAAACAATCGAGTAATGACCTAAAACAAAAATACATATTGACAGGTTTTCAGCACTATTCATTGAAAAAATATTTTATTCTGTAGGGGAATCTTTGTTCTGGGCTAAAAGCTGGAAGATTTCTAATATACGGTACCGTACTGTCAGAGTTATAAATATTACTTATTCACTAGGCCATTCAGTCGCTTACTTTATGTAAACGTCCCTCTGCCTGGTCTTTAAGGTATGACAGAAATGTTAATTTAGCCATTTTTGCCAACAATTGCGATTTTTTTTAAATTTTAGTGTCAAAAAATCATTCATCCCACAAAAGTACAGATGTAGAAGATTTTCTGTATAGGCCTTAGTATTTTAAACGTGTAATATAATCATACGTCAGTTTTTAGGTTTCATTTTTTTGAGTAAGATATTTTTGGTACAAAAAAATAAACAACATTGTAAAGCAAGCATCAAAGAATCGCACATAATTCAGGTTCATATTTGAATATCTTTCGGAGGCGATAGATTTCAATTTTTATTTTAAAATCAGTTAAATTAATTAATATCTAAAAGAATTAAGACATAAAATTGATTTTTTAAATTTAAAAAACTGTTTATGTTTTAATTAAGTTGGCAAAATTTCAAGTTTATACGACAATTAGTTTAGAAAATTACTCTCAACATTTCGGTCATCCCTTAAGAGCACTTGGCGTCTGCTAGATGCACTTTTGTAGACACCGTGTAGTCTGGACTGCTGCCGGACAGTCGTCTCTGCCAGATTTCCGTATAGCCATCGATCCCTTACTTCCCCTTCTTTAGCTACTTCAGGAACTGTTTTGTTGATTAATATTTAATTGGCTTCGGAGAGGGACTTACAAGAGAGGCAGTCTGCTTTATTCACGGCGACAGTTTATTAGAGATGTATTCAAAATACTGCTGTTTCTGATGCTCAAACAAAAGCGGCTTACTTGGCGAAGAAACATTGTTTTCATTTCCTACCTCATTCTGCTGACACAACAAGCAAATTAATTATAATTCACGAGCTAAAGCTTTATTATTTGGTTAGTTATTTATGGGGACTTGTTTTGTATCTCGCAGAATACGAGTAGGTATGTAATGGAAGCTTTGATATATATACTACTAGCATGTGCCCGCGGCTTCGCCCGCGATAATTATTTCAAAAATTAAAAATTAAGAGCATAATAGTTAAATCATTATATTTATTAACACCTAAATCACGTGGACTACATACCACGATTAGATAGCGTCGCCTGGTAAAAGCTACCTCAGATTCGAGTTCCTTGGCCCAGAAAACCCCTGTACAGTGAGTTTCGTCCAAATCGAACAATGTTTGACCATATTTAGGCCTATATTGATTATCCCTCTTCCGTGTAGGTTGAAAATTTCATATGTCTTCGGGCCTTGATATTCTAAACAAATTAATCGTCCAGGATGGACTTACAAAATCAAGCGATCGCCCGCGATAATTATTTCAAGAATTAAAAATTAAGAGCATAATAGTTAAATCATTATTTTATTAACACCTAAAGCACGTGAATTACATACCACAATTAGATATCGTTGCCTGGTAAAAGCTATCTCAGATTCGAGTTCCTTGGCCCAGAAAATCCCTGTATAGTGAGTTTCGTCCAAATCGAACGATGTTTAACCATATTTAGGTCTATGTTGATTATCCCTCTTCCGTGTAGGTTGAAAATTTCATATGTCTACGGGCCTTGACATTCTAAACAAATGAATCGACCAGCGTGGGCTTACAACATTCAAGCGATCGCGATGCTTTTATTTCCACGGTATGACAAAAATAGCCAAAGCCAACTGCAATTGATTTGACATTGAAATGTATTACTGAAATCTGATGCTTCGACAGCGCTAAAATCACGTTTTCTGCCAGTTTTTTACTCATAACTCGCGAACGAAAGCTAAAATTAAAAATTCGGCTTCGAGGTGCATTCGCCCACCTTTCAGTCCATCTATCTTTAAATTTTCAGATCTTTGCGTTCAGTAGATTTCGATGGGCATCGTGGACAGACAGACAAACAGCATGTGCCCGCATGTGCCCGCGGCTTCCCCCGCGATAATTATTTCAAATTATAATTATTAACACCTAAATCACGTGGAGTGCATTCCACGATTAGGTAGCGTCCCCTGGTAAAAGCGACCTCAGATTCGAGTTCCTTGGCCCAGAAAACCCCTGTATAGTGAGTTTCGTTCAAATCGAACAATGTTTGACCATATTTAGGGTTGATTATCCTTCTTCCGTGTAGGTTGAAAATGTCATATGTCTGTGGGCCTTCACACTCTAAACAAATGAATCGTCTAGGATGGACTTACAAAATCAAGCGATCGCGTTGCTTTTATTTTCAAGGTAGGCTATGAGGTATGTTGACAAAAATAGCCAAAGCCATCTGTAAGTTATTTGATATTGAAATTTATTACTGAAACTGATGCTTCTAAAACGCAAAAAAATGCACGTTTTCTGCCAGTTTTTCACTCATAACTCACGAACGGAGGCGAAAATTAAAATTCCGGCTTCGAGGTGCACATTCCGACCCTTTAGTCCGCCTACTTATAAAATTTCAGATCTCTGCGTTGAGTAGATTTCGCTGGGCATCGCGGACAGACAGACGGAAGACAGACAGACGGAGGACAGACACTTCCTTTTATTAATATAGATAGGGCCTCCGTTGGTTCGCAATTAAGTTATCGTGGAATTTGCTCTCTTGTTACTAGCATTGATGCTAACACTGATCCAATAGGCCTAAGTCACTGTTATTAAGCTGAATAACTACCAACACCACGCAGTTTTGAAATTGTAATCTTAAATAAATTTGGGTAAATATTAAATAATGCTTTGATATGTACAAATTGTAAGTAAAACAACCGAACCACTGTTTTTTTTATTATTTACTTATTTATTTCGCTACAAGATATTAAAATCTTAAAAATATTTTAGATATTTTCGGGGGAAGCAACACCCAGAACTCCCCATACCGTATGTCCATGGTTCCAGTTATTAAGTGCCAGTATGGTACTTTATGAGATTGTGTTGTGGACGAAAAAATGTCTGTCCGTCTGTCTGTCCGTCTGTCCGTCCGTCTGTCCGTGTGTCTGTACGCACCATAACTCAAATACGCTTTTTCGGATTTTCATGAAACTTGGAAAACACATTTATAATGTCCATGGGAAGAACCCTATTGATATTGAACCAAATCGGTTCACCGGTACCGGAGTAATGCCCAATTTAGTGCCTATTTTAATAGATTATGGCGCCTTTCTAATAGAAAGGCGCCATCACTCAAATACGCTGTATCGGATTTCCATGAAACTTGGTATACCCATTTATGACGTCCATAAGAAGTGCCTTATTGAATTTGAACCTAATCTGTTGACCGGTACCGGAGTAAAACCCAATTTAGTGTATATTTTAAAGACGCGGTAACTCAAATACGCTTTACCGGATTTTTATGAAACTTGGTATACACATTTATAATGTCCATGGGAAGACGTCTATTCATAATGGATAAAATCGGTTGACCTGTTTCGGAGTAATGCTCAATTTAGTGTCTATTTTATGGTAATATACGTATTCCAAAGAATTTATAAAAAAAATGAAAATCAGTTATCTTGACAACATAGCCTATTGTTTTACTGTGATCGTATAAGGCCTTGGAAATTAAAATACAGGTAGCTATGACAAAAAACATATTGATTTACATGCGCTTATCCAACTAGACCGTTAAAATGACCCAGGTGGCCGAGATGGTAGACCTTTCTTCTTCCGTAAGCCCTGCTTAATGAATAAATCTGGAGCTTAACTTGGAAATCAATTTAAAAAAAAACACATTCTGCATATCATAATTGCAGTCATAACTGATTAAAAAAAACATACTGGCACTTTGTTACATCAGTTTACCTGATTTTATTAATATTGTTTTTGATCAAAGAAGCTACAGATATGAAGATGTTTCAGTGTTCATTCGCTGTGAATTTAAAATAAGAAGTACACGGACGTGCGATAGAATGAAAGTGACAAAAATAAAGCTACAAAATTATGATGATAGATC
Organism: Ectobius pallidus; assembly: GCA_964059195.1. Lineage (NCBI taxonomy): Eukaryota > Metazoa > Arthropoda > Insecta > Blattodea > Ectobiidae > Ectobius > Ectobius pallidus. The sequence goes on along the minus strand of CAXKWD010000002.1, from coordinate 50,723,379 downwards.
CTTGGGATTGGTTAACATTCCTATATCCTTATACTGGGTTGGTCATTGATTCATGAGGTGAAAGGGCGTAATAGTACATTGCGATACAAGTGCCGTGAGCGATGCATACGGATGGAGGAAAGATTTTGAAAAAACGAGGCGCTCGCGCCTCGTTTTTTCAATATTCCGAGATCCGTTATGCGCTTACGGCACGAGTATTGCATGCTATTTTTTGCACGATGATTATTTATATCAATTTTATTATATTAATTGTGATATTACCTGAAAATATTATGTATATACATTCTTGAAGATAGATGTTTATTTCAGAAAGTGATTCGCATGTGTTTGTTGTAATGGGAACCGAATATTTGTCCTGGGGGGCCTTGTCCATAAAGGCTTGTATTATGATGTGCCGTAAGTAAATTCTTACCGCACATAGCAACAAGATTGTGTGTGAGAATGTCAACTTTCGATCCACGGCACAACATTCGTAAGTTCCACTATAATTAGTTAAGTCGTGCAAAAATATTTTTTTTTTTGTCATTGTGCCTAACGGGACTTTAAGGTGCGATTTTGCAGTTACTGTAACCTTTATTTGTTCTAAATAATATTGACAATGTCACCTATACAAGGTATAGCTACAGATGCAATAAACTATTATTATTATTACAAAAAGAGAAATTCAGATCATTCAGTGCACGATGTTATGTTTTGTTTTCCATGTGGAGTGTACCAATGCTTACTGGGAATTATCCGCACACTGCGACAGTAATCATTTGGAAAATGAAAACGACCTGGGTATAAATAAATTTGTCACTCACCCTAGTGGCGCTTGTGCTGGTAATGTAGTGCAAAATGGGGTAAAATGGATCATGTCGTTATATCATGTTCGCTCTGTGATCTCGGGGTTCGTTTCTGTGCTGATGTTCTTGTATAACTTTGTAATGTCGAGATAATAAATACAATATCGCACCTACACCATATTGTGTTCTGCTTGAGTGTTTGCTCTGTGGTTTAGAATCTTGCTCGTATGTGGTTAAAATGTTTTGATCGTACTTGCTTAATGTAGGCTATTTTGCAAATGGACTCATATTTATCACCTTCCCATCTTTCACGCGAGTCATGCACGTTTTACAAAAAATTATTTCAAACTCGAAAGTGGCCTAGCAACTATTCAATTTAACTTGCGACACTGGAAATTTTACTTAACGTTCGTTCTGTTTAACAGAACTCTCTCCGTCTATGTAAAATTAATTTTTTTCGGGCTGGGCCCTTTAAGGTAAAGCAAAATGTGCTACAAGGTTATAAATGTTATAGAGGATATCCCCCGATGTCACTGTCGTTCTCTTCCCTTTTGTGCAAATTGATAACTATCCATTTCCTTAATTTTAACAACTACAAATACTTCTTTTCCTCCTAGTACTATTATCGTGTACCTACAATTATTTACAAATCGTACTAACATAAGTAACTATTTCGGAATAAAAAATTGGTCCACAAACTAGATACCGGCAGTTTGACAAACGTAACCCAAAGTCTGCAATTCCTTATCAGTTCCTTATTGCCTTTTCTATAGCTTAAAAAAAGATAGCGTATATATTGCTTTACTAATAGGTCAATCGTCAATCTTTTACGCAATTGCTTCTGCTATAAGTGTTTCACACAGTGATTTGTTTTAAACACTGCCTTCTAAACTGTATTAATTGTGTATACACTGCCTGTCCTATACGGCTAATTTTGCGTACTCGGCGACATTACAGATGGCAGCACCTTTCACACCCAGACTGCTTCTTGTTTTTTGCTACGACATTGTTGATTATGTAGTGCTGTCACCGCCGTCTCATAATCACTGCCTTCTAAACTGTATTACTCCTCGAGACGGCGGTGCTCATAATATAGTCTATCAATACGTCTAATTAATTTACATTTATTTTAATTATTGCTCCAAAATTCCATTTCGAAATTCTCGAGACGGCGGTGGTTTTAAAACAATTCGTTGTCAACCGAACGAGCCTGAATACCGCTCCATAAAGTTTTTCCATTACAACTGAGAGAGAACTGAAATTATATTCCTTTAAATATTTATGATTTAAAACGGCATAAAACGTCGTTGGATGTTTTGATAGCGCTCGATTTGTTAACTTCCGGTTTACCTTTTAAACTCTGTAACTTATAGCGGTATTACATAGTAAATAATCATTATAATATATCTTATTCTATTCTTAAATCCACTGCCTTCTAGACTGTATTACTCGTGTATACACTAGAATTTGCCGCCTGTATTCCCTATGTAATTCTCGATACGGAGGTGCTTAAATCAGTGTACATTCATTTTATTTGTACTTCTACTAGCTTAAAAGGCCCGGCGTCGATTTTTAAATTATAGGTCATCTCCAAAAACCTGCGATATAATAATATAGGCTACACATTACCATACCTCGTATTGTTTTCTCTTTGTCCAGGGTAGAGAAAGTTATGTGACTGCATTATTTTTGTGGATTTCTTTCTTTAATATTTATTTATAACATGGATTATATTGATATTTCTCTAATTTGTCAAGTCTCCTTTTATTTATTTCCAAAGCCTTATGTGAAGACTGCTAACAATACTGTTGTCAAGTGAACTGTGATTTGGATTTGATAATTATGTGTAAATAGGGATTAAGTATTCTAAAAAAAATAATTTTTGGTATTTAAAATCAAAATTTTTCAAAATCCTTTCTTAGTGAGCACCTACGTTATGAAACGAAGGTGCTGTCAAAATTCCAAAGTCTATACTATTATAGTTTAGGCTCTACGTTGATTCTCTGTCAGTCAGTCAGTCAGGACAAAGCCTTTTATATGTATAGAGATTTCAGCCTACTCTATGTAATCCATATTTTTACATTTTACATATTCTCATCGAGTAATTCTTTGGTAGGGAATACAGGCGGCAAATTCTAGTTTGACAGCTTTAATACTTTTCACGAATCCAATCTCTTCGAATTTGACAGTCACTATCATCTATGCACATTAGACCTACTCGTTACCCTCAGAATTGTGACTGCTGTTAATAGGATGTGACATTTTTACTAACCTCGCTGTTTAATGGTTTTCTGGGAAGGAGATGAGTAACTGGGAACCTATCAGTGTAGGCGACAGCCTCGCTTGCATGCCTGCAAAATGCATGCATACGTGCTATACGCATGTAATACTCTCATGGGATTTCAGCTCCCCATTATTGCTAGACAGCTCCATTGTACGGCCTGACCAATCTCTAGGGACACATAATAAAAATGCCTCTCTTACGGGGGATGCTCGAGGATGTTGTGGGTGATGTAAAGAATAAGATAATCTCGATATTTTTAAGGTGAATTTTTCTTGGGTGGGAAGGTATGAAATGTCAGTCTTACGAGGAGCTACGTACTATAGAAGTGTTGACCACATGTTCCCCAGTTGTGCTATCTAGCAGTGAAGTAAAGTACGAAGCTACCCTAACGGTAGAATGGTGGTTCCTTTCCATCCATGGGACGAAGCTTATTTATTTTGGACCAAATCGGTTGACTGGTACCGGAGTAAAGCCCAATTCAGTGCCTATTTTATGGTAATATATTAGAATGAATTTATCAAATGCAAATCAGTTCTCATGACAACAATTAACACTACCCACATATTCCTTCAGGTTCATATTTCACGTTAATTCTTACGTTCCATCCTCAGATCACCATAGAAATAATGATACTGAAAAAATCACGTTACACAAGCAAATGCCAGGAAGGATAATAAATAGCCTAATCGTGTTAGTAAGCAAGCAGTAAAGCGATTATGATGGTGACAGAATAATTATACAAGGAAAAACACGAATACCTTTCATTGAAAAGACAGGTTAGAGAAAAGAGGTACATGCTTTGTAGTTCAAGGTGTACTTTCCTTTCTCATAATATTAATTCTGTGACAGTTCAACCTTAGTTTCAAGAACTGTGATAAGTTCATAGTGACGTACACTGCACTTCTTGTAAGTCCTTCATTGAAGTGTTTTATACAAAAGGAATTATTTCGAGGATTGTGGAGATTTTCTGCCTTCTTTACCACTACTATATTGTCAAAATATCAGGAAATATTGTCAAAATATAACGAAGGAAGTGTCAAGGAATACGCGATAGTTGTTTTACTACTAATAAACTAAAGTTCTCGCACGATATCTGTGCCGATGAGATAGTTACTCGCTAGAGAGAGACATGCTATTGTGCGAGAGAGAGAGGTAGCTTGGCCTTTACAAATAAAGAGGAAGGTATTGTTGTGCGAGAGAGATAGGTAGCAAGCCAATCGACGCTACAGCCCCCATGAAAACATAATGCAATGATTTAGGCAATCGGCACAGATTTCGTGCGGGATCTTTAAAGTAGTTATTCACTTGATTTGTTAGTCCACTGGTTGCATTACTATATTGTAACCTATTGTATTTTTACGTGCAGGAATATATTATACAGTGTGATCCTTATAAAACTGAATGGGCTGTACATGTTGAGCGCATGTGGGAGAAAAGAGATATCTAAAAAAACATTGACCGGGAGACCCGAAGGGAAGAGACCACTTGGAAGACCTAGACAAGGTGGGAAGACAATATTGGAATAGATTTAAGGGAAGTAGGATTTGCGAGGGATGGGTGAGTTAGTATAGATTAGGGTTGAATGGCGGGCTCAGATAAGCGCGGCAATGAACCTCCGAGTTCCATATAATAGATAATAGTCCTTGCTTAGGAATTGTCTATTGCCATTGAGCAAGTAAACAAGTATTTTAGTAGGTCTATATACCTTATTTTGGCTATATACGGTAGCTATATAGTTTCTTTTCTCTTAAATGTCAACTGCTAACGAGACAGATTTTCCGTATTTTATTAAATAATTATTGTCGCTGTTATTATTATTATTATTATTATTATTATTATTATTATTAGGGCAAGGCATTTAATGACCATAAAATAGTGAAAAAATGCAAAATAAAAAATGCATTTATGACCTAAAAATAGTGAAAAAATGACCCGAAATCTTAAAATAATGACCAATAAATTTACCATTATTACTTATAATTAGTTTTTTCTTAACTAATGAATTGCTAAATACAGTTTATGATGATGCTTTACATATGAATGTACAATATAAAACACACTTATTTTGTTACTAAAGAAATCAGTAAATTTATACTACAGTTCTTGGACACCCTTAGCGAAAAATAAATTATTTCTGAACTGGCATGCCCATCAAATTGCCCCTAGCAAATATGTGCCATTTAAAAAGAAAGAAAAAATATTTATTGCTAAAATGCCGAAAATGACCTAAAATGCAAAAAAGACATAAAATGCTGAAAATGACCTAAAAATGCCGAAAATGACCTAAAAATTGCCAAAAAATGACCTATCTCTTAAAAAATGACGAAATATGCAAAATAAAGCAAAATAAAGCAAAATAATGCAAAAACAAATTGCACTTATTTAATTATATACATTTATATACATTGGAGCTATCTTTTAACCTTCATATAAAAAAGATGCAAAATCATCAAATGCCTTGCCCTAATTATTATTATTATTAATTCCAGAATGATACTTTCTGAGATTGTGTGGGGGGACGTGTGTCTGTACACGCGATAACTCAGATACGCTTTATCAGATTTTCATCAAACTTGGTATACCCATTTATATCGTCCATGGGACGAAGCCTATTTATTTTGGACCAAGTCGGTTGACTGGTACCGGAGTAAAGCCCAATTTAGTGCCTATTTTATGGTAATATATTAGAAAGAATTTATCAAATGCAAATTAGTTCTCATGACAACATATTGTTTTACAGTGTTCACGTACGACTTTGGAAGTTGCAATACAGTTAGCTTAGACAAATAGCACTACCAACATATGTTCTTTCAAATATGCCTATCAAACTTTAGACCTTTATTTTTCAGTAAGCCCTGCTTAATGAATCGATCTGGAGCTTTACTCGGAAATCGGTTACAAAAATAACTTACTTTCTGCATATCATAATTGCATTTATCACTGATTAAACAAAAGCATTCTGGCACTTTGTTATATCAGTTTACCTGATTATTATTATTATTATTATTATTATTATTGACCATTTGTAAATTTCGAAGTGTGCCTTTAAGAAAAAAGGGGGGAGGCATTGACTGGGGTCAGCGCAGTGGTGTGAGAGAGCCTGATCTTGGCACGGGCAGTGATATTGGTACAGTCATACAGCCAGTCAATCGTTCCACTTACATGAGCCTTCAGTATTATACAGTTTTCTAGTGCACTGCAGTACTCCGGGCACTATCCCTTGTAGTGTTTACTAGGTCTTCATCCGGTATGTGTGAGGCTTCTTAAGCCTCATAGCATTTGCTAGTTCCGATCGCGTGGAAACGTGTGTTGGTGGTATTTCTGCAGAGCAATTTATTGTTACTTGGAGTACTGTCCAATATTAAAGTGCAGTGAATGAGTGCGTGATAAGTGAAAAGGCTTAGCCTGTGAGGAAATATATATCTTGAATAAATTATAGTGCACGTGGAATTTCATTTCACCTCTGGAAGTCGAGACTGTTAATATCTACGTTTCCTGAGTTCTTTTATTGCTTGTGGTAATCTAACGTTGATTCATTTCAAAAGCGAAAAAAGCGTATCTGTACGAGGTAACCAAAATCCGAAAACAACTCACAGCAGAAATTGTTTGCAGTTCAAGAATTAGGCACACATTACAAATAAAAGTACACTTGAATAAAAAATAAATGTACGACACAAAACAATTTTAATTCAAGTATTATACAAATAATTCTGTAATATACCAATTGTTTGTTTTAAGATTTGAATATGACGTAGGCTACCTTTAATTTATTTACTGGTAGTACTAAATCTCTGAAGAATATTTATTCTGTAATTTAAACGAAGAACCACCCACGCCAGAGGCGTAACGAGGGGGGGTTTTGGGGGTTTGAACCCCCCCCATTGATTAAAAAAAGGAAAATTGTACAATTTTTTTAAGTCTGCTTATAAATTACTTAATACGAGTATAAAGCGTGGGAAGCTTAAAACTCGTTATTGTGCATCTTAATTTTTAAAATTTTCCGGGGGAGGACCCCCGAACCCCACTCTCCCTGGGGGTATTCCATACCTCCCAGACCCCTGGATGTTACAACCCCCCCCCCCATATGGTCGGCCTGGTTACGCCTATGACCCACGTATCACCACTTACAATAAATTCTTTCTATAAAATTCCTTATTTCGTTGTAATAACATAAGGCGAGCATCGAAGCCATGTGTTCATGTTCTCCCCTCCCCCAAAGAACTGATGTTTCCAAAAATTATCGAAACTTTTTATGATAGTAGATAATAATTAAGCTGATCCACTGTTAAAAATATACATGTCTTCCAGTGACAAACTTTATGAAACCACACCAGATATATTACTGAAGAAATACATTTCCTAACTTACAACTTTATCTTCATTATCCCAATGCTTTTGTAAGCTTTCTGGGCCACGTTGGCATTTTTAAAGCCCATTTGCACCTCTTAATTTCATTTCACTAATGTCTGCTGTATTTCGACTCAGTGAATTGAATATTTAGTAGTTATTCATAGCTCTTATATGATAAATACTTAAATATGGAGAAGAAAGTAGCCTACCTAACCCCCCAAAGTCGGCATCTATATTCGGGCTTACTTTTTTCTATGTTTTTCTTTTACATCATTATTTTATTTTAAAAAACTTCGTATTTTTAGAAAAATAAAATCTTAGAACTAGTTTAGTTGTTGCTGATATAATTTCCTCTTATAGCTAACTTGAAAATAGTATAATAGTCTAGTTCTGATAGGTGACAAACACAACATACACAAACAAACTATTGCTTTGAGTAACTTCTATTTAACTTCGATATAAAATAGGATTTAGTCATTAATAGGCGTATGAGGTATTCTGCTTAGAGATTATAAAACATTACAAATTTTTTAGTCAATTTAAATGAAATTGTGCTGGCTCATAGGAAGCTGTAGGAATGTTTCTGCGTCATATTATATACACGTTTTTACATTCGTCATACAGGCTGAAAGAAAAACTTAGCACGAAAAGTGATTCACTCATCATGCAATGTGGGTGGTGGATGGAATAGATTCAGAGCGTTAGAAATGGAACATTTCTGGAAATCGTCGTTCATTAGAGTGTGTAATGAAGCGACGACTTTCTTACAGAAAACAATAATCCTGTTTCCTCAAAGTAATCAGACCTTAACGAACAGAATTTGTGGATTGTTTTGTGGAATTCTCGAATTATTGTTTATTGTTATTAAGTGCCATTATGGCAGTTTATGATATTGTATGGTGGACGGGAAATGTCTGTCCGTCTGTCCTTATGCGCGTAAACTCGAATAGGCTATGCTTTATTGGATTTTCATGAAACTTTGTATATGCATGTATAATGCCAATGGGCCGAAGCCCATGATTTTGGCATGATTGCAATCTAAGGAACTTCATAAAAATATGTGAAATGTGTTTGTCTGTTTTTTATAACTGGCTCTTCATTAAAGTTTTTGTAAAATGGATTTAATCACTCTTGTTTTACAAGCCGTACATGATCATTTCATTTCATTTCATTTAAATTTAGGATGATTTTCTGTTATATATAGGCGGAAAAATTGGACTAACTTATTTTTTTGTTATTGTTGTTTTGTAGGAAAAATATTCAGAATTTAACTTACACAGGCTTCAGGGAAAATGAAGTTGCTAGGATGAAGTAAAAACATCCCCATATTTTACTTTCCCCCTTCGTTTGCGTCGCACAGTGACATAGATTAGTGGAAAAGCAATCTCTCAAATTAGTTTTGAAGTGAGCAAACAGGCCGTTGTGGGGATAAAGAGACCTAAACAGTCATCTAAATCACGAGGGAGGGATCATTATAATTGTGGTAATTATGCCAAGTCCGTGCGAGTCTGGCTTCCACATAATGTACGGAGACCGAAGCGTATTGATCGGGAGATATAGTATGGAAAAACATGTGCCTCACTAAAGTTAGAAAGGTAGGCTTCAGTTGCAATCAAACACGGGACAGTTAAAGTGTGCTAAAGCGAGCTCTCCGATACCATGTGCATGCAGTGATTACAATCTTGTGTGAACAGAGTGATAACTGTGAATGTTTAGCACACGGAGAGTGTGAAGAATGCTTATATTTGTAAATATGGTGCTTGTTTGTGACAGGTGTAATCATAATGCCGAGTATGAATTTTCGAGTGCGTCTTCGTGATATTAAGAGTAAATAAGGGTGTAATTTTTAAATTATTGAGATTTTTTTGCTTCATAATTACATAAATACATAAATAGTTCGTAGGTTGGTCCTGAAACCCCGAAAAAGCAGGAGCTCGTGCTTGGGGGCAGTTCCAATGTAACATTTATGTAGGCCTACGTTTTACAACTGATGTGCATGTAAATCTAACTTTTCTTAAAACTAAAAAGTAGACTACTTACTTGTTAGCATGAAAAAGTACTAGGGGATAGAGGCAAAAGCTGAGAGCAATGGCATGACTCGAGATATAAGCAATATTAATTATAATAATGACAAAATAAGCAATAATCATCATGCATATTTACTGTATTTAAATTTTACGTATTCGTGAGTCAAGGGTAAATGAATTTCAGTTTCTCATGGGATGAATACCAATTGTCTGTACTCAATGCTTGGAAACAAGAATTTTTACAAGTGGAACTTCAATAATAGGCTGTGTGTGAAAGAAAATTCATTTAAAAACTATTTACTATCGTAGATATATTTTTGAAAATGAATTATTCCACTTTAACTTTTTAAGTTTTCATATAACATGGATATTTCCCTAAGAAGCTGTATTTTGCTATGCCTCTTACTCAGATATGAAATTTCGGTATTTCTGCTAGAAGTTCCAATCTTGACTATTAGTTGTCACTAATACACTATTGTAGAATCCTCCTACATGTGTTTTCCACGCAATTCGATACAAGTTTTGCTTTCTTCACAATTTCCCTAAGTTGTAGAACGCTTGGTATTCAAATTATTGAAACATAATTCTTCTGTATATTAACGTATCAAGGGGATTTTGTTATCATTTTGAAGCTTAAAATGTTCTCTAGTACTTGGCATTGACAAATTTCTGGTATATGAATATTTTACTATGTTCTAGATTTTGTTTATAATGATGTGAACAAAAATATTTTCAGTTTATGTAAATCTGTGTAACATTATAAAATGTTAAGTATTAAGAAACTAAATGTCAGGCACTAAAGGATTATTCTGTCTTTAAAATAGAGAAAATTTGGCGTTTTTATCTACCATAGTTTTAAGTAATCAGGTTGCAAGTTTATAGTAAAAAACTTTAAGAAGGCGATGTTTATAAACTAATTATAAACAATTACAAAATATTTTTCTTATGAAATGTCTTAATATACAGCTGTTTAATATATATAAAAATACAGTCCTGATGTTTAAAAATAAAATTTTCATAACTGAAGTTGTACATGTACCATAAGTGTATACTTTAAAGACATTTTATTAGCGACATACCTGCTAATATGCTCTTGCAATCAGCAGTTAAATTCGCCGCAATAACGATAGACATTAAAAAACAGAGATGAACTTAAAGCGCGCTCCGAGGCAAAACCTACTTACACTTTGCGATGGAAAAAGCCACCTTAATTGGATAACCATGCATTTGCCATGTTTTTTTTTCCTTCCTTGACGAGGTTATCTGGCTTCGAACTTGGTGCTATTCAGCAATAATTCATGTCAAGTGTCTGCTTAAGGGATGTTCTCCACTCCCACTTGAAATATGACTCAACCCTCACCCTTCTCAGTTTTCAAACATGTTAGATAAGCAGAATTTTTTGTAAGGCATACTTACTGGAAGGTAAAAAGTGTTATACTGAAACTGAATTCCTGGTGTACTACTCCCTAATAAAACATAACCTACCGATTAGGATTGAATGTGTACTGTGGCAACTGTTATTTACCTTAAGGACACTTAAAGAAAGAAAGAAAAAAAGGATAAAATAATGAGCTATAAATAATTATATTATATTGTTATATGTAAATTGTAGTGACATATTGTCGCAATAAAATTCGTTAAAAATAATAAAAACAATCAGAAAAAAATGGCGGGCTCATATAAGAGCGATAATGAACCTCTGGGTTCGATAAAATAGATAATATTCCTTCGGGAATTGTCTATTGCCATTGAGCAAGTATATATTGTTGTGACTAGGTGTCTTGTAGACCTCTTCACTTCGGATCTCCTGCACTAAACCAATGAACTCCAGTAATTTACTTGAAATAAACTTTATTGCGGGCGACAATTGGAAAAGGGTAATTCATAACTTACGTGAAGCGCGAATGTGAGAAGGAGGTGAAAAGAGCAGCTCCAATGAATGAATGAAAAAAAAAAAAAAAACATAAAATAAGAAATTTTCCTCAAATAAGCCTTGCGAAAAATTCAACCGTGCCGAACAACTATTTAGTATGCTAATTACAGTAGCCTACATTGTTCATCAGAATTGTGATCTAATGTGCAAAAACACACACACACAAACACACAGAGAAATGGAATTTGGAGTATAAAACAATTCATACAAATGTAGGAAATATAGGATTAGAATTAATGCCATGGTCCATTTAATACAAACATGAGAAAACAAAATACAGGTCATTAGAAAATTTCGAGAATTCCCACCAAACGCCGTGCAGATTCAGGAAAGTAATCATCATATTTAGGATTTTCCTAGGAATAATCACCACACTCTGTATATTGTAAATGACATTCAAATGCCGAAATTCATCCGCTGTGCAGCATTTAGAAAAATAACAACTCATTGCATTTTGTATTTTTGTCATTTTCTACCCCATTGTCCCAGTAATAAAATCGTTAATGAACCAAATTCTCAGGTTTCTTTAAAAGAAAATTAAAGACAGTCTTTATGCTTACACTTGCAGTTTATTCACAGTGTTTGCTCCAGCAAGATACCTAAAGTAAAGCAAGTTATTCTATAAGTTGGTTTTGGCTGATTAATTGAAAAACGTTCTTGTTGGGTTTATGTGGTAGAGTTGGAAATTAAATGGGTAATTCTAAAATTAATCGTGTTCTATAGACTTTAAACTGTTGAGAATTAAGCAAAAAGTGTTCCTGTAGTTTTGTGGTTCGGAGCTATAGAAACTGTAAGTAAAAATAAAATAAATTAATAGTTATATTTGTTTTAATGTGATTATTGACTTAATAAAGTGAAACACATACATATATAGATAAACGGTCAGACATCGGACAGAAATAAGACAGTAAATAAATAAGCAAATAAAAATAAATAAATAAATAAATAAATTTAATGTAGTAATGTAGTAGTGTAGCGTAAACTTTCTGAAATAAAATATAGGATAAATATTTAGATTTTGACAAAGATAACTTGTAACATTAACTAATGAATTGTAACTGAATTGATGAATGACTTGGAATGTGTAAATTATAAATGAATACTGAACTGATTCATGAATGAATTAACTATAGGGATAAATCATTGTGTTATGAATAGATAAATACCTTGACACATATGTAGCTATGTAATGTATTCACAACTAGAAAAGGAAATGAGAAAGTCGAATTTTAACTGACGGGGGCGCCTCGTTAAAATGCCGCCATGTATGGGAAGGAAGCCAGAAAACGCGGAATTGCAGGAAATAATCCATTACGTGAACTATCTTCACCATATATATAGAAATGACAACGGCGCCTAAAATGTAAACCGCAAGGTCGCGAAAGAGATGCCCAACATTGACACCAAACTGATGAACTGATGACTCAAACTGGCCTCATTGTACAAACAGCTTTTATGGTCCTCAGCAAATCATGCAAGCGTGGAAGACGCAGCACCGGAACATAGATTCTGTTTGTCTTTATCAAGCACGATAATCTTATATTCGTATTATATCTGGTAAAAATGTTAGTATTAATTATGTATCTGGAAACATAAAACTTTGTTATTTTATAGTGAAATAACTTGTATTTGAAAATATTCTCAAAATCTTAGTTTTTTTTTTATAATCCTTAACTTCCTAATACGCCCAAGGCCTTTATAGGGAAATATAGAAATATATAATGAAAACTTTGAAGTTGATATTTTAAGGGGGGCTAAACTGTATTAACATTTGTATGAATTGTCTTATACTCCAAATTCCTTTTCTCCCTCTGTTTTTTACACTAGATCACAATTGTGATGAACAACGTAAGCTATTGTTGTTAGCATTAATCTTTTACGTTAGTAGGCCTGTGTGATGTAAATAATAGATTTAGCTTCTTGTAGAACTGCAGTCCTAACATACATATGGATATACAAATAAATGGGTATTTAATAATAATAATAATAAATCGACCGAGCGAGGTTACCGAGGTGGCAACTTTTGAACTCGCATTTGGGAGGTCCCAGGTTCAAATCCCGTGGCCGGCCAATTTGACATGGGTTTTTTCATGGTTTCCCCAGTCTTAAAAGCGAATTCCGAATGGGATATTTACATACTTATATTTCTTCTTGTAACATATCCATTTAAATTAATATCAGTTGAAATTTACTCCATAAAAATACGCCAATAATAGAAACAATTGACAATCAATAGTTCCATGGCCTACCCTACTGTTTAGACACACATCCCTAACTTCTGATATGGCCTCGCATCTAAAAGGAGTATAAACACAAGATAATTAATAATAATAATAATAATAATAATAATAATAATTTCAATTTCAATTTCAATTTCAATTATTTATTTATAGAAGCTACAGACAATTTTTACAAATTTTAAACAGTAGGCTTCTACTTAATATTAGAATGAATTATGATAAATGAATTATGATAAAGGAATGGCAGTGGTGAATTATGATGATGATATATTATTTACAATAATAAAAGAATTACATATACAACAGGAATTACAAGATAACACATAATTAGACATCTGACTACCTAACTGACAAGTCTGCAGTTTTAACATGATTGATTGTGCGGTCAGCAGTGCTATGTCAATAGCATGAACTTCGTTACGTCAGCACATTCTTTACTTATAATTCAATGCAGACACTAGTTTATATGTTTATATTTGAGGAAAGCAGGTCGCATTCTTTAATTAAAGATTGTGTCATTATATTTCTTGTTAAACTTGTAGAGCATATGGCCGTTTTATCAAAATAATGAATGAGTCCTTGTCAGTCTTGTGTGTATATAATAATAATAATAATAATAATAATAATAATAATAATAATAATAATAATAATAATAGTAATAATAATAATAATAGTGATAATAATAATAATGATAACAGTAATAATAATCACTGCTTGTGGAATATATCAGAATTTTTAAATAGGGCATTGCAAGCAATAGCCATTCTGTTAGAAGGAATCACATATGGCTGTTGAACAGAAAAAATTGTTCGATTTCTTGTTCCTCGTGCATATGGGACAGAGAGCCCTATGCTATCTAAAATTGATTTGCAATGTATTTCCCCACGAAAGACTTTAGCTATGAAATTAGCATCTGCAGAAACACGCCTATTATATAATGTTTCCAAATTTACGAAACGTCTGGGTACTTTTTTTTGTATAACCCTCGTTTGCCCTTGATTCTGAGTTCTCGCTATTCTAATAATACCCGTTTGATACCTTTCTGCAATATAGTATAGAAAGACTGTGTTATCGAACAATTGTAACGCTTGATTGAGCTACAAGGTTATGAATGGAGACGATCAGGGGAAACGAACTGGAAGATCGCAGCTGATCAAAGAGAACTCTTTTTATTTTAGTTGTGTTCCATTCTTATTTGGCACTATGCGGACAGTTTTTGTTGACGGGTATCTAGAAAGTGGAGGCGGAGGAGTGTCCGTCGCTGAGTTATTGGAGCGCAAAGTAGTGATAGTAAAACATGTTTGTAACTGCTAATCTCTGATTAAATGTTTGTCGTTACCTCATTTGTCTCTATCAGTGTTATGCACCCCTCTTCGCTTAATGGATATTGATAGGCCCGTGAGTGTAGGCGTACCCTAGATTAACTCTAGCAAATATTTAACCTCTGTATCACACGTGTTTACCATTATGTTGCATTACTTTTTAATTGAAATGTATAGTGAGATATGTTTCATGCTACTTTCTAAAAAGAAGTACAGTGTGTATAAGTTAATAGGCACTAACTCATTAAATAGACCTTTGGTTATTCACCAATTTAAATTTCGTTGTAATCAATTCTTTTTACACTTATTTGTTATTAAATCTCCACTTTATTGTTGATTTCATAATTGAAAAGCTTTTTACACTCTCGACCTGTGTCATAGGTGCTAAATAAAAACTAAAATGAACGTGAATGTACTATTGCCTAAGTAACTTCGGTAGAAAACTAATATAACTCTTTTATTATACAGAGTTTTCAGTTTCGAAATTCAAATTGTTATCAAAATAATTGTTGGATACTTTTTTGTTTTAAAGTTTTTATTTTTTATTTATCCAAATGGCATCAGATTATTTCATGACTGACCACAGGGGTCCTACTCTTAATATTTTAGGAATAGAAAGAAAATTGTAGGAGGTTCAATAAATTCAAGTGCACAAGAAAGTTCATATCGGTAATTAAAAAATACAGCTTAGGCCTATCCACAACAGGCAGACATGATTCCGAAAACACTTTCTGGTTTCTAGTCATCGTGAACATTCTTTCCCGGTGTTATGTCGACTAGATTTTTGCCAGAATCACTGTTATTTTCTCTAAATTTCGTATAACTCATGCGAGAAAGTAAAAGGCGGGACCAGTACGATGACTCTAGCTGGAGTCTATCCCTTTGAGTGTAACACGAGAAACTTTGTTCTCTTAAACACACATGTATTTGGTTGAGTAGCCTACATGTAGCCTAAATAGCTATCGATAGATAGCATATGAATTTATGAATAAAATAAAGTTGCCGTAAACCTATCTCTCACCTACGATTATTAGCCTACTTTTTAAGCCCCGATACGAAAGTTGAGAAATACAAGGTAGGCCTAGAATTAAATGACAGTGACCCGATTTTAGCTTAGGCTACGCAGATGATGTTTGTCTATTGGGCGATGATATAAACACAATCGGGAGAAATGCAGAAAGCCTTTTCGATGCCTGCAGGAAAGTTGGATTTGAAATTAATACAGAAAAAAACTAAGTATGTGGTCATGATACGTCAAAATAATGCACTACAAAATATTAGAATAGCAGATAAAGGATTCGAACAAGTGGGTAAATTAAAATATCTGGGAGCAATAATTACAGATACAAATAATAAAAAGGCAGAAGTTAAGTATCGACTGGAATTAGGAAATGCTTGTTTTTATTCAATACAGAAACTTTTATCTTCTCGTCTTCTGTCCAGAAACAATATTATTCTGCCGTTTGTATTATATGAATGTGGGACATGGCCCCTTACTCTTCGGGAAGAACATAGTCTGATAGTGTTGGAAAACAGGATAGCTAGGAAAATATTCGGACCTAAGAGCGATGAAAACAGGGAATGGAGAGAACGCTATAATTACAAGCGACGTAACCTGTACTCTTCACCGAATATAGTAAGAATAATTAATCAAGGAGGATGAAGAAGGCTGGACATGTTGCGCGCATGGGGGAGGAAAGACATACCGGTATCTCAAAAATATTGACTGGGAGATCCGAAGGGAAAACGTAAACCAAGACGTAGATGGAAGGACAATATTAGAGTTTATTTAAGGGAAGCAGGATTTGCGAGGAATGGTTGGGTGGAGTTAGCACAAAAGGCGCACGTAGGCGCGGCAGTGAACCTCCGGGGTTCCATAAAATAGATAATATTCCTTTAGCTTGCTTAGAAATATTCTGTTGCCATTGACTAAGTAAGTAGGCCTAAGTAAGTTTTACTACGAAAGAGAGGGTAACTGAAAGAGGAAGAGAACTATCAATAAACATTCAAGGTGCTCTACAATCATATCCATATCAAGCAAGATTATTGCAGTTTGCATTTAGCACAATGTAGGCCATGTCTAATGGAGACAGCTATGTGCCATTAGTACGTGCCTGGAACTCGTAATCGTTGTTATTACTCAAATGAATGTTTACTTCGCTTTTTATTTAGCTTGCTATCTTATTACGGTCCGGAATTCAATCTCTGTCTTCGTAAATTCTGTGTGATTTTATCGAGTTTCTAGGTCATGTTTCATTTTGTTGCTCCGGGTTCATACCCAGTAACTTCTTGATAATTTACCGTTAGCATAACAAGCACGATTCCCGTGAAATATTATTATTATTGCCATTCATCATCATTATCAGTGTGATATCGTAAATATGCATTAGAATGCCATCTGAGATTCAGAATGTTGAACCTTTCACATTTTCTTTTACTCTGAAGTCTTTATTTATCGCTGGAGAGTGAAAAACTAGATTGGTTTAAGAGGATTTTTATAGAAGCTTTGTTTTCTTAGTTAAACAGTATTATTATGCTAGTAGGTCACAGTTACCCTAAGAAATATGATTGAGAACTGATAGGAAACAAACAAACAAACAAACAAACAAACAAACATAGGCAACCCAAAATTTGGAATATCAAAATTTTTTTGTTAAAATCACACAAAAATATATAATATAGGCTAAAACATGAATATGGGTAGAAATTGCTAGATATTAAGGAAATTAAAGTGGCCGAAATTCCACTAGTGGCTTTTCAGAAATTTAGTCAGCTTAATTTAATACCCGAAGTGGCCAGAACTGCCATAAAATGACTAAATTGGCAACTCTCATAGTAACCCAAAAATGTAAGAATGATGCAGTATTTTCAAAAAATAAAACATTATCTACGCTATTATAATGTTAAAAACAGTTTGTTATTTTTCAAACTGATTAAACATTCTCAATATATATGTGCCTTAGTTTTAGCAGGACTAAATTGAGCCACATAACAAGAAGCTTGGCAAGAATAAAACTGAACAATTTGTGATAGGACTATCCTATTTTATTTTCCATTGTTGCCAGCACGAATTAGTTTCACAATCAGATTGGCCTCGTCGATTCTTCTTATGTCCACGTACTATTTTACTCATTCAGCTGAAATTTTACTATAATCTTTTCTCCATGTTTACATGCAAAATATGGTGGCGAAAAATTGAATATTTTCCTTAGTGTATGCCAGCATTACCCTTCCAGAGGGAAATTGACCCCAGTGTTTGTGATAACCAGGGCCGAGATTTTGATGACATGTCATCTTTTAAGTGGACCCTCATGGACGTTCCCTACTAGGGCAGATATTTTGGTCATGGCTTCTAGATTATAAAAATGGTAATTTTTAGGGTATTTTCCCCGTGTTTTATTTTTAGGTTGTGTTTAGACTTTAATGAAATTATTTGATAATTTTTATGGTATTCTTTTCCACATTTCATATTTTTAGGTAATTTTTTAAACATCAACTTATTATTTTCTTATTTTGTGTTTCTTGCATTATATAGAGTTTTTGTGCATACTTGCCTTGCATATTATCGGAACATAAATAAATAAAATATATTGTTATAATTATAATTTGTACACAAAAAGACGTTGTTTGCTGTTTGCATTTAACTTTACTTAACAATTAACTAATTACAAGGCTATAATTGGGTCTCAACATGAATGTTGAATAGACACAAATCTCATGAATAAACTAGTATTTTCGTAGACATTTTTGAGTTTTTTTTTTCAGTTTTTGTTTTTTTTTCAGTATTTTATAGCTCATTTTATAAGTATTTTAGGTCATCAAAAAACAGGTCCTGGTGAAAACGCAGAGATGAAATTATTCCATTTACTTCCGTAGGAAAATCGTCAGATGTGCTTCATCGTATCGATTGGGTTTGTTTGGTTTTATTGGACGTAGCAGCTATAAAGTTACAAGTATAATACGAATGGGTTGATGAAGGTGACGTGGGCAGCATCAATGTCACGGTCGCTTAGTGGAGGATGAAACAGTGCGTGCTAAATTAGCAAGCTGGCTGGTGTCAGCTTTCACTGGCATATTATAACCCACCTGGCGCTCATTAGACTAGAATGGCAGATTTGCGCACACCATTTTACCATCTTTCCTCTTCTTCCGCTACTTTAATTCACTTGAAAACAAGGTCATATTTATTTTAGTCGGAAATAGGATTCGTAACCGTAACCCCAGCTTGAGGATAAAATAGTCTTGGGTGTTGTTTTATAGAACTTTACACTCATATTATTAACAAAAACAATATTAGTTAATATTATTAGTCTTATGTTTCATAACAGTATTAGTTAGTATTGTTCGTTATGAGTTCTTGTCCATAAATTATTAATAAATATTACTAATATTATTAGACAAGTGTTTCATATACTTGAGAGGTAATAGAAGTTGCAAGTAATATTAGGTATTTTTCTATAAGTGTATTTGGACTAATAAGTTATCCTCAAATCCATATGATACAGATTTCGTGACCTTAAACTTGTAAATAAAACTAGTAACTCTGATCCAATTACCGATTACGAACGTATTTACTTTTCCCATCAAAGGAAGTATAATCATAACAATATTTTAAAGTTTGGGGTTTGATTTTAGAACATAACCCTTCCACTATGTTGAATAATTACTTCTTGATAGGTGTATTAATTTCTCAGTGCTAGTTATTACGTTTTAATTCACGAAAAA
Source organism: Ectobius pallidus (assembly GCA_964059195.1). Lineage (NCBI taxonomy): Eukaryota > Metazoa > Arthropoda > Insecta > Blattodea > Ectobiidae > Ectobius > Ectobius pallidus. The sequence goes on along the minus strand of CAXKWD010000002.1, from coordinate 50,703,713 downwards.
GTATATGAAAAAGCAAATAGAAAGAAACATACGATCTCAAGGCAATATAAAAAAATAGATGCCATAGATAGTGCCTTTAAACATCTGAAAGGAATTATTTCACTGTCATATATGAAATCATTAGATTGTTCTTTTGTTTACTCACATTTAGTAAATAGGCCTATGAGTTTTTTGGGGGACATAAGAGTAGCCCACTAATTTAATCCGTTAAAAGTTCTTGAAAATAAAGCAGTCAGACTTCTTTTAGGGATGCCTTACTTAAACCCAATTGTCTATTTTTATAAACAAAAATTGAGTTCTATGGTGTTTATTTCCAGGAGCATTAACGGCCAGATCTTATTATATTAGTGAGGTTAACTTGCAGATATGTAGAGATAGGAAAATTAAATATTAAGAATGTAGACCAATTATGCTAGTGTCCTCAGATTAATGGGACTTATCTTGGTTACAGGCTACGGAAGTGGAAATAATCTGTTAATGATGTCACAATTGTTAACCTGGGCAGAAAAGGTACTGTTGCAGCAGTTTACATACTTACTTTAAGCTGTACATATTTAAATTTTTTTTATCGAATGATGTTTTTCTTCGTTTAATAAAATATTATATTTTAAAATTGCATTTAGTCGGAATCTTCCGAAACTTCCGAAAATCCCACTACTGTATTTCTAATACAAAAGTGGTTGTTTAAACACACTTCCTAAATATATTTACGGAAATTCGTCTACATCATACATAGTAGGCCTACCTAGTAGGAAAGGGGGTAGGCTGACAGTTATTTATTTTTTTAAAAATATTAAATTGCTGAAGAATGATTATACCGTAGTATTTGTTTAATTTGAAATGCATTTTCTGAAAAAAATAATATATGCATGTAAATTTTGCATTGCCTTTCCTACTGGTGATTTCCAGGTTCTCTTTATCCTTAAATGGCTTCTCGAGTGATAGATGTAACCTATTGGTTTACTGATTGATTCATTAATTTTTAGAAAATTACTGATACATATTTCCATAATATTACTTACAAGTTCAGAATATTCTGTAGTTACTTTATTACGTAAAATTATATTAGAAAGTTACTTTTTCAGACAGTGCTCACAAAAAATTTTCTCGTAATAGGCCTACCTCAACACCCTTAAGTTTTCGCAATTATAAAAAATACACCTTTTTATAATTGACCTGATATGTCTTGACAAAAATCATTCGTCGTCTTGCTTCCCAATTCAGTTACCTTGTTTTGTGATTAAAATCTTTTAACATTGTACTAATCTTTTAATATTGTACTAAATTGACTTCATTTCGTCTTGTAAAATTCCGTTATATTCAAGAAAACGGCTTAGAACAAGCTTCGACTTGACATACGCCATCAGCTGCCTTCTATCGCAGAAGACAAAAAGTACGAGAACTTGCTAACAGCTGATTGTCGCGGTCAGCCGATTTCATTTTTTTTAATGTTTCTAAAATCTCAAAACTTAAACATTTAATTATGGTCAAACAAAAACAGTCGTATGCAACTTGCTTACAATGGTAGTTAAGATACTCGTAAACAATTATGAAACGAGCAAAGCTATTATCGGCTCGTTGCATAATATACTATTATCAATGTACTATTATATACTGTATTTATTAGTATTTTGCAATGTGCATTAGGTTTAACCTAAGTCAGAGGGGCACTACTTAAATAACGCAAATGCTGAGCTGAATAGCCGTGGAGCTATGTGAACTCGCCGTGGTATGCGAGCCTCGGTGCCTCGTGTTGGACTAAATCATCCTCTGTTATTGTGTTATGTGTTTATGTTGGAAGACAAAGTTATAAGAGTTACACAAAGCGAGGTTTTGCTGTGTTTGTGATGTGAAATGCTGTAGTGTTTTGTGACATTTTGTGGGATACAAGAGCATGCAAGATGCGGGACACACAGCGACCTCGCAGTGTCTTGGAGTCACTCTTGGATTGGGAGTAAGTACTATATTCCTTGCATTACAATTACATTCTATGTATCATGTTGCCTAGTGTATAATTGTTATTGTTTTGAACATAAAAATTATAATTATATATATAAGTATTAGCCTATACATTTTTTTAAAATGCATAAATGTATAAATTTTTTAAATGTGCATCTTTGTTATAAGTTATATAAATGGAAGCATATTTTTAAAATGTTATCATTATGAACTTCCAAAAAAAGATTTGGAATGGAAGTTTAAAATGTCGCCCAGTTTTCTCGGTAGTAAACAATACTTAGTCATATTGCTGCAATGTACTTACCATTTATTAAATAACACATACTTTCCTTCTACTTTTTATTCAGTACGGTATTGTGACAAGAATTTCATTATATTATAGCGTAAGGAGAGTGCTGCATTGCTGCAAACGTTAATTTAGTCCTAGGTTTTCTCATTTTCTGAACAAGAACTTTCCGCCATATGATAACTTGTTACACTTGAGTGTGTTATTTGAGACATCCCCCTTTTTACTTTTCGTTTAGTTGCGCAGCCAGATCTTTATTTTCTTACCCTACTTTATTCTTCTCGTATATAAATGTGTTTATTCTCGTAGGTTTGCCTCGGTATTACATTTCCCCTCAATATTGTATCCAGAATTACATAAATAAAAAAGGAATACATCTAGGAGAGTTGAAGAGAAAGCTGTGGTAAAATGGTGCATTAGAGTTCTGTATTTGAATGGCGAAAGAGTGTATTTTACATAGACCTTCTGTCTGTGCATTTAGACGTGAACACTGTAAACACAGTGCGCAGTGGTAGGCTATCAGTCTCACGTGATCCACACTAGCAACACACTCCCCTTCCGTCCCGCCCTATGTCTGCGGCGCATGCAAGTGTTCACGTCTAAATGAACAGGCAGTATACATATGGATATACATTCATTTTTCTAAACCTCATTCAATGTCTATTATTTGCGAGGCATGATTTATAGCCGAAGTTTTTGGATGAAATTAGTAGCTTATATAGGAAAATCTACTGAAATAATATTTTTCAAAAAAGTTTCTGCACTTATATGCAGTTTGCAGACATGATTTAAATTGGTTAGAGCCGTTTTCGAGGAAGTGTAAAAAAGAAATACCCTTTCATATCAGCTATTGGACAATACGACCCTAGAAATTACCCAATATACAGAACCCCGAAGTCAGTTCTACAGAATTTTTAAACCAGGTGAAGAACAGAAAGGGACAGTAACTTGCAAGCTATTTAGCTGCTGCTAATTTGATGGCGGTGACTAAATCTTTTGAGTTTTCTTTTTGTACTATGACAGCAAACACTTAGCTCGTAGTCAGAAAACCTACTGGTTTTGATACTACCTCTTATATTGATGTATTTGGAAAAAAAAAAGCTTCCTTTTGCTGTTTTCTTCAACAAACGGAATTTTACAGCACGAAAAGAATTCATTTTAGTATGACATTAAAATTAGCACGAACAGAATTTATTTTATTTTAAATACAGAGCATTTATTATGCAGATTTCAGCTACTATCCTCAAGGTATGAAGATCGTCCCGTATTCGATAATAATCGATAACTCACCAGTTACGTTACACGTAATAAGCCTATTATAATACGGTCGAACAAAGAACAATATTTCATTTATCATTAGACCTGGGATTTTAAGGCAAATGCTTATTTTGTTCCTTATGAAATAACATGAATTTTTTTAAATATGTTGACGTTTCATGATAAATCACTTACATTTATAGAGTTTTATAGTGCCCTAAAATGCCTATTTTGACCTTTAGAGCCTATTTTGACCTTTAGAGCCTATTTTTACTATTTTAGTGCCTAAAATGCCTATTTTGTAAATTTAAAATAAAATTCAACTTCTGTAACTTTCACAATCATTTAATGGAGATCCCTGAATGAAGAGCAGAACAGCAGAGGGTGGGTTTCACAGAAACTTGATTTTCCCAAACAATTGTCGCCAAAGGAATGCTGACTGACGGGGAGGATTCGCTCAAAACAAGTAACGGGTATATATAGTAAGAAGGGACATACTGTGTCAATTTTTCATATAAAGTATGAAGTATTTTTAATTCTGTCTTAATTTTGCAATTATTTCGATTAAGAATATTTGTACCACTTTTTTACAGTAAAAAATCACGTTACAGTTTAAGAGCATATTGTAGTATTTTAAAGTCTATTTTCTGTCTATTTACACATTTAAAGCATATTTTAAGTGCCTATGTTCTCTTTTAAAATCCTACTTACTTGTTTTAAAAGCCTATTTACTTGTTTTAAAAGCCTAGTTTAGGTGCCTAAAACTAATTTTTTTAGAGCCTAAAATCCCAGGTCTATTTATCATAAAAGACGTATCTGTAACTACAGAAGTGTTGGGACAAGCTATGCCTGTACTGGAAGCTATCTTTACTGCAGTTTTATTACATAGCGAAAGAGTGATGCACCTTCCCCCTGACTGTAATATTAAAAACAGTGTAACTCAAGAGTGATGGCACATGCCTATGCTCCCTCCATCCTCCCCTGCAATTCATTGCAATCCGAGGGGTTGCAGACACCCCACAGAAATGCTATTAAAACATAACACTTGTTCTTATTTTTAAAAACTGCTAGGGGAGACAACTCAGATATTAAGGGAGGGGAAAACGTTCTCGTAACAAAGGTCACTTCACATTGATGGCTTTCGTATGCATTCCAGCCTCCTGCCTCACTATCAGAGCATTTCACTGAAAACATTTGTTTGCTTTATTCAGTTATAATTTTCATTATTACTTCCTCTGCCCGTACCATAGATACTAGATACCATGTTTAAAAAATGATAAACGTTTAAAACAAAGGTTTTAGCTCTTGGTACATGTACAGGTAGGGGGAAAAAAAGCGGACCGACTATTGTAGCCGATTTCAGAGCCTTGTGGTACGTAAATACATGTAAGAGATGTAACAGAAACGTTTGTTTTCACAAGCAATGCAAATTACGTGAAATAATTATCCTGTGAATGCCGCTAGGCATGCGCAGTGGCTCATATCGGCAACTTAGCTATTTTAGTCGGTCCGCTTTTTCTTTCCCCTACCTGTACAAACATTATTACAAAATTTAAACAAAATCGTTAGAGCTGTTTTCGACGAAATCGCGAAAAACGAAATTTATAAAATGTAAAGCGTCACTAAAAAGCAAGAGAAAGTCGTCGCCAATCTTCGTGGCACATCCCTAAAAGATAATTAAGGCAAATGCTAAACTCTGTTTTGATACGACTTTTTGTTCTGAAGTTAGGCTGTTCACATACACACAAACGATAAGTACCATAGGTGGAGGAAGTATTGTGTTCGAACCCGAAATTCGAGTTTTTAATATAAATACACATTAAAAAATGTGTCTTTGTGTGTGTATATGTGAACAGCATAACACTAGAACAAACAAATCCTATAAAAACAGAGTTTAGTATTTGGCTTAGGTGTCTTCTGGGGATGTGATACGAAGATCGGTAACGATTTTCTCTTACTTTTTAGTGACGCTTTACATTTGATAAATTTCGTTTTTCGCGATTTCGTCGAAAACGGCTGTAACGATTTTGTTTAAATTTTATACACGAGATGCTTATACTAAGAGCTAAAACTTTTGTTCCAAACATTTTTTTTTCTCGTAAATTAAGGGTAGCTATAAGCCACCTACTGTTTGTAGAAACTGTCTTCCCTGGTGTACAATAAAGCTTTACATCTGGTTGAAACAACTGAATACGCTCTCCTTTCAATAATCTGTATCAGAATATGAAGTATTGCTCAGGCTTAAGGTGAAGAAAGTTACGTGAGTGCGTTATTTAGTTTGAGTATCCTTCGGGCGATGTGATGTGGTAACGACATTCTCTTCATTTTTACAACCAATTTACATGAAGAGAATGCCATACATAATATGTTACACTGGAAGCGTTGGATACAGTGAATACATTTATCGCACGAATTTAGTTCCTGTACACTTTTTCATTATCTTAATTTTGAATAGTTTCCTCCGAGTACTTCTATACAAAATTCTGTAGTTAAGCTGTCATCACATTGAATCTGTGTAGCGTAATGCATGTTAAAGCTTGCTGTACAGTTTTTTTTCTAGTGTTCTCATTAGAAATAGCAACAAATTCACTATCGGCAGGCTCTACTAGAGCATATGTATCGCTAGCCGCGCTTTGGTAACCGCCGTAAAAAACGCTATTTTATAACACATTCGAAAAACAAAACACGATATTAACATTTTATAAAGTAAAAACAGGAAATGTCAAATTGAAAGAATAAGCCTAAAGTTATTTCATTGCATCTGTGTTAATTTTATAAAATGTGTCGAAACTGACTGGAAATAATTGTTTTAGGCATTTAGAAATCTCCACAAACATTTTCTAGGCAGATTTGGGTTGCATTAGTGCCGTGTTGATTAAATAATGAAGAGAGCTTGAACCAGTAGATCAATAACAGACGTAGCTTCGTATTATTGTCGATGTCAGGATGAAATTTGCACTGCAGAGAAGGAAGATTTATCGCTCTAGCAGGCGTCTGGAATGCACCATTCTGTTTAGCATCTTGATCCAGGACACAATGTCGCAGTCATATTCTGGTGACGTCACATGCATTTACAAATAAAATAACTTGCAGTGATTTATGTTGAGTCTGTGTTCTATATAGTTTGGGTCATGAACTCTTTTTAGTTCAACAGAAACGGTTTCTAGTATGAGTTTACAAACTTCGATAGAATAGAGAAGAGAAGGTAGTGATAGAACAGTTTTTCCTATCTTAAAAGACCATCTTCTGTTCAGAAATGAATTGAATCTCGCTCCTTGTACACCCGTGTATTTTCACAAATGCGACATTCTTCCTAATTAATTTTTATCTGGGAGGAGTTTCTTTTGCTTATAGAGATGTCAGTAAATTATATTTTTCGTACACACCCCGCAAAACAGCTGCTTGTCGGACCGTTAACTCGCCGAAAAGTAGCACTTTACCAACCTTGGCCGGTAAAGTAATTTTTACCGTCCTAGGCCGATAAATTCTTTATGGCAACTGAAAAATCCACCTGGCAGTGATCAGTCACACCATTCGTGACAGGGTTTGAAACAAAATACTTGACCATAAAACAACAAATATAAAGCAATATTGTTTCTATACGTTAATCAGAAACTTACCCAGGTTTTTTGTTTAAAAATACTTAATAAAATAACAACAAATATAGGCTTAAGACAAAATAGCTTGTCTACATCTGTATTTCTAATTGATCATAGCATAGGATTCAGACGGCTATGATATGGCGTCAACAAATGGCTGACTATGCCTTTTATAATTAATTATACGGTATTTTTATTTCATTTCATATAATTTAGAGAGCTTTTACTAAAAATATTGTATGCACCACGTACGCAAAAGCTTTAGCGGACTTATCCAGCATATCGGCCTCGGCTTACGCCTTGGCATTCATCCGTTAAAGCGTTATTTTGCGCACTTCATACGTAGGCCTAAGTAGCTAGTTCAGAATGGCAACTTGATTCTGTATGCGGTGGCGTGTGATGCATGTTTTTTGGTATGATACTCACACAATATCTTACGAACTCCAGGTCTTTTTCTCGTTTTGCTACAACTCAAATATGTGTGATTTTTCTTTTGCAGAGCAACTGCTGTTTTTTAATTTTACCAATGTCTGGTATGTGCTCCTAAAGATGTGAGATTATGAGAGTAAGAATACCTGCATGAACAGATGTTACATACGAGCATGCAGTTGCCATATTTGGCACTGGAATTTCGAACGCTGTTAGTTGGTTGCGAATAAATAACTGCCATTTGTCAACAGGTGCGTACGAATTCACGGCCTCTCAAGAAATTAGCAAAGAAGCCGCCGATAAACAAGACGATTAATTACTCAGTCTCGAGGCTGTCCTTAGTATGTCACTTTGCAAAGACTGCCTAAGTCACTGGCTGTGTAACCTCGCTGCATTTTGCATAAGTACAGTAATTGATGTGACTGACCTAACTCTTATTTTCTTGAAGCTAGCAAGTCTGTTGCGGATTGGGGTAGGCTATAAAGGTAGAGTTCTGCATGGTTACTGTGTTTTGTAAATTGCTCGGGTTGTAGGTATAAATTTCTCAGTTGGGTGATAAAAAAATACCAAGCAGTAAAACTTAATAACGATGTCCCTTCTCCACGATAGTATAAATTAGCCTTGAAACAATTTTAATTGCATATTTTCACAATCAATGTCTAGAATTAATTCTGAGTGAGAATTGGAGCGAAGGAGGCGGAAGTGTCCTTTCAATAAATTTTAATCAACATCATGAAACTGTTGCACTTAGGTAGACATAATTACGTCTATTCAAGAAAGAGTTTCTATCTATCTTTCTTTCTCCCTCTCACTTTTTTCTTCTTTCTGTCATCTATTTTCACTCTGTTCCTCTGTTGTCTCTGTTTTTTTCGCTTAGGCCTATCGCTATGTGTGTCAATTCACTCTCTCTTTCGGCCTCTTTCTCTCCTCGTCTCTTTCTCTTACTTAATCTATTGTCTCTTCCTCTCTAGCCTCTTTAGTTTCACTGTATTTCTGCACATTATATATTTGTCCACTCTCTCCCACCTTCTCTCTATCTGAAATTTATTGTTGTTTTATTATTTTTGTAAAAGAACAAACAAATTAATCGCGTCTTATCCAAGCGGCATAAAAATTGGCTTCAAATGTTGTGAAATCGATTGGATTTGATTACGTGAATGGAAATTTTATTTTCCAGTGTGATCTGGTATAATTTTTTGTCATTTACCATCACGGATATAATTGAACAAATTGTCAAATGGGAGTAATTAATATAATTTTTGCAATCATCTCTTTAGAGGGGAAATTAATACCGGTACTGGAGAGTTTGTTACATTTGGATTTTATTACACACTGCCGTGAATCCTTCTTGAATAAAGATTTTGGGTGACTAGTATGTACCGGTATTATATTTTCTTTAAGAAACCGATACAATATTAACATAATCTTCATTCATAATTCGGCTAAGCATTCAGAGTAGCTGGCTGATTTAGACGAAGGAGAAATTCAGACTAATTTTTTGTTATTTAATGAAGGAGACTACTAGTAAAATTGATGTAGGCTACTAGTAAAACTGAATTACTAGTAAACAGTGACTGAATCATATAGCACGATGTTGTTATACTGGATCTGGTGGAGTTACCTGATTTTTGCACAAGTCCCAGCAGAATTAGCATCAGCGTGTATTTATTGTGATGTTATGCCGGGATAATGATGGGAGCGGCAGTTGGTATGATTTTTAAATGTTCATGATATTGGATTATACGAGCAATGCAAGCGGTGACTGACCGCATCAGTATAAACCAACACGGCATAAATTAGCAGTTTAATGGTTATGTATCCGCTTGCTTGATAATCTGGTTCGTTTACAAACAGCCGTCCGCCTGTCTGAGCCGTATTCTGCACCTGCTAATACGTCACATTATTCCCATTCTGTGAATACTGGATCATCGCCCATTTCGTTGACTCATTATGCGATTTTATATTTTATTAAACTGCATTCTTTAACCGCGGTATCTATGAATCGCTGCCAGGCATACCCACACCTAGCTGGTTAGAGCTGGGATTATCCGGATAAAAGTCAACTGGTTAACTGAGCAAATAATTGTTCAATCAATATCCTTTGTACATTTAACCAAATAACGGTTAACCAGATAACTGGATAATGACGTTATGTGATTATCCAGATAATCGTTAAAAGAATTAACTGCAGTGAAATTAGTTGCCTGGATAATCGACATAAAAATCCAGATAATTGGAAATAATATCCAGTTAATTATGTGTCCAAATAACAGTTTTAACTGTTTTATCTTCTCTGCAATTAATTGTCTGCGCAGTTAACCGTTATCCAGTTATTTCTCCCAGCCGGAGGACCCCGACTGCGCGCAAGATAAATTTCTAACTGTTTTAAAGTGCCCGACTGCGCGCGGAGGTCCGTTTTGAGTATAGGTCAACTGCGCGCGGCAATTATTCCTGCATTTTCCTTCCCATTTTTGGAGACTTAAAACTCTCTATGAATGCCGGCCTATTTGCCATTCATAGGTATGGTTCAAAATGCAGTGTCATAATATACAAGCCGAAGGGCATTTGTCAAGAAGTTTAAAATACCTATGCATATATGCCGAAGGGCATTTGTCAAGTAGTTAAAATATTTAGGCATACCCGTATTAGAACAGGTCATTTGTCAAGAACTTAAAAAAAGTGTGCGTGGAACGCCACGCAACAGAAGTGAAACTTGTTTTAACTTTCTGATTTTTTCAATTTTGTATTATTGGTTTTTCAATTTTGGATTGTTGGACTTTTTAATATTGGGTTTTGGGACTTTTTTACTTTTGGATTTTTTAAATTTTTGATCTTTTAATTTTTTAAATTTTGTAATTCTGGATTTTTTAAATTTTAGATATTTTAATTTTTTATTTTATGGAATTTTTAACTTTAGATTTTTAATTTTTAAATTTTATATTTTGGATCTTTTATTTTTGTATTTTGTATTTTTAATTTTTTTAGTTTTGGATTTTTGAATTTTTATTTTTATTTTTTAAATTTTCGATATTTGGATTTTTATTTTTTAGATTTTGGATTTTTGGATTTTTTACTTTTGGATTTTTTAATTTTGGATTTTTCGATTTTTTAAATTTTGCATTTTCGATTTTTTAATTTTGACTTTTTTAAATTTTGGATAAGCCTAATCATTGAGTTGATTGTTTTCTGTGCAGTCCGTTCCGTCACACCTCACTAATTTCGTGACGATTTTGAGCGTAACACTAATTTCGTGACGATTTTGAGCTTTACACAAGCCCTCGATTTACCCCTACCGCGGCTAAAGAAGTCTCACTTCAAAAACTCAATTTCGAATTTGGGGGGTCGAACACAATACTTCCTTTACCTACAGTACCTTTGATACGGGCAGAGGAAGTGAAAATGTGGATGGGATCTTTCACCAGTAGTCTAAAAGGTCTCTTTCTGAACGTTATTAATGTCATAACTCGTGGAATTTTGTAATGAATCCGTAGTCCACATAGCATGAAGGACTGAAGCATTAGTTAGCCATGATAAGTAGACAGAACGAGTCCATAAACTACCTTCTGTTAGGGTCCTAAAGTCAAATCGGTAAGAAATCCATCGCGGGTTTTATTCAATGCACGCCCCAGCAAACCAACGCCGTCTCCACATTCGCAAGGCCACTTCTCTGACATTCGTGTACTGCGTGTAACTTGCCTCTACATTGCAGGCGTTAATTTGATTACTCAACGTTTTCTGAATATCTGCTAAAACCATTGAGTATTAAAGTTAACGCCTGCTATGTATGGGGCACGCTACCCGCAATACACGAACGTCAGAGAAGTGGCCGTGCGAATGTGGAGACGGCGTTAGTTTGCTGGGGCGTGGATTGAATAAAATCCGCGATGGATTTCTTACCGATTTGACTTCAGGACCCTAACAGAAGGTAGTTTATGAACTCCTGGTTCTGTCATGGTTAACTACACCTTCAATCCTTTATGCTACGTGGATTACAGATTCATTACAAAATTCCCCGAGTTGTATGACATTAATTACTCTCAGAAACAGACCTTTTATACTACTGGTGAAAGATCCCATCCACATTTTTACTACCTCTGCCCGTACCATAGTTAAAGGAAGTATTGTGTTCGACCCCCCAAATTAGGAGATGAGTTTTTAACATAAATACACGTTTTGAGGTTTCCTGAATCCAAAAATACATTTTTTCGGAATTATGTCTGTGTGTGTATGTGTGTCTGGGAAAACGGAAAATTATATGAAAAAAAAAATTGTATTTGGGTCAGGTACCTTCTGAGGATGTGACACGAAGACTGGCGAACGACTTCCTCTTATTTTTAAGGGGACCAGGGCCTACATGAAGAAAAATTCGTTTATCGCGATTTTCTCGAAAACGGCTTCGACAATTTTATTTAAATTTTATAGATGAGGTGCTTATACTAAGAGCTAGTCGGCCGCTGTGGTCTAGAAATAGTGTGCCTGCCTCTACATCCGAAGGCCACGGGATCAAACCCGGCCGCGGTCGACCCTTTCGCGCGCAGTCGGTACCCACTCGTCCCAGCACTACTAGCTGGCAGACCCCTAGGAATTTGCCTTACGGAATCTATAAAGCTCTGCCAACAAAGGTTCTGGATTGTGCAGTGATATGTTAACCGTGTAGATCCATGAGTCAAGCTAAATTGGCTGCATCATAGTGACCAATACGATAAGGAAAAGTTCGATATAAATTTTCTTTTCTTTCTTTCTTTTTCATAGTTTTACCTCTCCCTTTTAGGATTTAAGCGACCCAAGCCGCCCGGGCCTTACAGGGCCGCGACCTGTCGGGAGAGGGATTACCTTTGGATCACATACATACTTTTTTGACCAGACAAGGACATGGAGGGCCTCCCCGGGCGAGTGATCAGCTCAATGCCGGGGCCACCTCCGAGACAACACGAACACATAGGACGATACACACCTTTCGCACACACACTCACTCAGAACAAGGCGAGGATGAGTATGAAGATGATAATGACGGCCAGATGATATCCGGGGACCACAAGGGCCTAAAGTTACCTGACATTTGTCTCATAGGTGAGGGAAAACCCCGGAAAAAACCTCACCTAGGTAACTTGTCCCGACCAGGAAACAAACCCGGGCCCGCTGCGTGAGAGGATTGGACGCATCCCCTGAGCCACAGCGGTGGACTGATATAAATTTTCACTAGTTGTATTTTCTTGAAAACATTAATGAGGAATACTACACGTTTTCTTAACTAAATCTGAGGATGAGGATGATCCTCGGTATGTGACTATCCAATTTAGCATTTGCCTTTACGACTGGGGAAACCATGAAAAAACCCATGTCAAATTGGTCGGCCACGGAGTTTGAACCTGGAACTTCCCAAATGCGAGTAAAAAAAAAAAAAAAAAAAAAAAAAAAAAAAAAAAAAAAAAAAAAAAAAAAAAAAAAAAAAAAAAAAAAAAAAAATTATAGGTCTATGTTTGTATTCCAGCGTTGATTCTGGGAAATTACCTTAAAATCTAATTTGACTTCTATATCTCGTTCATCAATAATAAGGCAAGGTAGTCTATGAAGGGTTATTATTATCATTATCATCAATGAGTTAGTTCTACTGGAAGTCGGTCATGGTACTCCTGTTGCTTGTTTTGTTCCTGCGTCAAGTCACATAATAAAAAATAATAAACTAAAGAAAATCAGAAGGAATGAAATAAAGCAGAACGAAAAGTGCAAACAGAACTTACACAGAGTGTTGCCTAGGGTCGAGGGCTCTGAAAATATGACGATGGCCCAAGTATTATTCGTCAAGTCACAGTGTGACTGCCGAAATAAAAGTTTATAAAGGTGTATGTTATAGAGAGGGCCGGGATATTGATCTCACACGTTCTTGAGAAAGCCGCCACTCCCACTGCTATGCAATAGTGGCCCTGCCCTTCCTTTTCACCCTCATTATCTTCTGGCGCCTTTAATCCGTTCGCGGTCCCCTTCTACCAGGGGTGTCAACTGTTTCCAATAAAATTCCCCTTTCACCAAAGAGTAATGAACTCATCTTAACTTTCGGTGCTCTTTAATGGAAGAACGTCTTGTCGTAAAAATACCACAGCACCGGCTCCAAAATTATTTCCAGATAGTCTTACAACATAAAACTTTTAGTCAGTACGACCTTTCACTTTTCATACGTACAATATAGTTCAGCCAAGTAGTTCAATAGAAATAATATGAGTGCTCATCAAATTTTAAACAATAATGTTCTTTAAAGGTTGAATCTTATTTATTTATATATAGGGACCGGATTCTTAGGTTTTTACCTATTTTTTTCCTTACTTCCAAAACAAAAAGCGATAATACACTTTTTCGAATCATGTCCATAGGATTCACCCACATTAATTCTGTGGCACCTAAAAATACCTAAATGGGGTATAAATACCTAAATGTACCTAAATGGGATATAAAACCTAAAATATCTAATTTAGGCTACTTTTTTGTATTTTTTGTTTGTCAGTTGATAAATCGATATTTTGCGGAGAGACAATTTTTGTCGAGTTAAAATTAATAGCACCATCGTTTCGTTCAATCCAGTGTCGTTTAGGATGACAGTATCAAGAGAGAAAGTGTAGGCCTAAGAGTACCGGTGTATTCCTTTTAAAATATTCGTACGAACAACCATTGCTGACGTCATGTGAGGTTGAAAGTACATTTTCTGCCTTCAACAGGAAGAACTTCACGGTTGAGAATCTTGAAAGATATTTAGTGATGTACTGTAACCAGGAAATGTGAGACAATCTTATTTTCACTGCTTCTTTTGATTGTTTATGCTTTCTTTCTTCAATTGGGTAATATTGTCCTAAAGCAAGTTTACCCAAATTTAAGTCAATTTTGTTAAGTTAAACTTTACAAGTATTATGTATTGAATCCTATATAGCACATTTAAGTTCATTAAACCAATTATTCTACCCGAAAAACGATATTTTGGACAAAAAACTAAAAAAAACTATTTCACCTAATCGAAAACCTAAAACAGTGTTTTTAAAAACCTAAAAATCCGGTCCCTATTTATATATTTAATCTTAGCCAGGGGGAAGACGTGAAATACAAGAGCAACAAATTATTTACAATATATAATCCATGTGACTAAAAGACAAAAAAATTAAATAATACATAACATTAAAATGTATGTAATGTTAACTACTACAAATAATGAAATATTCTAAAATATTCACTTATTAACTTCACTCTTAACCTGCTAGGCCTAAATGTTCCTATAAACGAACTTGACTTAATTGCACTTGAACTATGATATCGTTTGGCAGCTCTTGCGATAGCTGGCCAATGAGTTCCAGAAGCGAATAGCTGTTGTTGTAAATGAATTGAAGTGGTACTATTATAGTGATGGATTTTTGTGCTCGGATTGTTATGTGTGTGTATATATATATTTACTTATTTTCATATAATACATATGTACAACCCATTCATATAATACATATATACAACCCAAAGAGCAAAGCTAATTATATATAATGTACATATTATATATCCGCAGATAACTGGACTTCTACTGTACTGTACTCTGTTTTTTCTCCCTTTCTTTCGCTCGGCTAGTCTGAACCAGTGGCAGAACTGAAGGCCCCGCAAACCATGCAATGCCGAGGGGGGGGGGGGGCGAGAACCTAGGGGCCTGAAATGAGAACCGGAAAAAGGAATGTAAATAGGATGTCATAATAAGGGTGAAAATGTGCAAAGTAGTAAAAGTTCGCAACGATTTTTAGACATTCGGCACATGGTGGTAAGGTTATCAGCCTATCCTACCGGCCGTCTTTACCCCAGAATTGATCCTGGTATACATTTCTGTTATAGGTCGAATCAACCCTAGGTTTATAGTCCCGCCAGAAGGATTAGGTCAATTGGAAAATCACCACAACTTAATTAGGAATCGAATCGCGACCATCCGCTTTGTAGGGCAGTGCCTCAACCAACCACGCCACGGCTTACCCCCATTATTACTACTCCTAATAGACTATTAATAATAATATCACCTACGGTAATAATAATATAAGAACATTTTAATAGCACTGATGTTCTGTCAGCTTTATCATCTCATGTGCATGAATAGGAATAGTATTAGGGGGCTCAAATTAAAGTTTGCGGGGGAGCCAAATCTTCCTTCGTTACGCCACTGGTTTGAACTCATGGTCTTGGATTCTGAGACAAGCACATAAACAATTAAACTATCAGTTGCACCATTTTAAGACCTTGTATGCTACAGTTACTTATTGTGTTTTATTATTAAATTAGATTCACCACTAAAAGTCACATATCTTTTTACACGAATTTTTAATATAAATTCTTCCCCTAAAATGTATCCCGCACAGTGTT
Organism: Ectobius pallidus; assembly: GCA_964059195.1. Lineage (NCBI taxonomy): Eukaryota > Metazoa > Arthropoda > Insecta > Blattodea > Ectobiidae > Ectobius > Ectobius pallidus. Next base: position 50,687,813 of record CAXKWD010000002.1, on the reverse strand, counting down.
ATTCGTTCGATTTATTTTAATTTGTACGAAATGTATTCCCGTGCCGTATGTTCTAATTAAAACCATTGTGCAGTAAATTAAAATAATTCATTTTTGTGTGTACTTGCCAATCAGCTGTGGACATTTCTGTTATGCAAGTGGGAATACACTTTAATGCATTGGGTTACCGTTCCCGCTCAGACGTATTTTTAACGGAATTGAAACCGTGTCACTGCTGCTTCTAGCTTATTTGGGATATTATCGGCACGAAAAGACAGGTCGTGGGTTCGATTCAGAGGAATTTGTCTCTTAAATTATTCACATGTATTCACAGAAACAATGCTGCTCTACAAACCGGAAGGTCGCGGGTTCGATTCCCGGTGAGGTCGTTGAGATTTTTCAATTGGCCTAATCCTTCTGGTGGCACTTTGGCCCTGGGGTCGACTCAGCCTCTAACAGAAATGAGTACCAGGAGCAATCCTGGGGGTAAAGGCGGCCGGTGCGTGAGGCTGACAACCTTGCCACCTTCATGTGCCGAATGTCCAAAATCTGGGAGCCTCAATCTCCTGGAACCCTCTGGGCCTCCATGGCCTGTATAGGGATCACTTACTATTCACAGAAACAATATTCTGTGGTTTCATGATTACGTTTCTACAGTACAATATATTGTAAAGTGCAGGACAATCCTGCCAGTATTCCACTGTGCTGTCTCTATTTTCTTTGCATGCCAATAACGCCGATACCAAGAACAATTGCAGTAGATATTTTACCCTCCTTCCATACCGTCAGAGTTCGCTAGTACCAGGGACAGTCAGAAAGTAAGCTTCGATCGCCGATAAAGAAAACAAAACATCAATAAGCAAAAAGTATTTATTGCAATAGTTACAGAGATTCACTGCCTACTTCTCTACATAGTCGCCACCGTTATTGAGGCATTTATCATACCGCTGTACCAACATTTGTATGCCCATGTCATAGGACTTTGCCGCCAACGTCTGGAGCCATGAAATCACTGCTGTCTATATCTCAGCGTCGTTGTGGAAACGCTTTCCTGTTTTTGTTTTCTTTATCGGCGATCGGACCTTACTTTCCGAATAACCCTCATACCTCTAGCCAATCTTTATATATATACTTTCTAAATTTTGATGCGCATTTATATTTATATATATATATATATATATATATATATATATATATATATATATATATATATGTGATAAAAACGCTGGTTTAAATTGGAAACTGATGGAATTGAAAAAGGCAAACGTCCACTATGTGGAGAAAATGGAAATACAAAAAAAAAAAAAAATCCTACATTTTAGTAATGAATTTGTGTTAACTAAATTATCAAGAATCACTATTAAACAAGTATTGAAAACTTAGGCTCGCATCTATGGAAAAAAAGAAAGAAAGAAAGAAAGAAAAGAAACAAGAAAATAAGTATTGCCATAGAGATGTAATGTTACTTTTACGTATATCTTACCAACAGTTTAAAATGCATAAATTATTTCTATTCAAACAAAATAAGAAAAGTGCACATTTTTTATGTGAGCAATTGATTTATTACTAAACTACCAGCGGTCAGTGTCATTTAATAGTATAATGTACCGCAACTAATCAGTAAATAAATAAAATAGAAGCATCTTAATTAATATAATATTCAGCCTACTGAACGTAGACCTAGTTGTAAGGTGTCAGGTATTTCATTCCATAAGTTCTCCGTAAAAACCTTGAAATTACCATAATTATTATTAAGCGGGTACGAGTTTTGCCGGTGTTTCGGGAAAATGACTGTCCTTGAAAGTGACTATAGGTATAAATGCATTCGATACTGCAACGTGTGTTGAATTGAATTTCCAATGAACTCCATGCCCAGTAGCCCAGTGCTATAGTTAGTGGGTTTTATTGACGTTACAAACGCAATACGGAAGTCGTGCGTTTCCAACGTGAAAGCACAAACGCATTGCGTGCAGACATCTTTACTCTCAGGGGGCACGATAGCTTTTTTCCATGTGCAATTACGGGTTTTATGTTACCCCTGTGCATAAGCTGATTGATTACATTCCCATAATGACGTTGGGTACGAAGGATAGCTAATTCCAGTAGACCTCTATAGATGGCTTGTTGTTTTCTGTTACTACCGAAATGCTGTGGTCACCAAATGACTTTTTTTTATTGAATAGCCTAATGTTATGTTATGTTGTTCTGTATAAATGTTTGAAGTTTTAACAGTTCCCATAGTATTGCTATGAACTATATTTTTTCGAAATATCTCCCCTATCCGAATTCTGTATACCAGATCGAACCAGAGCTAAGCATACCAGAAGTGTCGCTTTTATTGATATACAATAACAAAATCTTATAAGTAGTGCCCGGATTTTTAGGTTTTTATAAACCCTGTTTTAGTTTTTAAACATATTAAAATAGTTTTATTTTACTTTTTTTTTTTTGCCATTTTCAGACTTTCTTTTATTTTTTTTAAAAAGAAATACCCTAAATACACTGAAAAAAAATTCATTTTATTACTTTTGTTTAAATTTCTATGGCTCTGAACAATAAAACTTTAGGAATACTTTTTGCTTAATTGTATAATTACCCCTATCTTTTCAATTCCACCATATAACTATAACGAAAACTCTTTCATTTAATTAAATGTTATAATACTTCATTTTCGGCGTTGCAACAAACACTGTAAATAGGCTAGACTGAAAATGTAAGAATCTTAAGAATGTATTTAATTTGCTTCTAAAGAAACCGGGGATTTCGGTTCACTAACGTTTTCCTTAACCGGGGCAATGGGGGACAAAATTTAAAAAAAGTTATTTTAGTTGAAGAATAATAATTGGATTAATTAATAATAACATATTCGCATTAAAAAAACAGTTTCGCCTTTTTTAGTTTTTAACGTCTTATTTAAGATTAGATTAAGATTAAATTATTTAGATTTTATAAGATTGGACTATGTGACTGCCATGAGAGCGAAACAAATAATCATATTAAAATATCGCAGTGTAAGCCTTACAAACGTATAAATAATTTGTATTTTTAAAAATTAATTATAGCATGTACTTCATTGGTGAAATGTAGTGGTATTATCTGAATAGCATGTTGTGAACATTATTTTGTAGTGATAGAAGTTACTTTCAGCTCTCGCTCGCATGATATCTGCTTTAATGCTTATGAACATTAAATATTTTATAGCATATGGTTATGTGCTGCATCTCGGAATAGTTATGGGAATATGTAAATATATTCTCGTAAACGAGTTCACTCTTTATATTTGTTTTAGTTGGTATCTCTTTTTATTCCTTTGCCATTTGAGTGCAGTGCACACTTTCTCCATAAATTCAAAACTTCGCAAGGCAAACATAGTTCGTATATCACAAGTTGGCATATATATTTTATGCCACATACTGATCTCGTGTGTTAAGGAAATCTTTGTAGATTCATTCCAACAGGAGGAGTTTATGTTGGGGTTTGCATCGCGGCTTGGGCCCCTAGGTGTTGATCTTAGATCTCACATTATTATTGTTATAATTACTATTATTATTTATTATGCTTTTGTTTTACACATGATACTTTGCACCTGGTCCTTACCCCCCCCCCCCCGAAAAAGTAAATTTATTATCTTCAGCTGTAATTTAGACTCGTGAATTAAATTTCTGTAAACAGTACACTTTGATTTTAAAAAAAAGTATCACCTAGAAGTCCTTTCCTTTTTGCTTCTTTCATTCTGTTACTGACGTTCCTAATTTTAAAATTGATTTGTTAGAAAAGAAGATTATAAAATTGTTTAATCACGAATTTTACAATTTTTTGAATGTATTATTTCTTATTTCTCAATGATGAGTAAAACGACTGTCGTTAATAATAATAATAATAATAATAATAATAATAATAATATTAATATTAATATGTTGGTTGTATTTCGCTATTCTTCCAGTAGTGAAGGAATTTTGTAATTTCCTCCTTTTAAGTGTGAGTTTTCTGAGGCCCCTAGGATTCGTATGGCCTAGCGGTAAATACCCCTGCTTCTGGAACCAGATAGGCCCGCCAACATCTCGAGTACGATGCTTACATTTCCAGCATTTTCAGACTAACCAAAACCATAATTTTGCACACTTCTCCAAAAGCCATATTTTAAAACAATACCGTAAAGGCTAGGATTCGTCTCTCAAGTCGAAATGTTTAATCCTATATAACAGCTGTTTGTTTAAAAATAAATATCATTTATTACGTTAAATGAAGTAAATTCTGTACGAATATACAGTTCGAGTCTGAAGACAGTATCTTAAGAATATAGTCGCCATTATTTTAACATGTTTCAGTGCTATAGCCTTTTCGGAATTAAAAACGGTCATCCCTACATTATCTTCAGGGGCGTATCCAAGATTTTTTTTTTTCGTGAGGGGCTGTGAAAAATCTAATAATATTACCACACATTAGAATACCATAACTATACAACGATACTCAAACAAAGTAAACAGGCTTGTTTGTTGTTGTGTCCGTCACAGTCACTCCTTAATCTAACTAAAGTAAAGGCATTAAAGCTGTTGAGTCATACAACAAAATATTATTTTCTTGCTTTCCCACTGTTGGAATGCACTGCTCGCTTTATTGCTATAATCTACCCGAGGTTTAGTACTGCCAGCTTAACTACCTGTTAGTAGTTAAGCGAGCTAAGCTATACATTCATGCCAGCTTGAGCCGCTTAGGTAAAAATTTGATGTTAGGCTGAATGTTGTTAATAGGCCTACTTAGACAAAGCAATAACGGCATTTCCATTTCACGCATTTCATGAGTCAGGATGTGCATAAACTGTCTTATTTTTCAAATGAAAATGTCCTTATGTGTAACATATTAGCACGACTTAACGTTTCGGGGGGGCTTGTAGCCCCTCAGTCCCCAGATTATCTTAGATGTGTATTAAAATCTTTTTTCTCATATTGTTACAGATGTACACCCACGAGTGGCGACATGACTCTACCTGTGTCGAGCTATGAGGAGCTGCTCGCTCGAGTCCGAAGTTTAACACACGAGACGATACAATTGCAGAGAGAACTGACCAATCCGCTGGTCGACCACAACGACAATGGTGAGTATCAATAAAGGAAAACTTCATTTAACGGGGGGCTTCTGAGTAGGTCTTAGACAATGTAGATTCGTTTAAAAGATCTCAGCTCAAAGACAGCTATTTTTATTAGCTGTGCTTCTGGAAAATTAACTAAATTTCTCCTTGAGTTCTTAAAAATGAAATTTTTTACTCTTTTCGTCTTCAGTTGCAGTTGTAAAATATAATTGCAAATAATTTGAAAATCTTCTATAATACCTTCTAATGAAACATTCTACCAGAAATTTCGTTTCCATTTACATTGCCATTTTAACCCTTACATTATTTTACAAAATATAATTTTTAAGTATACAGTATATGTATTATACATGTAGACTTTTATAAAACTAAAAAAGCTAAACTTTAAAGTTTTGAAAAAAAAAGCTAAATAATATAAAAATTTTCTGTGGAAGATTTGTTAGCGAGTTAAACTTTTATTACCCTATAGGCGTAGGCCTATATCCCAATTACATGTTAAACTTAATATTTAAAAGAATGTTGAAATTTTTGCGCAACTACTTTCCTATTGTTTCGTTAATCTGGGCAATGAATGGACGGTCCTCGGACCGAAATCTGTGTCAGTATGAATTTGTGTGCTATTTGAACCTGGCCGATTGTTGAAATATAGAAATATAGCTAGGCATTTTTCTGTTCAGCATACAGTACATTTCTCTCTACAGGCTAGCCCGCGACGTTACCGCATCGACCAACCTACTCCTTTAAGAGGATTATACACATATACATACATACATACATACGTACATACATATTACTCAATTAACCGCTAAATAACTGATGTCATATCGTACTTCTAGAATATTTCTGTTACCTAATGAATAATTTTCCGTCATTTTGAACTACTAACTTAAAAGAATGGCCAACTAGAAACAACATCAATAATAATAATGATAATAATAATACGATCCGGTGCAGTCTTGCTACTTCTATCACGTAACCAATTTATCATCATAGCCATTATAATTCCCATACTGAGCAGTTTGATCCTCGAGCTACCTCTTAGCTTGTGATAATTGCCTATTAGTTTAGTCTGCCGTGTATGAGACGCCAGAATAATATGATTTCTCCTGATGAAACACTGCGGGGTTTGTAACTTATCAGTAAGGGGTTGCTTGGCGAATGTGTTACGGAATCTGTAATTAAATGTGACTAAAGCAAATAATCTAAGTGGACATTAAAAATTGTAGGACTATTCTCTCACTCGCTCTCTATCTTGACGGCTTGATGGCTGTATTTTTTTTCTCTGTCTAGTTTTTAAAAATTGAAGTTAATTTAATAAGACGATTCCCATTTTTTCGTTCCTTCGTTCCCACCTTTCTTGCGTTTTCATACATTTCTTGATTTGTTTATTTTTTCGTTTTTCTTCTGATCTCTCTTTTCTTCTTTAGTTCTTACCTCTGTTTCGTTCGTTCTTTATTTTGTATTCTTGTATAAGACTACTTATTGGAACACAAATGGCACTATTAATACTTGAATCAGCTGTTGCTGTTATCTGCTTTAACTTATTCTTTGTTTTCTTTATCTCTTATTTATTTCTTTGTCTCTTCTTGCCTTCCTTTCTCTCTTTTCTACCTTTGTTCTATCCTGTATAATTTCTTGATTGTCCTTTTTTTATTTTGTCTAATCACCTGCCTTAAAACTGATGTTTTCCTACTTTTTTCTTTATATGTTTTTTGTTTCCCCTGCCCCTTACCTATCTAACTTGCACACACTCCTCTGAAAAAGCATCTTGTTACTGCTTTTCATGGCTCCACGTTCTTTGTTCAAGCTATACGGACACTACTGACTGGAATAGCTGATTGTAGAGAATACTGGGATTAAATCGGTCATTGCAGGAAGGGGATAAGTAAAGAAAAACGCAAAAATGAGTTAAGAATGTCATTGCTCTCTTTATACCTATAGACTTTCGCACATTTCCATAGAGAAATGGGACATTCATTCATTCTCAACGCCTCTCTTTCATTGCAGGAATCAGTAGAGGACGTGCATTCAGACATCTGACAATACACTGTAAAAACCAAACAAGTGATTCTGTAAAATGTCAATCATTTTTAGTTTGTATACTGTTGTACTCTCTTATAGGCCCCTAAGTCCTCATTGAGTATTTAGCTTTCAAGTGGACCGTTACTTCAAAGTAATAAAAAAACATCACAATATTTTGGGATATTTCTGTAGCAGGAGTCATGGTTAAAATGCAAAAAGTAAATTGGTAGAGGGTGGCATTAATTATTACTACACTATATGCATTGTAACTAATGTAATTTAGTTTGTTTTCGAATGTTAAGTATTAAAATATTGTCAAATTTCATAATTTCATTTATATTTAACAATTCATCGCAGATAGGGATATAAGTCCATGTTCTATTAACATAAATTGTAGAAAACTGTTCGAGGAACCGGACATGTAACATCCATCACAATACTTCACTAGTTATAAATTTACTACAAAATATAATTGTCACGAGTGCTCCTTTATTGGATGAAGCAAAAACAGTTTTTATTCATTATCTCAAAAGTAAGAATGGCTGATTCAATTACTGCTTCATGGACCAGTAATGTTTTTGCTGTCCCGCTACAGTGGCTGTAAATAAGCATTTCAAAGCCGCACTGTTTATCCATATCCAGAAGCTAAACAATATTCTACTTTTCCTCGAGCACGAAAAAGACATGGGTTTGTTTTACTGCACTTGGCCTCTTTAATTAAAAATAGATTAAAGCTCTGTTTCCCTGTACGAGAAAGAAGGCAGGTTGTGAGGATAACCGCAAGCTTGAGTCACACCATTCTCACGTCCTAATTGAATACATCCAGCTAAGTTTTATGAGGTCTTTTTGTACTAAACACGCCTGTCTCGTCTGTACAATAAGAAAAAAGCATTGACTACGAGACTCCACTCTCTGTACATCAATTTAATTCAGCTTTGATGAAATAAAAATAAAATTAATAATAAAAAAAACAGAGTAGTTTTAGGGTGCAAATACACCCCTCCCGTTTCAAAAATATTCAAGATTATTTAAATCGTCAGTCTTTTCTAGAGTAGTTGATTTTATTGGGGCAGAGTTGGCCTACAGTGTATTACAATAGAATAGATCATTTGTAAGGCATGCAGCTACCCGAATGAGTCCCATTACACACACACACACACACACAAAAAGTGTGCGTGGAACGCCACGCAACAGAAAAGTGAAACTTGTTTTATTTTTTGGATTTTTTCAGTTTTGGATTTTCGTAATTTTTCAACTTTGGTTTGTTGGAATTTTTAATATTGGGTTTTTGGACTTTTTTGTTTTTGGGTTATGGATTTTTAAAATTTTTAATTTTTTAAATTTTGGAATTTTGGATTTTTAATTTTGAATTTTGAATTTTTTATTCTTAAATTTTGGATTTAGGTTTTGGATTTTGGATTTTTTAAATTTTGGATTTTTGAATTTCGAATTTTTTTATTTTTAAATTTTGAATATTTGAATTTTGGAATTTTGAATTCTTTAATTCTGGATTTTTAAATTTTGGATTTTGGTTTTTTATTTTTAAAATTTTGGATTTTTAATTTTTGAATTTTAAAATTTTAGATTTTTTAAATTTTCTATTTTTAATTTTTTATTTTGAATTATTGGATTTTTTAACTTTTGGATAAGCCTAATCATTGAGTTGATTGTTTTCTGTGCAGTCCGTTCCGTCACACCTCACTAATTTCGTGACGATTTTGAGCTGTGGTAACACTGATTTCGTGACGATTTTGAGCGTTACACAAGCTCTCGATTTACCCCTACCGCGGCTAAAGAAGTTTCACTTAAAAAAAAGATTATCAGTATGGTGTGAAGTCTTTATAGTGTTTAAAATTATAACTATTATTTTACTGTTCGTATTATTTTTCTTTTATTACACCTTGCAACGCAATACAATTAAAATGACTGTATTAGGCCTATTCATGATCAATATTACAGAGTAATGCAGTACACCATCACTAGAATTATATCGACATGTGTTTCGCTCCAGTCCTGTAACTCAGACTATGTAAGCAGTTTTATTTTCATTACTTGAGCTAATCATTTCTTATTTTTGTTATGGGGATGGAGAAGGCAGGATTGTTTGTTTTTTGTTTGTTTGTGTTTATTACTTACAAACAACCATGAACACATTGATTCTTTTGGTCAGGGAAATGTCCGTTTTTGGTCATGGAAAAGTAAGGGAAATGTATTTTGAAATTTCTGTGGACACTCTGTAAGATTTCACATTATAATTTAATAAAGCATAAAAAAAATTACGACCCTTGGGATTCGAAACTGGGACCTCAAATCGGTAGCTCCGCGTCTTACCAGTGAATAATGCAACACACTATTTTATTTATGTTTTTCTATTTATCAATAAAGACCCCAAAGAGCAATAATACTCATAACTAGGGGCAGTACATTATAATATACAGAGAACAACAATATATTTACTAAGATGTAGGAAGAAGTAAATTATTAAATATAACCTAATGAAGATATACCGATATATATATATATATATTTATTTATTTATTTATTGATGTAGTACATATTTTTACTCAATAAAAATATTAGATTTAAAAATTACATTTTTAGCGTTAATAACCATGCTTTTTAAGCTTTCGTAATTAAATGTCTGTTGAATACAATATCAGTCCAGAATTATTACATTATGAAACATGTACATTACTAAGGTTATCACAGAAGCCATAAATTTAATAGAAAAAATAGAAAAATAGGGATCATGAAAATAGTTGTGACCAGAAATAAAATTTAATCTTTGAAGTAAAAGTCTTTATATTTCTAATATTCTTATATTAAATCTTTGTATGTGTTTGCATGAGTGTTTCTCAGTCATCAAGGTCACGTTATGATGCGTACGTGCACTTTCTATTGTACTGCATGTGATTATTATGTTGTCTAATTGAATGAAAGTAACAACAGCAAACTCCATGAAAGAAAAAGAGTGAAAATGTTCCCACACCGGAAGTGTGTCAGAACACTGCAGTGTCTGGAAATGTCACTCCCCGCCTCATTAGTCAGTTCTGTCCCCGGTGGACTCGTGTTCACAGTTTCGCACTTTGTGACCGAAACATGGGGTGGGTGTGTTCTGTGTTAATTTCAGTGTATTGGGGTATTTAGTGTCTAGTTACTCTTTGTGGTGAAGTGGTTTAAAGTGGTTTACTCAACGCCCATAGACTACTCTTCTAAAAGGATCTGTTGACTGCAGTCGTTGGAAGTTCTTCCTATTTTCTGAAGCAATGGAGCAGTTCTGTACAGGTTATTTTCACATTATTAAATTTATTAGCAGGTTTAGGATGTTTACATTAAAAGGAGAATATATTCAAGCATATAGCAATTACAAGTGGCGAAAAATGAACCAAAATAATTTAATTATTTCGTTAAAGCAAAATATGGAAATACGCTACAGATTAATGGCATAATATCTTTAATTTATTTCGATATTGTGTTTGTTATTACAACGCAGTAATTATATTACTTTTATATTTTAATAAAATATGGTTTAATTATGGTTTAGAATTAAGATTTTTCTGAGGTAGCAAGATCTGGAACGGGGTGTACTCAGCCTCGTGATACAAATTAAGGAGCTACTTGATAGAGAAGTAGCAGCTTCGGTCATGGACACCACCATTAACGGCTGTGGGCGTCGGCATGCTGACCACATGCCCCCAATCCTGACATCTGCCTATGGTAGATCTCAATAAATTCTACCTTGTTTCATTGATTTCTTACATGCTATTTGAACAGAATTAGAAATCTCATTATTTTTTAGTGTTATTCTAAAATATCAATGTTCTTTTCTCTGGATACCATATATGCCTATCTCTCACACATACACCCTTTCTCCATCTCCTACCTCTCTCCATCTACCCCTCTCCAGTCCCCCCCTCTCTCACCCATACACAAACACAACACATAAATGCTGAGTGGAATTGAAATAATATGCAAGTTTTCAGGATAAATGCTGTATTTAGCAAAGAAGTCTTAGTGCCGCAGAAGGGGAAAATCTTTACGATTCGCAGAAATAATTAATTATTGCTTTTCCTAAAATGTTCAACACCATTTGTTGGCTTAATGAAATTTAATACTCATTGGGCGATTTTTTAAAGAGAGTTAAAACTTTTCCCAAACAAACTGTATTAAATTCATATAGCCCTACTTGGTATAAATCTTTGCCCTGAACAAAGATGTATATTAGATCTGTGTTTTTCATTTTGATATCTCAGTCAGCTTTTAACTAAAGAATGTTAACAAAATTATACTTGTATTATTAAACATTCTCGGGAATAGGAAACCATTAACTTATTGTTAAAACTTGTGAGAGAAATGCACTCCAAGCTATCGGCAACACACTTTGTCGTCATCTTCAGGGACATTGAATAAATCTCAAGCGATTCTCCGATAATTAGGCATATTAGTAATGAATAATATACGTCGGGAAAAAAGTTAGAAATCGTATCGTTTTGTTTACGCTGCGATATACAACTGAATACATAAATAAATGAAAAAGTAAGCAATACAGTAAAATTTATAAGCGCATGTACAAAGTATAGGGTGGTATTGGCTACATAATACCACAGTATACTATACTGTGATAATATAATATCTTGACATAAATAACCTAGAACATTTTTCATTCAGTAATAATTATTCCATTCTCTTGTTTTTTTGTTCATATTAACACCACAGTATAGTATAACAGTAGCGAAGCTCTAATGAAAGGAAAATGCATCCTTTTGACAGATCGGTGCGACACTAGCACCCCAAGCGGCCGGCAAGATTGAACTAGCAAACAGCCATTTTTAGCATTGGAAAGATACGAATATATGGCTGTATTTCTTCTTATTTTTAAAATTACTAGAACGAGATTATTACCGGAAAGGCATACTGGTGAACTCACCAAATCATAGACTTTATGGTAATATAAAGAAGTTGTAGTTTCAAGATCGATGACATTGTATATCTTATAAAGTATCAGACCGGTTTCCCGATGTGGTCTAGTATGGATGCAAGCGTGATAATCACAAATTGGCAATTTAATTTAACAAATAACTGTTTTTGCTTACCTCTCAGGATCTTTAGGGAACCTGAAGAAAGATAAATCGAGAGATTCCTTTGGTTCCTTTGGCTGTTGGTGCAGTTTATAGCACTACAAGCATTTCCATAAAATATTGTTGACATTTTTCCACTGCCTTCTAGATTGTGCATTTTTCATAAGAAACAATGTAACAGATTGTGTTATCTCTCGCTCACCGCTACGAGAGCTGCAGTCGCGCCGGTTGAAAAAAACTGTATGGAGCTTCGCTACTGTTATACTATACTGTGATACTATACTGTGATAATATAATATCTTGACATAAATAACCTAGAACATTTTTCATTCAGTAATAATTATTCCATGCTCTTGTTTTTTTGTTCATATTAACACGAATTCTTTTCGAGCTGAATTTGAATGTTTATGTAAGCAGTCATCAAGTGAAACCATCAGTGGGCTCTAAGTTTGAAGTCAGTGAGGAAAATTTTAGTGCAATAGCTGGTTTGCATAAATTATAATTAGTAACATGTGGATAACAATCCTCATATTGCACATAAAATATTACTGTATTAATCTTACATTTCTGCTTCAAACAATGTTTTGATGTGATGCATATGAAAAGGTTAACGAGATAGCCATTTACACTCTCCTTTCAGGGCCGGATTTAAGAGTATGCCGCCTATAGGCTAAAGTCCATTTGCCGCCCCCTCTATAGTTCATATTTGCTTAATATATTTGTTTTATACAACAAAAGGATGGTGTTCATTGGTGTTTTCTTTTTTCTAAACATAAAGTTCATTTAGTTTAGATAAAACTACAGTTTAATGGTTTACATAGGCCTAATAAATTATATAATCAAATTAGTTATCTACTTGTTTTTTACTTACTTCTTTTAAGATTCGTTAAAAAATGAAATGGGTTTCGTAGTTAATTAATTAATCTGTTCTTGGAGATCAGTGATCACTAGGGCAAGGCATTTGATGATTTTGCATCTTTTTTATACGAAGCCTAAAATATAGCTCGAATATATATAAATGTGTATAATGAATTAACTGATTAAATAAGGGCAATTTGTTTGTGCATTTTTTGCTTTATTTTGCATTTTTTTTCATTTTCAAGAGATAGGTCATTTTTTGGCAATTTTTAGGTCATTTTCGGCATTTTTAGGTCTTTTTCGGTATTTTAGGTCATGTTTCAGTGGAGGTACAGAGGAGCTTTTCCATGTACAAATCGTTACTTTCAGACAACAGACTATCGTTTTATTTGAGAATTTCCACCAAGTGTTCATAGTTAAATTTAATTTATGTTTATTGTAAACTTTTATGGGCCTGCCAGTTCAGAAGGATTTTTTTTTTCGGTAAAAGTGTCCAAGTAGTATAGACGTACTTACTTTTTTTAGTAATAAAATAAGTGTGATTTATATTGTAAACTCATACATATATAATATATATAATACATATATAATATATATAATACATATAATACATATATAATATATATAATCCATATAATACATATATAATATATATAATCCATATAATACATATATAATATATATAATCCATATAATACATATATAATAAGCTTATAACGCACTGTCATCCGTTAAATCGCTTTTAGCAAATCATTACTTAAAAAAACTAAATATAAGTTATGATGGAAAATTTATTGGTAATTTAAAAAAAAATATTGTGTCATTTTTTCACTATTTTTAGGTCATAAGTGCATTTTTTATTTTGCATTTTTTCACTATTTTATGGTCATTAAAAGCCTTGCCCTAGTGATCACTATTTGAAACATATTTTTATATTTTAATGCTAATGACTATCTTTTGCGTAATTGAAGAACTGTGTTCAATTTGAATTAAGTTTGCACTACAAGAAAGTTGTAATACAAGATTACGTGCTGTGAATTTGCATTATGTTATAGTTTTAGAAAGTAGTCTATGTAGAAGGACTAAAACATATTTTTAAGTAACATGTATTCTTAAATTCGTACGGAAAATATTATTAACGTCTGAAATACTTCATTTTAACTTTTGAATAAATTGCCAAACTGCCGCCCCTGAAAATCTGCCGCTCTAGGCTGCAGCCTACTTAGCCTATTTAGAAATACGGCCTTGTCTCCTTTACCATAAGGTGAAAGCAATCAAAATTTTCATTGTTTCATCTCTCTCTTTATCTCTCTTTAGTCTTCAATCCTTGGATTGGTTTGCAGCGATTCTCCATTCTGATTTTCTTTCTGCCTTCCTTTTTAATTCTTTGCATGTCTTACAGTTCATATCATCCTTAATTTGTTCCATGTACTGTCTTGCTCTTCCTTTGCTATTCTTGTCTTCGATAATGATTTTTAAAAGACTTTGGTCCCTTAGTAAATGCGCTATGAGTTTTATTAAGAGATTGTTTCATAGAAATATGGAAATCGATTTGTTCTGATACTGAAAATAGAGCTCGGTACCAGATTAGAGCTGCTTACTCAATCACTGGAGTGGATACAAACATATTTTTATTGGGAGTGGAGTTTCCAACTGGCTGGACACATTGTTTCTATTTACTTGTATTCTTTATGGAGGCATTAATTGCAATGGAGGAACTGGAGCGGAATGTAGTGACCACCGATTTCATTGCCACTGTGCACTTCACTGTACCGAGAGAAAGCTTTCTCATTACTGTAATGTCACATTAAACTTACAGTTCAGTATCTGTAATGTTCTTCTCTACGACAGGTACAAATATACTACGTTCAGTGTTGTTTCAGAGGATACTCACCCCCGGAAATATGTTTTGTATTCAGTGTCATGCCAGAGAGACCAGAAAGGAAAATGCTACTTAGAAGACCTAGTCATAGGTGGGAGGACTATATTAGAATAGATTTAAGGGAAATAGTCAGTAGTATTTGCGAGGGATGGAGTAAGCACATAATAGGGTTGAATGGCAGGCTCATGTAAGCGCGGCAATCAACCTCCTGTCTGTCTATCTGGAACCCTATAGCCCCCATTTTGGGGCAAAGGGGCCTCCAAGTGGAGATTTCTGGTACCTATATATGAATTTTGTTACGCTTATTTTCCGAGAGAGGGCAGAGGTGGTAAGCCCATCGCCTATCAACCCCCCTCAGGAAACTAAGGTATTACTCGGACGTGAAAGGGCCGATAATTTTTGTCCAGATGCTCTAATTTAGGCTTGTAGTTCTTTTACGCTGCCGCATCTACGACACGGGTCCCTCAGCTTAAAGTTCCTCCCGGAGCACTCCGTGCCCAGGATTTTTACCGCCTGAAAAACCCATCGACCGCGGCCGGGTTTGCTCCCGCGATCTTCGGTAAGCTACCTGTAGACCATCGCGGCTGACAATGAACCTTCTGGTTCCATAAAATATATAATATGCCTATTCCTTTAGCTTGCTTAGGAATTGCCTATCGCCATTGAGTAAGTAAGGTAGGGACTAAACAGATCTCTATCGATCTGGCTAAAACAGATAAATGCTGCTTACGTTAACCGTTTAATAAGACCAGCTCTTGATTCAGTGACAATTCAGTAAGTTACAAGAATATATTTGGGAATTTTAACCATGTCTGCCGTCAAAATTTTATCGTTTAATTTTATCATTTTCATTTTATCCCCTCTAGGTGCTCTTGTTTTTATGTAAATTCATGAAAACTGAAACATCTTCATACCTAGCTTCTCTGATCAAAAACAATAATTGAACACAGCGATTGGATGTAGGCTATAGGCCTATGAACAAAATAAAATATTACGATAATGCACAATTTTGTGTGTAGTTAAGAATTTTAAATCCCTTATAATAATAAATAAAATTTAAAAAACTAGGCTTCGAATGTCCATACAAGGAACGGTTAAGTTCATTAAGCTTGTTCTGTAGGAAGAGGTGGGGGAGTGTATCACGCGATGACAAGATATGTAATCAAGTAGAGATGTTGCTTTTATAAGGCATGGTCAAATAAATTATTTACTATTTATATTCTACACGTAAATGGTGACCAGTGATTTTTATGAATGTAAACAATTTGCCCTTTTGTCATCTTCGTGTAGCCTGCAGTAGATGCACTTGAGGCGCACTTTGCTTATTCTGTGGAGTGAGTGTCCATACACAGTGATGCCATGCTGGGTACATCTCACACTAAACTGGAGTATTCAGTCTCTGTATTTTTAAAAATATTTAATTTAATTTAGTATTGTCATTTGGCAATATACAATTGCAACAGGTATATTTACAAGGCAAAATACAAAGTTTAAGATAAATTTATAAAAAAGGAGTCTGGAGTTATTCATTAATATTATAAAAGGCATTTTCCATCAACCACTTCTGAATAGTTTTTTTGAAAACATTAACTTTGTTTTGAAAATATTAACAATCGAAGCCTATTAATAGCAGTAAATATTATTAGTAGCGTCAGAAAGTTTAATCTAAAAAATAAATTAGCTAAACTTAACGTAAAATGTCGGTAATAACCGCACTCACCGCCATCATCGCCATATATCGATTGCCTCGCTATCAGCTCTCTGTCTTAGAAAGACACAAAAAGCTACGCATTTTATTAATTTTTATGGGTTTAAGTATTCATTAGATGATTAATTATGTAAATATGATGTAAGGTTTTCATCCCACCTAGGCTTTATCAAAAGTACTAACCAGATGCTTTTGACCCTGGGATTTGATGTCAGATTTGCAGTTTTAATGCACGTTTTGAGGAACACTGCATCCGAAAGTATTTTCGAGATTTAGGTCGGGTTTGTATTAAGTATGTACTTATGAGAACAGTGAAGATCATAACTTATGTTGTATCAAAAATGAAATACGGTCAACCCTCGATATAATGCCCCTCTTTACAGTGCCACCCTCGCTCTGTGCCAATAAATGCAATTGAACGGATCTTCTTCCATATAAAATACATACGAAACCTAGTTATTGTGCCAATTCATTTAGTTCCAGTGAATATAAGACAAAATTTTTGCAAAATATAATTTGCAGCGTTTTTTTTCAGTTGCAGAATTGTTTTAAAACTGGCGTGAATGTTAGGAAAATTGTTTAAGAAACAAACTGTCCTGTATTTCCAAGAAGTGAGTGTTCCCCTGCCACTAACTGTATGTGTAGTGTGGTGGAATGTTAAGAAGTCGGACAGACAGCCTGCGTGAGGGTGGTACAGGTAGAAAGAGGCCTTCATACAACGAGACATTCCAAACTTTCACTTCTTTTAGTCCAGTGTCTAATCAGCTGTTAACACTACACTGCAGTTACTCAGTTACAGTTAATTATTTACATGGACCCACGTGTTTTTCAACCCCTTTATGTACTGTAGCACTGGATATATACTCTAATAAATTGAGTCGCTATACAGTATTTTATTTTGTGCTAAAATTCTCTATTTGCCTTTTATTTAATTTTCTTTCATAATACAGTGCAGTATTATGGCATTTTTATTTTAAAAATTAAATTGTTTTAGTGCCACCCTCGCTTTGTGCCGCTAATTAATGTTAGAGAACGGATGGTGGCATTATATCGAGGGTTGACTGTATAATATGTTATTGTTTTAGACATATTCGAGATTGTGACTGAAAATACGTCAGGGACTTTCTGTTATTCCTACAACTGCTAGCACTTAGCTAACAGAAAAACTAGCTTGTCGCATGTTTCCTGGAAATGGCTCTAAGTATTGTATTTACATTGAGTACACGAATTACTTAAGGGGAGGTTGTAAGCTGTATCTCTGCCATGTTAAATTATTGATGTTCATGTTCCTTTTTCTCAAAAACTATTTGATTAATTGAAACAAAATTTAGTAGACTTTTAGATCTGTATCTTGTCTTTAAACGTTGGTTTTTTAAACGGAATATGTTTGTAAACAAATATTTTATAACGTTTTTTGGAAAATTCAATTTTTTCATTCGGTTTTATTCATTAAAAATGAAATAAATTTCTTACCATTGAAGATAAATGCATTAAAAAACCACCGTTTCTGTATTAATGTAGTTTTATTAACTGGAAAAAAAATCAGATCTCTACTCTTAATACTTCCCGAGAAAAAGGAACAAATGTGCACAAAAAACAAAATGAGAGAAAAAGGACGTTAAAGATAAATTATACCATAATGTGCTCGAAGTGCATATTCAGGACAAAACTTGTATGTCGGATGAAACCCTATGGAAGAATGTAGCCCACACTGCTCTCTACATGTTTTCCAAGCTATCTGTATTAGTACCTACATCTGTTTTAGTTCTAAAACCTTGCCCATAGTACAATTGCAGCTCCTTCTCAGTGAGCCTTCGTTGCTGTGTAAGTGGCTTCAAGACGGTTCCCACTGTACTCTTTTCTCGATTTTCTAAGGCGTGAGTCCAAAAGGTTTTTGTACATGCTAAAGTTTAATGGATACGTTTTTTTTTAACTATAGAAAAGAGCAAAATACCTTATTATTCGAGAGGCTCCTTCATACCCCGTCATCTTCCACGCTTGCCAACCACCGATGATTTTACGTGGGCCCTCCCACCTCAGTTCCACAGGCATCCAGAGCCTCTCGAACCCCGGATACTCCGGGAACATTGCGTCATCTGGCCAGGAAGACAACAATGCTAAGGTTGATAAAAGTTCTCTCCGAACTGGGCTCCTTCATACCCCGTCATCTTCCACGCTTGC
Organism: Ectobius pallidus; assembly: GCA_964059195.1. NCBI lineage: Eukaryota > Metazoa > Arthropoda > Insecta > Blattodea > Ectobiidae > Ectobius > Ectobius pallidus. Next base: position 50,669,016 of record CAXKWD010000002.1, on the reverse strand, counting down.
CAACCACCGATGATTTTACGTGGGCCCTCCCACCTCAGTTCCACAGGCATCCAGAGCCTCTCGAACCCCGGATACTCCGGGAACATTGCGTCATCTGGCCAGGAAGACAACAATGCTAAGGTTGATAAAAGTTCTCTCCGAACTGCATTATATAGTTACTTCACTGCTGCGCACAGTACAAGCGAGGGATATGCAAAAAAAGAAATATCTAATTTTTATGAATATATATTTGGGAAATTATTGTTTTTTGGGTAAGATAACAATTTTTTGCAACATTCACTCGGTAGATATGACAGCATATGCTAAGCTGACTTCCGTGAAAAACATTTTAAAAAACACAGTAAATTCAGCTGTAAATTTGTACATAGCATATTGCGCCATCTACTCAGGGAAACATAGAACTAAAAGGAAAAGGAATTGGTCCCGTCTGACAGCCGGCAACGTATGAATGGACTTTCATTATTGTGCCCGGCACTCAGCCGGTAACGAGTTAAAGAGATTTACTACGCCATTATGGCCCTTATAGCACAAAACGACTATGTAACATGTAAATTATACTTAATTCAATGGAAATATACAATAAACCGAAAATCCACATATATATTTGGGAAATTATTGTTTTTTGGGTAAGATAACAATTTTTTGCAACATTCACTCGGTAGATATGACAGCATATGCTAAGCTGACTTCCGTGAAAAACATTTTAAAAAACACAGTAAATTCAGCTGTAAATTTGTACATAGCATATTGCGCCATCTACTCAGGGAAACATAGAACTAAAAGGAAAAGGAATTGGTCCCGTCTGACAGCCGGCAACGTATGAATGGACTTTCATTATTCTGCCCGGCACTCAGCCGGTAACGAGTTAAAGAGATTTACTACGCCATTATGGCCCTTATAGCACAAAACGACTATGTAACATGTAAATTATACTTAATTCAATGGAAATATACAATAAACCGAAAATCCACATTTTTTATCAAATGTGCTTACAACCTCCCCTTAATGAAGACCTTGAATTTGAAACATTTTTATGTATAAATTATCCCAAGAGTGATTTAAACAAGCCATAGTCTTTATACAGGGCCAGTTTTATTTGGTTATTTTTTTAATTTCGTGAAAAATACATAATATTTTATATTTATAGTTTAAATATGGTAGAAATTTCAGCTAATTATTATTGCAGCTAATACTTTTAAGAACTTGAAAACGAAAGTATTTCTAACAGAGTGTTCCAAAAGTTCAGGAAATCCTGTCAGTTGCCATGGATAGTTCCTCAGGTCATAAAATAGAACAAATATATTTTTTGCACGACTTAACTAATTAGTGGTACTTACGAATATTGTTGCCGTGGATCGTAAGTTGACATTCCCTCACGCAATCTTGTTGCTATGGAAACAAAACAAATTTCCGTGCGGTAAGAATTTACTTACAGCACTCATCATAATACAAGCCTTTATGGACAAGGCCCCCAGGACAAATATTCGGTTCCCTTAACAACAAACACATGCGAATCACTTTCTGAAATATAACATCCATCTTCAATAGTGTATATACCTAATATTTTCAGCTAATATCTCAATTAATATAAATAAATTTATATAAATAATCATCGTGCAAAAAATAGCATGCAATACTCGTGCCGTAAGCGCATAACGGATCTCGGAAATTGAAAAAACTCTGCGCAAGCGCCTCGATTTTTCAAACTCTTTCCTCGATCCGTATGCACCGTTTACGGCACTTGTATCGCAATATACTATTAGTCTATACTTTCGGGTTAACGTACCTTTCCAGTCAACGTCTTCAAAGCGAATACATCTTGCAAACATGCCATTTTTCATATTTATTGAAAAAATGAAGATTTTCGCAGAAACGCTGCATTTGGCTCGAAAATTCGCCTCAAAATTACAGCCATGAATCAGTCACATTTGTGAAATAGGCCTATCGTTCATATGCACCTACGTCTTGCTGCATATCCCCGTTACATTTCGCGCTTGTCGTTAATATTAAAAAAAAACCCTGCCCTGCGGCTATATTCCATAACCTTCTTCTTGCCTCATGAATGAGACGTTATTGCATGATTCTGATAAGGATAGCTGATTGAGCACAAGAGAATTACATTTTACTTGCTTCTCTTGGGCGGTTGATTGCTATATAATTTTCTCCTTATTTAAAGAGAATTTTACTAATCACCCCCTACAGTGACATGAGGGTTTTTAAGTTTCTTTTTTTGTTTTCCTAATTTTCATTTCTTATTTCCTAATTTTTCTTTAGTTTTCTTACTTTCCTCGTTTCCTTAGTTTTTCTTTTTTCTTTCATTCGTTCTCTCTTTCTATCTTTGTATTTTTCTTTCTGTTTCCCCCCTTTTTTCTGAGATAGTTATGTAAGTGTTTCACGTAAATATTTTTACTTGACTCAAACCATATGAATTTGTAGCAGTTTTAAAAACAATCGGTAAAATAATGAGCGGCACTGCAAGTAGAACTGGAAGAAATAATAAGCGATATTATAATAAAACCTAAGAGCTCTAGTAAAGTAGATTTGTTTATTGTTATTATCCCCCACCCGCACATTAAAATGTAAGTTGAATGAAATTCACAATATTGTACCGAGTTTATTTCCGTGGTGTGACTGTTGTGTTTGACGTGACGTGACGTGCGGGTTAGCAGAGTTCAAGGATCATCCAATGGGTGCCTGTTACAGAAGGAACTAATTTATTAAGCTGCAAGTTAAGTTATTTCCCAAGGCTAAATTAAGTTGTTCTCAAAGCAGAGAGAAAGATACACAGACGATAAAATTCTCTGCTCGTTCTCTTTTGTTTCTTACAAATTCCTTTCTTTTCTTGGGCTGTTTATTACTTTAATTTTCTCTTTATTTAAAGATAGTTTTATTTAATTACCCCTACAATGGCATGAGGTTTTCCCACTTTTATAGTGTTTTTGCCATCTTTTTCGTCAATTTTTATTTTATATTTCATTCGTTATTTTCTTATTTCAGTTTTTCTTTTTCTTTCTTTCTTTCATTCATTCATTCATTCTTTCTTTTCCTTTCTTTCTTTTTCTTTCTTTCTTTCTTTCCTTCTTTCCTCCTTCCTTTTCTCTCAATCATCTGTCCTCTAGGCTCTGTATTTCCTGCCTGTTTCAAGACACAGACCTGTCGGTAAATGTTATTTCTGTGCAGTTTTAGTATTTCTTAAGATTATTGCATCTTTTCTTCATTTTTGTTTTTATTTTGAAATTTTCTCTATGTATTCGCTTATCTTCTTGCAGTATATGTTTTTATGATTTTTATTTGCATGTTTTGTTTTGCTGCTGGTTTTGGTTCCGTTATACTAGTAATGCTCTGAGAAACTAATCCTCGCCTCCAAAAACAAAAATAAAGAATATATTAACTGTTTTATAACCTTATAAACATTTAAGTAATTAAACACTAACACTTTTTTATTTTATTTTTTGCATGCATTAAAAAGATAAGAAAAAAATTAAACTTCAGGCTATAGCTGTACGAAAAAATATATAACAGGCCTAGTACATTTCGTACTTCATTGATTTCCTAAAGTTCATTATACCTAAAGGTTGTTATCGCGATATTGGTTTTAATTACCCAGTTAGGAAATTGGAAGTTAAGGCAGGTTGTACTATTTTCATCCCAGCAAGATAGCGTGTCTCAGCTCTATCGTGATGGACAGGATAATGGATCGGAGTTTTGCCGGGGCAAGAGGGGTTGTCGTGCCTTCCTCTACGCTAAGCACAGATATCCCCAGTCTGTCTCCTTCTGTACTTGGATTACCATGTTATGTGTAGTGGTTTGTGCAGGATTACCCCCTCACATGGTATCTTACCGTGTGAATTGTATTAATTAAATTGTTATAGATTCGTATGTGTATATGTGATGTATATTATTCCGCTTGGACATGGGAAACAGTGTCAGGAAGAATTTCGACTCTTGTTGCTGCGTTGCCTTAAATAGTAATAATATAAATAATCCATTTAGTTTATCTTAGTTGGTAGCCTATTTTTTTAACATATCTTCAGAAGTTAACCGCTTATACCAAATTATAAGTTCTGGTCTTCATCTGTTAAGACAGCGTTTCTCAACCTTTTTGAACCCGAGGACCTCTAAAATGTCTAAAAAATTGTATGGATCCCTAATTTTACATCCCATTTTTAAAAGAAGGCCTATATGCTTAATTTTTATATTTGGGGTATTAATTATAGGTCATTATAACGAAATACGTAAAAAAATTTACTTCTTTACTTTCCACTTGCTTTATGATATTTTTTAATTATGTCTGCGGACCATCTGCACCATCTTCGTGGACCACCAGTGGTCCGCGGACCATAGGTTGAGAAACGCTGTGTTAAGAGAATACATTCGCTAACCCTTAACCAAAATCATATAATGTTAAAACTATATTATACTGTATATGAAATTTATATTTCATTGAGAAACAATTCCCGGAAAATCTTACTTTGTATTTTGGGGAAAAATTGAACTTCTTGTGTTGAGAATCTCAATATCGACATTTGCTTAGTCTTTCACAGAGTCCTTAGTATGTAGATATGTAGTATTAGTTGTCAGTACCATTGAAGACCAGATAGCGTGGTCTCTGCACCACATAATAATTGTCCTGTTCATCTTTTAACATTATTTTGTGGTGCAAATCATTTTGTCCAAGGTAACTTTAAGTCCTGCGATTTCACTTCCATTAAGGTTTTCAGAATTAAAACTCTGAGGTAATTATTCAAAATCAGTGGATTTTGAGAATATATTTTGTGGTGTAAATCATTTTGTCCAAGGTAACTTTAAGTCCTGTGATTTTACATCCATTAAAATTTTCAGAATTAAAACAATGAGGAAATTAGTCAAAATGAGTGAATTTTGAAATTAATTTAGGAACAAACATTTTTGTTTCGCAAAATTTGGTCGTAACGGACTCTGAAAGAACCGTTTAAACAGGCAGTGATTTTAAGCACATGTATTAGGTCTACAGTCTATAAAATACCATAGGTTCAGAATTTACATGAAACCAGAGACTGTTTTTGTTAGAATTATTTTGTATGGTTTGTTTTTTAGTTGTGCACCACTGACTGCAAGTCAAGTCACAACTAGCTTGTAGTTGAAAGCTTATGACATTTTGTTAGGCGAGGCTGTTAGGTTGTATACTGACATACTCATAGGCGTAACCAGGCCGACCATATGGGGGGATTATAACATCCGGGGGGTCTTGGGGGTATGGAATAACCCCAGGGAGAGGGGGAGAGGGGGTCCTCCCCCGGAAAATTTTTAAAATTAAGATGCACAATAACGAGTTTTAAGCTTCCCACGCTTTATACTCGTATTAAGTAATTTATAAGCAGACTTAAAAAATGTACAATTTTCCTTTTTTTAATCAGTGGGGGGAGGGGTTCAAACCCCCCAAACCCCCCCCCCCCTCGTTACGCTTCTGGACATAATCAACAACCGAAAATCCCAGAAATGGAAATCATTCCCTCCCAAATTAATTGTTAGATTATTAGTGAAGTTACTTTAAAAATGTAAAGTTTTAGTAAAGTATAGTAAAGACTCGTATAGTTATTGTAACTTAAACATAAAAAATACATTCATTGAAATGTTATTTTAAAAACTTCCCTTTTAACTATTTTATTTCCTTATATTTCCAGAAAGTAAACCAAACTCTACTATTATATTTCAGCATTTGTAACAAGTGCGATTTGGTTATGGTTATGTGCACAAAATTTTCTTATATCCAAACAATTTCAACAGATACTGATTTATTAGAAATTGTATATGCGAATTGCTTATTTATGTTTCCTTCTGAAGTGTAATTTATTTCATATGAAATGTTGTTGAGTTAGGCATTTTACTCTCGGGTCGGCAATGCAGATTTGAGCTGAGTGTAGTGTTGCATGTTTATGAATAATGCATCGCTGTACCACATGTGTGGAGCCACACACGTGTTGTGTGATGCTATGTATAAAATGTGGCTTTTATATTAGTTTTATCAAAAAACCTCAGCTGTTGCTCCTAACTCTACCTGCCACATATTACGGAATAATATTACGCTAAACAACAAACAAATGTAAAATAAGCCAAAAGAAATCCGCGAGGTTGGAGTAGGCTACTGTAGTCTGTGCCCGAGATACAGGCATGGGCAAACAGAAATGAGTTACAAGAACTGTTAAAAATTACTAGCACACATAATTATAGATTCTTCTACTTCTTTGATTGTAGGATACTAGATAATTATGCTCGTTTTAACTGGCTGAGAAATTAATAATTTAGTAATTAAATTAATTTTACCATTAAGTGAATTTTACAATTTCTGTAACTGAAAATAATGACAATATTGAGCACTGGACGTAAATAAACTCACTATATGTAAATAATAACACTGAGGTTCCGAAACAAGGAAGGAACGATGCGCACACAACGGTACAACTTAACAACACCGCCGCTAGAGTACGTTGTAAGCAATCTATACCATCATCACAAGAATACTGTGACTGCATAAAGCGCAGTGATGGGAAGTAATCGAGTAAAAGTAATCGGATTACAGTAACAATTCCTTTTTTGGTCCCATTTACTTCTAATCAATACTTTAAAAAAATGTAATTTCTACTTGTAATTTACTTCTGGAAATAAAATTGTAATTGTTACAACTTAGTAGTCGTTAGTATTAGTATCATTCTCGCTTGCTGTATCGTCATCACTACTGTTTTTGTAACTAATATCCAAATTAGAGTTAATATTAACAAAAAGTTACTCATTGTTTCCGAAAATGTTCTCATTGATATGTTTTTTGTTTGTTTGTTCATTAATAATTTGGGCTTGTGCCCAGAACAAACCAAAAACAAGGAATTTTTAGGTACTGCCATTTTGTAAAATAATTGTAAATGTAATTGTAATTTGACTAATTACTTTTTGAAAATGTAATTTGCAATTGTAATTGAGTAAAATGTCTCTCAGGTAATTGCAATTCAGCCCAATTACTTTCTTTTTGTACTTTTCCCATCACTGATAAAGCGCAACAAGTAACTTTAACCAAAATTTGTACCGAACTGACTGTGCTTACCAGGTCATGGGGAACGTATAGTGAAAAATTCATAACTCCAGGTCAGAGGGTTTCGAAGGAGTAAGCGAACAAACATCTCAGGGCGCATTTAGTATAGTATAGATATTATATCCTCTTTGTTTCCCCCTTCAAACGTCTTCCTCTGAAGAAGTGCGTACACACTCTGCCCATCTCTTGGGGGTTTTTCTTTCTCTGTTCCCATGTAAATCTTATTTAGCTGTTCTCACCAGCCGATCTTCCGCCATTCTGTCTATATGTTCTTTCCCCTATTTTCTTCTAATTAGTAAATTTCGTGATATTTTAAAATTTGATATTCTTTCTAATTTCTGTATTACGTACCCTGTCAAATAGTGTCTTCTCTTGAATAGACCTTAAAAAGTTTCATTTCACGTGTGCTTCCTTTTTGTCTCCCCATCCTGTAATTCCGTATTACAAAATTGACTGAACTAGACCTAAGCATATTAATCTGAGCGCTGTTTTTAACTTTTAACATTGTATTATTAGCACAGAATGTCATTAGAGATAAAATATATTCGCAAGACGTGAAATACTAAGAATTTTTAAAAGAAGAAAAACTGCATACTTAGGACATCTATTACGGAATACTAAATATATGCTTCTACAGTTGATAATAGAAGGGAAAATAGAAAGTAAAAGAAGAAGAGGGCGAAAAAGAATATCTTGGCTGGATAACATTAAGCAGTGGACAGGATTACCAAGGGTAGTTCAAGTATTACATACTGTGGTTCATAGAATGAAGATGCATCATGTGGTCGCCAACATCCATTAATGGATAGGCAGAAGAAGAAGAAGAAGAAGAAGAAGAAGAAGACGTGGTTAAAATGTGGAATAATAAATAATTTTATTAACGTATATCTTCTAAACATAGCTAGTGCATTCATTGAATATCATGATGCATTATTAAATCCAAGATTATTATTATTATTATTATTATTATTATTATTATTATTATTATTATTATTATTTACTTTACGTGAATATACACTCATCTCCTTAACTCCACATTTGGTACTTGTAATGACGAGTACGCTATGGACATTAAATTTTGTTCATGAACATTCTATACTGAGGATAAAAAGTTTTTATTTTGTGAACCCCATTAGCATTACGGTTCAGAGCTGAGTTCCCTTTCCTTGGAACAGTGCATTGTGTTTCTAGACAAAGGTAATTCAGCATCATGGGTGGATGAATATTGTAGAGAAATAGTTAGAAGCTCCCGTCTGCTGCTTTATATGGATGAAATACCATTACTCTCTAGTTAAGCAAATATGGTTACATTGCTCTCGCTAAACAAGACGTCATAATGCATAGTACATTTCATTACATTAAACTCCCACTCAACCGAAACAACGCGGCATTTATTGAACCTTTCTGCTCTCCTACTCTGTGCGATTTGCACTCGAGTGAGCATCAGACATACACAGAGGTTTCGAATGTATTTGATTTCAGCAAAGATTGTGCTTTCGGGTTAAATTCAAATATAACCGCTCTGTTTCTGCTTTCTCTTTCTCATTATTCATAGCTATTTCTCTTTGTCTATATTTCTTGCTCTCTCTCTTTTTCTTTCTCTTTCTATCTTCTTACCTCTCCCTACATCTGTATAAAAGGGTGGAAGTTAAAGAATTCTGCATATATCCATGTCGTTAGGCTATAATAAAGAAGGCCTAGTGCCATATCAATAAAAAGTTATATATTTATTTGTAAAAGTCTCCAAAGTTTAACCATATTTTGCAGGATAAATTACCGAATGCAGAATTTTTATTTCTGATTATGTCGGTAGAAAATCCAATAAAACACAATTTTTTTCCTTTAAAGAATTTTAGTAAAACTGGCGATTTTCACTTGATTTCTGAATTATTTCGGTAGAAAATGTAATTTTTTTCCCCCGTAAAAGCGTTTCAGTAAAACGGACGGTTTTCATATAAATTAAATTAAAAAAAATTGGATGCCTTCATAATAATACACCAGTTGACAACATTTCATTAGTTTCTTTAGGTATGAGATAACTTTTACTTAACTCCGAAGTGGGTTAATTAACAGTGACATGTGCAACGTGGCGTAGCCTAAGTGATACATATTCTTTCGAATACCTCGTTCGACAAGTTCAACCATCACTTCAATGTTACCACCTCTTAATTTAAAACTAGTTTAACTGTAGATTTTGGCACAAATAGTATTAGAGGTCTTTTGTTCGTTCAAGGCCACTCTATCGTCTCCTTCATTGACCTCACAGCATAATTTTATAAAGTTTAAATTACAATTCTAAAAACTAAAATAAAAATCAAATAAAAACTTGTTTGAAGTAAAAACAAACAGTTTATTAAAATTTCGATTAAAATCATCATTAAAATAATGTTGATTTGAATCAATCCAACCCTGCTTAACGGTGTTACACAATTTTATGTTGATAGTCTTTTTTTATGTGGCAAATTTTTTTCTCTTCTGAAAACTGTGTTTTTATATTCTGGATGCAGAAAATTTTTATTTATATTGGAAATTGTAAATCGCATATGATAGTGAGGTCATATAATCCCTCTTTTTTTTGCATGGTTCGAGTAGAGAAAGTAGAAGAAAATGCGTGTGTCACATTTACTTTGAAGTCCTAATACGCGAAGAATATTGTGTGCATGACACTTTTTTACTTCCTCAGAAATAAACGAGAATCCCGATGGTCTGACTGTATGTGATCTTTTTTTCCGTCTCGTTACACTACTTCTAAGCTTTGAGAACGATAATAAAATGCTACAGATAACTTCAAAAGAATTAGTGTTTTGACAGTCGTAGAGGACATGTTCCTGTCTGTTTTCGTTAGAGGGGAAAATCATATCTGCTCACCGAATTCGAAGAACAAAAGTCTGTTTGAAATGTCTCACGAGGTACAAGAGAGGAAAATCACCATGCGGAAATTTACAGAGTTAGTAGGCTATTATTAGTCTAACTTAAATTTGTACTTATCTTTGACTCGGTATGGTTTTCCAGAATAAGAGCTAAATGGGTTAAGTCCGGAAAGTGTAATTTATCACTTAGTATAATGGTTTGTGAAGTTAAAAATAAACAGACTCTTGAGATATTACTTATTGCGTCAAACGAAGAGTCCCCCAAGGGCCATAGGCCTATATGTCAACTTCCTTTTTGTCATGAGAGCCACAGAACTAATTGAAAATTATTACAGAATATTTTTATTGCTTAAACTTAGAAACGTACAATGCGCATACAAATGACTTAGCATTCAACTTTGCAAAATAATCGAGTGTGTTTATAAACGGCAACATAGACTTGTAAGCAACAGCAACAAATAAAAGTACATTATTTTCGACAATTTTTGTGTTTTTTTTTAAACTAAACACTTTTTAATGACAATTTTTGCTCTGTCTGGCTGAAATGTGTATGCAGTTTCAACCTTGATCAGAGATGGAAAGTGTTGATCAGTCAGCCTTGATCTCTGAGAAGATTTGAGAATAACTATTCACACACGTAGGTAGAACGAACATTGTCATAATCCTTATGGCAAACTTTCTGAAGTTTTAAACTTTTCAGGAAGATATGAGAAGAAAACATGTAGCCTATCCCCAAAATCGCCAGTTAAAAACTGAAAAAAATTTAGGCTATACTAGCTTGTGTATTCTTTGTGCGGTTCGCAGGTGGGCCTGTAAAGGGCTGATAATTCTACATCAAATTTCAGGGTCGTAAAACAATACTTCCTATATGTATACCTTTAGTAGACTTCCTTTGGTAGGGTTAGAGAACGTAAAAAAAAAGTTTTAGTTTTACCGTGCCTATAATAGCAGGCTATGAATTTAGGAAGTAGATTTATTTATAAATAAATAAATAAAACTACGAGTATCTCTTATCTCGGTAAACAGACTACCCATGTTCTGAGTTCAGAAATCTGTCAATTTATACAAATCTCATTCCCTTCGTCAGTGATGTAAAATACATCGTCTGCAAAATTGGTAACATTGTACTAGGGTGAACTTGAACTTGATGTGGGACAGCGATATGCTTTCTCTTTACTATGAGACAGCAGCAGCTGCAGTTCCCATGTCATCTCCCTTCAGATACCACGTGATCTGAATCACACAGCTCTTTACATCTTGTCCTTAATCCACAGGACCATTTTATTCCATTACAAACATAATGTCACTGCGTCATAGAAAAGTATACGTGACCTGATATTCTTTTCCCGATCCTTCTTTATATTTGCACGTAGGTTACACGTAGGTTTTAAGGGAGAAGATATACCATAGACTGGCATAAAATTTATTAACTTTAAAACTTTATATTTGAGGATTATACAAACCTGTGGAAATGAAATTTTGCTTGGTTAATCTGTGTTATATTTCTATATTATGAAACTTTTTGAACAAGGCAGGAATTTTTTAATTTGCATGGAATTTATTCAATCTAACTGCGTTTACGTACTGGCGTTCTTATTTATTTGATTTTTTAAAATAATTCTTATCTGAAATTGTTAGTGCTCACATCTATAATATACACTAGGATCTTTGTGCTTTCTCTCTAAATAAAGTTGAATTAGAATTTTTATAGACAGTACTGAATATCTGAGATTTTTTATTCAGATAAATAATAATACAAAATATCTAAAAGAGCTACAAAAACAATCTTAGTATATTTTGTTGAGTTGGCTGAACTACAAAATCTCGCAAAATGTTATTACAATATCTCGAACAGTTCTGGAGTTATGACGTATAGTAAACGAGTTCCTTTGTGCGATTAAAAAAAAAATAATATTGTTTTTGTTTAAAGGAATGTGTACGCGATTTTTATAACGCAATTTTAGTAAAGCTGTAAGTAGGCCTACTTACCCTATAATACTTTAACTTTCATTTGCAACAATTATTTATATCCTAATGCCTTTCAGCGTTGTACGAGTATTCCTTAATAGTCTCTGTAAATATTCAGAGTGTACATTCTGTCCGTAATATTTTATATTTTTATTAGGCCTACTCCTTTTAATTAACTGATCCAAATAAAAATAACATATAAATTTGCATAATACTATTTTAACTAGCTGTGAAGTTATTTGAGGTGTTATTAAAGTTGTAAAAAATAGCATATCTACCTAGAAGCTGTGAAGTTATTTGAGGTGTTATATAAGTTATAAAAAAAAATAGCATATCTACCTGGAAATGTTATGTGCAAAGAAATTTTAAAAAATTAATAGTTTCGATTAATTAAACCCACAACACTACTCACTAGTCACGTTCTTTATTAATACTATGGTTTGTATAATTATTGTAAGGTGAAATATTTAATATATATATATATATATATATATATATATATATATATATATTATTGTAATGGTGAAGCTGTGAAATTTAAAATTTAAACTAGGATTAGATACCCTATTATTTAAGGTTTAAATTCATTAAACTTTAGTAGTAAATGTGATCTTGAAACTTAAAGAATTTGGCGGTATTTTAGTCTGGTTAGAGAAATCTGTTCCGTAATTGATAATTAATTGATAATTGAGAAATCCTCGATTTCTGTTTCGTAAATAAAATCTTCTGAACATGAACACCAGTTTTTAGGCTGGAGACATTTTACCAACCGATAGCAAACATTTCTGTATTACGGTTCCCATGATAATATGATAGGAGCTTGCTCTGTCGTCACTCCTATTATTGTAACCTTCAGGCATAGTTACAGATTCAGTAGACTAATATTCTTGTTTTAGCCTTCTGTTAAAAATAAAAGCGTGATCTTCACGGTTTGACAGTAGTGTCGCTGCATTTTATATCGTTAAAATAAACTAAAGGGTGCTGTTGGAAAGATTATTTTTATTTCGTCTTTGCTGAAGGTTCCTAGACAAGGATAAAGTAACTCCATTTTTGCTCTGTAGCTTTTCTCTCGGAGTCTAGAAACTGAAATTGCATTTCTTCCCCCAACTTGCTCTTAAAATACGAAAGTTGCATTGCTCCCTGCTCATGTTTTGAAAACGAAAACTCTCACCACCCTCTGAAGAATACTGAGACTGCACTTTCATCTATCATGCCACCCCTACTTCTTGATAAAGAAATCTCCTTTCCTTACCGAACCATTTTCTCTTAAATTTGAATAATGATATTTCTTTATTCAGCAAAGCATACATCAGGTTTGAGAAGAAATAAAGTGAAAGCAAAACTCATGTGCAGGATTAAAATTAGATCGCGAGAACTATTGAGCCTGCTCATCTTCCTCTTCCTTCTCGTCTTACTCCTCCTACTCTTCTTCTTTTTGCTACTGCTCCTCTTCTTTCATCATCATCATCATTATGGAGAAATATAATGAACAAAAGCTGCTTTTCTACTGAAATAATCATGATTATAGTATCTTACGTACCATAAAAAAAACAGATGACACAGAAATTAATTAAACGAACTTACAGTGCTTTGCAGATGACAAGCCCTATGTCCTTCAAATGCATAGATACGCGGTCCAATCAGAGACGGCGAGACGGAGGGAAGACTCTTACTGCAAGCGGTAGTCTTTTAGCCCGTACACGTGATTGGCGGTGAAGGAAAAGGCTTCTCATATGAAATATACTGTAATTACAATTATCAGACGTACCGGAAAAAAAGTATAAGTGAATGAGGTATAAGAAAGTTTGACTGAAAGTGTCATCAAAGTACAAACACAAGACTGTTTCTACATTTTCTGGGCGTAAATTTCTTCGCCTGGGTGACAATAAGTTTGCATATTATGCTGAAAAGCCCATGTCACTGTCTACATTTGTAGTGGAAACCATACTGCCTTCAAGTAGCAGCTTTAAAAATTAGGATATTCCTCTATTAACTCCTTTAATAATAGCGTTAGTCTAACCCCGACAAGTGCTCATCTCAGGTCTTATTTGCTTGATTGAGCGTAGATAGTGGCATCGATCTATGTTGTTCACCATGCGTTAATGTGGCTGAGAAGACCAGTTGTTTAATTACTTGAATTTAGTCGATAACATTTTAAAATCATTCTATATTTCATCAACAGAATCGGCAATTTCTTCTTTCTTCCGCGAATTGTTTGTCTTTAAAACATCTTGAAATACCCTTAATTTCTAGGAAGAATTCTAGGAGGCAGATTGTAGAAGCAATATTCCTGTAGCTCCCAATAGTAACAGACAGGAGTTGAAAATGTAGTGATTAAGAGGAGCCTTAAGACATGTAACACAATGAAAGGGATGGGGAAAGGAACAATAGAAAGTGTTGTGAATAAGAACAAGCCGGAGGCAAGATTTCGGTGTCACCCAAGCTGTCTGACGAACAGAAGCAAAATGTCAATACTTCTGTACGATTCCAGCTCGTACAGCTCGTACAGCTCGCTGATATAGCATTCAGTTTTGAAATATATTACTTGAAGAGGTAAGGCATTATTTTGTGGCTGGTGCTATAGTTCTTCGGTTATTTACCTTATGTAACATACTATAGCATGACGCCTAAGCCTATTCACATACGGAATTAAATCTCTCTTGTTCTCTGGGGATGCTCTTTAGACTCGTCTGAATACTTCACAAGGAAAATTTTCATATGCATTATCGCTCTATCTTCTGACAGATATACAACTATTATGTATATATTTTTAAATCTGATGTGAAACACATAACTTCCTCTGCCCAAATAAAAGTTTTGCCTCTAATGGCCGGTTTCTATAAACTCGCGATGCACAGAATTTACACAATTTACACAAGAATAACACCACACAAACACAAATAATTTAAAGATAGCAATCACTTACACTTGTGACGAGTTTCTAGATAAATGTCCTCTAGGTAAATATGAAAATGACAGAAAAAATGTTCCTACAAACTCGGGCTAGATCTGTCCAAGGGTAAATCTTTGGGTTAATTTGTCCTTTCATGGATGGCTGGATAAAATTTAACCTTTCATAGGATCAATAACAATGAGAATCAAGCCTTCTGAATTAAATTAACTGTACAACTCCAAGGCCTTGCTCATTATACCATTGTAGGTTAAATGGAACTAATTTATCCATGGGTAATTTACCCATAGGTAATTCACAAGTTTGTAGAAACCGGGCATTAGTATAATATATTATGTATGACATACCCTTCATGTGAATTGGTTGTAAAAATGAAGAAAATGATGGATTATAATGATCTTATTTACGACAGGAAAATAAATGTTTTAGGTTAATGTAACAAGCAGGCAAGAATTATACATTTTCTTTGTTAGGGTATACAGACTGGTATCTAATTTATTATTTTTTAGATTCTATAAGGCTAACAATCGGCCACAAATTAGCCTAATTAGTCTATTTGTAAGATATGTAAAATCGTAGACCCTTTATTCTTGTGAGTTATAAATACATTATTATAAACAAATAACACGTGTTGCTTATAGTCATAAATATAAAAAAATATAAACATAGTTTTGTACTTTGCTTATCGTTTTGTATCCAATTTTAGATACCAGACTATTTTATTCGACAAATACTACAAATTATAATTTTACTTTCTTTAATTTCACTCTATTTCAAAAATAAAACATTAACACCATTAAGCTTCCAGCTCATAAGAACAATGCACAGAACGCTAAAATAAAATAGCTGCTTTTTTTGCAGAATATAACTTGGCTTCTAGTGTTGTAGACCATTTAATGCCTGTTTAATGCCTATATTCGAAAATTCTTGATGATGTGAACTTAGGACGTACTAAATGAGCCAATAGGCTATTATTAAGGATTGGGTGTCAGTTTTTATATTAAATGCATGATTTATTTCATTTTGTATTATACGTTTGTCATCCAATACTTTGGTGCCGGTGATACACCTGGCAAAGCCCCTCCTCCCTTTAAAAAATACTGGATATCGGCTGTGTATTGCGGGTTTTCTAGTCGTTGTTGGCAGGCGGTGCTGCAAGGAGAAGCAACCAAGGAATTCTGAAGCATTTTCTGTCGACTTTGTATTGCGGGTTTTCTAGTCATTAGTAGCAGGCGGTGCTGCAAAGATAAGCGATCATGGAATTCTTAGGATATTGGAGGATCCAAGGGGAGTGCTGTGAGGGCTGCCGCCCTCTTTATCATCTCAAATGGTAACTTATTATATTACTTTCATTTTTAAACATATATGCTGATAAGCATTAAGGAACCACATAATGCATTCTTTTGAACTTTCATTGTAATTTAATTTACCTACATTATTATAGAATCTGTTCACCATCCTTAATAAAATTAGAGACAGAGAAATTACGTCAACGATAAATAACATGGACTACAAGGAGCGATAGTGTGTAATTTCTGTAAGGAACTTATTAGCAGTCAGCTGATCGAAGAACAAAATGAATTCTATTCGGTAGTTATGTCGTCTGCCGTCGGTTGGCCTAAGTGTCAGGATGTGAACTAATTTCTGTCCGACAAATACTACAAATTACCAATTTACCTTTTTAAAAATTCCACTTTTTCTCTAAATAAAACATTAAAACTAATAATAACCTCCCAGAAACGACCCCATAAGAATAATGCACAGAACGCTGAAATAATATAGTTTTTTTATTTATTATTATTATTATTATTATTTTTATTTTTTATTATTTTTTTTGGCATAACACAGCGTGGCTTTTAGTGTTGTAGACTATTAATTGCCCATGTTCTAGGGTGTATTGCCTGATTCAAAACTTCTTGATGAAGTTAATTTAGGAACCAAATGAACCAAATGAACCAATAGGCTATTATTAAGAATTGTGTGGCAATTTTTGTATTGGATGCATTTATTTTATTTTGTATTGAACGTCTGTCATCCAATACTTTGATACCAGTGATTCACCTAGCATAGCCCCTCCTTTAAAAAAATACTGAATCCACTACTGAATCATGACATTGTTAATTTGAGATTGCAATGTTTGAGGGAAGATTACGAACAAACATCGATTTGATGAGAAGAAAGATTCCGGAGTGGTTAAGATCCCAATAAATGAGATTATCCAATTGCAACATCTCTGTAAAATTCTACTTTTTATAAAGAGAAAGTTGTTAGTAAAAAATAATTTTGTTACGAATCTTCTCTGTACGTACTTCTCTCTTCCCACCCTCCACCTCTCACGCTGTTTCCTCTCTCTCACATACATTTTGAAATATGCAAATGTGAAACAGTTGGCAGTTATTACCGCTGTATGTTATAAAATGATAAAGATAAATGTCATTTTTAATATCCCTTCCGGAGTGTGACATGTTCATTTAGATGGTATAAATCTATTTTGCAGAACGGCCATTGACAAGTGCGTCGTGCTGTGACGTCATAAGCACGTGTGATAACGGCAAGAGGGGCGTGGCCTCCGCGGGCTGGACCACGCCTACTACCGGCCATCACCACCAGCCTGGCCCAGCCACCGGACCCGTCATCCACAGGAGGTGAGTGGTGATACCAGCAATATGGTGAACGGATGATCTCGGGGATTTTCGCATGGCATGAAGTGCATGCTGGCGTTTAAGGCTAAATCACAATACTATGCATTTTGTGGTAAAAAAGAGAAAATTTTCAGAAAAGTTTTTTTTATATATATTTTTTATATTTTTATTTTTATTTATTATTATTATTATTATTATTATTATTATTATTATTATTATTATTATTATTATTATTATTATTATTATTATTATTATTATTATTATTATTATTATTATTTTTTTTTTTTTATTTTTTTTTTAAATCCAAAATTGTCTTTAATGTATAAATGTATTGCCTGGGTGGCGCAGTTATTATCCCGTTGGCTTTCTGTGCCCAAGGTTGCGGGTTCGAACCCGGCCCAGGTCAATGTCATTTAGGCTATGTGTGCATACATGTGACAGGCCCATGTCAGTAGATTTACTGGCATGTAAAAGAAATCCTGCGGGACAAAATTTCGGCACACCGGCGACAGTAGCAGTACATCTCCGTCGTTAAACAACCGTATACCAACCAATTTATTTGTGCATATTTCAGCCCTTTCAGAAGTTGAGGCGTTAGGTTTCAATCCCCTGCACTCTGGTTAAATCACCCTGTATTTAATAAAGTATAAAACAGGTGAATGTGCATGCATTAGCCTATGCATGAATTCTATAAAATGCCAAAACATGCTAATATGCACGGAAAAAAGTATAGTTGTTTGGAATCAGTAGGCCCTAAGTCATGAAATCGATATTATGTCTAGTAAGTTTGAGAACTGTCCACCGTTGTGGCGTAGGGGATGCGTTCGCTCCTCTCACGCAGCGGGCCCGGGTTCGATTCCTGAACGGGTCTCGGAGGTGGCCCCGGCATTGGGCTGATCACTCATCCGGGAGGCCCTCCATGTCCTTGTCTGGTCAAAAAGTATGTATGTGATCCAACGCTAGGGTATAATCCCTCTCCCGACAGGTCGTGGCCCTGTAAGGCCCGGGTGGCTTGGGTCGCTTAAATCCTAAAAGGGAGAGGTAAAACTAAGATAAAGACAGAAAGAAAGATAGTTTGTGAACTGTAACAAGCTTATATAAAAACACGCATTTGCATAGAAATCCTGTCTTTAATAATAAAAATAGAATGCGAGAGGGGGGGGATGATTAAGCCTGTTTATGATTTAGACCTGGAATTAGTCATATAGGATCTGTTATCTGTCTTCCTAAATCCCAAGGTAAAAAAGTGTTCTGTTCTCAGCAGTCGAGAAAGTAGTGAAATTTCTTATCTCGATTTAAGATAAGGTTTACGCGAAATAAATTTTCTGCATTATATTCACTCTTAACCGAGAAAAACGTGCCTGTTTTCGAAGAGTTATGGTGCTCGACGAAGACGTGTATGAGATCATGAGAAGCTTATGATGGGAGTAAGATGGGAATGAAGAATACGTGCTGGGTCAACTTAAAGTGACGTGAACGTGAAGCGAAGTGAATCAATAAGCGCCTTCCTGTGCCGCAACACACCAAGCACGGCTGCCATGTGGCTTGCAGCATCCCAGGCGCCTCAAACACGTAATATTTTTAGGCCAGTGTCTTCTGCCCTGCGGTGTTTTCATGTAGTCTTTGCTTCTCTGTTAAAACGATTTATATGAAAATTAAGAATGTAAGAAATGTTAATACAGGGTGTCCACTGGTCGGGAAAATCCGGGAAAAGTCAATAAATTTGTTAAAATATCCGGGAAAATTCGAAAAATTGCAAAGTGGGATCAAAAATACTTCTAGACAATAATAGGCCTATATGAATGTATATTCAATTTATTTTATTGTTCCTAATTTTTGTATCCTAAGTAATTATTGTTTGCAATTACTTTTGTTACTAAAAGTTTTTCTTATTTAAAGTATGTATAATCCTATAATTTTTCTTACACAGTTATTAGAAAATGCTTCATATTTTGGTCGGGAATTTCTCAAATGATCAATGAAATCAGGGAATAAGCCGGGAATTTCTTCAGCATTACTTGGTGGACACCCTGTAATAATTTGAATCAAATTAGTTCAAAGCATGGTTTGAACTGGAAATAAACTGTGGTAAAAAAAAAAATAAAGCTACCAGAATTGATATTATGCTATACCGAAGGCTCGCGGTGTAGTAAAACGTTTTATTAATGATAATATTATAGGAAAAAAATTCCTCTGACACTAAGATTTGAACCCAGGACCTTTGGCTATCCGTGCCAATGCTCTACCAACTGAGCTAAGCCAGAGTTCACGTCATAGCTCCATAATAAACCGCTCTCCTATGACTGATTGCCCTTAATGTTCTACCTCACTAACAGACAAGTTATGTCATATGTAGTATTGTGAGGCACACTAATTAGTGATTTTTGTGATCGGGCTTCCACTGTTATTGTACAGTAACATTCAAGATAGATATATGCGTATGCATTCTTGAACCACAGATTATTGTCTCTGTTGGAAATTACATGATAATATTACAGGAGGAAAATTCCTCCTGTGATGGGTTCAAATCCCAGTGTCAGAGGATTTTTTCTCTTATAGGCCTAATATTATCATCTAACTTAATGTCCAGCAGAGACAATAATCTGTGGTTCATGAATGCATATGGATATATCTATCTGATTTATTAATATCGCTTTCAGGAGTAATTTGTTGCTATGGATGTTTGGCATTTGGAATGACAGAGATAATCCGCTGTATATTCTGAAGACTAGCTGTGCTTAGAATATAGTTTACAGTTCTGCTTTGAGGGAATTCAGTTATAACTTCGTCTACTGCTTACTCGAATAGCAGTTCCCATCATCTGCTTCTATTCCACTTAATCCTCTTTTCGAAAACAAGAACTGACTGTAATGGACATTCATTGAAATCTGAAAAGGTCAGGGGTAACACTGAAGGATTAAGGATGTTTATTTTTATACCACTATAATAATTCCGGGGTGCGCGGGCAAAGAGAGTTAAGTCCACCATCATAAAAAATTGAGATATGTCCATAGAGTTATAGATAAAAATGTTCTCTACATTTGTGTTAAGTCCAGTAAGTCATAATCAAAATTGTACGGTAGTTATGGATGTGTTCCTCATGGGTTTATGTTGGGCTGGTATAGTGTGTTAAGTCACTCTAATTCTCAGTAACAAGAAAGTGGACTTAACTCTCTTTGCCCGCGCACCCCGGAATTGTATCCCTTCCCTCGAAGAGAGAAAAAAGAAGTGTTAATTTGTTAATCTAATGCACCAAGCATTAAATGTAACAACATTTTTATTAATACAGTACAAGGATGTCCACAATTTTGCACTGAACATGCACGGTTCGTAATTTAATCATCATGCTTACTGCATGCACTAGAAATGCGGCTAATACAACGGTCCCAAAACTGTATAGGCCTACTAGGTAACCAACTACCTGACTTTCGCGAACCTCAATCTAAGAGGCGGACTTTAAAAAAAGATCCGCATTTAGTTTTGGGTAATATAAAGCCTCAAGTAGACCCTAATAGTATTTTAGTTTATAGGTATCTATATAGGTTGTAGAATATTATAGATTTATTTGGTACCGGTACATCACATAACGTATTTATCTTAGGCCTATAACAGAAAAGCCACAAATTATTTACACTTTTTCGGGTGTCATTTGAGCTGTTAGCTGCTTGAAATCTGTTAAGGCAGCTCGCACAAGTTCACTTCTTAAGTGCTCATTTCTTAAAATAACTCAATACTTAGATTTGATGAATTTAGCTGTTGAATACAATGACTCACAATAATAGGTTGTCCCAAAAATGGAGGTAACTCATTTGGCATATTCTTTTAATCTTTGATCATTTTTTTTCTAATACTTTTCTCCATCCTTGAATGATTAAATAGTCTCTCAGTTTTAATTTATTCTCTTGAATCTCCACTTGTTCCTACTCTAAAGCTGCCAAGCTCCTTGAAACGGAGCAACCATTCTTCTTTACGTCAACAAGAAATTGGTTTTTATTTACAATTTGTGTCAGGATTTCTTGAAAAGCCAATTAAGAAGAGCCGCATGCGGCTCGGGAGTCGTACAATGGCCACCCTTGTTGTATACCCTTCAACCAAACAATTACTGTTGGATTTCTGCAATTTGAATATTTACAGTAGACCAGAAAGTACCAACATAACTAAATAACACAGAAGAACCAAATGCTTTCTTGAAAATGAAATATTATTTGTATATTATTCCTGCCTATGGTAGATGACACAGCGGTCGGATAGTGGGCCTAGTCCCATAGGGGATGTAGCGCCACGGAGTTTAGTTTAGCTTAGTCTCTGTAATGGGAACGATTTTATAACTGAATGTGATGCGAAGCATGATTTGGCGTTCATCTCCATGCCAATTACTTATTCGGGATTTGTTTTCGTAATAGAAAACAGTTGTTGACGTAATGTAGGCCTATAATAAGAGTTATTAATTGTATTACTTTTCCAGCTAATGCATGCAAAATCGGAAAAAGGTCCTGTAGATTGTCCGTCGCAAAACTAGATTGAACTGGCTTTCAATCTTCGTTTACTACAAAATATTTCTAAAAAAATCCTATATAGAGAAGTGGCTTTCTATAATGCTTGATTTAGTTATTCTCCGACGTCCTACGCCTATCTTCTTCCTAATTTTAATGTTAAAATGAGGTCATATTACCTTTCAAATGTTGGAAAATGATAGTGTCAATACGATTGCTTATAGGCCTGCAGCAAACTTTAAAGAAATGCTTTTTTTTCTTGACCTATTTATTCGCATAAAAAAACATCCAAACTTGATCCTCTCTGCCTTCGGATTTCTCGTTTAAACTCATAAAGTAGCACCTCATAAAATGACCGTATTAAATTGGAAAGTAGGCTGAAGTTGCCATAAAAGAGAGCGAAGACAGTTCAATGCAGATCAGAGGTCCATTTTATGGGAACTTGGAGTGTATATGTGGGGCTTATTGATTGCCTTGCAATTTCCCAGTTATTGCTAGGAGACGCAATTACACCGCCTCCTTGAGAGTCTGATGAAGCTCTTTGAGAGAAATGCATCGAGTTACTCTGCTTATCCCCTGCCTTGTCGTCCCCAGCAAGCTGAGTGTCTTGGTTATTTAGGGGAGCAGTTAGCACATGGAGATGAGGAATTGAGTGATAGCCGAAGTAGAAAAATTTCCACCCGATCCGCGAGAGAAAAAAATCCTCTGCGCAAATAAAGTATGTTTAAGATATATGTATACTTTTTATCGTGTATGGCATTCTCTTCATGTAAATTGGTTGTAAAAATGTTGTTACATCGTACCGCATCCCCGAAGGATACACAACCCAAATAAAATCTGATTAATGCATTCACGTAACTTTCTTTATTCTAGCGTGGGCAATACACCTTTCTCACTTCACACTTTCATATAGAATAAGAGGCCGTACTGCAAAGAGCGCTTATTCAGTTGTTTACGCCCGACGGAAAGCTTTAATTTTAATGAGGCAAGACTGAGTTTCTACAAACAGTTGGTGACCCCCTTTAAAGAATCTTTTGCGAAAAAATGCTTCAAAGGAAAGTATAAGCACTGCATATTCAAAATTTAAACAAAATCCTTGAAGCCATTTTCGAGAAAGTCTCGAAAAACTAAATTTTTGTAATGTAAAGTGGCATTAAAAGTAAGAGAAAGCCGTAGCGAATCTTCGTGTCACATTTCCAGAAAATACATAACCCAAATACAAAATTTTATTTTCATCCTATATTTCGAATTGAATTTCGGGGTTGAAACACAATGCTTCCTCTACCTATAGTAGGTTCTCTCATTCTCTACAGTGAAATCATTCATGTCGTTAGCCTTAGCTGTGTGTCTCGGATGTCCATGTGTCTACCAAGTTGAGGATCCTAGGTGCTTTACCTTCCTGTACTTCGAAGCTGGTCTTGAGCGTTCAGACATTCCTGCCATCTGTTGGCGTGAGCTTAAGCAATGTGTCAATAGATGGCGGCATACGTTCAAAAGGAAAACGGCCTTAAGTTTTAATTCATACGGACACGAGGTGAGTAGAATTCGATACTGTGCACTGTTATAATTGGCAAAATAATTTGCCCTTAAGAGGAGTGTAATTTTTTATAAGTTCTTTAAAAATTCGAACATATAATACACACATTTATTTCGTATCTCGCGAACAGAGTATTGCATCAATTGCTCTATCTTCTAAGGTACAGATAAGCTCGTCTAAAAAAGGGTGTTTGCCACTTTGATGGCACGTGGACCGCAAGGTCTGTGGGGTATGGCGATCAAGACATACCCAACACACAATTTTTGTTTAAGAGGGGCAGTTGGCTTGCCTTTGGCACCGGCGCCCCCAATATTTGTTTCATTTCACATTCATATAATTATAATTAAAAGGTCTCTCCAGATTATGAATGTACGCCTGTACAGAATAAATAGCTTTACTTTGTCAGCGGTAAACAGATTATATAATTTTTAAGCTGTGATAGCCCATCGCTACCTAAAATTATCCTCAAACTATTTATATGAATAAGAATAAAGGAGCATTCTGAATGGTATTAAATTTACCAATCCTGTACAGTGGCACGGTGTCTATGCAAGCTCAACACTTTTAGGTTACTATTGTTATTTACCTTTCGTTTTAATAGCAGCTTTATGATTGTCAAAATCAGTGTTCAGCCATGTTTATGGTTCCTTTCAGTTACAGACTTGCAGAATTATTTATTGTAATGTCTATGGAAGCCAAGTTTGTTTTAGAACAATCCATACAAGTGATCAAGAATAACAGGAAGATGGAATTTGACCAAATAGGGGCAATATTTGTTTTCGTAAGGAGCAGCTAGAGACTGAACATTTCAAAACTTATTTGAATCTATGCAAATCTTAAGAAAAAACAGTAAGGTGCAACGTGTTGCGAGCAGTGTAAAAGAATACCGTCGATGAAGAGCGAATAATCACTTATGTTTATTTATACACGCGGGGTGGGGCAACTATTTTTCATTTTAAAGAGGTGGCATTATTTTAAGATTTTGAAATATACGAATGAAAAGGCATGGTATGGAATGTGTATGTGTAATGCAGATTATTAAAGGTACTAGATGTAGACAGTGAAGGAAAAAGACACGCATAAACATCCATACGTGACTGCATCGTGCCACTTTAATGTTCTGCGTTAGTTGGAAGCATGAAAGCACACATACCCACTCCAGATCCCTTCAAGTTCGTTGCGGATGAACATTATTCTCCAAAGCTTCCGTAAGCTCCTAGTGGTATTCTCTGGCGTTTCTCCCTCGGATAATGATTGTTTTGACGTAAGAATACTGTTCATATCTTGTTATATCCATTCTGCACGGCGGGTAACTGAAAACTAAATTACCGTCGCCTCTATTCGTGAAACCGTACTTCAAATTCTACCAATTGATGTTTCCATATACTAGAGATCCCTCACTCTCCCGTGACGTATGGCATGGTACCATCACCTTATTTTGAGAGAGGAAAAAATAATAATTTCCATGACTTATGCTACATCCCTTGTATATATTTATTATGGACCTATTCTCCTATCTCAAAAGACAGATAATTGTTTTTAATTATGTTTTGTTATGATTCTTTAAATGCATTATACATGTGAACGCCTATTTTTTCATTGAGTTTTAAGCATTTTAAATTAGACATCGATTGCGAGGAAATACAACATGAAAAAGGGACATTTTTACCAGCAATGCGGAAAAGTCAACCAAAAAGACCAGGAAACTTTGGTTCCAAATAACCTGAGTTCGTTGTTTAGACTATTCTATGCTTTTATTTCCGTTTATTTCATAAGAAACTAAATTTTCAAGGAAGCATTTTATTTTTCAGAACCCGATAATTAAACGTTATTTGTATAAGGGGATATGTCATTCATCTGTAATCTAAATTGATATTTCTTTATTTGAAGTTATTACTTTTACTAATTCCTTATAAGTCTATGTTGAGTGTGAACTTAATTTTGATGAAATCAGGCTTTAAATTTAATTCCTAATTTCGCGAAACTCATTTTCTTACCCAATTAAACCTACAAACGCAAGATTGCGATATCAGAGAGAGAGAGAGAGAAAAAAAACTGATGTGAAATTCACACAACTCCCTCTGCCCAATATAATGTGCCTTTTAGTGTACCGGTAATATAATTATTCATGTAAATTGGTTGTAAAAAATGAAGAGAATGTCGTTACCACATCACATCGCATCCCCGAAGGATACATAACCCAAATAAAATCTGATTACTCTCGTAAATTGCTTTACTGCAAGCATGACCAATACATTTTCCTCACTTCACATTCTGATATAGAACAAGAGAGAGTATTGCAAAAAGCACGTATTCAGAGTGGGAGGTTTATAGCTACTCTTCAGATAATTTCTTCGAAAAAAAAAAATTCAAATAAAAGTTTAAGCTCTTAGTATAAGCACCCCAATTGTAAAATTTAATCAAAATCGTACTTGCTCTTTTCGAGAAAATCGCAACAAACAAAATTTTCTTCATGTAAAGTTCCCTTAAAAATAAGAGAGTCGTCACCAATCTTGGTATCAAATCCACAGAAGGTACCTAACCCAAACACAAAGTTTTGTGTTCGTACGATTTTCTGTTACAAGAAGCGGCATTGCAAAGAGCGCGTATTCAGTGGATGGCTTATAACTAGCCTGCAGAGAATATTTTCTAATATATATTTCAATTAAAGGTTTTAGCTCTTGGTATAATCAAGACATCTGCAAATTTTAAATAAAAATGTTACAGCCGTTGTCGAGAAAATCGCGAAAGACGAAAATTTCTTAATGTAAACTCCCCTTTAAAATAAGAGAAACGTGTTGCCAATCTTCGTGTCACATCCTCAGAAGGTACCTGACCCAAATATAAAATTTTGTTTCCACGACTTTCCGTTCTGGAGCTAGGCTGTTCACACACATCCATACAGATACAAATGCGTGTTTCCGAAAATAGTATTTTTGGATTCAGGGGTCCTCAAAACGTGTATTTATGTTAAAGCCATATTGTTATTGATGATAATGATTATTCTAGCTTGTAGACCTATACTTGAAAAAACACAACTTTGATCAGTACACAGTAACAGTGCAGCTGCCACCACAGAGTGCAACAACAGTAACGTACTAAAGATAACACGAAGTTTGCCGTGCGGAATGCCTAGTCGATTGGTAGCAGGCGCATCCATGAAATTGTATTTCGGTACATCTGTTTCGGTGTGTCAGAAATTCTTCGTGCGAATGCAAGCGATGTTTTGCTTAGGGGAGAGGGAACTTTTAAATTTATCAAAATACCAATTTTATTTTATTTTATTGCTTAATTTCATAGTTTGAATCGTGCTTTATGAAAATATAAATGCATTTTGAACCTTAAGCCTATTTAAAGGTTATAATGACAGCTTATATTATAGGTTATTTATGGGCCAATAATCTATTTATATTATAGGCCTATTTTGTCCTGTTCTGTGACTTATGTAATTGTATATTCCTATTTATGACTAAAAACAATTAACATAGAATTAATCGATTGTAGATTATATAATGCAAGGCCCTTGGTGAAAGGTGGATCAACAAACAGTAACCTAAAACTTGAAAGTCCTTTTCGGTAATGTTGATTTTTTATAGACTACGTACCTTTTCTCTGAAACTATTCATCCCAGAACATTGAAATTTTTACAGTTTATTTATGTGTATAAGAACACTTTGACATTTTTAAAATTTCCTGGAACCAATATTAAGGCTAATGATAAGATTTTTCATTTCAAAATTTGAAAAAAATAAGGCTAATCATTAAAATAATTCTAGATGCTTAAAGTGCCTCTTAAGATATGTCACTTTGTAGCTAAGGTGTGTAAATGTAAGTGGAACATTTTATTTGACCACTATTTACAGTTCTTGAGACGAGGTACAGTGAAATTGACAAATTTAAATGTCGGAGATAGAAGGTACCTTCTCCCATTAAGGAAGTTGCATCGGTTTAAGTCTTCAGAAAGCATTATAGAACTTTTTCTTGTAACTAACTTGAGTTCCACTCAAATGAAATGTTCCCATACTCCTCCCCCATTTCACCGCTCACCTGGGCCTGAGCGTTGATCATAGATTAACGTGTGTATTCAGGCATGAATTCAAACATATGAGAGGAACACAGGTGATAAGGAGATTCGTTGCCAGCTTTAAATAACAATAAATGTTGATAGAACAGAGCCATATTAACAATTTTGTGGATTTAAAATGCGGAAACTCTGCCTTCTCAATATAAAATGTATAAAATGTTAAAAATCAGATATATTTCGGCAAACAGTAAATGTTTTATTTATCAGTCCACTGAAGACTATTTTAAATCTGAATACAACATAATTTCAGTCAGTGATTGGGCTTATAAGTTAAGATGGGATCCAATGGCACTATTCCTAAATTCTTTACCAACTTTGCAAAATATTTTAAAATCCCTGCTGCTACTACTACAGCCTTTTGGCACTGAATGTATCTTGAAGTAATCTACATAACCAGTCATATGCACCGCATGACTAAACAGTGTACGTCGTTGAACAAAATTGTATCTTGTCTTGTAAAGTTTGTACCACTAATATGTCTGACATGTTTAAACACTTTCTATTTTTAAAAGAGAATTGTACAGCTTTCCCGTGTCATTTTGACAACAGGATAATGCTCTTTCGGCCTTGAATAAATAAAGACGGGCCCTATCGTCCCCACAGAGCCGTAGAAGTCCTCGGATCACAAGTTGGGGACCACTGAGAATATATTACAAAATATTTAATAAATAAGGAAAAGTTTATTTGGTATACTTTCTATAGAAACTTGTTCAAGACTATTTCCCTCTCCAGAAAAAATCGTAAGAATGATTTTAATAAAGTTTTCTCATCAAAAGATAAAGGGAAAAGTTGAAGTACTGCAAGGTTTTATGTAAGACTTATGGTAGGCGTGGCCGAAGTTTTTATTACCTTTACCATCTTGAATGAATTTTCCATTTCCACATGGTGAGCTCCACCCTAGTTATCAAGCATGGAAGATATAAAGCTGCTTATTATATGATGCTATCGATTTAATGACTTTCCCAGCTAGTTGTTACTTCCTCCACAGGTTTCAGAAGTACTAAAGGTAAACGAAGTATTGTATTCTACCCTAAAATTCGATGTCTGTTTTTCAACATTCATATAATTTAGAGGTCCCAAAAATCCAAATGAATACTATTTTAAGAAATGTCTTTTCACTCGTGTGTTTTGCTGATATCATAGCTTGAAAACGACAAATGATAGCAAAACTAAGTTTTATATTTTTGCAAAATAAAATGCACTACTAAAACAATCAGCTCAACACTCTTCATTTTGAGCTGCCTAGGCCTTTCGATATTCGGGCATCTTTTCGGGTTGAGAGGCGATGGGCTTTTACCTGTCCCTCTGCCCTCTCTCAGAAAATAAGCGTAACAAAATTAACATAGGTAACGAGTTGCATTAACTATTAGAAATTAAAATTGCTTTTTCTTGTGATGTTGTCATGCTGATAAAATAATTCAAATCTTTGAAAAAGTTTCGTTAAAAACAATCACTTAAACACATTTTCAAGCTTCTTGCTTTTTCTTGAGTCTTTCCCGTTGTGTATGCCGAGCAAGGTTCTTCTAGCTGTGATGATTATAGTTGATTTCCATAGCCGCAACTGATAATATTTTTGTGTTAACTGTTTTCCGGAGATGTACGAGGCATGTCTTTGAATTTCCCTCATTCTTTACATGAAGAAACAACTTTTTTCGCTGTATTCTAGAAAACTGGTCCAGCGGTGAGGAGTGTGCGCGGTTCAGAAGTCATTATTCGAAAATATTTTTATACAGCTGAATTGAAGTATTTTATATATAGCCTATATATATAACTTATGCGCGCGTGTGTATTCGAATACTTTGTTATAATATATTAAAATATTCTAGCGGTTCCCAATATACTTTGTCATAATGGTAGCCTCCTTATGGGAGAAGACTAGGGCCCTTTTCCGCGTACCAACAGGAACCCGGCAATTTCTGGGTCATTTTGAAAAATACTGAGGACCTCTTCGAGGATCTCACATGCATCCTCATTGTTCTATAGAGCAGTGCTTCATCAAAGCTGCGCCATTGCACACTTGCAGTGTGATAATAATAATAATGATGATGATGATGATGATGATGATAATAATAATAATAATAATAATAATAATAATAATAATAATAATAACAACAACAAGCAGGAAATTACAAGAGTGGCAGGCATAACAGAGACAGGTGGGTTTGGGGCGAGATGCCAGGGTACCTGTATACAGGTTGCGAAATTTCGCGGAATCTGAACTAGTCCGAGCTGTCAGGTGTCCAGCAGGGTTTTGAAGGAGTAACTGTGTCGAAACATTAATATAAATCTTGTTACGCCGTGACTTTAAGGAGAACTCATATCAAAGCGTTGCAGCAGTTCATCCGTATCCCGGCCCTACGTTATTCTCAGGCTATGACTGCGTGCTAAAAATGTAACACGCATAAAAAATTCGCGAGCCCCTAGAAGCAAGCCTTAGATGGCAACAAAGTCGTGGGATAAGATTCTCTTAGAGATAACAATTTCATTTATGGTTGCTCCTTCAACGGGTTGGGCGGGTAATTTTCCTGTAAGCATTTTACATGTAAAATAAATGTAAAATTTGCAGGGTAAAAAAACATTTTTTAGACAGCTTGAATTAAGAGCAGAAGTTCAACTCTAGACATACGAAGTAAACGTTGCACATTATCACACTAGTGCTACAAAATTTTATGCCACTTCATGGTACCAGCTTTGGTATCCGTCACATGGATAAAAAAAAAAGTAAATAACAAGTAAAAAAAAAATATATATATATATATATAGTCAGTTTGGATAAAATATTTAAAATGTTCGCCTTCATTAAGCCTTTCTAAATATTAAAATGTTCACGGTGGTCACAAAAATCACAGGGAATAGGTCTACTTGTGTTGCAGTAATTGTATTCATCAAAATAACAACAACCAAGAATTCACAAAGAAAACGCAAGTATCAATTTGACTTGGTTTTTTGTGGTTTCCCCGTTTTTTAAAAATATTTATTAATTTTTTATTTTGTTATTGGCCAATGTGAAATTACCCAGGGTCCCTGAGCCGTAGGCTATACCCATAGACAAGCTACAAGTTTTACATTTACAATTTGTATGTACAATTATTAGTCAACTGTTTCTTTTCACTTGACTGTGAAGTGTTTCTTTCGTCCTTTGTTACAAACACAATTACAGTCCTGAATATACAAAAAAGTGAGAAAACAAAAATGATACAGTTCTTCGCACTACACTTGTTTTTCCGTCTTCAGTCTTCCTCGTCCTGCTCTCGCCTGTCATCAAGAACTTTCTGTGCAAAAGTTTGGTTTCCCCCGTCGTAAAGTCAAATGCCATGACTTATAACCGCTATTTTTTCCTGTATCGTATTCGTTAAAAAATTAATATCAGTTGAAATTAATACACTCCATAAACACATCAATAGGCATTTTAACATGGCCTCCTTATATACACACATAACCTGACTCCTGATTATAATCTTGATGTTCAAGCGAGTATAGTAAAGCTGAATTAAGTATTAAAACATGAAATATTTATTAATATTTTACGAATGTTAACGCCTGTCTAAAATGTAGTGTTTGATACACCTGGTAAAATGAATTAATTTCATTCGTAGGATTGCTTCACTCGCCCTAATGGGCTCGTTCCGCAAACATGCATAAAATCCCTCTTTACCATTTGTATTGTAAATAACTGTTATACACGCGATGTAATAAACAAACTTTTAATTGATTTTGTCAATATAAACACTCGTGACATTATTATTTGTACTGTGTTTATATATTGTAAATTCTATCGATGTTTATAAAATACTCAGTGCAATGCAAATTGAACTGAGTTGAAATGTCACAATTATTGTTCTTTGAACATTAAAAAACCACATGTAGGCCTACGTTATAGTAGTGTGATTCATAGCTAGTAAATACACTTTACTGCTTACTTTTTAACTTCTTGCTTCTGTTAAACCAATGATTTTGGATATCAGTCTTTATATTTTAGTTTTGGAGGCTTGTAATTTTTATTGTTTAAATTGGGCATCGGCGGGTTTCAATTACAATCCTTGAACTATATGTGGAATTTTAAAAATGGAATAAAGTTCCAGGCCCCAAGAGTTTTTTTTTTTTTTTTTTTTTACGTATTTTACATTTATTAAGTTAATTAATTTTCAAGCGTATTTTTCTTAGTGTAATGTTGCCAGTCTTATAAAAATCCGAGCTATTGGATAACACTCCTGATTAGCCGCGAAGAAATCATCATTCATTCATTTCATTCATAGTGTTCTACCCTGGGGCAGGCCTTTCATTGCAAACTCAGCATTCTCCACTCTTCCCTTCTCTCAGCCTTGCTTTTTGTGTCTTTGTGTTCTTTTTGTCAATATATTTTAATGTTGTCATAGGATGAATTCATCGAGAAATATTAAAGTTATATGTAGGGATCCTGTTTTAAGACGAATAAACGTTCTTAAATTTCGGTACAAAAGTTGCATTAATTTTGGTGTTATTTCGCCTAACGAAGTACAATTTCTACCTTATTTCACATTAAAACCACGTAAACTTAAAGTTCATGTGGTGAAAAATATTGCAAGAAAAATCATTAAGGAGTCTTTAGGACTTTGGTTTCGTAGATTTATAGATAAGTAATAAATTGAATATTTATTTTTATTAATGTGCACTTACATTTATTCGACTTTCAATAAACAAGAGGTCTTTAAAAATCCTGATTTCTCTCTAATAATACAATTTAATTAAAAAAGAGAAACTTTCGCTAAAAAAAACAAACAAACAAACAAACAAACAAACAAAAACAAAAATGTGCAAAAACTCAGAATTCCGTGTTTTTTTCGTGAGAATAAAATACTATTTTGGCCCAGAAATGTTTGAAACACAATACTTTCACTTTATTATTTTAGTAACTACAATTCGTGAATCCGTACTCATGAAAACTAGGTTTTATGTTATTATTATTATTATTATTAACATTATTAACATTATTGATATTATTATTTTACATTATTTTTGCGTTATTGTACAAAGAATTTAATGTAGGGAATCATGACTTGGCACAGATTTAATGTAGGTTAGCTCATCACATTTCACACAGGTGGACAGTTAGCAGATGTACGTATAAACAGGATTATCAACGCTTTCTTTATGCGTCATCCCGGTATCCTTGTCCTTGCATTCATTCAGGACAAGTATTAATATCAGGCCAGATAAAAACACTGTGGTAATCTGGCTAGTTAGCATACACTCCCGCCTTATAACTGTATTTCTAGGTCTTGGTACATATATTTTACATTCTGAATGGCTCAGAGAAACATGTCTTAAACTTTCATTCGAGCATAAAAAGAAGCAACAGAGAATTTACAAGGGAATACTTACTTTTAATCACAATACATTTCCGTCGTTTTCCTTGAGTTTTGAGAGTACTGATTGTTCTTAAAAAAAGAGTGCGTGGAACGCCACGTGACAGAAGTAAAACTTTATTTAAATTTTCTTTTCAATTTTTGATTATTGGATTTTTTCAATTTTGCATTATTGGACTTTTTAATATTGGGTTTTTGGACTTTTTAAATTTTGGATTTTGGACTTTTTTAATTTTGGATTTTGGACTTTTTAATTTTGGATCGTTGAATTTTTAATTTTGGATTTTTTAAAATTTTCGTTCTTTGAATTGTTTATTTGTTTATTTTTTAATTTTTTAATTTTTTTATATTTAATTTTTTTATTTTATTATTTATTAAATTTTGGATTTTTGGATGTTATAATTTTTAATTTTGTTTTTTTTAATTTTGGAAATTTGTATTTTTTAATTTTGGATTTGCGCGGTAATGAACCTCCGGGTTCCATAAAATAGATAATAGGCCTATACCTTTAGATTGCTTAGGAATTGTCTATTGCCATTGAGGAAGTAAGGTCTGAAAAATTTCCTTTGATTACTCCTAATCATTGAGTTGATTGTTTTCTGTGCAGTCCGCACCGAAACAAGTAAGAGTGTGACTGATTTCGTGACTGATTGTGACTGATTTCGTGACGGTTTTAGTGTGACTGATTTTCCAGATTTACCCTCTACCGCCACTAAAGAAGTTTTACTTCAAAAATGAATAAATAATTATACGAAATTGTAAGTTATTGTTTTGGTATGCCAGCATGTCTACTGTCTTCGTAACGAGTGTAATTCTAATGTGAAACTTCTATTCTCGACACACTGGATAGATCAGAGCATTGTCCCAAGTGTCATGAAGTGATAAGTAAAATGCAGGCATTGCAGGGACGGAAAATACCGTCAAGCTGTAATCCTTAATATTATTCTCTTTGCTACAAAGTAAATATTCTGTTAAAATTTAATGTTTAATTATAATGTGGAATTTAATAACTTTTATCCAGTGATGGATTCAACAAACTTTATTGTTGTTTATTGTAGACATGTCCATTGTCTCCTAAATAGCGTGAAAGATAACTAGTTGACACTACAACTACCTGTTGAATCAGTTTAAATAGTTCCTATCGTGATTGTAGCTATTGGATTAATTACAAACGCAAATGCAGTTCAGCATATCAATGGTGAATATTCATACAGAGTTCTGATTTGCTATGTCATAGCCCATACAAATGCCAGGTTAGGCTGTGCGTAGACTGTAGTGTCGTAACGCAAGACGCCAGGTTACAAGTAGGCCTACTACCGGGTCTATTAATTTATATAACGTGAAATGGAAGAGAAGGCCTTATAGCTCCGCCCCAAACCCCCCGAGATTCTCAGGAAAGGTTTTTTAAAACATCTATGGGAGATAGAGTGCGTGTATATAGTCTGCTGTATTGGCAGAGCCCTATGTGAATTCTGTTTGATAATACCGTTGCCATGGAAACCGAGCCCTTTTTCAGGGGTTTTTAGGGCTAAAAATTGAAAAAAAAATAACGTTTTGGAATTTTCCTGTGGTTTACAGCCTAAATGCTATATGTGTACCGAATTTCAAGTTTTAGCTCATCTGGAGGTGGGCAAACATTAATGTCAGTGACTTAGCCCTTTCCGAGGGTTTTTAGGGCTAAAAATAAAATAAAAATACTTTTTGGAATTGTTATGTAGTTTACAGCCTAAAAGATACATGTGTACGAAATTTCAAGTTTGTAGCTTATCTGGAAGTAGGCAAACATTAATGTCAGTGAGTGAGTCCTTTTTTCAAGGGGTTTTAGGGCTAAAAATTAAAAAAAAAAAATTTGGAATTTTCCTATGGTGTACAGCCTAAAAGCTACATGTGTACCAAATTTCAAGTTTTGTAGCTCATCTGGAAGTGGGTAAACATTAATGTCCGTGAGTGTGCCCCTTTTTTGGGTTTTTAGGGATAACAATTTAAAAAAAATTACTTTTGGAATTTCCCTGTGGTTTACAGCATATAAGCTATATGTGTACAAAATTTCAAGTTTCTAGCTCATCTGGAAGAGGGCAAACATTAATGTCAGTGAGTAAGTCCTTTTCGGGGGGTTTTTAGGGCTAAAAATAAATTTAAAAAATCCCTTTTTAGAATTTCCCTGTGGTTTGCAGCCTAAAAGCTATATGTGTACTAAATTTCAAATTTCTAACTCATCTGGAAGTGGACAAACATTAATGTCAGTGAGGGGCCCCTTTTCTGGGGGTTTTTAGGACTAAATGTTTTTAAAAATAAACTTTTTGGAATTTTCCTGTGGTTTACAGCTTAGAAGCTGTGGGCAAACAGTAATTTCTTTTCTGGGGATATTTTAATGGACTTACGTAGTACACTTCAGATTTGTTGAAAACTATCTATTATCCATAATATATATTTATGCCACTATTTCCTTTAATATTAATATTATTATGACTATTTTTATTACGTAGCTTATTTTTCATAGTTTAACTTCATGTAGGTCATGGACCATAGGTCATATTATGTGTTTATGATCTTTGGGTTTACTGGTAGGTTTGTGTAATAATTTATTCTTGTGCATCTGTTACTATTGTTCTGTGATATCTTATTTTGCAAATCAGGGTCGGCCACGAGGTTTGAGTTGATCCCAGGACCTTTTCCTTCTGCCACCTTGCTAGGATTGTTTTTAGAGTGTTCATCCTACACGGGTATATTACTTTTCATAATAATAAATTAATCGTCGCTTTCTTGTTACAATGGGAAACAAAAAAATGGCGTTATTTATATTGTTTTATTTGCTTTCTATTTCGATTTCTATTTATTTGGCAAACAAAAATGTGTATACGTCAGAAATGTTCTTTTTGATTGTCTGTACAACGTGACTCTGGTAGGTTTTCATGTATCTTCTATCCTATTGGAGATAGCCTTGAAAAAACGAAAATGGAAACTGTAAAATACCCCCATAGTAATTCTTACAGAGAAACGATTATAGCAAGTTATCAGTCATAGAAAGAACTACTGAAATTTACATATTTATAAATCGTTAGATTATTTAAAAAAAATCGAGGTTCTAAAACAGTTTGCACAAGAACTTCCATTAATATGTTAATAATTGAGTCCAGATTCTAGGGGTGGTAATAATAGTGCAAATACAGCAAATACAGTTCAGAGTTTATCTACAACGGGTCTGGATAAACAGACAGATGGACAGACTTAGAAAATTTTATTTTATAGTTTCTCTCGAAAACAGTTCCAGTGATAATGTTCACATTTTATAGAGGGATTACATAATGCAGTACTAAGAGCTAAAACGTTTTATTGAAATATATTGATTAATAACATTATCCGCGATTTAATTAAGCGGCGTTCACTGTAATAAAACATTGACTGGAAATGCATACTGTACAGAATGTCGAGGAATTATAGCTATTTTGTTGAAAGAGTGATTTTACTGGCAACGTTTTCTCATGGAATATGTTTGTTACACATTACTTTCAAGGTGTTCACTGTCGTAATCGTAATTCACTCTCTATATTTCGATAGAAGGACATTATTGTATTCCGTGCTGTATTTTCTGCACTAAAAATGTAATGCGTTAAAGCAGGGTTTGTTCATGCGCCTGCAAGATACGATTAGACCATACGCACTACACCCATGGTGAAGAAGTTGCCGCAGGAGTCGGCAGGGGTTATGCATGCGCCTGCAAGTTACGATTAGACTACACGTACTGCTCCCGTGGTGAAGAAATTGCCGAATTAGTCGGGATGTGTTTGTATTTAAACAGAGGGGCTTGCAGTTCACACCTTGGTTAGATCATTCTGCCCGTGGAACATTCACGGCTAATAGTAATAGCTCATAATAGCTAATAGTAATAGTAAGGCACTCAGATCAATCCGTTGTCCATTTATTTGTTATTTTTAAGGGATGATGAAAGTGTTGAGAGTGGGTTTCCAAACTACTTGTCCTAGAAATTTAACTATAGCAGACTTAATTAAAACAAAAATGAAAAATTAAAATGTATTTTTAATATATAAATTTTTAAGGTAATAATAATTATTGAAGGGCTTAGTTCCGTAAGGGCGTAAGACACAAGGACATAGTTTCGAGAAATCATGATGTATTTAAACAATGTTACCACTCACAAGTAGGTGGTTTAAAGTTTAATAACATTGAAATTGCCTTCGCTGAGGTTCTCGGGAAAGGTTTTTGGAATTTTCCTGTGATTTACAGCCTAAAAGCTATATGTGTACCAATTTTCAAGAATCTAGCTCATCTGGAAATGAGCAAACAATGAGTTAGCCCTTTTTCGGGGTTTTTAGGGCTAAAAATTAAAAAAGTTACTTTTTGGAATTTTCCTGTAATTTACAGCCATAAAGAAATATGTGTACCAAATTTCAAGTTTGTAGCTCATCTGGAAGTGGGCAAACATTAATGTCCTTGAGTGTGCCCTTTTTGGGGGGTTTTAGGGATAGAAATTTAAAAAAATTACTTTTGGAATTTTCATGTGGTTTACAGCCTAAAAGCTACATGTGTACCAAAGTTCAAGTTTGTACCTCATCTGAAAATGGGCAAACATTAATGTCAGTGAGCCGAGCGGAGCCCTTTTCGGGGGTTTTTAGGACTAAAAATTGAAAAAAATATGCTTTTGGGGATTTTCCTGTGGTTTACAGCCTAAATGCTATATGTATAACAATTTTCAAGTTTCTAGCTCATCTGGAAGTGGGCAAATATTAATGTCAGTGAGCCGAGCTCTTTTTCGGGGGTTTTCAGGGCCAAAAATTAAAAAAAAAAAAAATGGAATTTTTCTGTGGTTTACAGCCTAGAAGCTATATGTGTACCAAATTTCAAGTTTCTAGCTCATCTAGAAGTGGGCAAACATTAATGTCAGTGAGCTGAGCCGAGCCCTTTTTCGGGAGATTTTAGGGCTAAAAATTAAAAAAAAATACTTTTTGGAATTTTTCTGTGGGTTACAGCCTAAAAGCCTCATTGACACAGAGGAACGAAAAAATCAAAGCAGCTCTTAATTTTTTTGGTCATCAACTTCCGACCATTTCATACTTAATTTTATAAGTTAATTAAGTTTTCGCTAAATAGTTAAAATAAATATAATTTAAATTCCGAATTCTCTCTATGATAGTTTCATTTATTGGTTAATTAAGATGATAAGTAACTTGTTTATGCCTTATTTGTGTTGTTGCAGGTCTGGGTCGACTCCAGCAGAGGACACCACGTCTGCGGGAGCTCATGGATTGTCATGGAGCAGACGCAGCGCTCGGAGTTCCCGCTCTGACACGGTGAGTAAACTCATTCTTCCTGTACTGCATGAAAACTTGCATTGAATCACTAACAAGGTTCTATGCCGCGTCGGGCACATAGGTGGAAATAATACATAATGCCTACCCTTTGAACTTCTATGTGTTCTGTCCTTTGTGTTCCACCTTCCCAACTAGATGTCTCGTATCCGGATCACGTATTATTAAGTTTCTTTCCTGTTCGAAGAAAGTAGAAAGTAGTGGTAATCGTGAAGAATTGGGAATTTTAAGTTTTAACGGATTTACACGTTTGGGCGTGCCCCTGTCCCTGAATTGTAAAAACGTGTCTGAGGATTCTGTTCGCCTCTTTCTCTCTACCTTTCTCCGTCTATTGTATCCTTATGTTTTAGGCCAGCGTTTCTCAACCTATGGTCCGCGGACCACTGGTGGTCCGCGAAGATGGTGCAGATGGTCCGCAGACATAATTTAAAAATGTAATAGAGCAAGTAAAGAAGTAAAAATTTTTCACACAAAATGGACACTAGATGTCAAAGTTTTTAAAATCTTCGAAAATACAGGTCCTATTGCAAGTTTCCTTACTTTTGCAGTTACGAACCACAGTTTGAAACCCCTGATGCACTGACGTCTGTGGTTCCCTCTTTCATTGAAAACCTTGAAAAATAAGACTTTGTTGGAATTTGTTATTAGAGGCGCTCTCTTAACAAGGGTTTTATTGTTGGAGGGGCCCGAGTGTCTGATACCGGTAAACCTGTGTTATAATTCCTAATTATATTATAAAATTGGCAATAAATG
Organism: Ectobius pallidus; assembly: GCA_964059195.1. Classification (NCBI taxonomy): domain Eukaryota; kingdom Metazoa; phylum Arthropoda; class Insecta; order Blattodea; family Ectobiidae; genus Ectobius; species Ectobius pallidus. The sequence continues at coordinate 50,630,023 of CAXKWD010000002.1, read as the reverse complement.
TTAAAGTCTGTTCAAAATATAATTTTACTGTCAATAGTTTACTTCCAATTCAATAACTGTGTTTCCGTCGATTTAAAAAAATGTATTTAGAATTATTTCGTTATAATAACATATAATTAATACCCCAAATATTAAGAATATAGGCCTACATATAGCCTACTTTTAAAAATGGTATGTAAAATTAGGGGTCCGCAAAATTTTTTTGACATTTTAGAGGTCCTCGGGTTCAAAAAAGTTGAGAAACGCTGTTGTAGGCTACTTGCGCGTTTTTCACAGATGGAAACGACAGTATTTCGGCCCAGAAGTGTTTAAAATGAAAAAAAGATATCTTTTTGTCAAAGATAATAACCAGAGTTAGAATTTTATAGCTGCAATTTCCATATGGAAAACTGAAGGGAAGGGGTGCTGAAAGTAATAAAAGAAAGGGGGGGGGGAAATGGACAAGTAGGTGCGACTAAAACTTACATTCAGGGACAGCAGGCTACGGACAGACTGACTAGTTCCAGTCAAATTAAAAACACAAATTAAAAATTTAGTCGTTAATTGTCAGTGTAGCAGGTGTTCCTTCAGTCGAGCTTTTTCTGAAAGCAGACAGGTTCACAGTTCCCACGTTCTCTGCAAGGCTCACGAGAAGTTAATTGAAAGCTACTCAAGATCTTAGATATTGGAACGAAACCACGGTCAATATAAAATAAAATGGAAGCGAAACTCAAAAGGTATAGGTCGTAAACGATGAAATGTGTTTCAGAAGATTATTAAAAAGCTTCTGTAAAATGAGAGAGAAAAGGGGGATTATGGGTACGGCTGAAGAAAAAAGAAAAAGGTGCTAGAATATTGTCTCCATTCTCAACCAAAGATAGCGTTTCATACTGTTGTTTCATTCTCAGAAGCTCTAATTTTCTCTACGAAAGAAAGGCGTGCAACCTAAAAATCCTAACCGTAGCAATAAATATAATTCGTGTATCCGTCACTCACGAAAATTAGGTATCTCTAGTTACTATACATTTTAAACCTTTACTTGTAGAATCCTTTTGTTACTCATAATATCAATAATGGTACAATCATTTTAATTATTAAAACAATAATACAAATTAATCTTCTTTTATCAAAATTAAATTTCTACCTGTTGTTTTACACATATTGCATTCATCTGTTTATTGTAGGTACAAAACGTTTTCCCCTTTCTAGATACTGTGCTAACAACCACAGTTTACTTTACGACATGTATGCAGATGGTAAAGTTATAGAGTGGAAATGTAGGCCTGGATTGTTTATGAGCAAACTCCAGCAACAGGTCCTTGTCAACACCATTACAAAGATCGTATGCTTGTCTTCATGTCTAAAGTTAGATGTGAATACAGTGCGTTCGTATTTGTACAGTAGACCATGTACAGTACAGTGGTAGTTCCAAGTTGAAAATGGCGGTGCACTGGAGTACCGGATGTGTGTTTATACATAAATGTAGATGTCTGTTCGAAAATCGGAGCTCATTTAAGCTTTCCTTGCATATTAAGGATATTATATTTCTACCAGTTCGTGTGTGGAGCATCGTATAGTTGCTCACTATTAAAGCTACGGGTTACGGTCATCGAGACGTCAGCTGATTACTTGAATTACTCAGCGCATTTCGTAATCAGCCATTGTTCAGTCATACAAATTTAAATTTGTATTTGTTGAGGGTTAAGCCAAGTGTGTTGAAGAGCTTAGGGGAGAGCAGTCTAAAATTGACTGACATACCATTTTATTTTTGGTAAGTTATCGAGGTCTGTATAACGATTTCAAATAATTATTTTGTTACTTAGCTCATGTTCTTATTTAAAGTCTTTTAAAGCAGTATAATGTATTGTTTTTAGATTATTTCAAAATTATACCTGATACGTCACTTTAGACTTACGTCTGAGTGACCTGACTGTGGCATATGGATATAAAAGCTTTAGAAAGATTTAAAAATACATATTTCATGTGAGTTCTGTGACTTTTGTTGCCTACATAGAAGAGGTAGGATATTTTCGTACAATTTTTATTTTGTGAAGCTAAGTTGTCTTTAGTCTACGTCTTTGTTGCTATTTTTTTCGTGCTCCTTTTGATATTTTTGCCCAAGTTCTTTTAAAAAGGTGTTATTAATAATCACATTAAACGTCATTTTGCATTTAGTCTTGTCTAAAATCTGTCATGGCATGAAGTGGAAAGAACAGGGAATTTCTAAATAAGACAAAATTCCCGCCAGTCGAAAAAGACACAGTACGTCATTTTAGACTCAAGAACCTTCTTCGATTCATTCACAAATTAAGTGAAGACCACATGGTCTACTAGAGGTCTGCTTCTTTTAATAGAGAGCCAAAAGAGTGCCTTCCAAGAATAATATTACTATAACTCAAAACATTTACTTTTAACAGTGCAATCGAATAAACATTTGCGCAAGAAAAAAATCACTGAGAGGTTACCATTTTATTTTCTGTCATAACACCAAAAAAGAATCTTACTGATTCTCGCCGTTAACATTGAAACAGGGTTCCGAAACAAGATTTTGAACTAGCATATCACAAAAGTAAAAAAATCACTTTGCCATTTTATCCGAGTGTGCCATTTTACATGTTCTCCTCTACTTCAGACAGTATCAAATAAAAGTTGAGGCCTTAGTACAAGCAGTCAGTATAAAAAATGCAAACAAAACTTTTAGTTACAGAAAATCGTGAAAAAGTGAAAAATTAAATTTCTTCATCATTTATAACAAGAGTAAGAGAAAGTAGCAGACATGCTTAGTGTCACCTCCAAGGAATGTGTTTACTGAAATGTAAATTTTTGTTTTCGATCTGTGCTATTCATTAACAGACCATACATCACACAGGCATTTTTAAAGGTTACTAAAACACACACAGCTATTTATTATAATAAAAATAAGAAGGAAAAAAGTGTCTTGGGAAAAATGCTATTCATAATCTAAGTAACCCAAATTGTGTGCATTCTTTTTTTAATAACATTTTTTAGAATTAGGCTATCCATTCATATCAAATACTGCCATAAGACAGAAATGTAAAGCATGCATTGCGTGTGAATTCAATGTTTATATCCAAATTCTTAATTAAGATGGAATTGATAAGCTCTGCCCCATGGCAATTTGCGAAGAGGCAAGCAGCTTTATGTTTATAATAAATGATTTTGTTCTTCTATAGTTACATTTACACCGACAACGTATGAAATTGACTTTTGTTTTTTATTTTTTTCCCCGATCTCATTTAGGCTGTTTATGGCTGGGCTGTTCGGCTCAAACAGAAGACCTTCCTTTAACCGTACAATATGTAAATATAAAGCAGATAGCTTCCTAAAGGTAAGAGCGTTGCAAGTTTTAAGTCACTCTTCTCAGGTAGCATTGCTGCAGCTCTGGCTGAATAATTTACAAGCAACAAGACGCTAAAACGCCTTGCAGCTTTCCCTTGCTGTATCCCTAGACACCTTTACATACCTAGATATATCTACCGGGTTATGTCTGAGCGAAGAGATTAACATATGTAGCATACTAAAAGAATAGAAGCTACAAAATAACCAAATTCATTCCGAACTCTAAGCCGAAAAAGAAAATCGAGTACATTTTACGTGCCATAAACTCTCTGCCTTTGCCTCATTTGAGCTTGCAGACTCGTTGGTATAACTGAATGCTTTGCTAACTACTCGGAAACCTGGAAGATCAGATTTAAGTGTTTGAATCAGCGTTTGCATATTGTGCCGGGATTAATGCCGCGTGTGGATGTGGTACTTGCTCTTATCATATACTTAAACGATTACAAAACAAAAACAAAAAATGTATATTCTATTATTTTCATATCTAGCCTTTGTGTTCACAGACGTAACCCACCACTCCCAAGCAAAGTAAAAATGATCATAGACTAACAGGCTAACTAGAAAAATAACACTTAGATTTCCCTAATTCTCCAAACATAGGCTCACACATCTAACTTCCTGAAGAAATTTACATAGCCCATGCCGTGTTCGTCCATCAACAGAGGAATTAGCCAAATAACTCGTCATACAGTACAGCAATTTACATTAACCTTAACTTTCCCTCTGTGGTTATGATTGTATATTATTTTCTCTTTCTCAAATAAGTGCGATATACCGAAGTTAAAACTATTTATTGATTATACTATCTGCAGAAAATAACTTTTAAATGTACAGATATCTTTGACCTTTGGTCCCTGATTCCACTCACATTTCATACAGAGTAGAGTGGAATCGAGTGGATAGTCTAGCACATGACTGCAGCATTTTTTACGTAAATTTAATGTTTTAGAATCCGGGGCTTTACAAAGCAGGGGCAGCTGGCTATATGTTTGTGGTGGAGCTGGGTATAAAAAGTGTTTGTACTGTACACAGCTGTGAAAACTACCTCAAGCCATAGTACAGTATATGAGAGGAAGAGGTCGGGATTGAGCGGGTGAACTCCTGAGTTGAGAACGGATCGATCAAGATGGCGCGGCCTCCGAGAAGTCAGATGCCTTCCTGCATCCTCAATTTTTTTACCGTCTTCCTACATGAGGGAGGAAATGACTTGTTCGTTGCTTTTAAGGGACTCGGTACCATAATGTGGAAAAGTGCGATTATTGTCCTTCATAAAATTATTATCTATCTATCTATCTATCTAAGACAAGGGGACTTGTCCTTTACAGTTCAGCCTAAAATCTTACAGGTTTTGAAGAATTCTGTATACCGGTGTCTGTATTAAATTGTTGAGAAACCACGAGGGTGGATCGCAAAGTAAAGCACAATAATTTTCCCTACAAAAACTTATTAATACGTACCTTTACAAACAAATGCACATATGAAAGGACATCTTTTGTCTATTTTTCTATATAGTCGCCAAGTTTCTCAACACATTTCTCCCATCGTGTTACCAGTTTCAAAATACCCTGTTCATAGAAGTCCTTCCGGTTGGAGTATAGCCATCTGCGGACTGCTGTTTTCACTTCTGCATCTGACGCAAAGCGTTTACCGGCCAGGAATTTCTTCAGCGAGGTGTAGTGCGATTTTTGTGGGCTAAAGGGCATAACCCGAGTGAAATTCACAAGGATATGCGTGGCGTGTATGTGGACGACTTTATGGAACGTAGTAATGTCTGCAGGTGGTGTGAATTCTTCGAAGATGGTCGTGATAACCTTTCATTTGTTTGGTCCCAGAAAAATAATTCTGCAAGTAGTAAGAAGAACGAAAATAGTGGTGAACAGTTCAGGAGATCCGGATTATAAAAAAAAAATAATAATAATAATAAAAAAAATAATATTAATAATAAATAAAAAAAAAAGAAACTTGCCTACTAAGGCTTCGCAATATTTAAAACCTTTTAACCCATTTATATAGATAATATTATAAGAGAAATATTCCTCTGACACTGGGATTTGAACCCACGACCTTTGACTATCTGTGCTCTACCAAGTGAGCTAAATCAGAGTTCACTTCACAGCGCCAGATTGAACCTCTCTCCTATGACTGATTGCCTCAGGTCCTGGGTTCAAATTCCACTGTCAGAGGAATTGTTCTCCTATAATATTCTCGTGTAATGTCCAACAGAGACAATAATCTGTGGTTCATGAATGCATATAAATAGGCCTACTGTAATACTGGTGTCTGAAAAGATTGCTAACGAAGTCAGGATAGAGTTGAAACGAATCTTTTTAATAGCACATGACGTAAAGCCTGGATGTAATATGAGTATTTTTCCGTTCGCTTGAAGACGACATGATTATGGTTTCCAATGAGTCATGAAATGAACAGACACAGGAAGAAGTCAACACGTTTTATGGAGCTGCTGTTCAAAAATACATGTCTGTATGGTGTGTCGGTTTGTCTTATTTATTCCATACTGGCAACAACTCTGACAACGAAGTCGTCTTTACTGCAGTTAATTTTTCGTAAAATTAATAGGGCCTGGAGTTCAAATATATTTTACAAATGTTTATTTTCATGAAACTTTTTGTGTAAATGAAATTAACGTTGTCAATATATGTTTTAGCATAACTCATATCGTGTATACGAGGGCTGTTTTTTTTTTCAAGTTCCGATGGGGCATAAGATGAAAACCACAGTGAAAATCAAAACTGTTTTATTTGGAACATTTAGGTACACCTTCTAGCTACTTCTGTACGTAGTTTCGTTCCGATCGAGACATTTGTCGCAGCGTGGTACTAACTTTCCAATACCCTCTTCATAGAAGCTTGCCGCCAGCGTATTGAGAAGGGTCCTCACGGCATTTTGAAGTTTTTTTAAATTTCTTCGTTGGTGTGGAAGCCAGATCTTAGGTTTGCTCGGGAAATTTATGTGCATCCATTGTTTGGATTGCTTTTTGGATTCTGGATTGTTGTAACGAATCCACGTTTCATCCCCTGTCACGATGGATTTCAAAAACTTGTTCCCGTGCCGAGTGACTTTCATTTTTTTCGGCAGCTGAAGAAAGATCTGGAAGGACAGAGCTTCCACACCAACGAAGAACTTCAAAACACATCAAAATTCCGTGAGGACCCTTCTCAATACGCTGGCGGCAAGCTTCTATGAAGAGGGTATTGGAAAAATGGTACCACGCTACGACAAATGTTTCAATCGGAACGAAACTACGTAGCCTACAGAAGTAGCTAGAAGGTGTACCTAAATGTTCCAAATAAAACAGTTTTGTTTTTCACTGTGGTTTTCATTTTATGCCCCATCGGAACTTGAAAAAAAAAAACAGCCCTCGTACATTAACCTTAACATTAAATGGTGCGTCGCAATCAAAAAATAATTACAGATTCGTTATTTTCAGCCAAAATGTGCAAGAAACATATTTTCATCTAAAGGACTTTTTCAGTATATTTCTTGTACTGTTTTTTTGTTAGGTACAATACTAAGTTGATAATAAAATTACCGGCAATAATTTGGTTCCGATAATTTTTAAAAGCTCAACTCATAACTTCAGTATAAATTCTTAATTTTTTTCTTTTTTATTTATTCTGAATTACAAATACAAATACAAAAATACACAAATAAACAATAAACATTTACAAATTTCAAAATTAAAGTACAATACTTTCTAAGAAAAGAAAAAGAAAGAAAAGAATTAAATATTTATTTAGAAATACACCCGAATGAGCAAACTCCTCGTGCTCGGGTGTAGTTTCAGAACATCAGAGAGGAGAAAGAGGAGAAACAAAAAACAAAGTGAGAAAGAATGTCACACTTATAAAAAAGGTGAAAAATGTTAAACAGAGCTAGAAAAAGAAAAGACAAATTTATAAAAAGGAGACAAAAAATATTAAACACAAATACATACAATAAATAAAAATAAAAATAAATGACTTAAAGCTAATAAAATTACAAAAAATGTTTTACATACCGTACTTATTAAATTTAAAATTGGGGTAAACTACGAGATCGGGGTATCTACTGATCATAGAGTTATAGAAGCGGGGACCAAAATTAATACTATGGTTTAATCCTGCTGATGTGAGACATTTGGGTTCTGATGGCAGTAAATTATTATTTCTTCTAGTGCTGTTTGCATGATCACCGGATGTGTATTTTACACGATGTTTGTGAAAATAGATTCATTATTTTGCTTTTCATGTCATCCTTCTTTCTTTCTGTTTATCGACTGTCACTGACTTTCTTACTCTCTCCCTCTCCCTCCCCCTCCCCCTCCCCATTTGAATTAATTTCACTGATACATCTCTTGAAGTTGCAGCTTGTAAATAAATAAGCAGGCTCTTGCACACGAAAGCCAGACGTTAAACTTCTGTTCGTCTGCTCCGGCAAATCCTATGGGATTTCAGGGAGTCGAGAAGAAAGTACTATGAAGAAATAAAATTGCTGTCTTTCCCCCTAAGTCAACACGACTCCATGTCAATATCTCATCCGTGATCCCGTTGACATTTCAATGACGTCAGGTTACCCTTTTCATCTCTCCACTTCTCGGTATTTTCCCTCTTTTCAGCTCTAAAACGTTTTAAAGGTCACATTGCAGTCAGTGTGGATATTTTTTCCAGAGATATTTTATTTGAATTGAGTGCTGCCAAGATTTTAGCACATAAGACTGGTCTAATGTATTTCGTTTTCTCTTCCCATACCAATCTATTAATATTAATGTAAATAGAACAAACCTTATGACAAAACACGATTCCTGTAGGCTGTCTTAAGATCGATCAAAGCCAATGGTTAATTAGACAACAGTACAGGAATGCTATTCCGGAAAATATTCTTCCTCTTAGCGCTTCATATTGATGTTATACGGTATATTTTTTGTCCATCGTTTCCTGATATTTTCATTCATAAAGATTATGCTATAGGATAGACTCTTGATCTGAATAGAAATTGTCACCTTTCTCCCTCTTAAGGTATGACCGAAGTGTTTAGGAGTGATTTTCTAAGCTACCTGTCCTAGAAACTTGAAATTTGCCACAGTTCATTAAAATGTAAGCTTAAAGTTTAAATGTTCATTCCAGTATCTCAATTTATTTTTGAGATAATCATTAATTTAATTTATTTTTTAAATCAAAATTGAAATCTATTCTGCTTTGACATATTAAAAATATGAACCTTTTTTTTTTGTGAGAGATTCTTTGATGCTTGCTTTACAAATTTACTGATGGATTTTTTATATCGTTTATATATATTTTTAAAAATATTCCACCCAGAAAAAGAAAACTTCCCTCGGACAATACTAGGCCTATATATATATTACTAAGATCTATCAAAATCTGATTAGACATTTTATTGTACACGTAAAGTATGATGTAACAAAAAGCATAGATATATCTCTGTTTTTTGTGGGAGAAGATAGATTTTGAATGTGGCAAAATAAGATGCAAATTGAAACTAAGAAAACAGTTCGCATCCACTGGCAATTTGAAGCCCACGGAGGTTTAGAAGTGGTATCAGCAGCACCTGTTTCATGCGTCCAAACGGCATAAAATTTTGCACAAGTACAATTAAGGCTATTCTTGATTTATGACATTCAATTTTTTTTAACCAAAATGGCTAAATCAACACTTCTGTCATCCCTTAAAGCAGAAAATTATATGCTAGAAATTTATACAAAAACATGGTTCAGCTGTTAAAATTTGAATTATACCCTTAGCAACCAGGGAAGGCGGTTGAGGCCAGGTAGATTCCTTCACCCACAGGCACCCTCACATTTACAAGGGCAGGAGATTTAGGACCAACCGTAATTTCCTCCCCGTGAGTCACCTAGTCTACTTCAATCAATCAATCTTAGATTTTTTTAATACGTCATTTTATCTTAAAATGTTTGTTATATATCAATTCTACACATAATTACAAGAAAAATGACACCAAACAATGTATAATTTACTTTAATAGGAACATAGGACTTGAAAGCAGTTTTCTCGTAACTTTTATTTATGTATTTGTTATAGATGTTCCTGTTAAAGTAAATTATACACTGTTTGGTGTCATTTTTCTTGTAATTATGTGTAGAATTGATATATAACAAACATTTTAAGATAAAATGACATATTACAAAAAACCAAGATTGATTGATTGAAGTAGACTAGGTGACTCATGGGGAGGAAATTACGGTTGGTCCTAAATCTCCTGCCCGTGTGAAATGTGAGGGTGCCTGTGGGTGAAGGAATCTACCTGGCCTCAACCGCCTTCCCTGGTTGCTAAGGGTATACGTCGTTACGGTGGAAAGCCTCCTTGTTAACATAGGATAAATTTTGAGTTGGGAGTGATCCTCAGATTACTCTGTACAGTATGGTCCTTATCAGATGTAAGTGCGGATTACACAGATAGGCTGGGTTAGGGCAGGAACTCGCTGCTGGGGCGAAGTGATCAATACCATCCGCTTGCCACTCGGCCTGCCGGATGAAATGCGGGAAACTGCCTCACATGCGTATCTCCCCTCTGGAGCTCACCTGTGGTTGAGTTTCCGAGATCAAACCAGAGATGTACCTGAAGGGTCTGTTGATAAGCCGCATGTGTTTTCCGACCTGTTACCTGAATCATTCTCGAATATGCAAGCCATTGAACCTGAATTTAATCTTGACAGTGTTACTACTGCATAAACTCTACTCTAGCTGGACCTGTGCGAACAGTTCAGTCTCCATTTTTCATCATATTTCGTCGAGTCTATAAGAAAATGTAATCCAATGATCTGGACGGTTTAAGTCTTTCAATGTTTTTCTCCACTTGTTTCTGATTCTGGCTGTTCTGGTCCATTTTGCGCCACTTGGAGGAAGGCCACGAAGATTTCTTTCTAACTTGTAAGACTATAGTTTGAAATTTCTCAATATCATCTATCATATAACCAATGGCGTTGGAAGTGGGGAGTCCAGGGGGTCCGAACCCTCCCCGAAATAAAAAACCTAAATTTATATTTTTGTATTAGATTAGTGCCCGGGCGGCTTGGGTCGCTTACATCCTACAAGGGAGAGGTGAAACTACGAGAAAGACAGAAAGAAAGAAAGTATTAGATTAGTGCTGTTATTTAAGCTTCATTTTGTCAAATATTTAATTATTTTATTTAGTAATAAAATACTGAATTTGTAAATGTAGGCTACTATTTCAACTGTTCCATACGTTATTTAACTTTTCTTATAAGTAGTAGGCCTAATAAGTGTTATAACTTAGGTAAGGATTGCGTGTTTGAGTGGGCATGTCTTCGAGTATAGTAAACAAATTTCAGTACTAAATAGCGCAAAATGTGATTTTCATTAGTTCAGTATTTAAAAAATTTTCCGGGACACCTTTTTCTTGGGGGTATTTCGACCCTCCCCGAAATTATTTTCTGGCTACGCCACTGCGATATAACACATAACAGAGCAGTCTATATCAGCGTTTCTCAACCTTTTTGAACCCGAGGACCTCTAAAATGTCTAAAAAAATTTTACGGACCCCTAATTTTACATACCATTTTTAAAAGTAGGCTATATGTAGGCCTATATTCTTAATATTTGGGGTATTAATTATAGGTCATTATAACGAAATAAATCTAAATACATTTTTTAATTTGACGGAAACACAGTTATTGAATTGGAAGTAAACTATTGACAGTAAAATTTTATTTTGAATAGACTTTAATATTTATTACCAATTTGATAATATAATTAGGTACCGTATTATGTTATTACTCCTTTTAATTGAGATGGTTGAGCTTGTCGCCAGGTCCTGGATATCTGACTTAATATTAGTCAAATTTAGTCGAAGATCAGCAGAAACATTAAGTTGGTTTCTGTATTTTGTTTTTAGTTGAACGAGCGATGAAAATCCCTTCTCACAAAGATAGGTTGTTGAAAACTTGCAATAAGACAGCTGTATTTTCGAAGATTTTTAAAACTTTGACATCTAGTGTCCATTTTATGTGAAAATTTTTTACTTCTTTACTTTTCACTTGCTATATGATATTTTTAATTAATTATGTCTACGGGCCATCTGCACCATCTTCGCGGACCACCAGTGGTCCGCAGACCATAGGTTGAGAAACGCTAGTGTATATAATATTTTCTGAGTAGTTTTAATTAAAAAAAAAAAAGCATTTTACTATTTTTCTTTGTTCTTTCTCCATTAATCTCATTGTTCGTTTTCTTAAACTGAAAATTGTGTATTTATTTAGGCCTATATTGGCGAAGTTAAGCCCACAAGACTTTCTCTTCCACTTAGTAAGGCTATCCATATATCCATTTTTCAAAGGCTACAAAATTTAATAAAGAACTACACATTGAAAACTGTACATGATACAAAGAAACAGTCTTAAACATGATATTATGAAATTTGAATTAAATTAAAATAAAATAAAATCACTCTAGCAGTTGTTGCAGTTTAGTTCATGAAATTTCAATTTTTCTTATAACCGATTAATGGAATAGCAGTATGTAATGAAAAAAAGTAAGTCACTCCTATCAATAATTCCAAAATATTACGATACTCCTGGACACATTTTATGCTAACTAATTAATGATTAATAAAAAGACTAAAGCCATGCCTAAGGCATCCTGTTTTAATATATAATTTAAAATTCTTAATGCAGAGCATACTGACCTCAGTTTTGGAATTGCCATTTCAATGTGTGTCTTCCAGTCAAGAATTTGGTCAATTTATAATCCTAAAAAAATTATATTGCTAATTTATTCTTTGCCTTGAGTTTGATAATACTTAGAATGGTTACGATTAATCAATTAAATAGCGTATGGTTCTTGGATTTGTTCAATAGGAGAGCACCTTTCTCCCCCTCCAAGTTAGATATCACGATTCGGTTCCTGCCTCAGGACAAGTTTTCTTTCAAAATATTTATGGTCTTGGCACTAATGGCACACCTTCTGGCATATTCATTTCTCTCTGTAATATGTACATAGTATGTACATTAATTTAGAATTCTGATTGAAGCTTGATGTAGTCACAGTATGTGTATAAAAATAAAGGACGAAAAAACGAGGCTGGTTGCATTGTTCGCCGCACGGCGCTAGTGTTGTTGCAGCGGCTCCTCGCGGCCCCATCCTGAGCTTGTAGTAGTCCTGTCCGGGAGGCAGACTAGGGATCCTATGGGCCATGCACTAATGTCGTTATCTTACTGCACACCAGTGCAAACTCAAGTGCAGCGAGTGTGTAGAGAGCGTACATAGCACACCCTCCAACAGTGTTAGTATGTGTGTGCGTCTCATCTTTCCCATATCCACTACTCCGAGATGTATTGATTGTAGTGGTGGTGATGATATCCGTATTAAAGTGGACCGCCGTTGTGTTTACATTGCGAGTGTGTGATATATTATGGGGGAGGGCTGAGTAAATTGAGTCATGCTGTGTTATCATCGTTTATGGACTTAATTTAGCAAGGAGGCTGTATGTAATAGAAATTGTCTTGCTCTATTTTTTATCCTCTTTTTATTTTTTTTATTTTTTATTTTTCTTAATTTTTCAGTGATAAGCTGTCTGATAAGAATGAAGTTCGATTTAATTCATTAAAGGGTTAAAGCGATTATTTTTCGATTAAAGTTTCGTGAAGGAAAAAAAGATGACTTCATATATAATGGTAAACTGTAATCTGAAATCTATAAACTCAAATACTTTAAAAAATATGCTCCAGTTACACGATAGGCTAAATAAAATGTTACTAGGTCTTAAGAAATGGACATTTCGTACCCCTAATACGCATGTATTCACTCTGAAATAATTGCAGATTTTGGGCCTATTTTGAGTTTTTTTGCCCAGTGGCAGATGTGTCAGTTACAATATGAAATCATTTACAGATTAATTTTTTTCACATACCTATTCTACTGTAGTATCTAAGCTACATTTAATATTCCTAACAAACTTAAGTTACATCTGACTAAATAAAATAACAAACAACTGTGTAATGGAAATAAAGAAAGTAAATCATATCATGTTGAAGTTAAATACTTGTTAAAAAATGTAATAAGACCTATAAGTTTCTGAATTTTAAAAACAAATTTTATGTTTCTGTTTTAGTTCTCCAGATAGCATACAGTGTAAGTTAATTAAAAATTTACTTGATTTTTAAAATCCTACTTGGTAACCACATTTCATATTATAGGTCCATTCACTAAAATACTTTTACTAAACTTAAAAATTCTAGAAGCCTATCCTTTTTGAACATTTGAAGATATCCTGAATACGAAAGTGTGAGAAAAAACTGCTTTAAAAGTTTGCATGTAGGAGTACTGCAATAGCTGACATCTAAATATGACGTTATAAATGTCACTTCCAGTAAGTCGTAGGCTACAGCTTTAAAGTCAAGTCAGTTTATCACTGAACATAATTGATTTATTGAATATAGGCCTACAGCAAGTTCACATGCTCGTTATTATAGTTGGTGACTAGACTAATCGTGGAATAACTTTTCCACTATTCTAAAATGTATCCACATTTATATAAAATTAGCTTATAATTACCCTTCAGAGAATTTTTACGAACAAATATTTTAAATAAAAGATTTAGCTTTTAATTTAAGCACCTCACGTACAAAATTTAATCGAGAGAAACAAAAATAATTAAATTTTGTTCAAGGAAAGCTGCCTAACAATAAAAAAAAGTCTGCAATCTTCGTGTCACACCTCTAGATGGTATTTTACAATTTTTTGTTTGTCTACGATGTTTACATACACAGACACACATTTGTAGACATTTTCGTTAAAGTTTTATTTTTGAATTCAAGGTATCTCAAAACATCAGAGGCGTAACGAAGGGGGGTTTTGGGGGTTTGAGGCACCCCCCATTGATTAAAAGAAGGAAAATTTAAAAAAAAATTTAAGTCTGCTTATAAATTACTTAATTCTATACCCCCATACCCCCCTTTATGGTCGGCCTGGTTACGCCTATGCAAAACATGACATATACTTCTGCTGAAAATTTGACATCGGATTTCAGGGTCGAACACAATACTTTAGCTACATATAGTACCAATAGTATGGTTAGAGAAAATAAAAGTAAATAGCCTAATAATAATTCGCATATTTCAAATGAGAGTGTTCGGTATTACTATTAAAGGTTAGTATCTAAAAGAAGAGAAGTAGCGTTATTTGGCGTGGAGTATGTAAAAGCAGGCTTCAAAGTGCAATGCGGGATAGCGTGGGCATACTCCACTGTTTTATACAGAGATCGCTTGGTCTAGGTGAGTTTATTAAAAATCAATCGCTAGCCTGACTCACTCTATCTGTTTACATTCATGCTGTAGCGATCTGTTACAAAACAACCTCGTGCTCTTTAAATTCTGTTTATTTATTTGTATTCAACTTGTATGTGAGCTTACATTCGAAATAATTTAGTTCGGTTAACCATAGATAACATTGTTCTCTAATATAACATGTTTGACTTCTTTAAAATAACATTGTGATAATCTAGAATAAAGATCAGTTTCTAAAGTGTGGTACATGAAAAACTTCACAATGTACATTCATTGCTCTATATCACACTTTTCAATACAATAAGTTATATAATTATGCCACAAGGTATGTTTTTTTCCCGTAGAACTTTAAAACCCTAAATTGGACGAACTTATTGTCTGAAAGTCCCATATATAATTGATTTGGAGAGTTTTTAGTTCAATTGTAGATTATACTGTTCATACTGAGAACGACACTTATAAGCAATTTATTAGATTCTTTCTGGTTTGTGCGCCAAACTTCTAGAAATATAAATGTTAAAAAATAACCGGTTTCATCCCTTAAGGCTCGATTGCCAAAGAAGTAAGAAATCTGTATCTGTATCTGTTTTCCTATATCCCCTTAGTTGGGGCGAAGGGCCTCCAAGTGAAGGTTTTCTGTTACCTATGTTAATTTTGTTACGCTTATTTTCCCAGAGAGTGCAGAGGGACAGGTGGTAGCCCATCGCCTCTCAACCCCATCCGGAAACTAAGGTATTATAAGAAGTAAGAAATACGTGTTTATATTAAATAGTATTTCTACATGTAAACTTTGAACCCCTTTATGGCTTAGGGGAAAAATTTTGGGAAATGCTTAAATACATGTTTTATTATTTGTCTTTATTTATGCTGAGTTTCAAGTAAATCCGACTAAAAAAAATGTTCCCAATATAACATTAAACCCCCTTTTCCCCTCCATAGGTGTTGATGAATCAGTCAGTCAGGACATATATATATATATATATATATATATATATATATATATATATATATATATGGGGGGTACGCCGTAGCGTAGTGGTTGAGGCGCTGCGCTACAAACCGGAAGGTCGCGGGTTCGATCCCCGTTGAGGTCGTTGGAGCTTTTCAATTGGCCTAATCCTTCTGGTGGCACTATGGCCCTGGGGTCGACTCAGCCTCTAACGGAAATGAGTACCAGGAGAAATCCCGGGGGTAAAGGCGGCCGGTGCGTAAGGCTGACAACCTTACCACCTTCACGTGCCGAATGTCCAAAATCTGGGAGCCTCAACCTTCTGGAACCCTCTGGGCCTCCATGGCCTGTATAGGGATCACTTTACTTTATATATATATATACACATGCTGTAGATGGAAAATATTTCTCTCGTTACTTAAACTACATTTTCTAAATTAGATTACAATTCAGCTGAATCTTGTCAGGAACTATATCATTTTTAACTCGTCGTGTTACGCCGCAGATTCTACCAATAATATTGCAGAATAGGTTTTTTTTTTCTTCTCACCTATTCTCGAAGAGGTCTTTTCCATAGAAGTAACCAGATTTTGACGCCAGGGTGTGCCTAGTGTTATAAACCCACTACTTTATAAACACTAGGAATAACATAGCTACCAGGCTGCAAAATGTTTGAGGATTATAATAAGCCTACGTAATGTAGAAAATGACAAAAATAACCCCAAAAATTACTGTGTCCTATGAATTGGATTTCCATATTATTTTATTGCATTGATTAAAACATAATACTACAGTTCACACAAAGACATATTTGAATTTAAAGTTTTAAAATTCAATTTTCTAATAGAAATTAACCTTGTTACAATCATTATATAAATCTTAATACAGGTCAATCTCAACGAAATATTTAAAGTGACATTTATAGCTTTAAAAGATTTTCGCATTCGAAACAACGAATCCTTTCTTACACATATTTGAGCACATAATTTTGAACATTACACCCATTTCTGAGGTAAGGTTTCTCTCCCGGTTCCTTTATATTGCAGTAGCGCTTGATGATTCATATTAAATTATGATGCAGAAACGCTTAACATAAAAACATAAAAAATCCAAAGAAGTAAGACGCCATAGTAAGTTGTCAGAAGCCTTGGACAATAGATAGTGAATCCTGAAGTATAATTAAGAAAATAGTTCCTGTATTTGCAGCAGAACACAAAAATAAAAATGTTAAATGGAGTAGACCATAAATAATAATATGTAAATTTTCAAGTTTTCATTCAGTTGCATGCTGTAATGTCTTGAGAAAACGAGTCATGATATGAAGATCAGCATTTATCATTAGCGGGACAGGAAATTTATAGCATTTCCCCTCTTAAAAAAGTTTTTAGACACATAATTAATTCGTGGGAATAAAGTCACACAGCTAAATTTTTGTAGGCTCTTTTTTTAGTAGGCTACAGTATTTCCCAACCAAGATAGCTAAATTTCTTTGCTTGTAACACAAACAAATTATTTTCATTTCATGAAACTTTTATCAATGTTATAGGTAACTTTATACTTAATACAAAATAACAGAACTAGTGGACGTACATGGTTGTACGTTCTACAGTGGGCCTCCTAAGAATATTATCCAGAAAAATCTAGTGTTCCCATCTTGTTCAATCAAATGCAGGTTTTGCTGAATTATAGCTCGAATTTGCATTAGGATTTATTAGATTTATCATTTAAGACATTCCTTGAAAGTTTCCAAGTAACACATAAATAATGTTGATGATATCTATTTTTAAACTGATTTAAAATAAGCCCTTTTCTGTTTTACTTTCACAGTGTTTATCACTGGATGTTCTTTAGACAAGCTTTGAACGATGTTGACACAGCTGTACAGAAGTTTTTAAATCCAGTAAACGCATTGGCAGAATTAAAACAGGCTTCCTTTAGAAACTGTGTTATTAAAACGTCGATCTGTAAGAAGTCAATTGCTTCAACAATAAAATTACATTCATTATTGTAGAGAGACACGTACCATTGTGTTGGAACGTGATGTTGAGGAGATTGGAAAGAAATGTCAATTGGAATTTACTCGGCCGTAAAACATGGACTTTGTTCAGTGAAAAGACATTTAAAAGAACAGTTTCAATAGCGAGGCATTGAAGATCAGAACTATATATTCTAGAAGACTGAAATAAGAAAAAGCACGTAGCCTACATTTAGTTACTTAATACTGCGAATAATACTTTTTGTTCAAGAAGACGTAAAGAACGTCCTGAATAGCGGAGAATCTGAAAAACAGTTGTACATCAACGTAATTCTAAAGAGACTTCTTTTTATCCAAGGCCAGCTGTAAAAGAAAACCCACGATCTTCTCCTTCTCTATTTATTAGTATCAGTAAACATTGTCTTTTATTCAGGGAAGATACGTTTAAAAGTGCATTCAAGTGTGAAAGCTGGATAAAAGTTTTTTTCGACTTTTGCGATAACGGAGAACATTAAGGGCTGTAGGATGTGCGATTTGTTATGACATGCCTTGAATTTGCAACATACAGAGACCCGACCTCTGTCTTCGTGCCGCTTGTAAGTGGTCTTCTTTAGAATAGCATGACATCATGTCATTTAGACGAGATAATTCCTACTTTAAAAGTACACTCGTCTTCAAAACGCATTGAATGGCTGCTACAGTTCAACATATACCTACATCCGGCAAGACAACCCCTAAACAGACTTCGGGAATACCAAGACCAACATCTTTGGGCGATGGCCACGTACTGGTAACAAGCAATGGGCGACATCATCAGAGAAAAGCAGCGAAGACTAAACGAAATGAGCTGAAACTCGTGTTGAAATTAGATAAAGATGGGAAGAAAGAAGAGAAAATGGTAAAGGAGATAATTAAGGAAGAGGTGGATGGTTGTACGTCTGGTGGAACTGATGGGAATTACGCAGTTCGGTCGGATGCACATCATCAGCTACAGCAGACACAGCAGTTGCGGTTTTACAAATCTGATGGCAGCGATAGGAGGTCGCAGGGAGGAATCAGGAATCTGCTGCAGAGGGAAGCCGTTATCAATGCTTGGCATGGTGAACAAACCAAGGTAAAGTGTGCTGATATTTTATTTTACTTACGACAGTGAGTAAAGATTTATTTTACTCATTGCATGTAAGTTAAGGGATGGCCGAAGTGTTCAGAGCGGTTTTCAAAACGACTTGTCCCAGAAATTTCAAAATTTGCAACATAATTAAAATGTAAGCCGAAATTAAAGTTTAAAATTTAATTTCAGTATAATTATCAATTTGTTTTGGGATATTAATATATTTTTTTGATTTTTTTAAAAAGAAAATCGAAATCTATCTTCGATTGATATTCAAACACGATTTTTTAAAATGTGAGAATACAAATTTACGATGAATTTTTGTATTGTTTGCGCTTTTTTATTTAAAAATAGTTTACCCAGAAAAATGATAACTTTAGAAACTGACCTTTGATTATTCTTTAAAAACTAATGTCCATACGGAAAATCTGATTATTAATTTTATTATACACATTGTAAATGCCATTGTGAACATTATCTATTTTTGTGGGAGAAAATAGATTTTGAATGAGGCAAAAAATCATGCAAATTTAAACTGAAAAAATAGGAGATTAAAGTTTGCATGTACTGACAGCTGAAAGCGCACTGAGGTTTAAAAATGGTGTCAGCGTCTGTTCCATGCGTCCAAACGTCATAAAACTGTTCACATTTAAACTTGGGGGTATGATTCATTCTTTGATACTAAAATAAAAAAAATAAAAAATAACATTTTTTACCAAAATGGCCAAATCAACACTTCTGTCATCCCTTAAGTTGAACTTGAAGATACCACTGCTTTAAAAACTATATTAACACAAAGTGTAGTACATAAACTGATAGTGAGTATTTAGACAGCATATTAACATTATGTAACTATAATAATCTTGCCATATTCCAATAAAATTACACATTTAGATCATTTTCATGTTATTTTATGTGTGTAAATTGCTTTGTTGAAATTATGAACTCAGCTCTGCCTGTTCTCTTTTTACAATATATGTTTTAAGGTTGCTGTTAGCTCTTTAAGAGAATAACTACAACAGATTTAAAAGAAAATCTTAAATGGGGTTTACCACAGATTCCTAAACTCCAGTATAGTATTTGGCAAACAATCTTTCACACCACTGTAGAAGGGCGGCTTATGTTTTAGTTATTCCAGGGATAGGCATGTTGGCTAATATTTATAAGTGGCTAGATGCTTAGAAAGGAAATGCTGTCTATTCAAAACTCTGCAGCGTGTGTCAAATTTTAAAATATTGGGAACATTATTGATCCTTCTGAGCGGATTTCTCAAAAGTTATCCCTTTCGTCTTTTTCCGCCATAAGAGCATTCTTTCTGACAGATACAATCTATGACATAGAGAACTGAAACAAATGTGTAATTGTTCACTGTCCTGGAAATCTTACGGAATGGAAAAGGCTAGAGCAAAGTAGACGACCATATTGTGTTAGTGTAACTAGTGCAAAATTGCGTTGAAGTGAAAATACGAGTATATAGTAGTTTCTAATAACATAATGTTCAAAGATAAGCACCAGAGAAAACAATAATCTCTGATAATAGTTGACATTGTTAGTCTAATGGTGCAACAGCCCAGGAAAGGAAAGTGAAAACGTTTTAGCTTATTAGGGATAGCTCATTTCACAAACAATCCTAGAGTTATCCTTGCGCTATAGTGTCAGGAGGCCATTGCTCTTAAGGGGTTTTCTAAGCTTATTTTATTTTATTTTATTTGATAAATATGTGATGTTCTATTTAATATGGGTAATGGTACAAAGCCGACATATTTTACGAAATGGG
This sequence comes from Ectobius pallidus, assembly GCA_964059195.1. NCBI lineage: Eukaryota > Metazoa > Arthropoda > Insecta > Blattodea > Ectobiidae > Ectobius > Ectobius pallidus. The sequence continues at coordinate 50,609,594 of CAXKWD010000002.1, read as the reverse complement.
TCTCTATAATTGAGAAGAGGTATGTTTCAAAAGCTGGAAGTTGCTGGTCAATTACAGCTGTTGGGTACAATACAGGATATACTTACACGGAAGAACTAATAATGGAATTTCTTCAAGGGATATCAGTAGAAATGAAATTTCAAATTTCTATATCCCTGTTCTTCCTCATACACGCTTTAATGCAATTCACAAGTGCAAACAGGTAATTTCCTTCCTTTAATGATTCTAACTATTTTTCTATAATTTTTCACTACATATTTATGTAGATATTTTCCCAATGATAGCCTACTACATAGAAATCCTAGCTCTAGCGACTGCAGCATCCTAAGTTCTTATTAATCCAATACAAAGAAGAGTAGCCTACATGTAACGTGAGATGCTGCAACCGTTACATCACAGGCTTTTCACACAATGCTTTCTATGTAGTACAATTACCGATCATTTTTACTTTAATGTGGTTATGTACAGACTGATATCACTACAAAGTTAGCATTCTTTTAAAATTATATCCAGAATGTCTCCTTTTATGATTCACGCGAAGCAAATAGTAGTCAGGGGAAACGGTGTGCAGGAATCATCAAGTTATTGTAGGGAAACTCCAGGGAAATTGCTTATGGGAAGAGATGGGGATACGAAATGGAATACACAGTGATTTCGTGCTATCAATATATCAACATTTTCACAGATTGCCCCTATTTGGAAGAAAAGCAAGCGTTTCCTGAGGGTTGCAAAGCAAATATTATGGCAAAATGGGATTTTCCCCTCGGGCTTTAAGGAAGGAAATTACCTGTTTGCACTTGTGAATTGCATTGAAGTGTGTATGAGGAAGAACAGGGATATAGAAATTTCAAATCTCATTTCTACTGATCCCTTGAAGAAATTCCATTATTGGTTCTTCCGTGTAGGTAAATATTGTATTGCACCCAACAGCTGTAATTGATCAGCAACTTCCAGCTTTTGAAACATACCTCTTCTTAATTATTATTTCGTAAAATACGAGTTTATCGGCTTTGTACCTAAGTAAAAATTAACCATTACCCATTTGTTTGTCTATCCTTCAGTTATGTACCAAACTCTTGAATCATCGCTGTTATGTATTCTTCCTAACTTTCGGTCTCAAATACTATAGGTAATTTTTTTTCTTCTTTCCGAAAAATGTTATCCTTTAAATTTTGAACGAGAATGGAAGTCCCCGGTATTGAAGTTGTCATTAATGTAATTTAATGTTTCGCTACCTTTTCTGTATCAAAGAAAAGGGGATTGTATCCATTCATAAGGCACTGAATTGCACATTCCTAACATATGCATAGTCATCAGCGAAGCAGTCATGATTGCATTTGGTTTGAGGTTTGGAATTTGCATTTGTAATGTTGTCGGGGTTTGGAATTAATATCGGGCGAATATAAATCGCTTCTCTCAGGTTAGGGTGCCCTTACAAAGAGGGGTAGGTGTCCCACACACACACAATATCGATTGCTACGTGTCAGTTGCCGGCTTTGTGAACACACCCCCGTTCCTTTACAGTATGTAGGGTGATTCAAAACAAACTTATCCCGTGAGCCTATGAAAGATAGTACTTGCATTTCCTGTTCATCTAATGTTGTTAGCGGAAATGTACATTTTAAAGTAGAAATAGTTTTTTTGGAATAATATTACTTATTCTTCTCGCTTTCCATAGAATGAATATTTAGGTTGTTAATACAAATTACAGTATTTTATCTGACTTATGAGATCTCGTCGGTTCGTGGACAAAATTGGTGTAACCTGATTGTTAAAATAGATGTTATAAGTAGGGTTCGGATGTTTATGATTGTTAAAATAGATGTTATAAGTAGGGTTCGGATGTTTATGATTGTTAAAATAGATGTTATAAGTAGGGTTAGGATGTTTATGATTGTTAAAATAGATGTTATAAGTAGGGTTCGGATGTTTATGACATGTCATATTATTATCCTGACCGCCATTCTCTCCGCAAGCACAAATTAAACACGAATTGCACATATGTTATCCTAATCAAACCGTTTTTATTTTGCATATAAAGTTATATTTTGGTCATTTTCATGGTCTTGGTCATATTTCGGTCATGTTTGTAATTTTACATCATATTTCAATTATAAATTCAGTGAAAGAGCACAGCTATGCAGTATATGTACTAATTTGTCGACTTTTTTTTTCGAAAAAAAAAAAAGTCACGAAAATTTTGGTTTAACTGTAATTGAAATGTGAAGGGACAGTAACAAGTAACAGCACAATTACCTTTTCCTCCTTGCTGTTAACAGCTTATAGATCTAATAGGCACGCTTTAAAAATATTTTCAGTGGTATTTGAAACATTAACAGAATAGAGGTTTATTACAAGTAAAACTGTAAATCACCTGTAAAATTGTTTTAAAAAGTGATTATTTGATTTAATTTTTGTGATGTAACTTAATAATTTAGTGTCATTAAACGTTTTAAATTGGAATACTTATTTCTAGAAAATACGTTCTTTTAAGGGGTCATATTTAATATTTTTGGGTCATATTTAGTCATTTTTAAGGTCATATTTGCAGTCATATTTCCCCTTTTTTAGGTCATAAACATCCGAACCCTGGTTATAAGTAGACTTCGGATTTTAGGTAAAAACCTATTTTAATCCTTAAGTGATATATGGACGAAAACTTGTATATGCATGTTTCATAAGTGACTATGTCTAAAACTGATACTTTTATAGGACCTAAAACAGCCTATTTTTACGTTAGAGCCTAATATTGCCTTTTTGCTTGTTTTTTCTCTAAAGTTCCAAATAAGTTATTTTTTGTTATAAATTCTAGCATTTATTTTCAGTTCGTACTAATTTTTTAGCTCGGAATGTGCAGTACATGACACATCTGTGATGTGATTAAATAGTAGGGAATGTTTTGTCTTCAGTAGAAAAATTCCTTGGAATCCCCAAGAAAATGTAGTGTTTTTTCTTCCAACTCCCACATCCAGAAAAAAAATAGTAGTACTCAGGGATACAAGGGGTTGAATATGATAGTATGATATGCGTAGCTTCTGGGCGCAGGGATTAGGTTTTCACTATTATGGTAGTAATACAGGCCCTAGTAATAGGTATATATAATTATGATAGTATGATATGCGTAGCTTCTGGGCGCAGGGATTAGGTTTTCACTATTATGGTAGTAATACAGGCCCTAGTAATAGGTATATATAATTCTGTGTACCATAGGCCTATATCTGTGTTTTTATCATGATTATTGATTAATGGTGACTTCAATACATATAACATTAACATTCTGCATTGCAATTGAGAGATATTTCAGAAAATTGGCAACTTAACAATTTTATAAGAGACTATTTTACGATTTTTAGAACCTATTTTCCAATTATTAGAACCTATTTTAGGTACCTAAAACAGCATTTTTAGCGACCTAGAAGTCCGAAGTCTAGTTATAAGATACCTCGAGTTCCATCAATAAAATGGACATCAGCTCAAAGATTTTCTTATTTTATGAATGCCTAAGCCTTTCGATGCGTCTACATCATCTTAAGGGCATTCTCTAAGCCAGGGGTCTCGAAATTACTGGAACATGAGGGCGACATTTGAAGTATAAGTCTCAGTGGGCACCGGATGAACACACTTTATCAGAAATACAACAAAAAAGTAAGCTTAATTATATTTATAATTTTTTTATTTTTTTATTATAAAAACTATACACTTTACATTTTAAATAAAACACTAATACGTTTTAGTGAGCGGTATGAAATTTTCTTTTTGGAACCAGAATTTTATCAATCTGTGGCTCTAATTTCGTCTGTTGAATAAGTAAAATGTCTCGCAAACGAATTACCTCTATACTTTGATTTTGTGTATTTCAACAGAGAAAACGTTTGTTCACAACATATAGTCCCAAATGAAGATAAGAAACTGTGTGCAAAGTCTTTGATCTTGGAATACCTTTCTTCTGGAAGTTGTAAATTAGGTAAGGCTTTCTTCTTCGAACTTGTCCTTCATGAAACCATCCGCTTGAAGATCAATGGTTTCCATCTGCGATTCTGATTTAACATCTTCAATTTTGCAATACATATATATATATTTAATATTCTAATAGCATATTTCGCGGACGCTGGCCGAATACAACTCCTTAATGAGCCGTATTTTGGAGACCTGTCTTCCTAGCTTCTTTCTTCTTGTAATACATTCACCGTTGGGTACCTGCTGAGTTGATGTCTTCAAGCTGTCTTGTCTTGACACCGCTGTTAATTATATGGCTTAGTTTAAGCTCTTGAAGCAATGAATAAGAAATGCTGTCAAAACTAGTATAGGTTTTCTAAAGTCCGAAAGTCACATACATTGTTTATAAATACATGTAGATTGTATGTCACTCCTACACATAAGGAATTGCCGCTTAGCTCAGGCGGTTAGTGGCCAACCTACAAGCTTCGGGCCAGGGTTCAAACGTAGGTCAAACTTGATTATTCTAAAGCATTAGTGAAAACGGTAATACTGTATCATTATGATCGTCATAGATATAATCACATGCTACATCAGTTTTGTCAGTTGGCCACCGTTTCTGACGAAAGGTAGTCTGCCTACTCAAGAAGCCCCAAATCAATCAGGGACTTGCATGTCATGTATTCATATTTTTCATATTCAGATTATGTAAACATACCTACTTTAAATCTTTACAAAAATAACTATATCGTAAAAATAAAATAAATAATATTAATCAGTATTGTAATTTCAAAAGAAATATGTGAGTGAATGAAATGAAAAAAAATGATTCAGTTAACTCCTGTGTGTAGGCAATATATGAAATGATAAATAAAATACCCTACCAGAGCATTGCTGTACAAGGTTTTTAAAATAATTTCTGAGTATTATCAAATTCTAAGTCCTATTGTTTGTAATGGAAATGAATTCTTCTATTTTAACATAAAGGCTATATTTAGAAAATACCACATTTTCTGAAAGAGCCTTCTTTTTCCTCTTAGTATTGACCAACATCAGAACAGTATAAACACCGAAATGGAGATGAATAACACCTGTAGCAATAATAGAAATATTCATGGAGTAGTCGGGCGTCTCACATTAGACATGCTTGTGACATTGGTGCCATTTTCGGTGTGCAGCGACTTTCTGAACACTTTCTTCAGGTTCCGATTAGGTAGGCCTATCTAGTGTGGATATGCGATTGTATTGAATATTCTGCACTTTCTGAATTCAGGATCAATAGCTTCCGTTCTCTGTCGGTGTGTTTAGCGGCTGAAAAAACAAACATTTTCCTGTAAGCTCTGCAGTGAGGCGCGGTAAATAGGGGTATGTGTACATGGTTGCTCGTCACTCAATGCGTTGTCAGTTTTATAAAAACTACCTTCGAAAATAGGAACTGGAAACTTAAAACAGGTTAAATTCTATGTAATGTAATGCATGAGGAGGTTTTCTTCGTACCAAATGTATAAATTCTCCTCGGGTTTGCAGTCAAGTGAGAAGTTTGATGAAAGCCAAAATAAAAATAACTGTAATTAATTGCCTATAGTTAATCCAGGGCCGTAGCAAGGTCCTTCTGCGCCCTTGGCGAGTTTGACAAACATGCGCCCTCCAATTTCTGTAACATTGTTTATTATTTTAATATAAAAACACTGTTATTATCATAGAAAACGTAAACCTCAATTTGAAAATGAACTAAGTGTTGGGCTTTCAAGGTAGAAAAACCTTATTTTCAGACGATTGAACTACTTAAAAAATAATTAAATCATGAAATATAGAATATTTATTGCTTGATAAATTGCACCAGTCTACAAAATGGTGGTATTTTTCATGGTTAATTTTGCGCCCTCTTTATACCTGCGCCCTAGGCTGGGGCCCATCTCGCCACCGCCTATCTACGGCCCTGAGTTAATCGACATACAAATCCAAATAACTGGAGAAAATATCAATTAATTGTGTGATCTAATAACAGTTAACTGTTTTTAATCGACATAAAGGTCCATAGAACTGTTTTAATACATCCTATAATTATCTATGTGAAACAGTTAACTGTTCTTCTCCTCTGCAGTTAATTGTCTTTGCAGTTAACCATTATCTATTTGTTTGTCCCAGCTCTAGTCCGTACATATCCTTCAGTTATGTACAAAACTGTTACAGTCTGTTTGTATCTGTTTTTCCAAAATTTCTGTCTCGAAAACTATAGGTTTAAAAAAAATGGTGCACTTTAAATTTTGAACGAGAATGGATTCTTGGTACACTGTGTAAATCTACGGTACGCTTTCAAAATTCTTAAATCCCTGGCGCTGACTTCAAAAATTTCCTGTACCAAATATTAAAAATTCGAGAGAACCCACAGGTTTGCCTTGTACCCAACGGTTTGTCAGCCTGTTTATCCTCGAAGAATTCGCTAGATCATGGTATAAAAGAAAGTGCTTCGCTGGGGGTGGGTCAGGGCGGGTTATGCCTCATGCGACGATGCACCTTATATTTGGTTTTTCCCCTGCTTTGCTGTAAAAATGGCTGAGATATAAGCTTAATACATTAACGGTATATCTTAAAATAAGAAGATATTTATTCACATATTAAAACTGTCATTTGTGGAAACGAGCTGTTTCAATTAAATATCCCTAGTTGAAATCAAGCTTGTAACCCACTAGTGATTTTACTTGATGAATGCTTATATTAAAATATAAATTCAACTCTGAAAGGATTCATGTAGCCTAGTCTGATTGTATTATCACGGTATAGTATAACCACAGTATAGTATAACAGTAGCGAAGCTCTAATGAAAGGAAAATGCATCCTTTTGACAGATCGTGCGACACTAGCATCCCAAGCGGCCAGCAGGATGCAACTAGCAAACAGCCATTTCCAGCATTGGAAAGATACGAATATGGCTGTATTTCTTTTTATTTTTAAAATTACTAGAACGTGATTGTTACCGGAAAGGCATACTGGGGAACTCATCAAGTAATAGACTTTGTGGGAATATAAAGAAGTTGTAGTTTCAAGATCGATGACAGTGAATATCTTATAAAGTATCAGACCGGTTTCCGTCCACCATATAAGCTACATCCCTACGACAAATCTTCAAGAATTTAATTGACCTACTACTAACATATACTGTACTTACACTGAAAATTCTGACAAATAGGAAAACTTAATAATTTCAGTAAGCATGTAGTAGTACTAGTTCAGAAATTAGGGGGGAAAGTAAAGTTTTATAGGCATATAGCCCGATATGGTCAGTATCAGATGCAATAGCAAAACACTTTTGTCTTTTTCTTCATTTTGTTAAACACGATAAATTATTAAAAAGTAAAGGATTAAACACGTTATCTTTATTCTCGACAGTTTAATTTTGTTAAATTCAATTATATAGGCCTAACATAACCTCGTGTTAAAACATTTTCAAAATTAGTAGGGTCAGGTGGGGTGTTTGTAAATAGGCCTATATATTTAGAAACCTTTGCTTCGTTAGGATTTTCATTTATGATATACATATAAAAATAATTAATTGTATATAGCATTTACAAGCCATTTTCTGCTCCTAAAATTAAAAGAAATAGGAGTAAATACACCAGTATGGATGCAAGCATGATAATCACAAATTTGCAATTTAATTTCACAAATAACTGTTTTTGCTTACCTCTCAGGATCTTTAGGGAACCTGAAGAAAGATAAATCGGGAGAATTCCTTTGGCTATTGGTGCAATTTATAGCACCACAAGCATTTCCATATAGTATATTGCGATACAAGTGCCGTAAGGCACGTTTACGGGTCGAGGAAACAGATTGAAAACCCGAGGCGCAGCCGAGGGTTTTTAAGTTTTCGATTGCTATTTTTTGCACGATGATTATTTATATCAATTTAATTATATTAATTGTGATATTACCTGAAAATATTATGTAAATACATTCTTGAAAATAGATGTTTTTTTTTTCAGAAAGTGATTCGCATGTGTTTGTTGTTATGGGAACGGAATATTTGTCCTGGGGGCCGTGGCCATAAAGGCTTGTATTATGAAGTGTATCGTAATGAATTATGACGTAGCGCTTGGACCGTAAGTGTTTTAACCTCATCTCAACCGGCCTTAGCAACAAGACTGTGTGGGAATGTCAACTTACGATCCATGTAAACAAAGTTCGTAAGTACCACTTACTAGCTAAGGAGTGCAAAAAAATATTGTTGACATTTTTCATAAGCAACAATGTAACATATTGTGTTGCTTCTAGCTCACCGCTACGAGCTTCGCTACTGGTATACTATACCGTGGTATTATGTTCTTCATTACAACAAACAACATCCGTTTGTAAACATAAATACTCTGCCCACAGTCTATCGATAAATTATTGCGTTATTAATTACACTACCAGTTTTGAGAATTAACAAAATCTTAACGTATTATGCCACAGAAAATGAAAATGCATATCACCCTGAAGTCTGCGCCTCTGATTGTTAGACATTAGATAGGGAAGAGATTGTCTTGATTTGTTTCCTATACATCCGTATAGAAATAAGAATTTGTTACCTTGCCTTTCCCACGGTCCTATTATGAAAAAATAAATAGTTTTCAAAGGAAATAGTCACCTTTTGTACTAATGTTAAATAAAAAATATACATGCACGTTAGAAACAGAATGCTACGTAGATACACATTAGAATTTTTAAGAAGAACTCTCGGAAGTAATTTATTATTGTTCGATTTCCAAGAGAGGTTAGTTCAAAATTTGTCCTTGACATCTGGCTGTCGAGTGTGTATACTAGAGAAGATAGCTTATTATTCTTTAATGAAATTCTACTCAATTTCAAGTGGGAATAGTAGGATGCAGCAGTCTTTGTTCTATGAGAGCCACTGCATGACTTTCTCTGCATTGTCGGTGTAAGTGAGCTCTGGAGACCAGATATCCGCAACGCGACCCCGACACCGGCACTGTTACTTTACTACTCACAGTCACACCATGCCAAGCCAGGCTTAATCGATATCATTCTGTGATGCACGTTTCAGTGAACGTTTGTTTGACAAAATCCTTAATTTCGACAAAATATTAAAAAAAAAAAAAAAAAAAAAAAAGACAAGCCAGATCCCCATTTATTTCTAGTCCAGATAAAATCGGCTTGAAGTTCATCTAGACATCAACTCAGTAATATAAAAATGATATGGATATGCGCAGGACTGGAAATAATTTAAACATCTAAGTCTGCCCATCAAAGAGTTTATTTTTACAAAACAAGATTTTTCCTACTTTTCAACATAATCCCCATCAACATTTATGCACTTGTCCCAACGGGTTACTAGCTTTTTCATACCGGTGTCGGAGCTAATTTCCCACAAATTTCTTGACATCCTCGTTATTCTGGAACTTCTTCCCACGTAATGCCTCCTTCAGTGGACCAAACAAATGGAAATCAGAAGGTGCTAAATCGCAACTTCAACAGTCTGGCCAGAACGAATTTCTCATTCAAATATTTGAAAACTGGTAATATTTTTCTATTACAATATAATAATTAAGACAAAATTATATAAGAAAATATTTTAATATTTAAATAAATCTCTCTATAACTTCATTATGGCAATACTAAGGTAGTTCTTCGCCAGCATTAAAAATTGTATTAGTGTTACTAGGCCTACATGTAACTCATTTCAATCAGAAAAACAGTATACTTGTATATAGATATATAATAATCAGATCCCGGATTATTAGGTTTTAAACTATTTTGTTCCTTGTTAGAAGAATGTGATATTTTAATGTAATTATCCGTTTCGTTGTCATGGCAGTCACACATTGCAATCTTATAAAACTTTTGACGTTATGAACTAAAAAGGCTAAAACTATGTTTTAATTGAAATACAATAATATACTTAAACTAATATGTCATCGAATTATTATTTGTATACTGAAAATTGTTTCTTAAATATCTGCCTACATTTTGCATATTGCTCATTGTTATCAGTGCATTAGTACGAGAAAATATAGCATTGCAGTTCGCAATTTTGTCATTTAGTACCTCATTTTCCCGGTCAAGGAAATCGTTAGTGAACCAAAATCCCCGGTTTCTTTAGCAGCAAATTAACGGCATTCTTAAGAAGCTTACACTTACAGTTTGTTCACAGTGTTTTCTCCACCAAGGCGCCGAAAGTAAAGTATTATAAAAGTTGATTAATCGAAAAACGTTCTTGCTGAATTTATGTGGTGGATTTGGAAATGACGGGGGTTATTATAAAATTAAGAAAAAAAAAGTATTTCTATAGTTTTGTGGTTCAGAGCCATAGCAATTCAAGGAAAAATAAAACTAATTATACATTTTTTCAGAGTGTTTATTGTAGGCTACTTGTGAAACTAAAAAAAAAGTCTGAAAATGGTAAAAAGCTGAAATAAAACTATTTGAATATGTTTAAAAAACTAGACCAGAGTTTATAAAAACTTAAAATTCCGGGCCCTATTAATAATCATCTCAGTTAATCATACAAACTAACTCATATGCATAACTGTCGTAGCTTAAGTGTATTATTAATTTATTATGGTAATGTATGCACCCTCTTCTATTGTTGATAGAAGTGTTTGTTTGAAGAAGGGATTGTTTGAGTAATGAAATGTAATAGGGAAATGGGAACAGATCTACGGAATAGTTGTTACTTTCATGGGAAAGTTAAATGTAGTCTGCTTCCCATACACATCAGCATCTAGATGTGACTGTTTTCTCATTTTCACGTCTTCTACAAGCGGAAGAAATATATCTGTCATCAATGTGGCATGGTTGTGGAAATGAATGTATACTTTATGTTATTCGTTTGACTAACATGTTGAAGACAGATCCGATGCAATGCAAGACTTGTTTAATAGCAATAAGTGTCAAACGACTGCCTTGTTGATTGACGTGTTTCCGCTGAATCGTAAATTAAGTAAATTCTTTTTAAATATTCTGATGTTGTATGATGAAAATATTATTGTTTTACTAGACAAAGTATTCGCGTGCTTATAGGTCGAAGAAAAAGTATTAAGTCTAAATTGCGAATAATTATTATTATTATTAGTAAGTAAAATCACCTAGGCATCTATCTGGCTAATGTCTTTGTCTGGTCAAAAAAGTATCCAAATACAGGTCGTGGCCCTATAGTCCGGGCGGCATATCATTATAAAAAAAAAAAAAAAAAAAAAACCCAGGTTACTATAAAATGTTTTAGACTCTTTGTCAGCATCCTATCTTATCAATATATAATAAGTTAGGCTACTAGTGTTTCAAGGCTGAGAAAATTTCATAATATAGACTTCATAATTATTAACACTAGAGGAAAAACGAAATTCTTCAATGAACTATTGTATGAGTTCTGGAAACCCTTAATTATGAAGTTGTTTGTATTTATCTGACTGTGAAGTATTTTCCGGATGATAAGCCTAATAGGGATATGATAATTTCGGCAATCTATATTCTCTTATACCATACTCTTTTTAATTCAATTGACATGTAAAACTACTAAGCCGGTATAATAATGTATTTATTACTTAGGAAAAATTAAAGTAGAATTACAGTGAAAAAAATACTATTTACGAAGGCTATTCGCTAGGAAATTATATAAAAAAGTGTTTTTTTCTATTTATCGTTTCAACATATACTTTTCTGTACACAATTAAAAATTGTCATGTAAAAATTCGATATAGGCCTATCAGTGGTCTTTTTTCAATGATACTTTTTAAATTGAGGAAGTAAATACATATTACAAATTTAGACACGTTTATTCAAAAGTTTTGGTTTTGTATACGAAAAACGTATCTTAAGAAGCAGGTGACTCTTTTAATTCAAATTTTGCACAGTTGTTCTTTATTGTGATCTCTAAGAGGATGGTTCACAGTGGTGAAAATTTGATTTTAAATGACAGATTTGAAGATAAAAATGTCATAGCATATATATATATATATATATATATATATAATTCCAATTTAAAAATAATTTTAATATCAAAGCAGATAGGTCTAAGATGCTCTCTGAGGTCCGTACTGGAGAACACAATCTCAGACTTATAGGGATGAATTGTTATAATTGGCAATAAATTCTTCATTTCAGGTCAATGGCATTTTTAAAAATTCAAAATGTAAGCTATAACAGATAGTTATTAAATGCGTTTTATATAAAATGAAAGCTATTGTCGTGTGAAATGAGTGTACTAAATTTTATAAAAGTATGTAAAATCATAGTGAAACTTTTTAAGATTTTATAAGAAGGGAATTTGCTAATGTATGACACTCTGAAATGGTATTACTGTATTTAGAAGAGTGTCACCATGGTAACAATATAACCCTTCATCAAATGAATGTCGTTAACTTTAGGCCTATAAGAACGCGTGTAAATACTGAAGGTAGACTTAAACCTACTAGTTGCTGGATGTCTATTAAAATCGTTATGCAGTGCAATTCAATTTTTAGGATGCACTGAAACATAGCGTTGACTCTTTACTGAAGTTATTAATGCATTTACAGTTTTATACTAGGTTAGTTGTGCCATCAGGATTTGAACCGCCGCTTGTTAGGACGAACGTCTGTATCACTATCCAATAAAGAGCATATCCCTTGTTATACCATATTATAATCTGTATGGGACAGGGATTTTGTGTAATGGGTTGAATCGCGGCTTGTTATAACGGATTTATGTGATAGCGATCTGTAAGAACCCGAAACCATGCTTTGTCAGGTTATACGGCCCTAGTATAAAGCTTAATGATGTCATCAGAAGCCATCAACTAGATTGAATTAAACACGCGGATAAACACTCCATCAATGTAATCCCCATGGTAGCAACCATAACCATTCTTATGGTGACAGTAATCCCTGCATAAACTGAATACCCTCTGTAAACTCCCGTCCGTCTGCAGAAACTTTATCCATACAGTATGCCCACTTGGGTTCTGAACTTGGGTTTTCTGGTAGGCAATTGTAATTCCTTAATATACAGAAATACTGAGTGATATTATGACGTGTGGAATTGAGGACAGCGCAACAGTGGTCTAAGCCACTTTTTTAAAGTTTGCGAAAAAGCAAGTTAAAGTTCTACACTTTTGTGGGTTTTAAACAATTAAAAAAAAACACACACAGTTTTGTTGGTAGTGGGGTATACTGTGTATATTTGGACAATTTAACTGCAGTGTTGCATAGTCTATTCAGATTTTTCAGAGATATTGTTTTTATGAGACCCTGCATCACTTTTTTTTTCTAAACCACTGTTGCACTGACATTTATTTCTACTTGGCAGAGGAGGAACAAATATTTCATGTAATATTTTTACATGTAATAAAACATAATTTTAAGAGGAATGGACTTGTATTCTCTTTATTTGTAAGTTCCAATGATTATTCAGTTCTAATCAGGATAAAATACATGATAAAGCTCACTGCCGTTTTTGGAACACTTGCCTCATTTACAGAAGTAAGATTGTCATAAAATTAATGCTGAATGAACGGTACTTATTTGAGAAGATCGTTAACTTTTAGTTTTTTTATTATTATTATTATTATTATTTATTTTTTATTATTATCTTGGTTTTCAACATTTTGGTTGCCCTTATGCAAAAGGAATTCTGTTTCAGGGAACAGATCGTCGACTCCAAAACTATAACGTAATCGGTTCAACCCCAATACAATAATAAAATTCACCCCTAAGTCATTGAAATAACATCACTATTTCATTTACCGTTTCGGAGGGGTTAGATCACTGTTGCGCTGACTCGCTCAATAACAGACTTGACTTCGTGTCTAGTTCATCGTACCTATACACATTTGGATATGACTTTTTGTTTGTTTGGAATGACAATTATTGTATTCTTTTATGACCACATATCTATAGGTGTGATTTTACTTTTAACATTTACATTAACCTTTCCAGAGCTAGTTTTATATTTTATTATAAGCATTCGTCAACTAAACTCACTACCGGTAGTGGGTTATAAGTTTGAAATGATTTAGAAAATTTCAATGGAAGTGCTGGTTTCCACGGATGACAATTTTAAGTAAAACATTAATCTGTTATGCTTACTTCTCGTCCTTTATGCAGTTTTTGCGGTGACACATATGTACGTCTGTTAAGTTTTACGATTTATTGTTCGTTTATTGAATACATTAATAAACCTAAGTGCCTTGGAGTAAAACATTGCGATAAGAAGGATGTTGGAAGGAACATCTGACTCATCGCATGGGGAACACGTGGTATGATGGAAACCGATAATTATAGCTTTCTTCTGGCGGAGGGGAACAAAGAAGAACAGGTTCAAAGTCTCTTTAACTCTGTAAGCACCACTTTAACTTGAAGCTGAGTGCTTTCGAGATTCGCATGGTCTGACACCTTGCTTCCAAGCCTTCCATTCTCCCAGATTTCTTACATAAAGTAGGGTTTAATGGGATTATACCCCTTTTTTAGACTGGCCCCGTTGTCCCGATGAAACCTTAACGGGGCTTTATTGTACCTTTTGTAGGCCTTGATCCCGTTTGTCCCTTAAATTCATAGCATGACTTCATTAATATGTGTTCGGACATGTTTATTTTCTATAAATTCTGAAGTTGAAAACACTGTGGCTATTATCCACCTTGAAGAGGTGAAAAGTGTAGGCCGATGCCAGTCTATGTGTACAGTACCAGTAACAATAATACGAGGCGCGTCCACAAAGTAAGTTTCCCTGGATCCGTTTACAGAAACAAAACAATTTCAAGGAAATGTTTATTGCAAACGACGTAGCCTTCTGCAGGAGACTTGCTAGGAGGTGTTTAAACATCCACCCTACAGCCCGGACTTCGCTCCCAGTGATTTCCATCTTTTCCTACACCTAAAGAAATGACAAAGAATTACAGGGAATGACAGAGAGGCGGAGATGTTTGTCACACACCCTACAGCCCGGACTTCGCTCCCAGTGATTTCCATCTTTTCCTACACCTAAAGAAATGACAAAGAATTACAGGGAATGGCAGAGAGGCGGAGATGTTTGTCACACAGTGGTTCAAATACCACGCGGCAGACTTCTACGACGCAGATGTTGAAAAGTTGGTCCCATGGTAAGACAAATTTTTCTGTTCCGGTGGTGAATATGTTGAAAAATATGAACACTGGCTGTGTCTGATGTATATCGGACAATCAGATAAACAGATTAGGCCTATTTCTTTTATTTATTTATGTAATTGAGCTCGTGTTTTCGGGTAGATTCAACGCCAACTGTCAACAAGACAGTAGTCAACTGTGAAATTAATTGATATCCGAAACACAGAAGGAGAAATGACAAATACTAATATGTTTGGAGATTGTGCCAGGTAGGTATCAACTTTAAAGAAATAATGTCAAACCTTTTCGAAACTTCATACAATCCTCGGCTTTGCGGCAATTTCTCCGACAGTTGAGTATTGCGCGTAGTCTAATCGTTCTTAACAGGCGGAGCTGGCTATACTGCAAAGGGATATAATTTCCTTTCTAACTGATAGCCCACAGGATATATCTGTGGCTTGGTTCTAAAAGAGCCAATGTCAATCTTTTGCAAAAATGATATCTATGCATTATTTAGTTCGGCTAGTCTTTATCTTTCGTATAATAAAAGTGCCAATGTCTGTTAATATTAATAGACATAATACAGAAACCTTAGGGGCCAATGTCGTAAGTACTCAGCAAAAAGAAGTTACTTCTGGAAAGGCTTCAAAGTCAGTTATCTTAAGCGCAAGCGCCTCGTTTTTTCAAACTCTTTCCCCGATCCGTATGCACCGCTTACGGCACTTGTATCGCAATATACTGTTATTTCTACCCTCCTTTATTTTCTTTCTTCTTTCTTTCATTGGCTGTTTATATTTCATTCCTTATTTCTTTCTTTTTCTTATATTCTACTTTTCATTTTTCTTTCCCCTTCCTTTCCTTGATTTATTTCCTTATTTTATCGTCCTTTTCATTCTTTTCTTTTAGAAGTTTTGTTTTATCTATCTTCCAGAATTGACATTCGAAAGAAAGTGACACGTGCCTCAGTTCACAGAAGTGTACAATACTGTAAAACCCTGATAATAAACACGCGCTAACACAGGCCTCCGCATTATGGCGGAAGGACATTAGCAATTCTGATGTGAGACGGGAATGATTTTCCATGGGCTAGCGTAGCGGCACGAAATCTTGGATCTGAACGTGGAGAGTTCATGTAGGTCTAGTTTAATGACCGTGATGTGTCCATTGCAGAGTACGATAGCCATCTGGATGCGCTTTCTATTACAGTCGTTTAAATTTGTGACAATAATAAAAGTGAATGTTCCCAGTGGGGGAGTGGAATCTGCGATTTTAACGGCTCTGTTTGTTTTACAGCGTTATATGCCTTTTAATATGAAATTACACTATAGGGAGGAAACAGGCGTTTGTATGATATAATCTTTGATGCTATATAACTAGGCTGTAGTGTTAATCTCACACTCGGGGACTGCATGAACCCGCATGAAAAACGGACCACTCTGGCCACTTCACCCCTAAAAATAGTTTTGCTGTAACGCCGTGTAAGCAAGACCCAGAAAAAATGAATTCATATACTGACATCATATGAAAACTTTTGGTCACAATTTTCCATCCACTTTTCTAGACAGAGGACCGACAGAATAGTAATAAAATTATCATCTTGTATGTTTAAAACTTGCGTTCTTTATTGTTAATGGACGAAAAATCGTCGTTATTTTAGTTAAACGTGTTTAAAAAGATATGCATTAAAACATGCTTAAACTAAAGGGACCATAAAAGTGACGACAGCACTGAAACTAAGCCATCATATACATTAATACTCTAGTATTTTCAATACGAAAAATAATGCTAATGTTGACCAAAAATTCTGATTGTCACCCAACCTCCCCCCTCCCTTTAAGCAAAGTGTCCATCGTTCAGTGAATTTGTTCTAATATATTTTCTCATTCTTTACAGGTGAGTGGTGATTAAATTTTTGCTGACCATTTTGCCCTCCTGTGCAATGTAAGTACAGGTCCTACCTCAAAAGCTGGATATTACTTACTACACCTCTAGTTTCAGAACTAAGGGTAATTATTGTAAGGTAAATAATTGCAACTCGTTAATACCTATCGTACACTTTATAACAGAAAATTTACTAGAAATTAATATAAACTTTAAGTCAATTAGTAAGAGCAATTAATGTGAAACATTCATACTTTAATTAGAAATGATACTGATGAAATTTATTACAATTCTACCAAGTGTCTACTGCAAAGAGTTCTCTTTTAATTGCACATGCATTAGTACTCAAAATGGATAGCCTGTATAAGTCAGAACTAGGAATTCAGTTAAAAAGTTACGTAATAAAGTAGAAGCCTCCATTAAGTAAAATTAAGAACATAATTACAGTTAACTCATTTATAGAACCTGGTAGTAATTTTAAATCCAATAAAATATTATCTTTTTTCATATTTACTACATCTTTTATTACTAATATAAAAATCACAGTTACCGTATCAGTTATTTGTTTTTCTTCTATCTATCTTGTATAACATAAGCTAAGCAAGATTCAAGATAAATTAACTTTTAAAAATTAAGAATACTCCTTTTTAAGCAAGGCATACACGGTTAATATCAGTGGGATTACCCAAAAGGAAAACGCATCTTAGGTTGCAGCAGGAGAGGAGCGAAATCCAACTTTTGGGAGAGAATCCGTTTGTTTCACAAGATACGTTAGAGGTGAAAGTACTGGACGCTTTAAGCTAGGAATCGTGCGCGAATTATTCGCTGTAACGGGTTCTTCGCATCTGGAAGCTATGCGACGGCTGTCCTCTTTAATCTTCACAATTCTCATAAACACGGCAAAAAATGCCGTACATTTAGCTTCGAATTCGAAGTTCCATTGAAAGCAGCCTAAGGGGCTAGGTGTATCACACCGCATTACAGATTTATTTATTTATTTATTTACTAGCAGGTGCTCGCAGCTTCGCGCGCGATTGTTTACTCCACGGCTGGATGTTTTATTTAAGTAATTTATTTAACAAAAAAAATTAAGCATATTTATTAACATAAAATGGCATGAAATACATAATTTTATTCTTAATTATATTGTTTTATGTAATAAATGTAAATAATTTAACGAATATAACGAATATTGTGCTTTCGTTCAGATTAAAGCGAACCACACATTCATGAACCTTGCCCTTATATGCAGATCTTGCATAAACAAAACGACTGATAGTTAAAAAGTTAAAATCCCGGTTTCGATGTGCATTTCACGATTAAAGAGCGATGCCCGGTGAAAAAATGACCTCATATTCGAGTTCTCTAGCCCCCCCCCCCCCCCCATAGTGAGTTTTGCCCAAATCATTCAATACAAACCGAGGAATTACTTGACTGAGTTTCCGGGTCACGGAAACCGTGTGTGTTGTCACTCTGACCACATACCCCCCAATCCTGCAATCTGCCTATGGTAGATGACGCAGCAGTAGGATGGCAGGCTTGGTCCCTTCAGGGATGTAGAGCCACGGAATTTAGGGGAAAAACCAAATATAAGGTGCATCGTCGCATGAGGCATAACCCACCCTGACCCTCCCCCAGCGAAGCACTTTCTTTTATACCACGATCTAGTGAATTCTTCGAGGATAAACAGGCTGGCAAACCGTTGGGTACAAGGCAAACCTGTGGGTACTCTCGAAGTTTTAATATTTGGTACAAGGGGCACTCTCGAATTATTAATATTAGGTACAAGGGCCACTCTCGCAGTTTTAATATTTGGTACAAGGGGCACACTCGCATTTTTAATATTTGGTATGGTCGGGAGTGTCGGCGACAATATACAAGGATGGTTTGGTCACCCTGTTCGTTGAGAAACAAAATGCGAATATCGAGTGGGCGGAGCCTATTTGGCACCTTATATTTGGTTTTAGCCAAATTTAGTTTAGTTAGTAATCAAATTATGCAGAGTGATCTTTTGTTACAGAAATCATATCAAAGTAATAAACTCTGTAATTGTAACCATAGGCCTATAAGAAATAATTAGTAAACTTTATAAAAAGGAAGAAGGAAGATGGAATCATCTTATATATTCGCATGCAGACTGTCTTGTGGCATTTCATCTGCCTCAGCACTTTCTGTATCGCAATTCAATTATTGGAATGACGGGGGAGGATTCACAACGGGAGTGACTGTAATCAAGAAGGGGGATTCACCCCAGGGCCTCCCAGTCGTCATCTACAAACCTGTCACAGTCTTCCAATAACAAATTAGGAAGGAGGGGATGCACTGGAATGAAAAGCTGGCTCCACCAGAATTACATTTACAAGGGTTGGGGGAATCGAAACCTATGTCGATGGGGCGTGAAAAATGATGACTGATGACCCTAAAACTATTCCACAGGAGACTTGTTGATGTCAGTAACAGAGTTAAGAAGGAAATTTTACTCTTCCTTCTGTATGTATTATCTCTAAAACCTACTTTAATCTGACAGGATGAGCTGTTCGTCAAGATTGATTATCTTCTCCTTATTGAATTTAAAAGATTGAAGCTTTATCTTTTGAATTTGCCTGAAGCAGTGTTTTCCTAAAGTACCTGATGTCATAAATACTTATTGATGTAGGTCTGCTATGATGTGGAATAAAATATAAAACTAGCATCTTGTGACAAGTGACAAATACCGGTACGAGATACATTACTTTATTTGAAATCCAAAACTTCAGAAAGTTTGTCTTTAACTATGAGCATCTTACTGCGACATACCAACTTGTTTGTGCCATTGGTACCTCTTAACACTTCCTGGAAAAGAAGCTGTTTATTATGGACAATAAATCGATAGCCAGTTCAATTCCAAACTGAAATAGCCTAAGTCAAAATACTGCTGTATTGAGCTTGATTCCCAAAGCAGAAGTAGTATAACTCCAAAGAGAATTGTCCCCCATATCACATAATATTATACAAGGAGTTTGGTATCATTCTTGATTGAAGTATGTAAGTTAGCCTAAAGTCTCTGGCTAATAACTTGGCTATTTAGCCTATACGCCTTTCTCTCCATTTGGGCCAATAACATATAAAAAGAGTCTGAAATCAGCCAATCACATACCTCATTTATTCAATATTTATCGAATTTGCTCTATTGCCTCTACCTAAGCGATAGTGACATGTCCTCTTTTCTTTATATTCTAATCAGGTCGGAGGCTCTCTAGGCAGAGACTATGCGTACGTCGCCATTGTCGCGGTACGTTAAGATATATTCTAGAAATAAAGTGAATATTATGCTTACTTTTGTTCAGAAATCAGCATCATAATATTTTACGGGAAATGTATTCCATAGTTCAGCAACGTTGGCATTAATGTAATCACCTCCTGTAAGCATTAAAACATCATTTAACATCAACAGCATGAATTTACACTGGTGAAATGAGAGTGAACGGGAAGGCCGTTGAGAGGTGGGAGATGAATTATGATAAGCTTTCAATAATAGACACTTCCAGGCAGCTGAGCATCTCACATCTGTTCCTCTGTACTTAGTAACTATGAAGAAACAGTACTCAGCTGTATGCATCGCTGGGAACTGTAACAGTAATTACTCGTAATTATACTTTACGCAAGTTGTCTTCACTATACATTTCAGCAAGCAGTGCTGGAAAAAATGAATGTTTATTAACTAATCGTGTTTTGTTAACAGAAAACAGCCACATTGATTGATTGGTTGATTCTAGTAATACTGTGCCAGTCTAAAATGCTATTCAAATAATCAAATCTCAATATATTTTGTTAATTTCTTATTACATATTATTCGTTAGTCATTCTAAATATAACTCATGAGTTGGAACTCAACTAGATAAATGCATCAGATATTTCCAAGTCACTCGTGGCATTACCTGTAATAAGTAGGTGCGGATTTAAAAGTAATGGAAATGTGCCTGCAAATATGCTGAAGATATAGGAAAACATGTGCTTAGATTACAGTTAAATCATTTCAACTGAAGAGTTGAGAATTGTAAATGGCCTATCCAAACAACTTTAGTTAGATCCTTAGACTGTGGAAAAAGGTAGTAATTGTAAAATAGATAAGTAATAGAGTCACAGGAACTAGATCATCCCGTGACTAGTTTAAGGGCTAACCATGGGCGTCGGCATGGGGGGGGGGGCAACTGCCCCCCTCTGGATTGCCTTATGGATTCATTTATTTGTGGTACTCTTTGTCAACCTACAGTTGTAGCATGGAGAATAAAAAAAGAATTACTTTATAATGAGTTTAGTAAGTGCTGTATTAACTAATTATAACTATAATATGTATTTATAATAATATCTCACCAAGGCCATTGCTGAAAAGAGCGTATTCTGTTAACTTAAAAAACTTTGTAGCCTCGTCGAATTCGGCTTGGGTTCAAAATAACGATCCGGTTAACTAAGTGAATACTAATGTGTTTAGCCTAATCATTTGAAATTGAGGTCCGAAATTGATTTTGCCCCCCCCCCCTTAATAAAGTTCCTGGCGACGCTGCTGGGGCTAACCCTACGCTGAATGGTAGAAGACCCTTGTGCTTAAGGGATCATTTGGGCTTGTTAAGTTATCCATCATTTCTCAGTTTGTCAGAAGAGAAAAAAACAAGTTGATTTTACAGCAAATACCACAAGACAACATATAGTTAGTGGCAGATGAACTCAGGAATTGCCGGTTATAATTCTTTGCTGTTGTAAAATGTGGCATAAAAAGGCGTTATATCATCTTATAAGCAAGAACTGTTTCCTCTATTAGTCTTAATGACATCATGGGAGTATTTACGAGTACATTCATATCCTGTCATTACACTAAAACGAAAAACTCGTGATGGAGAATAGCTCAAGCGATAAGTCTGCAAGATATCAACATAATGAGGAGTGACTATCTGCTAGCTGGCCTCTGTACTGTAGGGAACTTCTGTGAACTGGCTACTTCAGTTCAGACCCGGTTCATTTAGGCTTACTTAAATTGAGTCCAATCGTTGTAGTTCGTGCTGTCATTTGAGTCCATATTGAGTATGGATCATATTTTACGGTGGATAAAAATGTTATATTGGACCCGTTTTTCAAGTCATCGATTGATTCCATCGATGCCGTCGGACTTTCACCAGGGTGTTCGTAAAGTCAACGGACAGTCCACCGGGAAAGCATCGGGCTGTTCGTAAACTCACCGGTGAAAGTTCGGTGAAAGTCATCAATTGCAATCAGACTCATCGAACTTAAAGTATTATTAAACTACTCAGAACGTTAACATGAGGTACATGAAAGGCATGCGATATCATTATTGTTCTTCGCCGCCTTGTCACTCGATAAGAATGCGCTGTTGTCAATGTAACTTAGCGCCCACAGACCAGTCAGATGAAATATACTATCTATATACTAGCTCTTAATAGTTTGCGGCCAAGAGATCTTGCAACTCCGCTAAAGTACTCACGTGGCGTTGACATGTAGCTGCCAAAATGTATTATTAGATTCTGATTGGTTGAAATTCCTGAGGTAACAATCTGATTGGCGCGGTAGGAAAGAAAGAACATTGATATCTCCTGTATTAAATATCAAAGGCATTCCTCATATTAACCATTCCAGTCTCACAACAATACGATTCTTCTTATTTTTAGATGACAAACATGGCGGAGCAGAGAAGCAGACGACAATTACCACTAGCATAAATAGATTGAGTTTATTTTCGTGCGAAAGCTAACGAACTGCTCTTCATCAGAGTGTGAGTCCTCCGAAATGAAAGTGATGAACTGGATTTTATTTCAAGACGAGAAAAGAAGAAAGAAGAAAGAAAAAAGAAGGAAAAAAAGAAAAAAATACTCTACAAAAAATCTTTTAATTAATGTTGTTTTCCAAATATCTCGAAACTCGACAGCACAGGTTATCCATAATTGCCGGTTGAGGTTAGGTACCGTATTTAACTATGCAAAATGTTTTATGGATTTTATTATGCTCAAAACATGATTTATAAGAATAATAGCACTCGGTTATTAGTTTCTTGCCCATCATGTATTATAAATTCCACTTCTTGCAAATCCATGATACAATAATTATTATTATACAACTCGAATACTCTCGCTGAAATCCATCAACCTGTAGGTAAAATCAGGCTCATCGTACATTCATCGCACTTTTCCACCGGTGGATTTACTGATGACTTTAAAAACGTGCCCATTTCGGTACAAAAAGTTGGGTTAAGTTCGATGTTATTTCACATAAAAGCGCCTATCCTTCATTGAAGTATGCATGCAATTTAGTTCATATCTTATTTTAACTTAGGTATCACTGTGTACCTTTTCACTTAAACTGCACTTTCTTTTACTTTCCTGAGACTGTATGCACTTATTTCAGAATTTATTTATTTCATCAACAGGATCATATAAAAGTGTATGCTTTATTCTCATCCAGCAAAGAGGTTTCAGTAAATTACAGGTTAGTTTAAAATACTCCCATTGTTCTCGAACTGAAGCTGTTCCGATAAACCCCTGCACATTCTAACTTGTTTCGGAGAATTGCTCTAATGCGTTTCCATGGCAACCTGGATTTCATCTTTCTTTTGTGTGGAGCCGCTTCACAAATCGATATGATGGAGGCAGCAGCTGAAAATCTGCCAGATAATTAAGTTTTTAGTGCTGCAGCAACTTACACCGTATTATCTTAAATCCGTTACAAATTAGTATAAAGGATCGACTTTTCATATTGAGCCTGCTTTTAATTCCCCCTACCTTCCTTTGAATTAATAAGATTCTAGTTAAAAACCGAAACTTGCAAATGGGGTCAGTTTGAAGTCACTAAGAAAATATTGCACTAGATCAGGGATGACATACTCGGCGGCAAACCCAATTGATAAATTTTAAAATACTTATAGTTTTATTTATAGCTTCATATTATGGATAGTTTTGAAGAATTGCTTCCATATTTGGAAGCACGTGCTTGTGTGAAACCACATTTTACATTATGAAGGCAGTTAAATCTTCTTAAAGAAATACTTACCGATGCTCATCTTCAGTACTTGTTAAAAATCTCATGCAGCTTTTTAACTATAATAATTTTACTGCATCCAAAAAATTGCTCTCATTAATAAGTTTTGAATTTTAATAAATAATAATTTTACTGCAATCAATATGAACTGGAATTCAACAAATAATAATTTTAATTTTTAATAATAATTTTAGTGCATTAAAATTGTGCTCTCAGCAATGTGTTCTGAATTTTATAAATAATAATAATTTGCATTTCAATAAATAATAATTTTAATTTCTAATAATAATTTTACTGCATTAAAAAATGTGCGGCCCGTGAAACACACATTTGATGAGCGATGATAAGATGTTGCGGGGACCTAAAGTTGGAATTTTAGAATTCTGTTAGATTGTGGAAATAAAGAGAGCATAAAATCCAGAGCATTTAAGAACAAAATTCACAATTTTAGGAGCTATAGCTTAAAAGATTTTACAGAATAATGCTGGGATTATAAATTGGTGTGTTTTGAAATATTACAGTCAGCCTGAGCGTCATCCTCTTTGGCCAGTGGTGGATTGAAATGTTCTAAATCGAGTTTAGCAATATTTACTTCCAACTATGAAATTAGTTAAAGAAATAATAATTAGAAGGAAATAGAAAATACCTAATCAAAATCGGAAAATAGTGCCAAATTTCGAAACCCACGACGAGAGTGATGTAATACAATAATGTGATCCATATATTGTGGAACATAACGCTATAGAGTAGTCCTTCGTGTTGACAGCAGGTAATAGCTTTCAAATGCGTGATTGAACTCTGATAAGGGTTTGCGTGTGGACATTTTCATATGAGACAGGGGCTAAACCTAGCATGTCCACTCTAGTGGAATGCGTGAATGTAAGATAATCTGAGAAAGGTAGGCCTATTTATTTATTTTGCTGCGTTCCCAATTTAAGCTACGTTCCTACCCTAAAACGTTCTTTCCATGAGTGGTTTTGACACAGCAGACTATGAATGCCAAGCTGGCTACAGTATACTTAATGACAGAGTCAGTAAGTAGAAAATTAATATTAGCGTCTGAAAGTATCGCTGGCGCACAATCTGTGGCTGCAATGAAGAATCTCCTGGGATTTGAACTCGAAGAGAAAACATTGCAAAAAGTTCCGGTGCTGGAAAGTGCAAACTACTTGCAACAAAGATCAGGAAATCCATTAGAAAAGACATGAGAACACCGTAAGAACAGCAGAGGAAAATTTGTCCTGGATGAGAATTTCAAGCAAGTTGAAAGGTTTCACACTTTTTGAGCACAGTTTTACCTGACAATAATAATAATTCTAAAACTTAGACTGACATTACTTGAAATACGGCTGTACTAATGGGAATAATCCTCAGATGCGTGTGTATTTGTTATTTAATGTGTTATTTTGTATCATTTAATGCATTATTAGTCCCTGGCGAAGTGGAAGAAAAGATCTATGGTCTTTCACCAGGTTAAATAAAAACTATTATTGTTGTTATTTCTATAAAAATATAAATCCAAAATTGTGGGAAATTAGATGTCTAATCAGACATGGTAACCGGATGCCTCATACCGTCGGTAGTCATGGAGTAATTTTGTAGTATATTATGGGATAAGTATAATTTTTCACAATTTACGGTCATTCGTTATTAAGATCTCTCTCTCTCTCTTTACAGAGGTTTCGTTGTAGAAAGAGTGTTACGCTCGGAGTTATTAAAATAATTTTTTACCTCATTATGCATTAACGTTTTATGAGATACCT
Organism: Ectobius pallidus; assembly: GCA_964059195.1. Lineage (NCBI taxonomy): Eukaryota > Metazoa > Arthropoda > Insecta > Blattodea > Ectobiidae > Ectobius > Ectobius pallidus. Next base: position 50,583,937 of record CAXKWD010000002.1, on the reverse strand, counting down.
CTCTTTTCACTGTCATTTTTATCTCATAAAACATTAGTACATAATGAGGTACCTTTGTTTAGTTGTAAACATTAACAATACTAAGCAGATTATTCTTTTTCGGAAAAACACATTCTACAATTTCATCTATATTAATAAAAATGAATTTACAAAAGGGTTGTTGCCGCATCACTTGAGAACGGCTCGACCGATTTGGCTGATTCTTTTTTTGTTGTGTTCGTAATTGTCACGACAAGGTTTGTGTGAAAGAATTTTTTTTTAAATCCACGGGAAAAGTCGGAAATGTGAAATGAGGCAAAGTTAGAGAGTTCTGATGTCAATTGTTTACATAACGAAAGTATTGTTTACGATCTTTACATAGGGCCTTATAATACTGGGCTTTAACAAATGCTGATACTATCGAAGTATTTAATACATAATTGTGAAAATAATTCTTGACGAATAAAATCCACGAAAATAAAGCAGTCACATAACTTTCTCTACCCTCGACATGGAAAATATTATTTTCTCACTTCACATTTTGAAGTAGAATAAGCGATCGTATTGCAGGGACAACTTAAGTGTGTGCCAGTGAGTATGCTATATCGGAAGTCGGTAACAAATCCTATCCACTGATACGTCACTCATAGCTGTAGGCTTTGTATTAGTTGAGAAATAGGCCTAGGGATGTTTATCAGAGGCCCTAAGCATCTAAAAGAAGACAAAATGGGATGGAACATTTTCAGTCCTACGCGCGCAGTATATTATGTCCCAGGTTTTTGGGAAGGAAAGTATGAAAGTGATATTGAATTTCTTTTTTACTTCAGCCCGAAACGGTTGTATGGTGATATGAGAGTGAGAAATACAATTTTCTGTCAAGACAATACAATCTTATGTAACCGTAATTTATTTTTCTTCTTATTTCCACTCCTCCCATGCATGGTGTGTAGAAGCAATGGAATGCAAGATTCTACATCCTCTATGAGCCATAAGAAGTTATATCTAGCGTTTTCTGAGGGAATAGTTTGAGAGTAATAGGCCTACGTCGTTCTTCCTCATTTCGAATTCTACATACATATTATATAATGATCTAGAGTTTCAACATAGAAAGTCCTCCATATGTTAATTTCGTATTACAAAATACAAAACCCGGGCGACGCCGGGCCATTTAAGCTAGTAACATATAAATATTATAATTCATAACGAAATTAGATTTATTTTCAATTCGCGTATTCAGACGAAGATTATAGCTAATTTATCATGAAAGTAAGTATTTGGAGTTACCTGTCATGCACACGCATCCGAGAATTTTTAAAGCATTTCTCCGAATCAAATTTCGAAGTTAGTACTCCCTATAATATTTTGTTAACAAACGTTAATCTGTTACAGCTGACCTGAACTGTGATTTTAAGTATTTCATGTTTGAAAATGTATTTTACCACAGGTAGGTGCCAGATGCAGATATCGTTCCTCGAGATATAACTGGCCATATTCATCGCTTGGAACTTGGAATGGCATTGTGTTAAATTCTTTATATTTTTAATAGACTTTATCTTGAAACTTTGCATTTTAGCATTTTCAAAATTGCATAATTTGCACGTTTCAACAATATTACTCTACTGTGAAATTAAAAAATGAAAAGAAAAACATAAAATTCGTTGTTATCTCGCGGGGCATTCAAAAAGAGCTGTCGGGCTGGATTTTACGACCCAATTCTCTTGGTTCTCTATTAGCCGTGGTTCTCTACCACCAGTTCCTTATCATTGAGTTTCACTGCTCTCTTGAGATTCTTATTTTGTTCTGGGGAACCCCATAACATTTTACGTAATGTAGGCATTTCGACTATTAATTTATGTCTAATAAAGCGTAATAGCAATATTATTTTTTGATGTTTTTTTAACGATCTCCGTAACGCATGACCTTAAGATTAAAAAAAAAAAGAATAAAATAAGATAGCATTGTCAGTGTGATTGTTTGGCGTGTCTTAAAGCTGTGGGTTTCGCGATATTTTACTCAAGGGAAGACACACGAACTATACATTTTTATCGCCATTGCATATTTGCACGATCTAGGAAAATCAGGGACAACGAAGGACACAATAATTTATTTTCAATATAAACAACTTACCACATCACAAAGAACACGAATATACACTGAAGTCAAAATTTCTATCTTTTTTCTTTTACAAAATAGAGTGAGAGTTAGGCGAGGGTTGAAATAGAAGCTTGTCCTCCTTGGAAACTGATATAGAGACTCAATGGTCTATGTCAGCAGCCCGCTAACGTAGTTATTCGTCAAGTCCTAGCACAGTCTGAGATAAGATTTATTGAAACTTAAGATATGGAATGATAAATCACCTTTCTTCGAAGATACAACGGGTCTGCGGACCACGGGTTGGAAATCACTGCTGTATGCATCTACCGATCGAAGCTTTTGGTTTTTCACCTATAAGTGACTAGTGTTTAGTAGCCTTTTTTTTAGTAGATTGCACAGTTATTCATTTAACGTGGCGCCATGTAATCAGCAGAGACATAGAAAAAGTATCTCTGGCTCGATTCCAGGTTCGATTCTCTCAAATTGTCTCGCCGCGCTGTTACCGGCAATTAGATACCAGTTCCAGTTCACAGCACAATTCTGCTGAAGCAATAGAATGTGAGTGTTCTATGCAGATGTTAGACTACACAACCAGAAGGAGGTCAACAAACTATTAGATCCTTACAACTGAGAATTTCATTTTCAGTCAAATTGAAAACCATCTCCCAATTGCAGACTGAAATTAAAATTTAGTTTACACTTCGCTTGAGTCGATAAGAATTAAAGTTTGGGATGGTATGGCAGTTCCATACTGATAAAAATATGCAAGTATAGGAGAACTTAAATATGCACGTGTAGGAGAATTTAAATATGCAAGTGTAGGAGATCTTAAATATCCAACTGTAGGTGAACTTAAATATGCAAGTGAAGGAGAACTTAATTATGCAAGTGTAGGAGAACTTAAACATGCAAGTGTAGGAAAACATAAATATGCAAGTGTAGGAAGACATAAATATGCAAGTGTAGGGTAACTTAAATATGCAAGTGAAGAATATCTTAAATATGCAAGTGTAGGATTACTTAAAAATCCAAGTGAAGGAGAACTTTCCTATAATTGTATATTATTATTAGTTAACTCTCTTGCCGAACCAGTGCCCCTTGAAATGTCTTAAAATAAATTATACCAACACATAATGACTGATATTTTTTCTGTCAATAAATAACCAGACCATTTAAAATAAAACCATTTTAAAAAATCCCCGAACTACGATGTAAATCTAAATATTTGCAAAGCCTAAATACATAAAATATTGGTCCATGTGAGCCAAATATAGGCCTAAAAATAAATAAAACATAAAAGACTTCGTATACATTTTTCTCATGAAGCCATACTCAAGACGTTTTTAGATATCTTCGCTCGGGCACGTTTCTAAGGATTTGCATTTCTGAATACCTCTACTAAAAGTGGAGAATTTAAGCGTACTTAAATCGTTTACAGTAAAATATTTTTCCCGACACTGGTGAAACGCATGTGAGGGGAAAACATTCAGAGGTGGGAGTTGAATTGAGAGAGACAAGCCATCTTCCCCTCCCGCCAATCATGACAGCGCCATGTGGCTCCCTTTAAGTCTGACGTACGAATAAAGCATCAACCCATCAAATGACAGTATTTCGATAGTAGGCTCGTCCATGCTACTGAGCATCTTGCTGACCAGGTTCACATAGAACAAATTTTACTACATTAAGTATATGTTAATATTTCTAATTCTTACATGTTTACCCCCCAGTTTTGCAGCAAGAAAGAATGGATATTGGCGTTTAATACCCCTTCATTTAATTTTAATGTTAATGCAGTTTAAATTATCCTTAGCTAGCATAGTTAACCTGTAATGTTTGAAACAGTTTGTATTCATTAGGCAAGGCCTGTGAAGTTTGGTTTCCCTACGGAAATTTTTAACGGAGAATACAATTAAACCTAGCGACAGATATTAATGTGGTTTTGAATTGATTGCAACCTGCGCGCGCAGCTTGCATAAATTACTTGTGTTTTCGTGAGCATTGCCGTAATGTTATCTGTGCTACCCCATTTGTATTCGTGCTGTTTCAACACAGCAGCTATAAATTCCGTTAATGGGGAAAGGGCTTCACTACCCACTTCACAGTCTTACTTCTCTAAGGAATAAAGCAAAGTTTCATATAAGTGATTCATGCACACTAATTACTGCTTTGAGGTATTCCGAAGTTTTCTACGGTTTTATAACAGACTCCAGTAATGTCTCTGTACGCCAGTGTTGCCAACCTCAAAGAAATTTCTGTAGATTTAGAGAAATCTTGCTTCCTTGAAAGAACCAAAGAATTTCGTCCCAAATCTACAGAAAAAAATTAATTTACTGTTTTGCATAGATAATTAATAAAGATAAAGCGGAAATTTTGAAAAATAATAAAATAGAGAGCGAGAGAGCAATCTACAACTATTTAAATGTATACCACTCAGTTAAAAACGACGCCTCAGCACAAAATTTATCTCTTCTCTCAGCGCATTTATGCCTTCGAGAATTGCATGCAGTTAAATTAAGGCAAGATTTATATTTTAGTAAAATTATTATTATTTATTATTATTATTATTATTATTATTATTATTATTATTATTATCATTATTATTATCATTATAATTATTATTATAGGTAAAATATATAATTAAAGATTTTTTTAATGCGTCAAAGAAATTTAAAGAAAATTTATGGAGTTGCCAAAGAGATTTTAGCTTTTGTGGTTGGGAACACTGCTGTACGCCCTGTTATTTATTTTATTTTAATTTTATTTTAAGTCTACTAAACTAAAAAAATACGTAGTAGACTCTTTGGCAATCAAATAAAGAACAACGTTAAGAACAACAACAAAAGAACACTAAAACAAATCAATTAAAACAACACATACTGAATTAAAATAATTACAAACTTAAAATGTTTACAAATAAAATAACAACAATTGAAGCGTTTACTTTTATAAGGGTCTAAGTGCCAAAATCATGATTGCGTAGAAAACAAGATATAGACCCATAAAAAGACTTCAAACATTTGAAAAAATGCAAAACAAGGGAACTTCGTTGTTAACACTATAGTTAAGAATATAAAACTCATGCAGTGGCGGCCAGTCATGTGATAAGTCCGTAAATTTTGCTTATTACGAAAACTCTAAATTATGATATAGCTGTTGATGAATAATTAATAATCAGGTTTCTATCGATCTCTGAGAAGGCATGAAGTCAATTTAATGAAAATTTTAACCCTATTTCGCTTAATTATTGACTTATGAGCACCAAATTGCAATGACTTTAATGCCCTGTAGCATACATATTTTACGTCATGGAACAAAAATATCTTTATAAAAGTTGCTTGTCTATGTCCCTTCTATACACAGGGGTGTACACTATTTCGGTGTTATTCATTAACACCCTGTATAGACATTCTATGTTAGTGTTAACTGCTGAAACAGTCTACATTAGCTTCTATGCAAATCTCAACCCTTAGAATTAAATATTAGAGGACCATGTCGTGACTTGTCTTGAGTTGCATGTGATTTAGAATGTCCTTGGAGAGGCAGTGACATTGCTGGGAATATGCATACTGTAGCGTACAAGCAAGCAGCAGGTAAAATCAATCACCTGAGAACACATGTGAGTGGTGCCTTAGCGTCTGCGCCACCGAGACATTGATCCACCCCTTCCCACACCAGGCGGCAGTCTCGTTGCACTAGTTCGTTAGCCTTTTTTTACTTGTTTCGTCTCATGTAAGTTTTTATTAAGTGACATTTTAATGCGAGGTATTTCAAGGCGACGCTAATGGGTGTGCTAATTGTTTTCTTCTCTGTCCTACAAGGTATGACTTCTACTTTCAAGCCATTCTGTAAATTCTTATAATTCTACGACTTCGTTGCATGCTTTTGTCTTTTTGTCATGTCTCTTATTAGTCCTTATATAATATTATTATATAAGGCAAATCTAAAGGTAGCAATAATTATCGTATTCTCGCCATTTTGTAAGTTGATTTTCTGACGATTACTTAGATATTACTTTCCGATGTACTGAGGTTACATAATCTTGAAGGTGCCCAGTCTGACTCAGCAGCTGATCAGCTGTTTGGGTGAACGGCTGCTTAACTACCATTCACGGACTTCTACTTCATATTTTTCTTGTTTTGGAAAAGGAGTATTGAGATTTTTTGCACGAATTATGCAATCTATAATGCTACTGTATTTTACTGTAACTCACGTTGTACTGAAATTATATTATACTATCGGTCCTACATTTGATGCAGTAGTGTCAAGATTAATATAATAGTTAATAGTAATAGTATAAAAGTTATCGTGTTTTTTGTTTAGACAAAATTATTTACTTATTACATTCATAATTAAGATCTTATTTCATAGTGTTGGTTTATTAGTATAGGCTAAATGTTAATAAAGTAGGCCTACCTGTTTTATGATTTTTCCCCCCAGAGCTTCATCTTTAAAACGCTATCTTTTCTGGTAACTTATTGGTTTTTAAAGGTTTTTAAATTAATAGGATGCATAAAATATTCTAAAAAAATATTTTTTGCAAAATCGTCGGCGTTGTTATTCAACTGATATACAAGACAATTATAGTATAAAACCCTCAAGAGAGAATATGAAATTCCGATAATTGTTCAGACATATGTATGTGTGTGTGTGTGTGTATAGCCTACATATATATGTGTATATATATAGGCTATATATATACATATGTATATACAGGCTATATATATATATATATATATATATATATTTGAAATATCTTTGTAGTACCGATAGTAATAATTCCTTACCAAATAGATAATTATTTTATACGTTCTCAAATTTACAGAGGTTCGAACTATTACGATTTATTTTATATAGATGTTTAGTTAGAATATCTGCGTGGAACTGAAATCCCCTTTTAGTTTTGCAGATTCAGTTAACATCACGCGCTGTAATTGGAGAGAGTTCATAGCAGATTAAATCCTACTAGTATTCATATTTGCCCGGATTTGGCACGTCATAAAACGTCGAAAATTAACTCGGGAACTGTTAGGAATGATAAATAGATTTTGTTACTCTCTACTGTTTCATGATTCGCCTGCAGTACATACGCCACTTATAAAAGTTGAAAATCGCCGTCATTTAACACTGTTCACTTTTAAATCCCATTATTGTGCAAGGCTAATGTCAACTTGGAGTAGCCTATAGCTAGAGTGTGGCGCTTTTAATGTTTTTACCAGATATTTCCATCTCTTGTCAAGCTCATTTTTATTCCTAAAATGTGAGTATACTCGTATATTCTACGCAAATATGCAAGAGACTTTTAAAAAAAAAGTTTATTACGTGCCAGAATGGCACTTTATGCGATTGTGTGGGGGACGGGAAAATATCTGTCCGTCTGTCTGTCTATCCGTGTGTCTGTACGCGCGATAACTCCAATACACTATCGGATTTTCATGAAACTTGGTATACGCATTTATAACGTCCATGGGAACAAGCCTATTGATAATCTGTTGACCGGTACTGGAGTAATGCCCAATTTAGTGCCTATTTTTATGGTAATCTATTAGAAAAACGCGATAACTCAAATACGCTTTATCGGATTTTCATGAAACTTGGTTAGTTAGTTAGTTAGTTAGTTTATTTTCTTACACAGTACAGTGTTTTTCATTAACCTACTTATAAGTTTACATATACTTATATACTACATTTCTTAAGTTTAACACACACATTTACAAATTAATAATTTACATACAAATATTCAATACATGTACAATATTTAAACACGCTACATTTTACTACATTATACATTTTAATATTATTTCTAGCTCTATTTTTACAGTATATGGAAGATGAATTTTACAAATTGAATGATAAATTTAAGAATACAGTAGCTATATACACACTTACAAAGAATAGAGATCACTTATATTATAAAAACAGTTTGACAAAAGAAAGGATTTGAGCATTCTCTTAAATGAAATTTCTGTTTTTTGTGATGTGATATGAGAGGGGAGTGAATTAAATACCTTAGAGCATAAGTAGTATGGAGAAGATTCGAATAGATGGGTAGAGTGTTTCGTCAGTGCTATGCTGTTTTTATGTTGGGTGTTGTAAGAGTGGTAGTCAGAATTAACTTTGAAAAGGAGTCTATGAGAATAAGCATTTATAACGTCCATGGGAAGAAGCCTATTGATATTGGACCAAATCGGGGTACCGAGTAATGGCCAATTTAGTGCCTATTTTATGGTAATATTAGAAAGAATTTATCAAATGCAAATAAGTTCTCATGGCAACATATAGTTTTACGGTGTTCTTATATTGCTTTGGAAGTTGCAGCACATTTAGCTTTGACAATTAACACATTACCACGTAATCCTTCACATATGCTTATCAAACTAGACCTTTGTTCTTCCGTAAGCCCTGCTTAATGAATCCACCTGGAGCTTAACTCAGAAACTGATTATGTCAGTAATTTATTTTTTGCAAATAACTGCAATCATCACTGATTAAACAAAATCATTCTGACACTTGGTTACATCAGTTTATCTGATTTTATTATTATTTTTATTTATTACATTCGTATTGTTACTTATTATTACACATTGAAAACTTTAAAAACCTTATTATTCTAAAAATCCGGCTACTTACGACAAAATTTTCTGATGAATGCTCGTAAGATGTTAAGGTGTAATGACTGTTTTATTTTTTATGTATAAACTCCAAAATATTGGAAACAGGCGGCATTTTTGCGGCTTTCCAGGTTGGAAGCAACTTGGCGACGATAATACCCGTAGATTGCAGAGATGAACTTCAGTCTGCAGAATGTGCCAATACGTGCAAAGCTTTTAAGTTAATGCCATTTACTCATTTTATAAGGTCGAGGTTTCAGCTTTATATGCTTTCGGGTTGACATTTATCGGGAGACCTAAGTTTGTTCTAGCTTTCATTCTAAAAGGGATTTTGTGTCCTTAGATATAAAAAGAAATTGTTGCGTATCAGTGTCGTCTACTTTGCAAGTTGATCAGTAAAATAGATAAAGAGATGTTGATAATGGTGATGATGATGATACTGATAATAATAATAATAATAATAATAATAATGGTATAATAATAGTAATAATACTAATTATTAAAAGCAATAGCAATAACAACATCCCAGATCGTTTACACTTTCTTTAACTCTTTCCTTGGTTTTAACTCCTGTAAGTCGTGTTGCATATTTGAACGGCGCAAGGAGAGTTTATAATTTTCAAGGAACTGACACTAGCAAAAGTTAAAGTGTAAGCTGTAATATTTAATTATGCTTTTGGAGTAATATTGACCGGAAAAGCATTGTTAATAGGCTATTGCAAGTCCAAGGGAATTATTTATTTTTCACTTTACTTACCAAAGGAGCTCAATGTCAAAATTGGAGAACTCCACTTTCGATTTCGATTTCGATTTCGATTTCGATTTTGTTCTGCATTACAAGTTTATGTGCTGAATTCAATTTCGTAGCTGTTTGGTTTCAAAAACATACAGCATAAGGCGAAAATATCCTCAAATTGTGCATTTTAGAATAAAAATATGGACAGCTCAACCATAGTCTGGGAGAGTCTAGGACAGAAAATTCCTCCAGAAGACAATTAAAAGCTCACAATCTTACCAGCTGTTCCCATTGTGCATCACGAATTCCACATTTCTGTTTGTTTACGAAAAGTTTTTTCAATGTGTATTTCTTCTGTAAAACAGTACAATTAAGGCTTCCGATATTTGAATGACGGAATGATGGTTGAGATTATAGCAGTTCCTCATAACGAAGCCAGAAAGCGTGTGGTTAAAAAGAAAAATTAGAAACGCACTAATCACAAGATTACCAAGTAATGACTAATGACAAAATTTTTTAATTCATGAAACTTGTTTTATAAAAGTGTGCATTGAAGCTAAGCAGGAACTTAGATTCTAAAGTGGACAGTTCTTATTCCATGGGTTCAAAAACAGGTAACTCCACTGCTTGGTTTCAAAACTGGGTTAAATTTGATCTCTTGTGAGCAAAGGTAAATGTTTCTACAACCTATCAGAATGTTTAGAAGAAGAATTCGACATAATAGTTGCAGTAGTTTTCAGGTTCTGTTTTTTTTTTGGGGGGGGGGGAAGTGGAGTAGTTCAACATTGAAAACCAAGCTTCTCAAATAATGATTGTATTCACTTCAGTACAATCGAGATTTACGACTTTAGAGTATTGGCACAGGTATTTTCGATTCGCTTCTGTCTCATTATGCGGAACTTGATATGTGTGCTTCAGCAATTTCCGCAGCGGTTTTTCATAAATATTTCTGACTGCTAGATCTGCATTGCTTCGAAGGAATCTCACTAACTTAATGTAAGGAATGTCTACTATTCAGACCGATAAATATTGAGGTTTTCAACGGTCGTTTAAATATTTCTCTCGGCATAAACAAGAAATGAAATGAAATGCTTTGTGCCAAGTAAATAATTTATTGTCAGGCTTGCAATCTATCTTGTCCTTCCAGTCATTTTTTATGTTTTCCTTATTTATTTTTTCTTCCGTAAATTTTTTAGAAAGACACCAGTTCTTGATTCTAAAGATCAAGGAATTAGGAGTAAATTTTTCCTTAGCATGATAACAATAGCTGAATTGGTACCGTGGATTCCCACTTAGTTCGTACCTCTCGCTTTTCTTAAACTGCTGTGTTAATTTACGAATTTCAGAGATTATAATCAATTAATATCACTCAATGATCAGAAAACATATACTTTACAAATGTAGAACTTTTTCAATTACTTTCTCATTACTTAAACATAAACTTTGCTGTATGATAACAATTGAAGTTCTCGTTTATCCTTCCACAACTGTAATTTAAATGTATATTAATCTTGATACAGAAGTTAATCTTGTTTGCAAAGTACCGGTACTTAACCGCAAAAATATGTATTAACACAGCCAAGTTCCAATGGAACAGTCATTGAGTTTGTAGCTAAAGGAAGACGTGGGAAGCCGATACAGGGCTTTTATTAAGAAAACAGGTTTTGGAAGAGAAATATAAATCATGGTTGATGGCTGTTGTGAATTCAGTGCTTTTTTCTGGGGGTACGGGGGAGTAAGCCTTAAAGATTTTTCCAGTTTCAAGTACCAGAAAATCATTAATTTCCACAATTTTGAAATCTGGTAAATTTGTGCCAAACAAAATAACGAAAGTGATTATACGCATCGTTTGCATTAAAGCAGCTATTTTTTAGTGTACGTTCGTTCTCTACACCATGATTTTCGAGAGGTGGGATCTGATATTAGCACTGCAATCAGGAAAACAATTGATCGCTACACTGACTATGTTGCTGATGTTACTGATTCAGCATTAGCACATGCTCAAGAGTTTGTTGTATCCCTTTTCTCTTGGCTTCAAATTCCATTTATTTTGCATTAATGCTGCTGCGCATGACATTCCATCTCTGGCTATTGCTGCTATTCTGCAGATTTTTCCTTGTGTTAAATTATATGTGCCCTTGTGAAAATGACTCCTTTAAATTTTTTATAGAAATAAAAGCACTGGTTGTGATACTTATAATAGATCTCCAGACTGGAGGAACAGCTGTGAAGTGTACGCGACGAACAAAAAGAAAACCCCCAACTCGGAACATTGCGCGGCGCCTACACTCATGTCGCTATCTTCCTTCCAAAGAGGCTTACATTATTTTTAATGCAGTTTGCACGTTGTCATCCTGGGTTTAAATCCTACTGCTAGATGTCTACTAAAGTATTTATGAAGGATGGACATAATGTAGCACCATTTTCGCTTTCATCATTATCTTATAGAAGAAAGTATTTTCCAAAGAAGTCTTCGGGGTCTGTGTTACACATTTTAGAGCCGAAAAGCCACCGAATATAATTTTAGGAGTACATCAATAACTTTTTAGTTACCAGTTGGAGATTTCGTAATGCTGTTTCTTGTAATCGTTTTTTAAGTTACCGTATTGCATACTCAACTTGGTGTACTCAGACTGCGTGATTTGAATGTCTTAGGAAAGAAATTTAAACGATTTTCCGTCATCTTCCAATTTTAAAGTTTTATTATCCAGCCTTCAAAAGTGTAATAGAAAAAAAAAACGGATATATATGTATATTATAATATACTATTATAATTATAATAAAATTGTAGGCTAATATATAATTAATTATAATTACAATATAATTATAATATTAATTATATATTAATTATACAGTTGTATGTTATAAAGTATATTATATAATATATTATTATATATTATATTAATGTCGAACCAAGACAACCCACAATGAACATATCTATTAGTCAAGAATCAAAAAGTGAATATTACAGGTGTTTTAAGAACATCTTAAGTTTTAGTGATTTTAGCTACTACTGATGCCAATAGTGAATCTTTTATTCTTTTTAAATGTGACTCTAGAAAACAAGATGCCTTGATAATGGTTCTATGTAAGGGAAATGCCTAGACAAATAAAGGAAGTTGAGAATAAGGGTTTTGGAGAATTATTTTACGAATAGGCTAAGGCTGACAAGCTTACAAACTTCATGTGCCAGATATCTAAAAATTCAGGAAACTCAACCTCCAGGAACCCTGAGAGCTTGCCCGACCTGTAAATTGTGGACACTTGACCGTTAACTATTTTTATCATTTTGTGTAGTAAACATCTTGAGATTTGGAACTTTGAAAGCTAATTGATTTGTAAATGTTGCAATCTGTTGGTTTCAGATTCACCTACAGAATGGTGGTGTTGGCAATGAGGAGTTCTCTGCAGCATCGGTACTTGCGAGACTTGGAGTGACAGTTGATGCACATGGGGGCCTAATAAGAGACAGGCCCTCCTCCCTTTTGCCTGCTGGCCTGCTCATCAACAACAAAGAGAATGTCATGGAGGAGCCCAAGGAAGAAGACGAGAAGAAAACCACTGAGGTAAAATCATAATACAGATGTACCAATTACCAAAATCATAAAAGAATAGTAATTTATAAACTAAACTAAACTAAACTCCGTGGCGCTACATCCCTGGAGGGATTTGGCCTACCACCCGACCGCTGCGTCATCTCCCGTAGGCAGATGGCAGGATTGGGGGCATGTGGTCAGCATGCCGACACCCACGGCCGTTAATGGTGGTTTTCTTGACCGGAGCCGCTACTTCTCTATCAAGTAGCTCCTCAATTTTGAATCACGAGGCTGAGTGCACCCCTACCAGACCTCCCTACCTCAGAAAAATCCGAGGAGGTACCGGGAATCGAACCCGGGCCGACGGATCTGTAGTCAGCGACGCTAACCACAAGACCACGCCGGCGGACATAGTAATTTATACTTGTGCAAAAATGTTCTTGTGTTGTTGCAAAATAAGAAGGTTAATCCCTAATTGTATAGGGAGGCCTGTCCCATTGGTAGCTTGTGGGCTGCTTGCGGTCCTCGAAGGTTGCCATTTTATCATTATCATAATTATTACGTTTTATCATTTGCATAATATTCAGATTCTAGATGATGTGGGCCACATCGATCTTAGATGCTAATTGTAATATGATGATGATGATGAAGAGTTTGGCCCAGAGGCCAGTCCTGCCCTGGGACAGAGCCGTGGGGACAATCCCACGGCCCTACCGAGGAAAACACTAGGCCAGATGATACCGCTTTGGGTGACCAGGTCCTTTTGTGGGATGGGAATGGGAACGTAATACCCAGTCCTGACCCAGGCAGGAAACTTTACATCTCTGTAGAATCCCTGACCCGGCCAGAAATCGAACCCAGGCCTCCCAGGTAGCTGGCAGTCATGTTGCCAACTCACCCATATACTGTACTGTAATATACTGTCCCGTACTTGAACTTGTCCTTCCACACACTCAGATTCACACTTCTTTTCACTTAAGAAGATTCATCGTATTAGTAGCAACATATGAACATGATACATCAGGATCACTACTAGAAATCTAATTAATTTTTTCATTCAAGGTCAAAATTGTCCATACTCCCCCTTTTATACTCAGATATATAACAATAAGCAAGTGTTGATAAATAAAATTGTGTTGAGGACTTATGACTGGTAGTGCGTAAATGAAAATAATTACCTATTCGTTTTTGTTGAAGGCTTACAGTATTGAAAACCTAGCATGGCAAAACCAGAGGATTGCTGGAGTTTTGATGGTTCCCATTTGCTTTTTAGGTATGCAGGCCAAAGAATGAAGATGAAGGGAATTTGTCTTCAGAGGATGGAGAAGAAGGTGCTGGAGGCGACTCCAAGATGACAAACAGTGGCACACAAACACTGCAAGGAGTGGAGGCTTCAGAAACACAGAACTTATCAGCTCTGTATCATGGCACATGGCCTGTGGAGAGGAGTCTGTGGCACAGTGGCCCCAGCAGCCTAGGGGGAAACAGTGGCAGCAAGAGTGTCACACAGGTAATGGATAAAATGAACAGTATATATCAATATTAATCAAAGATTGTTACTTTGATTAAAAATTTAAATCCTTACTTGCTTCATTCGGAAAAGTGTTTATTTTGCCTTCATTATGTTGGGAATAGGGTTCCCAACTCTTAAAAGTGAAAACAATTGATAAATGAAAAAATGAAAAAAAAAAAGGGGGGGGGAGGACCGAAAGTTTTTTACTAGTACAGAATACAAAGTGGTCACTTACAGCAGTGTATTAATATATATATATAGAGATATGTATATCTATATATATATCAGTATGGGGTAGTATGGTATAAATAAATAAATAACTTAATAATAATGTAATAATAACAAGAACAACAACCACCATCACAACAACAACAACAACAACAATAATAATAATAATAATAATAATAATAGTAATAGTAGTAATCTCTAGCCAACTGGTGCTTTTCAGCAAAAATTAAGATGGTGCACCAGGCTTTTGCCCGAATGTCTTTATGGCCAATCTGACCCTGGATATGGTATTATACTAGTAAAAGGGTTCAAATAATATATTTATTTATGTATTTATATGATAGTTTATTTTAGCTGAAGAGTTAAGCCCATACAGCAGCAATAAGGAAATGTAAATAAGGATAAGAACCCATGTTTTATTTGGTATGAAATTAATTTTTCATGTGATTTATTTAGGACGTTGCAAGTGTGATGAGCTTCACATCGAGTGTGGGCTCCGCCAGTGGAATGTTGTTACCTGACGAGGTTGCAGCAGCACGACGCACTTACAGCCAGCAGCAGCTAGGGGCCAAAGTGGAAATGGTGTACAGTCTCCTTTCCATGCTGGGTACTCATGACAGAGAAGACATGAGCCGGACGCTGCTTGCCATGAGTAGTTCCCCTGATAGTTGTGTTGCCATGAGGCAGTCAGGTAAGTAATAATTATACTTTAAACTTTAAACCATTAAACTTTGCATATATATTATGTGCAGAAACTTTCCAAATTACAACAAATGTTTAAAATGTAATACTTTAATAATTGATACCAGAATTGAAAGGATTGATAATTCAATACTGACAAGAGTGAAAGCGATATATATTTTTAACAAACTTACATAACCTTATACAGGATTTTAATATACTTTCTTATAATTTCATACTTTCTGGCAGATAGAATTTAATAAATTAAAAATCTATATACTTTGCACTTCCCATATTCAAAATCTACTCTATTATGGATAGATCTATAATATTAAAAATACATTAAATTAAACAAAATTCTAAATGCTGTGTTAGCAGCACAAAGAAGAAAAATATATATTTTATCGTCTTTAGTTGCCGAAAGCTTGGAGCCAATCCTCCAACTCACCTAGATGGAAGCCTGAGAAACAAAAATATAATATGTAATTATATTATATTATTGAGTGGAATGAATGAATGAATGAATAAATAAATAATAAATAAATGGATGCTTCATTTTTCTGTCGTTCTTAGCTAGAAAGTGGAAGTGTGATAAAAGAAAGACATATGACTGCTTCGGAATAGTTGTATTAATTATATTTCAATTTGTTTGTGGTGCAGGTTGCCTGCCACTGCTAGTGCAACTTCTCCATGCACCGGACTCAGACACAGAGACAAGACAGAGAGCTGCTCAAGCTCTCCACAACATGGTCCACTCTCATCCCGACGACAAGCGAGGCAGGCGAGAAGCCAGGGTTCTGAGACTGCTGGAGCAAGTGAGAGAATATTGCGAGTCTCTCAGAGAGATGATTGATGCTGCCACTCCAGCAGAGGGAGATGCAGACTCTCCTCAACCTATTCTGCAAGGTATTGTACAAGTTCAGATGATAAGAATTTGCTTACTGCTGCTGACCCCTCTCTTGTTTTTTTATGCATGGCTCAAGAGTATTTATACTAATTTCACTTTAAGTTCAAAGTAGATGTAAACAAAGCCACGTGACAAGGGAGCGCCTCATTGGCTAGTGGACGAACTGTAACTTTTGCTGCTTTGTATGCATACTCTTGCTCTTAATAAAATAGTTCAGTTCAAACCGTACCTTTTTGCAGCTATTTTCGTGCAGAGAAATTAAAAAACACGTTTCTGAAGCAGATCTGTATATGAAAGAAAATTAATTTGGTCAGATTTTCCAAATTAAGTGAACTAATTAAACCGTTACAACAGATGTAAATTGTAGGCCTTTACGACGGCTGTGTGAATGCTCAAGCACGCCATCTTGGAATGAACTTGCCACAGCCCCCTCACAAGAACTTGGTAAGAAATGCTGGATGTGCGTTCATTTATTTATTTATATCGGCTATACAACACGTACGTGAGGACAAGAAAGTCGTGTGCTAGAAGAAGACAAAAATTTTGTCAAAAGTTGCATGTAACCTACAGTTCTGATAGGATTGGGGCGGTTACAAACAGAAATTAATGAATAGTGAACAACATTCAAAAAGAAAACGCCTCTGAAGTGGGCAGCCAACATTGCAAAATGAGAGTAATTTTTTATACTCGTTAATATCTTCTTGCTAACTGTCTGTGACTTTCTTAAATACTAATATTAAGCCTAATTTTGTACAGATGTATCAATCTTTTCAAAATGAATATAACATTTTTCAAAAATGGTGCATGTCATAAAAAATGTTTTAAAAGTACTATTGAGAACACTGGAATATACACAAATCCTCATTCTGTTTCTTTCCGTGGTGGGTAAATCTCCACGTGGTATTGTCACATGCTCGGCGGAGTGGTACTTTAGTGTTTGTTTACATCTCCTTTGAACTTAAAGTGAAAATAGTATAAGTATGCATGTCTTGTATAGGTCATACAGTGAAAACTCTCTTAGCGGATATAGCAAGGGACTCATCTTATATAAGAGGAATGTGAATGGGATTTTTTTGCTGAGTGACTAGCAGAAGGAGGAGAGTTAACCCTTTCACTGCTAACATATTATACACATTGTGCAGATTGTTTTTTACATCTTATCAGTAGCATCAGAGTGCAACTAACAGGTTATTCTGTAATTAACTTTAATTTAATGGTATCTTTTGTAGAAACAATTTTTCTTTGACAGTTTTTCCAACACTTCCTATCTACAACTTAGCACAGCCTGTAATATTATTTTAAACTTGGTAATGACATTGCTACTGAATACAATAATTAATTTGTTTTTGGACAAATTATTTTAATCAGAATTAAGTTTATTGGAAAAAATGTAAACGAAATGTTAAAAATATTACTTCAATAAGATCACAGAAGGAATTTAGTAGCCGACTCTCTGTGAATGCTGTAAAAACATAGCCCTGAAGTATTTTTTTCCCCATAACTTGTTTCAGTAAAACTATACTTTATTGAAATAGTTACAGACCCTTTTGAAGAGGAAATGAATTTGAGTTCATGGCTGCAGGTGTTTCTTACAAATTTTATTGTTGAATTGCAAAATTTCCATTGAAAGTAGAGCTGAAAATAAATTAAAAATCAATAAACAAGTTTTGCTAAAACTCCCATTTAGCAATAAACAAGTTTTGGGGAAAAAAATTCATCATATTACTGTGAAGGCAGTAATCAGAATTTGCTGAAATGCCTTGTATATCTTGTAGAGGCTTGTCTTATGTTTAAGAATCCATCAAAATCTCAATTTTGTAAATGTTGCATGCAGCAAGTTTTGCAAAAACGGTTTTCAATTGAACCCAGAACCTTATTATTGGTAGCTGGAAGCTCTGCCCTCTAAACTTGAGCCTAATCCCTCTGGTTTTGACATTTATCTGGATATTAGTTCCAAATGTTGTGTTATGACTAGGGCAAGGCATTTGATGATTTTGCAGCTCTTCTATATGAAGGTTGAAAGATAGCGTGAATATATACAAATGTGTATCACAAAATAATTGATTAAATAAGGGCAATTTGTTTATGCATTTTTTGCATTTTTCATTTTCAAGAGATCGATCATTTTTGGGATATTTTTAGGTCATTTTTGGCATTTTTTATATTTTCTTTAAATAAAACTTACATTACGTTGTATTTTGAATTTGTCATTATTACTTCTGTTTTTATTGCTCATCTATTATAAGTCTATAAGGAAGTAACATCCACAGGAAACAAAGCAGACTTTCAGTATAACTGGTATATCAGAAGGATTTTCACTCTGCCATTCATTTATGTATAAAAGTTGAGTAAGGAATTTGCTAGTGGCAATTTGATGGGCATGCCAGTTCAAAAGTAATTTTTTTTTTCTTATAGGGTGTCCCAGTAGTAACTTATTAATTTACTTACTTTGTTAGTAACAAAATTAAGAGTGTCTAATATTGTAAATTTAAATTTAACACACTGTCATTCATGAAATTGTTCTCTAAAGTCAACTCGTTACTTCATAAAAACCGATTATAAGTAATAATCATATAATTCAGTGGTTATTTATTTATTTATTTTACTATTTTTAGGGATAAATGCATTTTTATTTTGCATTTTTTTTACTGTTTTATGGTCATTAAATGCCTTGCCATTATATATAATGGGGAAGATTTCCAAAAATACGGAATATTTTGCATTCCACCTCACACAAAGTTACAAAAAGGACATGTCCAACTAAAAGAGGTGGTATGATCAGTTAATCATCCTACAAAACTATGGCAGCACCTATGCCTGTGTAGTTACTTACACATTGTACACATTGTACTTAATGTGACTACTAAAGCTAGTACTCTACATAGAAATTTCTCAGCTTGCATTCAGTGTGCTTGTTGTGTAAATATTGCTTGCATGCTTGAGTTCTTTGCTCTGTGCTTCTGATAGTTAGCTTGCTTCGCTTGTGCTTTTATCTATGTGGCGCACATTACATTTTTTTGCAGCTGCTGCAAGAATAGATGAGGATTTGTTGTTATTGGTGTTAAGAGGGAATGACAAGGATCTAAATTTAGCTGGACAAGACACTTCTTGTTCTCTGGTAATAGATGATATGGAGCGCCATCCTGGTCCTACCATCGCAGCCCTGATGAAGCTGTCCTTTGATGAGGAGCACCGCCATGCCATGTGCCAGCTGGGCGGTCTACATGCAGTGGCTGAGCTCATTCAGGTAAATATAAGAATATTTATAGTCAGTCCTTACATTGTGTAAGAAAACTGGGAAGGTTTTACAAAAACATATTTTTTTATTTATTTTGATTCATACAACGACAAATACACACATTTTTTATTAATATGAGTTGATTAACACACTTAAACTTCATTTACCAAGTGTAAGTGAAGTTCAAGTTCCAAACTCTTTATAATATCTATAATATAAATACACACGGTTCAGATTCATTCAGCTCATTGTAATTAATGAGGTGCTGAAACACTCCATGGTAACAAATAAAATTGCTCATTCCTAAAGTAAACTTGTTTAAGCAATGGAAAGACATGAAATATAAAATAAAAAAATTATTCTTATTTATTTTTTGAACATAACATTTTCTATTATCAATTGAAAATTATTTGCTTTGGACCTTACTTGTTTTTCCTCATTTAGTGAAGGCCTGTCAAGCATGCTGATGGCCTTATTAGAAGGATAGTAAAAGAGAAGTAAATTATTATCATGGCTAGAGCCTGGAAGTTTATGAAAAATAATATTTTTAATATACTTATAATGGAAAAATATGGATTCATTTTGGATATTGTTGAATATTTCATTACTTTTGTGATAATACATCTTAATTGCTTGAGATTAAAATATTGGTACATATTTTATTAATTTGACACATTTTTAACAGCATATTTCTGACAGATTTTAAATATTATGTAAATCTCTGTTAAGTGAATGTTTCAAGAATCGTTTGTACAATAATTGACATAGTGCATAGCCAATATTTCAGAACTGATTGTATGTTATTAAAGAGACATTTCTTATCATTTGTTTTCAATTTACTAACGTCTGTTGCATACACCTAGTTTTTTTTTTTTTTTTGTAAGTTTTGTAATGCAGTTTAATCAGCTTGTATTATCTGTAATTTATAATGTAGTTCAGCTAACAAGGAATTTGAAGTATTAAAATTGCTTATATGATCGAGCATACTTCTTTGGTTCCGGAACATATTTTCCAAATTTTAGATCATACTTGTTTGCATATTTTGACTTCTGATGGTTAACTTTCAGGCCTTGATCATGACTATTGTAATAATTTAGAGTTTGTGTGTCACAAGGTTGATCACGAGGCACATGGCAGCACAACTGATGACCAGTACTGCGTAACTCTGCGGCGGTATGCAGGAATGGCATTAACAAACCTTACTTTCGGCGATGGAGCCAACAAAGCTCTTCTTTGTTCCTTCCGGCCATTCATGAAAGCGTTGGTTGCTCAGCTAAAATCACCAAGTGAAGACCTTCGACAGGTAAATATCTAATTTGTGTTATATTTATTAATAATTTATTATTCTATTATGAAGTGTAATTAATCACACATTATTTTCCACATAGTGCATAAACAAACACAAAAATTATTCCTCTGCCGGCCTCTGGGTTTTGGCAGGATAGTAACACCAATTATGGTTGTACTTCTGAACATGCACTGCTTGCTCGAGGTAATTATGTTATGAAAACTGGAAATTACAAAAAAAGAATCCATTTTAGAAATTTTATAGCCCATTCTATTATTGGAATTCATGTGCACTTTGGGATGGGCATGGCCTTTCTTTACCAACGTTTCATCAAGAAAATACAAATTGTGGTCCTCCTATCTGTACTCACAGTTTATCTTGCTTTACAAATTCTATATGACCAGCAACAATTAATATTCCATTTGTTTCCAATGTACCAGGACCGTATACTTAGTTTGATGTGTGGTAATTTCCTATCCAACATTCCTACAGCTTTCTGCATTTCTCCTGGTTGTATTTATGTCATCACCCAACAGTCAAACATCATCTGTATAAGCTAAAATCAGGTTATTGCCATTTAATTCTAGGCCTACCTTGTATTCCAAAACTTTCCTAATGGCATATTACAAAGCGAAATAAAAAAAATAAAGGCAATTATGCATCTCCTTGCTTCAACCCACTTTCAATAGCAGATGTTTCTGATAAAACTTTCCCTATCCTGACTCTGCTATAGGTTTCATTTAGACACTTTTGATCAGCTTAACTTCTTGTGGTAGTTTCTTTAATTAGTTTTTGTTGAATATGTTGTATATTTATTTCAGGTGACAGCGAGTGTGCTGAGGAATTTGTCGTGGCGTGCAGACGGTGCTAGTAAGCAGACTCTACGAGAGGTGGGTGCCGTATCCGGACTTATGCAGGCCGCAATGGAAGGGAAGAAAGAATCCACTCTCAAATCCATTCTATCTGCTCTCTGGAATCTTTCTGCTCATTGCAGTATAAATAAGGTAAGAAAATTGCATATAGATGAGGTGAAGAAAATAAAGTGACTAAATGTACAACTCAGTTCATTGGTCACTGACTATATCACACATTCAATGCTCTACGCTAACTTCATTAGAGCTTTTTCTCTATATTAACATTGAAATTGGTGATTCTTGGAGAGACATGAAGCCCTGAATTATTACAAATTATCTGTCTTCTGTCGAGTGATCGCAAGATTCCAGCATTAGTTAAGGTTAGATTTTATTTTGTGAGTAGGTATGTTTGTGAAACGAGCCTATAAGTACAAGTTAGCAGTCCTAAGAGCAAAATAAAATCATTTTACCTTGAGTATGATACACTATTTTTTAGACAGCCATTTATATTTGTGAAATAATTTTATAACTTGCTGTGTAGCCATTTCGAGAGCCTTCCAGCTGTCCCTGAGCTGTTGTGCCATTTAGTATGCACATGCTCAGACAGAGGTTATTGATTTTCTGGTGCATGACTGCCAACATAAAGGATGGAGTGGACAATGCTTTTGAACCACCAAGTTTTACTATTTTGTAGATTTGTAGATTTATTAGCCAAATGTAAAAAGTTTACAAGGCTTTGTCAAGTATATTCATTGAACAAAAACTAGTTACACTGAGATACAAACATACTAAATTTTTAGGTATAAACTTTTATTAAAAATAATAAATTGGTTGAATATACATATCTTATAATTTAGTCCTCTCTATATTTTATACTTTTTTAAATTTGCAACCACCGTGAGAAATTTAACATTTAAAAAAGCATAACAAATTTTGACATTTTCAATTGTTATCAGACCGAGTCTATTTAATAACCTTATGTAATTATTCTTAGCTAAAAAAGTATTTTCCATCTGATGTTAGAAATCATAATTGGTGTCAATGGAGTGGCGTAAATATATTAATAGCACTAGTGCAATAATGAGCAACTTATACTTTGTGTGACTTGTGTTAAAAGTTATGCTTTAATTCAAGCTGTCTAAACGCTACATTTAGAGCTAAGATTGTTTTCATTTCCAACTCTTGTACAACCCACATACAATTGACCATGTTAGAAGCACAGTTTCCAAAGATCAAGTTGATGCTTGATGCTTATGCTTATAGCAAAAGTCAAAACGGATGGGGAACAGCAGACATCTAAATTGAAACAATATACCTAAATATACCTAAAGGGATGAATACCTTAGTGAGCAGTATGTCCAGTCATGATGATTTCTTCAATAATATATGGCATCAATTTCTTGATTGAGAGTAGTGTTCCAATAAAACATTACTTTTTAAATGTAATTTTAATTAAAAACTTCAAGTAGCCAAGTTAAAGCAGTTTAAATTTAGAAATCCCATTTATAAGTGAATGAAGTCTGAGGAAAGATTTTGTCTTTCTAAGTTACCATGTGAGAGAAGGACCTATTAAATTTTCTCATTAAACATGTCTAACATAGCTATCTTTGAATTAAACAGTTTATAAATGTGCTATGCAAGCAAATTATTTGCATATTGTGTTTAAAAAAATTTGAAACATAACAGTTCTTGGTAAGTGTTGTAGAAATGTTCAGTTTCGAATCATTTCTATTGATACTAACATCTTGAAAATATTCTTAATATATATACATATTTTATTCCATATTTTATTACACATTTTAGTTACAAACATTTATCAAAGAAGAATTTTTAAGCGTTTTGGAGATCTGTTATATTCCATGATGGTGAAGTTTAAAATATTCTCTGGTTAATTCCTGTGTCTTTTCCAGGATATTCAGATGACTATTCACATAATATTTTATTTCCCTCTGTAGATATCTCTAGTTTTAACTGTTAAAATACTCAATGAATCCTTGCTCTTTTCTATTGGAAGCGAAAACAGGAAATAATTTTATTTGCTCTTACAGGTTGACATCTGTGCTGTGGAGGGTGCCTTGGGCTTCCTCGTTGATATGTTGAGTTACAAAGCTCCATCCAAAACTCTGGCTATTGTAGAGAATGCTGGAGGAATCCTGCGAAACATTTCTAGTCACATTGCTGTTAGAGAAGACTACAGGTATGTGCACACAAAGAAGAACATGATATAAGATTTGAATGACTAAGATTATAATTAATTAATTGGTCATTAATTAAAGGAACTATGTCGTCGTTCCATGGTCAATTCTGAATAAATCAGTTAATGCTCTATGCAGTATTTTACTCACAATTCTGTTTTTCCTTCCTCTTGAAAACATGAAAGAATGGCATACAGTAGAACTGATGCTGGAATTAGAAAAGGACAAGTAAAATATAACATGCTATGTAAAATAAGTATTTGCTATCTGCCTTACAAACTCTCTTACAGGAAGAAGTTCAGTCTTGTCAGAAAGATTAAAATAAAATTCAGGTCATGTTACCATAAAAGCACTGAAGTCACGTCTGTTCAAGAAGAAATTTGTGAAAATAAACACAACCACACTAAGTCTATCCCTTACATTGCAAAAACAAACAATATTACTGATATATCTATCGCTTCAATTACTGATTTCCTTTACACATCCTCACCCACATCCCCATTCCATAATTTGCCTCTTTTTCAAACCTGAGCTGTCTCCCCTTCATTAAAAATTTCTCAGGCCTATCCTCATCATCTTTGTCTGCCAGTAATGGCTTACATGCCTGTTGCTCCCTCTTCAATGCCGTAAGAAATATTGGTAGATATTTCTCCCTCTGTTTTTCCAAACCCTCACAGTTAGCCAGGATATGAACCCAAGATTTCTCCCCCTTACAAATGGTACAAATTCTCATCCCATTTTCATCAGTAATCTTAATCATCTGCCCTGCACCAAGTGAACCCCAGTTTACTGAGTTTGGTTCCTTTTTGTATGTATTCCATCTTCTCCCACTCCAATTTTAACTGTGATTATAAATCTGTTTTAGTGAATGCTTTGTTGCCATTTAATGTGAATAAAATTGTCCACCTAAACCACAAAAATAAATAATTTCAGTCCACAATTTCAATGTATGTAACGTTTACTTTACATTTTGTTTTTAATCTACAGTTTTAATGATTTCCCATATATCTTGTGGCGTTGGTGTGAAAAATTCATATATATAGTCATACGATATAAAATAATAATGTTACGCTAAAAACACTGTACACTGCAAACATTTACACATTAAAATAGCAACTGCTGAAAATCTATTTTAAAATATTAATCTTTAAATGTACTGATTTTATACGTTATGTATAATAATTATTGGTAGGTTGATCGATAACTGTGTATCATTGTGTTGTATTGTTACCATATTTTGTTTTTATTTTCTTCACAGGGCAATACTTAGGGAGCACAACTGCCTACAAGTGCTTTTGCAACAGCTGAAGTCACCAAGCTTGACCATTGTTAGTAATGCATGTGGAACCCTGTGGAATCTGTCTGCTCGGTGTCCTGAAGATCAGAGAGCACTGTGGGAAATGGGTGCAGTGAGCATGCTCAGGAGTCTAGTGCACTCCAAGCACAAGATGATATCCATGGGCTCTAGTGCAGCACTGAAAAATCTACTCAGTGCAAAGCCAAACAACAACTTCCCTCTTGACTCCACAGCAAAGGGCCTGGGTCTTCCTGCCCTTCCAAGCCTGTATGTTCGCAAGCAACGTGCTTTAGAACAAGAGTTAGATCAGAGTCTGTCAGAAACTTGTGACAACATTGAACCTAGTACATCACCTTCTTCTTCTACTATAGGATTACGAGATGACAAATTTGTATTCTCGGCAACAGAACGTTGTTTCTCATCTGCAGACAGACGACACAGCAGAATGTTCCATTCACAGGGTCATCCGTTTCCACATCAGTCATCTAAGTATCACTCCAGAGGAGCTGTAGCAAGATCCGATAGCAGAGATTCTGTCACCAGCACATTGTCCGATACAGTATATGAGAGAGTCAGTAGAACTGTTATTAATCCATTGACTTATGGGCAGATATCTCCAACTAATGGGGCTCAGGGTTTGACTGGCAGCTTAAGTGACTCTGGCAGAATCAATTCTCAGATATCAGGAGGAGATAACTCGGACCGGAGGTTTCTTCGAAGGTACTGCAATGCCATGAGAGAAAGGGAGGAAAGTAGAAAAGCACCTTCGTTGGATCATAGCAATGAAGACAATACTCAACAGAATGGTCATGACTTGACATACCAGCCCTCAAGATTAGAACAGATTAACGAAACAAATTTTACTGATCCTGCAGGGCAAAATAATAATGCTTCTCCCAGTGTGTCAAGAGAGAGACATGTAGGATCGTGCCAGTCTTCCACAGAAAACCAGCCCGATGCCATTCACCCGAATGAGAGAGAAGATGCTGAAAGTGAAAGATTAAACAGCACTGGAGTAGCGAAGAATTCTTCCAGTTTACCAAAACAGCCAAAGAATCTACTGTACGATAGTCCGAGATCAGCTTTCAGTCCTTTAGGGTCTTACAGTAACTCCAGTAATCGACCACAGTTTCAACATCCGACCCAACAGCAGAGTTGTGCAGTAAGGACAAAGTACTCTGATTTGGCTTATGATGATGATGCTGAAGTTCAGGAACAGCCAGTAGACTACAGTCTCAAGTATGTTGAAGACAATACTGCTGCAAGAGATGCAGAACCTTCAGACACAACAGAAAGTAAACAAGTCAAACCTGAAAGTGATAGAGAAAGAAGCGAGACATTGGACAGTAGTAATGCTTTAAGAGGGAAGCAAAGTCAGAACGATTTAGGACGTGGTTTCCCATACAGACATCAAGGAAATATCCACGTAAGTAAAAATATGAAAATGAATGTTGTCTATGGAGATTATGCGGAAACTGACTTGGATCAGCCAACAGATTACAGTTTGAAATATGCTGAAGAGGATGAGGAAGCAGAATTTGAAAAGAATCATCAAATGGGTAATCGGGAAAGAGAAAGAACTGACAGAAACTATTATGATGGAACTGACGCCCATGAAGACACCTTAAAAACATATTGCACTGAGGGAACTCCATATGAAACCCCATACAACTTCTCGACAGCGACTTCAATGTCAGATCTTCATTGCGAGCCACCCACACCACACTCAGAAGACAGTGGTGGAAAGAAACCATCAGAAAACTACACCAAAGATGAGTCTGTTGAAGACAATGCTGCTAAGGGCGTGGATGAAAATGATACAAGCAACTCTGAGGTAGCATCTAATTTTGATAAAGACTTCACAGAGAAAGGACCACAGATGAAAGCTTTGCCACCAGCTCCTAGACAGCCTGTAAAGAGGCTTCAATCTGGTCTTAGTTCCGGACTTATGTCACCTGAGAAACCCGTACAGTATTGTGAAGAAGGAACTCCAGGATGCTTTTCAAGAGTCAGTTCTCTTAGTTCACTAAATAGTGTTCCTCCTAATTTGGACAACTCCCTGCAGACCTCCAATCAGTCAGCAGATGCAGTTCACAGGGATGAGTCTGAAAAAGTGAAGGCAGAGGATGTGCCATCATCAGAAAGTGAGATTAAAGTTACTGTGAAGAGGGATGCTGACAATCCTAACACTTCTGCTGCAGACGAGGCAGTTGGTCGATCAGAGCAGCATCGAAGTGACAGAGAAGGTGAGTTTGATTATAAGTTTCACATCACTGGTTTGTGCACTATACCCTAGTTTGAGAAGCTGCAATGAGAAAAGAAACAGTTAAAATTCTAAGTATACAGATAGTAACAATATGTTTATTCCTAAAGTAAATTCATGGGAAGCATGTCTTGTACCACAACAGATGTGCACATTCTCGGTTTCACTATGCGACATAAGCACTCATTGCCGTTTTTCAGCTCACAATGTGCGCAGGCTTCATAGTACATGACAGTATATGACTTAGCTTTAGAAACAGACCTAATATTTCTGATAATATCACTCTTTAAAACCTTTGTTTTATGGATATTAAAAGTGTGTACTTTTGGTAATCACTTGCCAGATGTATCCTCTGCACAGCTTGTATCTTCTGTGACCAGTGGCATAACAGAGAAAAGTTGGGTCCGCTAGCTTGACCTATTATATTTATTACGTTTTCTTTGTGCTAAATGCAAATAACATTTATGATTTCAGGTAAAGTTGTGACTTTTGGAGCTACAGATCACTATGCTGAAGAAACGCCACTCATGTTCTCCCGCTGCAGTTCTCTTGGTTCTCTCAGCAGTTTTGAGCAACATTCAATCCATGATGATAGAAGCTCCGTCATCAGTGACTTTAGGTAAGATATGCATTCCATAACACATTGTTTCCCTGCTACATATTTGTTAAAGAATTGAATGTTTTGTATTGAAAGATAAAGAATAATTATTGTTATATTGGTGTTAGGATAAATATAAAATGCTATATTTTACACTCAAGTAACTTTCTTTCTGTAACTTGCTGTTTTCAGTTCCTTGCCTTTCATACATTCTTGGACTCTTGACTCATTCACTATAGCCCAGCCTGTTATTAGAAATTCCTTGCCATAAGAAATCAGGGGTAATCAGAGTTTACACTAGAGATGGAAAAAAATAAAATGTGTAATTAGAAACATCAACTCAACAGCCTTTATTCTATGCTGCCTAGGTTTTTCAACACTTTGTGTGTGGGCATCTTGTCTTGCTGATGTAGATTCATTAAAGATTAAAAATTAAAATTTGATTGTTTTAATTCTTTTATCAGTTTGACAAGACTACAATAAATTGACATTTTAATTTTGAATTATTAATTAAGCTAGATCAGCACAGCAAGATGTGCTGAGGATTACATAAAGTGTTGAAAGGCCTAGGCAGGGCCGTTGCGTGGGCAGGGCGACCGGGGCGATTGCCCCGGGCGCCGCGACCAAGGGGCGCCGTGGCAACGGCAAAAATAAAACAACAAAATTTGAAATTATACTCGTATGTTAGTTGTACATAACGTATTTTTTAAAGTTAAGTACAACTGAATTTTGAATATTATGTTGTTTGTATTTATTGAATAAATAAATATTTGACACCAATAACTTTATATTTTCTAAGTTACCCCAAAATAAATATTTGCTCAAAATTGAACAGCTGGATTTGCTTGTATACTGTTAATAATAATAACCTAATAATAATGCGTGTTTAACCCCATTATTATATGTATTTGATAGTGTCGCGTCACGTCGCTCGCTGTGAGTTTGTGTTTGAATCCTTACAGATAGGTGGAATGTCGGGTGGGTGCACGTGGGATTGAGTTTTTTTTTGGGGGGGGGCGCCAGACGAAATCTTGCCCCGGGCGCCAAAAAATCACGCGACGGCCCTGGGCCTAGGCAGCATAGGATAAACATTGCTGAGCTGATGGTTTTGATTAAACATTTTATTTTGTTTTATTGATCAAGCTCAACAGTGCTACATCATGTATTTTAACACTCAGTTGAATGGATTCATAAATTTGATTAGTAATATTAATCCGATTCTTTTTGTATGAGACTTTACTAATTCCTTCATGTCAGCTGTTTCATTAATGATGGTCGTACTTTGCAGATAATTGAATTAACTCAGTAGAAATAAACAAAAAGATTGGTTATTTCGACCAAAGCACATGATGAAGATTTGGAAAGAATACCAGTGTTCCCTGCCTATCAAAAGTAAATTGTAGGTGAATGAGAAACCATTGTTTATTTTTTATGTGTAGTGATATCCAGTGTGCAGAAGTAAAATAAATAGTAATAATAAATTCCCTATTCAAATTGTAGGCCTACTGGTATATGCAGAAGGTCATTCAAAGTTTAACTTCCAATTAATAATTTGTTGTCTTTTAAAAATGATAATCCTGTTAACAGTTGCTGCAAACATCATAGCGAGTGTTTGGTTCATGTTAAAACCCTTCCCTCAGCACTCTTACTGTAGTAGTAGAAAGGAGTGAACCATGATACAAGAAAATTGAGAAAGCAAAAGGAATCACTGAATCAGCATATTCGAGAATTGAGGAGACTTTCGATTCACAGAAGTTTTATTTCTTGAACCAAATCATTGTTTTCTTGATTGATTCATATCTTTATCTGAATCATGATTTCTTACTTCAGAACAATGATTTGTTCATTATGAATGACTCATTCACAATTCGCCCAACTCTAGTTTACACTCTTTTAAATCAGCGCTTATTAAACAATTATTGTCCATTGAACAGAACTAATCCTTTGTAATCACTTACTTGCCACTGAAAATAGACATAAGACATTCTCAGGGAGAAGAATTCCAAGTGTGCCAGCGTATAGTGTCATTTGTTATCTACATCTTGACTCCATCAGTTCCTTGTTCTCTGAATTGGGCTGCCATCTGTAGCTAAGTACTTCAGGCGATGTATTGCACCATCCATTGAAATACGTGGTAACTAACTCTGCTGTGTTCTGACGAGATGCATGTTCAGGATTGTATAAATCAGTCTAAACTTAAGAACTATGTGCTGCGCTCTTGTTCCAGACTTTAACTGACAAATTATTTGTCTATATTTTATGGCTGAAAGTTTAATTTGCAAATTAATTCAGCACCACGAGTTTGCAAAGTGAATAATATGTTAGCAGTGAGATGGAGAAAAGTGTTGTGAGGCCTTATTGCATTATGTATTTTTTCACAGCCGTCGAACAAGTGGTATCGTCTCTCCCAGTGAACTTCCAGATTCACCAACTCAAACAGTGCCTGGGAGCCCTCGTCACACCAAGCCACCAGTTGAGTTCACCAGTAGGCTCATGGAAGATAATGGCACCATTAGGGCACAGCCGGTTCCAGCAAACAGGCTACAAGGTAACAGTCATATTGTTCTGCACTTTCAAAGAATGAAACTAGAAGCTCCTATACATTCCAACACATTAGTAATTACCCTATTTATTTATTGAATATCCAATATCCCTATTTCACCCGAAGGTATATTAGGGTTAGAGATATAATACAAATATTTACAACATTAGAATTCTAATCTGAGCACAAGCTGCAAAGAAAAAGTCAATAAAGAAATAATCATTAACAAATGGGAGGCAAAATATGTACAAAGAGTAAATAAACAATAACAAGAGAGATAAATATTAATAAACAATGTAAGTCATGGTTTTGAGAATACAATATTTACAAAAGACGAGAAATATTTATATCCTGCATTTTGAGTGTGTTATGAAGGCGAATGGTGTATTGAATGTTCAGTTGGTGCAAATAGGATATGAGTTGAATTCTTTCGTATGCGTATATGGGACAAGAAACACACATACTATTTACTGGATAAAACACACACATTTACTATCACTGTGATAGTAAATGTGTGTGTTTTATCCGCTGACAATAAATTCTTTTTATTTGTTCTTTTATGAATTTTATAATACAATTTCAGTGGAAAATATGGACCAACGAGTGTTGAAGAATGAGGTTAATTGATTGTTCACTTTCTCCACATTTACAGTCGGCATTGTTAATTATGCGGAATCGGTGCAAGTATTGTTGAAATTTTCCATGTTCTTTATAAAACTTGTCATGATATAGATTGGTACCAATTGTTCAACACATTAGTAATAAACCTAAAAGAAATAAAAGTATAAGCAAGGTTACTGTATGCTCCATTTTGACTGGGACAGTCCTGTTTTATAGGTCAAATTGTTACTGCAAAAAACACTGTCCTGTTTTATAAAAACTTCAGAACACACTCGAGAATAGAACATACACTTGAAGTGGAGGGAAAGGAAATAGACATTAAATCCATGTCTGGAATATTAATACAAGTAAGAATCAGCTTGAAAAATTTTATGTCATAACCGGGATTTGAACACGGATCTCCAGCTTAACGCGCTGATGCTCTACCATTGAGCTACCATGACAACATGCCAGTACAACATCAAATTCCTCAACTGATTCAGAATACAAGGCAGACCACGGGAGGTTTCTCCGTTGAGAACACACATCCAATGGTGTCCTACATTTGTAGGTACTTTGAAGCCAAGTTATTATTTATATACTATTAATTAAGTGGAGGGAAAGGGAAATTTTTCAAGCTGATTCTTACTTGTATTAATATTCCAGACATGGATTGAATGTCTATTTCCTTTCCCTCCACTTAATTAATAGTATATAAATAATAACTTGGCTTCAAAGTACCTACAAATGTAGGACACCATTGGATGTGTGTTCTCAACGGAGAAACCTCCCGTGGTCTGCCTTGTATTCTGAATCAGTTGAGGAATTTGATGTTGTACTGGCATGTTGTCATGGTAGCTCAATGGTAGAGCATCAGCGCGTTAAGCTGGAGATCCGTGTTCAAATCCCGGTTATGACATAAAATTTTTCAAGCTGATTCTTACTTGTATACACTTGAAGTTTTATCTGTAGACTTACTATATTTCATAGTTTAGATACTTTTAACGCCTGAAAAGTGTTGTTCGGAATTTTAATTGTAGTGTGTGTGTTTTTTTCCTGCTGTAAAATGAAGAGCATTTTATTGTTTTGACTATGTCTTGTCTTGTTAATGGTTTGAGTTTTAATAATTACGCAGCTATTTTCATTTGCAGGAAACAAATGTTTATGTTTCCAGAAGTATTTTTATGTAGATCACTTTATGGCCCAAACAAGATCAGCCTTTTTGTGCAAAATACAATGTTATGCAGTAATTTTGGCAGTAGAAATTGGTGATAGACATGCCGTGCAACTGTTACGTAAAATTTTGGTAAAAAAACATTTGATATTTCTTGTACATAATCTCATCGCTTGTCTGAGATTTTAATATGTAATTAATTATTTATTAGAATTATACAATCTGTATGCCATTATATTCTCTTGTTCTTAAAATATGTTAGCTCTTAATGAATATAAATAACGATGATGATGATAATAGTAATATAAATTTCATTGGGGTAGGGTAAACTGACTTGCTGGGGAGTTCCGTTTCCTCTTACATTAACTTGATGCACTTCCCACATACAATTCCTGGCCTGCATCGCTCTTGCTGCCTGTCCCTTAAAATCTACAACACTAGAATATGGTCAGGTTCTTGAGAATTGCATCTCTTACAACCTGAATCAGGCCACGAGGCGTATGCGTTGGTTTCTCAAAACTCTGACTGTCTTAATGGAAACTCACCCATCATGCAACAGTGTTACAGCTATTTCGCATCTTCAGGTTAACAGCCATGTCAGATTGATAAGATTGAAAACTAAATTAATGCTGATGATAGACAAGGGAAGAGATAAACTGGTTCTGTAAGGTATATCATTCTGGGCAATAGGACTGGCCATGTTGCTTGTTGTAAATGTCTGTGTGTGCTAACGATAGGAGCAGAAGAAACTTCCCCATATTAATAAATTGCTTTTAAGAGTTCTTACTGTTACATTACTATATTTATTATTTTAATAGCATACATCTACATTGTAAGATCAATTTAAGTGTCTTTTTCCCACTTTCACAGTATTTTTTATGTCATAAGTTTTTCACATGAAAATGTTGTCTTGATGTATTATCTATGTTAATTCTTGTGTATAGCTGCTGGACCCTCTGGTGCAGCTAAAGGAAGTGTATTTGAGGACAACGTGGTGGCTTTCAAGGAAGAAGATACTCCAGTTGAATTTTCCAGGGCCACTAGTCTCAGCTCTCTTACCATCGATGATGAACCAAAGATCTCTAATGATGCCATGTTGAAGGTTTGTCTGAATCGAGAAGTCCTTAACATTTAGCATACTAAGGATTGTAATATTATTAGAGGGCAGATTTCTATGACCTAAAAAATAGTATATATGCATGCATTTATGACCTAAAAACATTAAAGTATGACCAATAAAATTTAAAATATAACTTTACCACTTACACATTGTGTATTTTTTTATGTTTCATTACAATAGATTTTTAAACTTAAAGATTGTTGAGATCGGGATTTGCACACTATCTTCACTGTATCTTCCCAACTCAAATTATAACAATACATTTTATTAAAATATAGTGTTAATTATTTAAAATATCTGTAAATTCTCAAAAAGTATCATTATAATCCAAAATTTACAAAATATGATATGAAACTTCAAAATTTCTTTAATAAGCAATTTTCCTAAATATGCAGTTATATGCACAATAAAAGCCGTTCCATTTTCACCAGGATGCTAGGAATCGGGTTTAAATTAGTCGGAAACCTGAAATAATGCAAAGGGCGAAAATATGACATGTATAGAAATCCGCCCCCTAGTTATTATTAATACTATTTTTGTTATTGTAATTATTACTTTATTATTATTATTGTTACTGTTATTATTATATTCTTATTGTTTTTTATAATTTTTATTGTTAAACCTAACATATTATTATTATTATTATTATTATTATTATTATTATTTATTTTTTTATTAATTTTTTCACTCTGCTGTTAGTCTCTCCTCTTTTTTCACTCTGCTCTCTTTGGACTTGCTCATTCGGGTGTATTTCTTAATATTATATTTATAGTATATTATGTATCAACAATTTGTAATTTTTGTGTTTATGTATCTTTTTTCCAAAGTAGAAAATTTTTAAACGGTGTTTCTGTAATTTGAAATTTTGTAATATTAAAATATTATATGTAACAATACAATCTACTAGGGTTCACAAATATTGATATATGGAGGTTTGACTGTATTCTATAATACAATCATATATTACTGTGTTCTACGTGTTACAGGAAGTGGTAGGAAAGCCTCGTCCTAGTAACATTCCCACAGGAATTCATCACACTGCTCGCCTGGACATGGGCCATGGCAGAGAGAGGGACGAGGGCATGGAGAAACAAGATGTAGAGAAGGAGAAGCGAGCAGAACTGGCAGACTGTTGTGAGTTGGCACCAGTCAGCGAGGGAGAGGAGGAGAATGATGAAGACATGCTGGCAGCATGTATTAACATTGGAATGCAGAACAGCCGGTATGAATTGTGGCATCCAGTGAGAGAGTGGGCTAAGTTAAAAATAAAGGAATCGAGATATTTTGAAATTTTTGTTTGGCTTTCTAATGAGAGAAAATTTCATCTTAATACTTCATTTATTTATTCTTATCAGAATTTACACATTTCAAAGTGTTTACAAAAATTAACTTCAGACCACAGTGCCAACCCTTTATCACCTTCTTAAGGTTTTTTCACAGTTTTTTGATATTTTTAAAAATTTTCAAAACTTTGAAGTGCTATATCTCGGTATGTATTTGGTTTTAAAATACGATTAAAAATGAAAATGTTAAAAAATTTAATGCTCCTTAACTTTTGTAATGAAATGTTTTAGGCTATAACGCGTTGTTTAGGAGTTATGAGGAAAAAACTACAAAAACCCAAAAAATTCGAGGTTTTCGGCTGCCCTGAAGTTTGAAGTTCTTGAATGGGAAAACTTGGATTTTACACCACAGAATACCCACATACAACATATTAAAAAATTATTAACTTCGGACCTTTTTCCAGGTAAAAGTACCTGGTGACTGGACTATTACCGCGCCCTGCATATAATGCTACTAATGCTTCCGAGCTGGCTTAGCCCACTCTCTCACTGGAGAGAAGCCATTCCCTTAATTTATGAAAATTGTCTTTCAAGAGTAGATAAGGAAGGAACCCACACAAATCTTTAATATTAGGTTTACACAACTATATGTACTACACAGTGATGACAATAACTCAAATTTGAAAATTTTTGGCTCAGCCCACTCTCTCACTGGATGCCACAATTAGAAGCTTAATCTTTGCATTTTGTTTCTCTGTTTCTCAAACTGTATTTTAATATGAATTTCATCATCTAGGCGGTAGCCATAAGGTATTGACACTTGGAAAGAATGATCCCAAGATACTAAAATTATATAGCTAGTGAAGTGAAAGTAGATCTCATTGTTAAAATGCATGGTACCATTGTACTCTTGTGGGAACTCTCGCATGTGGAAACCCAATCCCCCATTTCCTCCCAAAATCTTTAAGATGAGTAAAGATGTTAGCAAAACTTGTTTTTAAAGTTTTAAATTTGGTGTGTAACATTTCATTAACATATTTAAGGATACCTTTGGAGCAGAAGGGGGCTCACCATCCAGACCCTTTTTGGAAAGAGGATAACATCCTCTACAAATATACCCAGTTTGGTCATAATCCAAAATGAAGTGGGTGAAAATGAAACATCCATTAATTGAGGTACTGCAATCTTACGTCAGCCCATGGCAAAGGTGGAACCAAGTTTACTGAAAAAGAGACGAGTTTTTGTAACAAATCTTTAGAGGTCTGTGAAAACATTTTTTTATTTCTTTTTCAAGCAAAATTTGTTATAAAATTTCAGTATTTTTGGTGTTACAGGTAGTACAGGTAAACTATACCAAAAATGAAGGTTTGTGGTAAATTCAATTATTTTAAATAGTAATTTAGCTTTTCGTATTATCGTTTTAATGAAATGCAGATTATTTCATTTGTAAGTTGCTAGAAAACTCTCTTTATAATCTGATGTGTTGGTTAGATGTGGGGGGAAAAGTATGGTGGTCTCGTGTGTCATAACTAGACCTGAGATTTTAGGCTCTAAAAAAATTAGTTTTAGGTACCTAAAATAGGCTTTTAAAACAAGCAAATAGACTTTTAAAAGAGAAAATAGGCACTTAAAATATGCTTCAAAAATGTCTAAATAGATAGAAAATAGACTTTAAAATATTACAGTATACACTTAAACTGTAACATGGTCTTTTTTTTACTACAAGAAACATGGTATACCTATTCTTAACAGAATTAACAGCAAAATTAGGCATCACGAACTATATTCACTTAAACAGATATTCTTTCACTGGTGACTTGACACAGTAGTCCTTCCCCCTTAATCCTCCCCCTCCCTCGTCAGTTAGCATTTCTTTAGCGACAATTGTTTGGAATAATCAAGTTTCTGTGAAAAACCCACCTCTGCTGTTCTGCTTTTCATTGAGGGATGTCCATTATAAGATTGTTAAAAATTACGGAAGTTGAATTTTATTTTATATGTGCAAAATAGGCATTTTAGGCATTAAAATAGTAAAATAGGCTCTAAAGGTCCAAATAGGCATTTTAGGGCACTATATAACTCTATAAATGTAAGTGATTTATCATGAAACATCCACATATTTAAAAATTTTCATGTTATTTCATAAGGAACAAAATTGGCATTTGCCTTAAAATCCCAGGTCTAGTCATAACCACTTGAACAGTTGAATTCATTAAGTCCAGTTCCAAGTTCAGATATTATTTCAATTAATTTTAATTTAAAAACAAAAACTAAAACATTATTAAATATTGCAAAGTGACAAGGAAATAGGAAAAATGTAAAGTTGTACATAATAGGAAAGAGCTGAGGTAGAAATAGAGTTTGATTAATATTATCACAGCAATTTCCTGGCACTTGATTATTGTATAGATGCTAATGAGAGCTGTGAATTATAGGCAACGACAGAGCCAGTACAACATCACCAGTGGCAACAAGAGCTCAGAGCCAGTGAGAACACTTGAGCCTGTAGGGGGGAGCAGCAGGTTCCAGCCGAGTGCAGTTCGCAGTCCACGCCCCAGCGGCATACCTGTCAAGATGGCTAACAACAGTGGTATGAGAGCAGGGAAAGCAAAGCAGCCAGAGAGTGTGCGAGGTGCTCCTGCAAAACCTTCCAACTATGTGGAAGTAAGTCAAACTTACATTTGAGGCCAGGAATAATAAAACACACTGGGATCACACCAAAATCCCTTTCTAAGTAGAGTGGTTTTTCCAATAACTACAAAAGTCAGAATCGAAGGAAAGCGGCAATTGAAACAAATTTATATTTGCTTTAAAATTCTCATTGTTTTTATAGAAATTTGTATAGTTTGAATAGACATAACTCATACTGAGGGATCAGTTGCCTCAACTGCATCCAAAGAACAGAGAACCAGGCTTATCTTCCAATTGCTGTATTATGTACTTCCGAGTTTGACTTCATTGGTAGATGGCAGGAATAGAGGTCATGTGTTGTCAGTAAGCTGACACTTACACCACTACTTCTTTATTAAGTGCCAGAATGGTACTACATGAGATTGTGTGGTGGACGGGAAATGTCAGTCCGTCCGTGTGTCAAATATGCTTTATCAGATTTTCATGAAACTTGGTATATGCATTTATAACATCCATGGAACAAAGCCTATTGATTTTGGGCCAAATTGGTTGACTTGTACCAGAGTAATGCCCAATTTATCGTCTATTTTATGGTAATATATTATAGACAGAATTTATCAAATGCAAATCAGTTCTCATGACAACATATTGTTTTACGGTGTTCATATACAGCTTTTAAATTTGGAATACAGTTAGCTTTGTCTGATAAGTAACACTACCTACATATTTCTTCACATGTGCTTATAAAACTTTGGACCTTTGTTCTTCCGTAAGCCCTGCATAATGAATCAATCTTGATCTTAACTCTGAAATTGATTACAAAAATTACTTATTTTCTGTATATCATAATTGCAATTATCACTGATTAAACCAAAGCTTTTTGGCACTTTGTTACATCAGTTTACCTGATTTTATTAAGTGGGGCAGTGATTCCAAACTTTTTATGTATGAGTACCACCTGGGAATTTTGTATGGTCATGGTGTATCACGAGTTATGTTATAATGAAGCTTCAGATGTTCATACAAGGAACAGAACATTCCATGTTCTAAAGGAAAAGGTGGGGAGTGTATCACGCGATGACAACAAGAATGTGCTCAGATATAATCAGGGTGACCATACCATTTTTGAGCATGCTGTCCCAGTGTTCCGAGACTTTTTTTGGGACATCTAAATGTCCCGGTTTTTAAATTCCTCTGCCCATACCATAGGTACTATAGGTAGAGGAAGTATTGTTTTCGACCCCTAAATTTGAAGTTGAGTTTTCAACATAAATACACATTTTGAGGTCCCTGAATCCAAAATTACTATTTTTGGAACATATCTGTGTGTGTGTTAATAGCATAGCTCCAGAACGGAAAATCAAAATAAAATTTTGTATGTGGGTGAAGTTCTTTCTGGAGATATAACACGAAGATTGGCATCGACTTTCTTTTATTTTTAAGAAGACTTTACATAAAGAAAATTTCGTTTTTTTATTTTCTCGAAAACAGCTCCAAACATTTTCTTTAAATTTTGCGCATGGGGTGTTTATACCAAGAGCTAAAACTTTTGTATGCAAAATTTCTCAAAAAACTTCTATTTGTAGAAACTGTCTTCCCTGGTGAACAATAAAGTTTTCCATTACGTTGAAGCAACTGAATATGCGCTCTTTGCAATATAGCCTCTTATTCTATATCAAAATGTGAAAGATGCATTGGCCATGCTTGTATAAAGTGAGGATATACCAAAGGGTGAGCGGCAGTTTTATGGGTGGGCCAAGGCCCCCTTTGCACCACCCTTGCTTGGAATTTGATTCTTTTGTAATAACAGACATGAGATTAAGAAGAATTGAGTGATTTGTGTAATGATCCTGAATATGCTTTCTTTTTGTATTACTAGGTACCAGGAGGAGCATGTGAAGATGCTGTCCGCACCTACTGCACAGAAGGAACGCCAGCCAATATATCACATGCTGGATCCCATTCTGACCTCTCTGTCCTGTCACTGCCTGGTGACGGAGATGAGACCGAGGCTCGAAGGGAAGAATCTCGCCTGCAAGAAGTCAATGAAGGAGATGAGCTCAATGCAAGTAATGATCGGCCTGAGCTCTCAGATGACAGTTCCAATTTCTCCGGTGACAATGATAACATCTTAGCTGAATGTATCCAATCTGGAATGCCTAAGGTAAACATTCAGTTAAAGCAGTGTTTCCCAAGCTTTTGTGGCCATGGAATACTTTTCTTTTAGAGAATATGTGGAACACTCATAATCACAGTAAAAAATTGTTTTTTGTTGCTGTTTTTTCTTCTTCTGTTTTTGTTTTGTTGTTGTTGTAATAGCTTAAAATAAATGTTTCAATTTAAAAAGCATACTGAAATTGCTTACTTAATGGAAATTGTTTTCTTGTCACCATCTAGCTTATATTTTTTATTTATTTTCCCCCATAAGTGATTCGATTTAAAAAAGAAATTGCCAAACAAATTGTCATGCTAATGATACAGCAATAAAATTGGATTCTGGAAATTCAGTATGATTGATGTTTAAAGATTTTCTTGAAATTAAAAGTAATGGGTACAACTTGATCCAATATTTTTTTATTGTGCTTTGTTTTTGTTGAAATCTCGTTTCACACAGATATGTTGCAAGAAAGGAAGAAGAACAACCTTATTTTGTAATTTTTAAGAGTAGTAGAAGGGGAATAGCAAGCCATCAACACCAGCAGTCGCAACAGTGAATGCAGATTTTATAATGCTCAGGGGTGACAATATAGCTGTTTCATGTAGCGTTTGGTGGAACAAAGTGGATGGTTTCTGATAAAAATTAGACATCAACTATTTTTCAGTTTCAATTTTAATGCCACCAAGATCACTGAGACCATTGAGGAACATTAATGTTTCATGGTTACACAAGCAGGACAATCTGGAACCAACACAAAATACGAGTATATACACTTGTTCCACTCTAGCATAAAGCTGTAGAGCCTGATGGAGACTACATAGAAAAATAGCATGTGTGGAAGAAGTATATCTTTAAATTGTCCCCAAATTTCAATCAATTTCAATAAGTATTTTCTGAGGGAAGAAATATGGGGCATAATTTTTTAACGACCCTAAAAAAAATTGTAGTTTCTGTTTTCGAGCTGGGTGGCTTGTGCTAGATATCCTCTTGGCAATGTTTAGGCTCTATAATACACAGAACACATAACTAAAGCATATTAACCCCTTAACCTACTACCATGGCTCTGAGCCTTGAGCACAATACCTTCATGGCTGCCGGACGGGTTTGAGCCACATATTCCTTTTCTTTTAGTTTTAGCTTTTTGTCAGTAGATGGCATAACATGCCTTATACTGTTTCAAAGCTAAAGAAATTATCTATCGAATGGTATGTGTTATATCGATTTTTATGTTATAAATTGATATGAAAATCTTGAAGACAAAGGGCTAGATTCGGAAGTGGATTGAGCATCAACATTTTATTTTACATGAAATCCTGGGATAAATCATAATGTTCCCCCTGAACCAAATGACTCACTCTGGCATAAAATAGCCAGAGAAACAGGTTTGCAGTTCAATTTTATAATAAAAATCCTAATTCTCCTACAGTAACTCAATGATTTTCTACAACATGAGACGAAATATAAGCTTATTTTGCATTATCCATCTTTATGGCCCAAGTAAAAAACCAAATTCACATGCAACATTCTCATTTTGCCCTGAAAATATTAGTATTTATGGGTGTATCATGTGTAAAAAAATAGCTTGCCAGTGGGTTAATCCACTTCTGTCATTCTGTCGTGTACTGTAATATTTTACTCAATAATTTGTTTTTGACCAATGTTACAGGCTCGCAACCCAACTACAAGAAGAGGTTTGCCCCAGCCTGGAAGTATTTCCATCGCCTCACCATCAGAGCAACCCATCAAACAGCAGAAGAAGATCCCACCTGTTATTCCTGGAGCTAGTGTACCAGTTGCTCCTGTTCGAGGCAGAGCACCTGCCTCTTCATACAGACCCCCTACTCACCACTTGTGCAGCCTTGACCATGGCAATTCTTCTCATTCACCTCCCCGTGCTGTGAACAAGAAGCCCATTGCACCAGGCTCGCCTCGAGCCAGACAGAAAACTGGTACTCAGGATGGAGCAGGCAGGCCACATGGGGTGAAACTTAGTGGCCCCCATATGCTTCCTCAGTGTCTAGCTGCAAAGGATGAAGTGGAGACATATGCCACAGAAGGCAGTCCTAATACCTTCTCTACCCGATCATCGTTGAGTGACCTTACAATTAATTCATCAGAAGGAGGAGCAGTACATGGTTCACGGTAAGAATCATACTACAACAGCACCCCGATAGTCCGAAAACCCAGATAATCCAAACACAAATTTGCAATCATTATTCATCATCTTACCGGGTTGGAGTGCTTTTTCTTGAATGAACACCTCTCTGCTTTTCTTGCAAGAATCGTACAAAAACAGCTTCATCATCTTTGTCAAAGTCTGAAACTTTTTTTATTTGTGGTGGTCCTCGATTGCCTTCTCGGTCACAGTTCCGCAGAGCAATTCTACCTTCGATTTTTCTTCCAGTCACTTATCATTGCTTTTCCGACATTGAATTCAACAACGGTGGCATTTGCATCACAAAAATAACGCTGCACCTTACAACAACTTGTAGACTTCATATATAGACTACAGTAATTACTAATAGAAATTCATAAATAATTTAACTGTATTTCCGCAAACAACAGTATATTAAACACATGTACCTAGTTACGTAATTAAAAATTAACCCTGTTAATCCAAATTTTTGCCAATCCAAACAGGCCCGAGTCCCAATTAGTTCGGATTAGCAGGGTTCTGCTGTATTGTAAGTACAGTAAAACCTGTCTTAAAGACCACCCCTCTTTAGCGACCACCTCCTTTAAAGACCAATTTTTCTAGGAACCAATAGTAAAACCCATAAGGCCAATGTTATTTGTACCCCTATTAAACGACCACCCCTCTCCCCGACCAACGACCAGAGTTTCATTTACGTTAAACTCCTCTATAACGACCAAAATCGTAAAAAATATTTACTCAAATGGTAGGCATTAATCAGCATTTGAACAGAAATACTGATGTGGGCACTGCAAGATGTCTCTTCAATTTTCAATACAGTGCTTTTACAAGAGTGATTGAACAGAAATGAGAATATGGTTGAACAATGCTTTTGGGCTTTTTTTCCTTTTCGCCTTCTGGGAAATACCTTACAGTAGACAGTGTAGAAGTACCGTGGCTTCAACAGGACACATTCCAATCTTGTACCTCTTACCTGCTTGTTTCAATACCCTTAAGAATTCATGCCTTTATTATTTACATGATCGCAGTGACTCGGAGGGGTAATTCTATTTCTTATGAAAACGTTTATTCAGTGGACATGAAGGGGTTTCTGAAATTCTTGATTCTAAGAAGCGTGCCGGTCGAGTTCCTTTCATTGTCCTTATAGCAAAATGTATTGTAGGGAAAATAGACGTGTCTTTCTTTTCCTGGAAAACATTACCCCGTTATACTGTAATCACCTGTG
Organism: Ectobius pallidus; assembly: GCA_964059195.1. NCBI lineage: Eukaryota > Metazoa > Arthropoda > Insecta > Blattodea > Ectobiidae > Ectobius > Ectobius pallidus. Next base: position 50,541,034 of record CAXKWD010000002.1, on the reverse strand, counting down.
TGTTAACTTGCATAATACACCTTTTGTATTGTACCGTATTTATTCTATTGTATTTTCAGTTTCAAGACATAAAAATTCATTCCCCCTATTAAGAGACCACCCCTCTTAAAGACCACTTTTCCGTGGAACCAGCGATGGTCGTTATAGAGAGGTTTTACTGTACTTATTTGCTTAAAATCATGCTCCCTCTACTGCTTTAGTAAGTTGGTGATAAAAAAAAAAAGCTGAATGTATTCTGTTTTTCAATCATGGTCTTTTTACAGTGTTGTCTTCTTCTTTCTCGGCACTACAGCCCTTGATGTGCTTTGGCCTCCTTCACAATCTTCTTCCATGCATCTCTTTCCTGATCCTGTCTTTTCCAATTCTTTACACCCATCTTTTTTAAGTCCTGTTCTACATCCTGTATCCATCTTTTTCTTGGTCTACCCTTTCTTCTGGTCCCCATTATGTCTCCATGCAGTAGATTTTTGGTGTTCTCTCTTTTCCCATTCTTTCTACATGACCTAGCCAGCTAAGTCTTAATGATTTCACATGCCTAACAATGTCCTCTCCATGCATTATCTTATTTATTTCTAGGTTTGACCTTATTCTCCATATTCCTGCTTCATTAATCGGACCATATATGCGTCTAATGATTTTTCTTTCAAAAATTCTTAGAGCATTCTCATCGTTTGTATTTAGTGTCCAGCTTTCAGCAGCATATGATACTACAGGTCTTATCAATGTTCTATATAGCTTCATTTTGGATGCTTTAGATAACAAGCTTGACTTGATTAAACTCAAGTTTGCATAGTATACTCTATTTCCGGCTATTATTCTTTTATTAATTTCTTCGGACACTGTTCCTTTGCTATTAATTTCCACTCCCAAATATGTGTACGCATAGTTTGTTACTGAATCAAATATGTATGTTTTGCGGCATGTTCCCACATTGATTAATTTCCATCTTCATGTATTTTGTCTTATTTTGGTTAATTATTAATCCTGATGTTTTCCCTAGCTCTTCTATGGTGGTAAACATTTCTTGAAGTTTTACGGTGTTGTAGATTCATAAAAATCGAATCCTGTCAAAAGTTTCAAAAATTACTCAGCTCAGTGTGAAATTGAGTAATTGACACAAATAGCAGCTCTCAGAGGTTACCACAGTTGCCAGTGGAAAAAGTTTCCTTTTTTTTAGGTGCCCAAGGTCACAGGTTCGATCCTGGCCTAGGTTGATGGTATTTATGTGTGCATAAATGCGACAGTCCCATGTCTGTAGATTTACAGGTGTGTTAAAGGCAAAATTCCAGCACACAGGTGAGGTCATAAACGTAAATAGCAGTACACCCCAGTTGTTAAATAACCATAACTCTTTTTGGACCCTGGAACTTTAGCCTCCCGCAAATAGAGGAAAGAGAGAAAAATTATTTACCTTAATATAGACCCTTTACAGGTGCAGGTGAGCAAGCATTATAATTTGCGGGTGCGCAGGCAAAGAGAGTTAAGTCCACCATCCTAAAAAGTTGAAATATGTCCATAGAATAGATAAAATGTTCTATATTTTTGTGTTAAGTCCAGTAAGTCATATTCAAAATTGTACGGTAGTTATGGATGTGTGCCTCGTGGGTTTATCCATCTCTAAAGCTAAGTTGGGCTGGTATAGTGTGTTAAGTCACTCTAATTCTCAGTAACAAGAAAGTGGACTTAACTCTCTTTGTCCACGCACCCCGGAATTATTCTAATTGAAGTCTGTATTATGGTATTATGAGGGCTGTTTTCAGCTGGCAAAAACAGCAAGAATCTCCAAATAAAATAAATCTATGTAAATCAAATTACAAATGTATTTAAGCATCAACTAGTGATGTCACAATAAGATTTTTACACAAATCTGTGGAAAAAAAAGAAGCATCTTTTTCATTTTTTCTTTTCCTTAGAGAATTTCCCTCTAGTTTCATTAACTCTACTTACTTATAAAGGCTTAGAACCTTTGCCTGTGTTTTTTAATATTCTGATTTCTTATGAATAAACATTGTTTCCCTCAGATTTCAAATTTACACACAAATCTAGTGGGCCATTTATAGATGAAATTTAACTGAACTATTGTAGTTGCAATACTAAATCGTGTTGGAAGTTGATACAGTGTAGTTGTATAACATAATAGTTATATAGGAGATAATAAGGCAATCAACAGGTAAAATCATCAGTGGGCTTTAAGTTTAAAAGTTTAAAATCAACTAGGAAAATTTAATTGGAGTAGCCAATTTCCAGTTTTGGAGATGACACATTTATTAGTCAATAGCAGTGAAAAGGTTAGATTCTAGTAAACCAAGATAAAATTTCCAAATTGTTTATTTTGTATATTGTGCAATTGAGTACTCATATTATTGTGTAATAACACAGTTTTCATATTTTCAAATTATGTACAATGAAAATAGAACAGTTTGTTGCAAACAGGAATATTTCTTAATAATTATATAAGAATGAAATTTTTACACAAAAACTTCACTTTTGGTATAGTTTACCTGTACTAGTTTCGACAATGGTTGCAAAGGAGCCAAAACTAGTACAGGTAAACTATATCAAAAGTGAAGTTTTTGTGTAAACATTCAACTCTTATATAATTATTATGTTATATAACTTCACTGTGTTAACTTCCAATACAATTTAATAAGGAATATTTCTGCTTTCCACAGAGCTTCGTGTGGACGCCCAGTTTCTGATGGAGCTTCCTGTGACATGCCACTGAGGTTCAGCACTGAGGACACTCCCCTCAAAGTGTCTCAAGCTGCTTCTCTCAGCTCCCTCAGTGTGGGAGATGATGAAGATGAGTACAATGCAGGTAAGTTTTCCATTGGTACCTTCTTGAGAAGATTCATTTTACAGCTTACTGCAGTATAGATGTGGAAGAAATGTAATGCAACTGATATTATTAATACAAGGGCCATTCACAAAGTAAGTTTTCCTGGGGCTGTTTCAGAAACAAAACAAATGTTCAGCTATTTTTCAACATGTTCACCCCCGGAATTGACACATCTGTCATACCATAGGACCAGCATTTGAATATCTGTGCCGTAGAAGACTGTCGCCTGGGATTTGAACCACTGTGTGACAACCATCTCTGTCATTCTGTATCATTTCTTGAGGTGTAGGAGGAAAATATGGAAACCAAGGGAGCAAGGTCTGGGCTTTAGGATGAATTAACTTAATTTAATGAAATTTATGATGAATGTTTAAACACCTCCATTCTGCAGGAGACTTGCTGCGAGATGTTTGAACATCCATTCTATAGCCCAGACCTCACTCCCAATGATTTCTATCTTTTCCTACACCTCAAGAAATGACACAGAATGACAGAGAGGTGGAAATGGTTGGCACACAGTGGTGCAAATCCCAGGTGGCAGACTTGTATGACACAGGTATTCAAAAGTTGGTCCCACAGTATGACAAATGTCTCAGTTCTAGTGGTGAATATGTTGAAAAATATCTGAACACTTGTATCTGTTGCAATAAATATGGACGAAGTCCGTCATGAGTCGGGATTTGTAGCTCCTCACTAAAAAGTGTTTTATTGGACTAGCATCAGGAAGACCTTATTCTTTAACATCCTTGACTGCTGTTTTCTGTTCCTATTGCTGGCACCATGTGGTTTTTGTAGGATGAATTTCATGATCAAGTCGACTGATATTGTTAATTGCACACACAAAACTTCACTTAAGGATAAATACCGTTCAACTATGAGGGTCGTTCAAGTCAATCTGGGACTTTTTTTCTTTTCAGGTTTAAATGGATGCCTAGGCTGGAGGTTTTGTATGCAGTAGAAACTGGCACCTGTGTCCTGTTACTGGTAGACGGCACTCATTTCCCACGCTTCTGGATAGACCGTTATTCAAGATGGCAGACAACAGTGTGAACATCTACGTGGAACAGCGTGTTGTGATGAAGTTTTTAGTGACCAAGGCCATAAAACCTGCTGAAATTTACAGAAGACTTCAGGCTCAGTATGGTGATGAGCCACTCAGTTGCAGTAAGGCATTTGAATGGTGTAAGCGCTTCAAAGATGGCCTCGTTCACTAAAAACTTCCATCACAACACGCTGTTCCACGTACACGTTCACACTGTTGTCCGCCATCTTGAATAACGGTCTATCCAGAAGTGCGGGAAATGAGCGCCGTCTACCAGTAACAGGACACAGGTGCTAGTTTCTACTGCATACATTTAAACATGAAATGAAATAAAGTCCCAGATTGACTTGAACGACCCTCGTAGTTTCAACCACCATTGTGGTTATCTCAGCTACATACAACTGGCGGTGTTGCTCCCTTCCTCAATTTTACAATTTTAAATTGTAAAAGAAAATACAGAAAATTGTACAGAATAATCAAGACAAAATTAATGCCTTGAGTTTGTGCATGCTTTCCATCCCAAAGAAAGACTGGTTCAGTGTTTTCATTGAAATCTATGTATTTTCTAGGTATAACTGAATTGTTGTATGTTGCACTGGTTCAAGATAGCCAATAAATGAATAGGTTGGATGACAATAATCAAGACAACCATGATTAAAATATTTAGCTGAGGGTAGTGAAACAGGCCCTGGTGGATTAACTACCTATGGTGTGTGCATTTTTGTCCATTATTGCTTAAGCGAGCAATCATACACAGTGAAGGAAGTGAGGTGGTATGCACTGGTATGGAAATTGGCACTGGATCATAACTGCACTGGTTTTAATTGTCAAATAACATACTGTCAATGAAGTTTAAAAAAATGCCCTTTGTAGCAAAGAGTAGCGCCCTATTATCTGTTTGTCATAATATAAATACTTTTCATGATCGATCATCCACTGGTATGCTTTCACTGGTATCCATTACTAGTATAGAAGGCTGTGGCCAGTAACATGTGATGACCTATGTTGGCATCTTAATGACAATATTGCTAGATCTGATGCTTTTTAAAAATTCCTCAGTAACAAAATATTGTAACTTTTATATTGTTTAAATAGGTATTAAATGGTACAAGATTTTGTAACTTTTGCAATTCTGCTTGGCGATCATCTATAAAGGTGGATTGGTTACTCATGGAGGAAGTTAATTAAAATCACTGGCGAGTGTATAGAACATTTTCCTACATTGGCTATCACATAATAATTATGTTGTAAGGGAGGTGACTTTTTGTTTTCACATTGAGGTATGATAGGAAAAAATCTTGAGATAGCATACCGTCTCTGCTTTTTCCCACTTCCTTCACTGATTATACATGATTTTAAGACACATGTATTTGTTGTTTCCCTTATTGTAGGGAAAAAAATTGTAGCTTTTATTGAGGTGAAAACAGTACGTAGGTCGAAAATATAAAACAGTGCTAAAATTAAGGCTTTTTCTGTTGTTTAGTGATGAAGGCTGTCCATGACACATCCTCTGCATCTTCTGGAAGCAAGCAATCTAGTGGGATTCCAGTACCAGTTGGAGATGGTGTTGTGAGAACTTGTAGCTCTCCACTCAACAAAGTTATAGATTCTGTGGCTGCTGAGTCCTCACAACTCATGGTGGCTTCCGATGGAAGTTGGGGAGATCTCAGTGACAAACATGAAGACTCAACTGCATCTTCAAGACTGCACAATAAGAACAGCTCTCTGTCAGAAGATGTCATCACTGTTTTGTCCCGAAATGGCTCCCTCAGCTCTCTTAGTGTTGATTCATTTGGTTCTATAGAACCAACTCCATCTGAACAAGCCTTGCTTGAGCAGTGCATAAGCTCTGGTATGCCGAAGAGCAAGGCTGATGGCGGAGTGGTTAAGGCAAGGATTGCAGTCCCTGTTACAGGCAAGAAGAAAGTCATTAGTGGCGTATGCAAGATTCCAATGAGGCAAGGAGATGAAGAGCGTCACATCGTAATCCCCAGTGTACCACTGCAGAAACTAGAATTAAAGCCCATAGCAAGAACACACAGCCAATGTAGTGAAGCAGGGGCTGAAGCATTAGAGGTTGGCATGGCATGTTTATCTTTACAAGATCAGAGCTATGATATGAAACAAATTCCAAAAAACGGGCTGGACCCGTCTGCTGCATCAGTCATGAAGGAAACAGCAGCAGACGTAGAAGAAAACATCGCAGCCATAGAAAACGGGCAAAGTCTCCCAGACCTTCACGAGAGTCAGGAACATCCAGAGAATACAAAGGGGAGAGAGAAAACATCCTGCCTTGCATCTGCAATCAGTTCACAAGGAGGAGCAGCTATCATTGAAGGAGCTGTTGAAACTGGTCCTTCAGAAACTGTTCTCTGCAAAGAAAATGTAGAATTGGACTTAGATAAATCACCTTTAAGCAATAAAATAGAAGATAGCCCTCTTGGTAGTACCAGTGATGATAACAAGTCTCCCTTTTCTTCTGGAGAAAGTCCTTCTACTGATTTTGGAAGTGATGGAAAAGGGGAGTATGGTAATAAAAAGAGGGATCCAGATGCTATGATTGCATCTCTAGATCGTCTCACGGAAGAACTTTTGCAGCAGACACAAGATAAGAAAGATAAAAATAAAGATCCAAACATCATGAAACAAAGCCTTGTAGGAAGTGATACTTGGAATGAAGATACATCACCCAATGATGTATCCTTCCCAAGCATGAGCATAAGTGCTCCTCTTGTAGCTTCATTCACAAGTGACAAACATGAAGATGGTGTTAGTACCCTTCCCGATCTGGCAGAAGAAGAAGATCTGATCACCAAAACCAGTGAGGAACAACAAGTGAGTTCTCTCACAGATTCACACATGATTGAAGTTGAGGCTGGTAAATTAGCTGTTGCTGTACAGGCCGAAGCTCAGAATCTTACCTATGCTTCTGGTGAAGAGATGGAGCACAGTCTTACAAGTTTGAATTCCATTGACCTAGATGCAATCAAGCCTCCGTCCATGATGGGGAGTCTGGTATCCCTTACAGCAAGCTTCTCTGGCCAAATGGAGAATGGCGACAGTGGTGAAACACGAGAACAGTGTAACTCATCATCACTTCCACCTCAACAGCCTCGCAGCAATGGATCAAGGATGGATTGTCGGCACTCTAGGAAGAAGTCTCTTCCAGTGGGAATGATGGTGAGAAGGGCAATTGGTAACAATCACAATGGAAGCATTGAAAATCTAGATAATAACACCAGTGTATCTAGTAGCTGTAATTCACACCTTGACAACATTAAACCTCCTTCTGCAATGGAAGAACTAATCGACATTGCTGATATGGAGAACAGCATGATTAGTGTAGCAAGCATAACCTCAGAAGTTGCTGATGCTTCAGGCAAAGAACATTCTAACTCAGAACAGTCTCCTGGTAATAGTGATGCGCTGTTCGAGCTATTGAAACCAGCAGCAAATGTGATGGCTGAAGTGTATGCAGCACAGTATCCTGCTGCAGCGATGTCTGCCAGTGTACATACAAACAGTGCTAGTGACTGTTTAGACAACATCAATCCTCCTTCGTTATTCAATGAAATTGCAGATCTTGTTGATCCTGAGTCAACTATGGAGCCAGGAACTGAGACTATATGCAGTGACACAGAAATGTGCACAGAAGACCCTGCTTGTGCATTAGAAAAAGTCGATGTTGTAGATGCTCCTGATTTGCCATCTGATACTAGCAGAAAAACTACACCTGTCCCTCCTGATAACTACAGTTCTGCTGAGTCTACTCCAAAGAGGCATAGACATAAACAGTTAACTCCAAAACAAAAGCGACAACTGGTAAAGGATCGCTACAGAACCTACACCATTGGTGCTGAGGAAGAGGACTTTCAATTAAGAAAGACTGACAGCAGTGAAACAGTGTTAATAGAACAGTCAGAAGTGACAACACCAGTTGCTGACGAAGCAGTACCATTTGGCACAGGACCTGTAGAAACTGTAAATTCAGTACCAGAAGTTGATGAAAAGGAACCAAGAGAAAGGAAAATAACACCAAAGCAAAGGCGACTTGAAGATAGGGAAAGGTTCCAAACTAGGGTTTTGGATAAGTCACCTGTAATCGATTCAAGGCGAGATATCATCGAAAATATGGCAGAAGATCCCAAGACCGGAGACAGTGAGTCTTCAAGACAGGAGGCAACAAGAGACAGAATACCAAGAGTGAAGACATTGAAGCAGAAGAGAGCTGAAGCTAAAGACAGATTCAGAACTCGTACCTTGAGCGAAGAAAACAAAATATCTCAGCAAAACTGTGAAACTAATGCTAACCAAGCTGAAAATGCAAATTATGAGCCATCCAACTGCCTTCCCATTCACCCAGTAACAGAAGGCTTGACTCTTAACTGTTCTAATGCAGGATTTGTGGAAGCTCTTTTAAATGTCACCCCTGAAGAAATTGAGTCACTACTAGAACGTGATGCCAATATAGTCATCACAACTATAAATGATTCAAGAAGACGTAACAGTGAATCCTCTGAGCTTCCCAGCAGTGATGAGATGCTTCTAGAATGTGAAACACTGAGTCTGATTTCCATTGAGTCAGAATCTGATCAGAATTCCAACTTCTGCAGAGTGGCAAAGAGACGCGGATCTGGAAGAAGGAGCTCTGTGACTGTAGAACCCAGTCCTTTAGCTACAGATGAAGTTTTTGTAGAAAATAATGCTGATATTGTGATGCATGAGGATACTGATATTGCTCCAGAGGACAGAGATTCCGACAACAGTGATGAAAGCCAGGATGAAGAAGAGAATGCTCATATAACAGCAAAGGGACCAAGAATTGTGAAACCCGAAGACAGAATTAAAAGGGATGAAAGTGCTGATTCAAACAACACAGATGAAGGCACTCCTCAGACCAATAGTCCAAAATCTATCCGTGGAAGGCGGAAAGCACTGTACTCATCGCCAGCAACGAAGAGAACAGCTGCAATTCCTCCAGGCTTACCAATAGCTGCAAAAGCTCGTAGCAGCATTCCTATAGTCTCAGGTCCTACAAAGAGTCAGTCAGCTTCAAATGTGAGGACAGCAAAAGCATCTTCTTTGAGGCAGACAGGTAGAAGTTCAAGCACTGGTACTTCACAGCGTTCTATCTCAAGAACTCCCCCATCTTCTGCAGAGAGTAGAAGTCCTCGTAATACAAGTCCAAAAACCACTCGAATGGCACGACCACAACAAAGAAACCAAAATATGTCGTCTCCACCGACACGAACTCAATCTGCAAGAAGCAGTGTAAGCTCAGCAAGAACACTGAGTAAGGAAAGTGAGGATGGTGAAGCCAAAGATCCTAGGTTTAGACCTCCAGAAAGGCAAGGAACTTTTACAAAGGAAGATAACACTTCACCGCTTGCTGCTCAAGTTGCAGCACCTCAGTCACCAACAAAAACACGAATCCCAATTCCAGCCTCTATTACCAGTGCCAAAATTGAGCCAAAGGTCAAGAAAACCCCTGTGGCCACAAAACCATCTTCTGTGATATCTGCTGCTTCTAGAACAAGATTACGTAAAGAAGCATCAGTACCAGCATCACTTACCAAACCGACAACCACTCAGAGTAGGTTTTCTAAGGCAAATAGTCAGGATAGCAACACTCCAAATTCAAAGGCTTTAGGAAAAACTGCAGCAGTTCCAGGAAGAAATGGTACCACTCGTACCCCAGCTGCATCTAGGATTACTTACAAGAGAGGGAATGGTGGTGCCCAAGGAGGAATGAAGACTTCCATGAGTAATCAGAGTCTGCAGAGCAGTGACAGTGGTAAAAGCACACCAAAAGGTATTGTCCAACCTCAAAGGTCAAATAGCAACTGTAGTTTAAACTCTGTTTCTTCTGTGGGAGGATCTGGTAAGAAAGTTGCTGCCAAGAAAGAAGTGACAAGCAAAATAGCAAGTTTGTGGAAGAAGGTAGAAGAAAGTAAAAATAAACAGAAAGTAGCTAAGAAAGATACAAGAGTATGGATCACTGCCACATCAGATGAAGCAAATCATGCTGAAAATGATAATGATGATACCCTTGCTCCTACTATGCCTGCACCTCCTTCAAGACTTGTTCGTAGTTCAACATTTGAAGGGCTTCCATCAAAATCTGCCATAAAAAATCAGGTTGATGAGCAGTCGTGTACAGATGCAGTGAATGGGTGTGAAGATGATGAAAGAATGAGGCATGCTGTTGAAGAAAATGAAGTTAAAAGTTACCGAAACACTGGGGATTTCTCGAGCTATGCAACCAGTGAGGACCAGTCCTGCAGGCTACCAAGTGCACAGCATCAGACAGCAGAAGCACCTGCCATAGCCATGGTGCAGCCCACGAGTCGACCCAGCAAGTCGTTTGTCCCAGAAGTTGTCCTCAGGAGGAAAAACAGAGACATCAAATCAAATTCAACTGAAAATGAAGATCAGGATTCAGACAAACCAAAGAGATTATCTCGGTTAGGTTCATTCATAAACCCTCCTGAAGAAGGAGGTGCCTGCAATGGCGAAGCCAAACCCACATGCAGACCGCCTGCTTCTGCAATAGTTCAGCCATTCAATTATAACCCGCCCGCTTCCCACATACCAATGCCTGTCACTTCCATTGCAAAGGTGAGTGAGTCATACCTGAGGGGAATTGGGAACGCTGAGGAAACGAGGCACGAACCATCGGAAGCATTAGATGAACATGTACAAGAATTTAACACGGCATCGATGCGAGTTACTACCGTCTAAATGGCTTCTGAAAGCATCACAAACTCATTTTATTGCTACTGTAAAGTTGGATGGTAAAAAATGCATAGTATGATTTTATTCTTGTCATTCCTATACCAAAAAGTCGATCTGATGGTTCGGCTTCGTGCATCAGTTTTCAGATGAACAGTGTGTATCACTGTCTCAGTGGGTTTGTGCATAGTGCAGTTTTTTGAGAATTTTGAAGAGAAACTTTTTGCCATCAATCTTCGTTCTGTCTTGGGAGAAAAAAAGCATATTAAATGCTGATAGTCTAATCAAAGATGGAAGTCTGAAAATTATAGTTGATTGTATTTTGTATATATGCAATATAAAACCATTGTACCAGTCTTAAGGAAAAATCATCCACACGTACGCATTTTCTTCATTGTACACATCGCGGTTGTCTTCTTCTTGCATTCTGGTTGGTGGAACATTCCAACAAGTATTCTGGAAGTTTGGTTGAGATGCTGATCAGCTAGAGTAAACATTGTACCTTGGATAATGTAAATAATGTTTTGTAGTATTGCATGTTTATGTTCTGTACCTAGGTAATGACTGTGAATTAATTTATTATATATCAGCTATTTACAATGAAACTTTATCAACTCACATGCTTGTTAAAAGATAAATTATCATTGCCATAAAGAAAATCTGACCAATACACGGTTCACTACTATAATTTTTGTTTTCTGTCTTATTTTCCATATTTTCTTGATTGATATTAAAACTTACACCAGACTGACCACAGCATCAGAGATATTAAAAATATTCACAAAGCCAAACTTCAAGCACTGTCTAGGTACATGGTATAGCAACTTAAGTACATGTGAAAACAGAATAATTTATTTTATTGAAGTTTTTCCTTTTAGAAGCCAAGTAGATCAGAATTCAGAGAGAGAGAGAGAGAAACTATAGGTGTGCAACACATAATGGCTCTTTTGGAGAGGGGGGATGTAACCTAAGAACAGATACCACAATTCCAGAATCATGACAAGAAATAGTTGGACTACAGACCAAGGAAATTACTAATTTAATGATAATAAATTTAGAGATGGAAATGAAAGGAAGTCAGCAGGGGAAAGCTATAGTACTGATACTGTTGAAGGACATTGATCAGTCTTTTTTTTATTAACTTCTTGTTGTTTTACTATTATTGCACTGTGATGCTAATTGATTATTATCAACTGACTGCAGAATAGAAAATAAAAACTACTATGTCAATTCAATTTTCCATATTAAAAGTAGGATATATGATCTTCTTATTGATCTCAAAGATGTTGAGAATAGAATGCTAACTTTTCTATCCCTTCATTGGCTCAAAGATTTATATTCACACTGGCATAAAGTTGGAGTTGATAAAGTTTCATTGAAAATCAAATGAAAGGATGCCTTTGGAATTTTTATTAATTTTTTTGTTTCCTTTTTTTATTATCATTTCTTTTTTGTATATTTTTTCCTACTATAAACTATGCAGTAAGAAAATTATCTTACAGTTAATGTGACACAGGATTGTCGTAGAGTAAAGTGAGCTCACACACCAAAGATGTCAGACGTTTCTTTTTTTTTTACATACCTGAAGTATGTACTACATCGATATCAAATTATTGTACTTTCATTTTATATAGCCTTTTACATCATTAATAAAATGTCTGAATTTTCTTTTGAAATCAAGTAAATTGGGAAAAGAAAGTTCAGTTTAATCGGTATGTATTTGTGAGTCTAGAGGTCCCCATTTTCATCACTGGCACTTCCAGACTTAAATCCTAGTAAGACTTGGATCTTGTGAATTCATTTACAGATATAAATATTAATCATATATTTACTATTAACATATTATCGTTGGCATACATATAATACCAGTATATAAATTAACCTTAATAAACAATGGTTTGTCTAAAATCTAGTGTCAGGTAAAATGGAGGTAAATGCGAAGGAAATAAGTGGTAGCCTATGGTATAAAAAATTCAGACAAAAGGACATTTTTAAAATTTAAGATTCTGCAGTAGACTATTCAGGAATAATTGTTTTAATCTTACAGGTGTTTGCTTGTATTCATTTGGCATGATATACGGTACATGTAAGTGCTTGATTTTTATTATAAAATATGTTTTAATTTGTCAGTCTTCAAACATATACAAGAAGAATATGAAAAATTTATACAATTTGAATTTTTGTTATGGTTTAATCAATTCTGAAATTTATAATGCTATAGGATCATTATGTCAAATTTTCAAGGAATTTCCTTGCTTTCTTTTCTACTATTTAACTTCAGTATTTCTCTTAGACTTTGAATGATAACTTTAAGCTTCTTGTTTTTATTTCTTCCTCTTTTTTCCTTTCTATCTTTCTTTCTTTTCTATGATGTATGTTTATTTTATGTTTGTTTGTTCTTTTCCTTTCTCTTCACATAACCTACATCTTGTAATTCTTCTGTTGTATTGTCTTAAGTGAGTGGAGATCTTACCTCTTCAGTAAGCAAATAATAAATAAACTCTTCCTTTACAACTTTATAATCAGAAGTACAAAGTGAATGCTAATGCTAGGCATGTGTATTTGATATGGCTTTATATCAAAATTATGTTTCTTATAATATAATCCATCTTGTGATACAGCACTAGATGTCTTGTACTTCCTGAATCACAAAACAAATACCAAATAATGAACTGATTATATGTCCAAGAAAGAGAAGAGATGAGAAACTGTTTCCTACAAATGCATTTATGAAGTTTTCACTGTTTTTGGTCATAGCCCATGTTTCGCAGCCATATATTAATACTGGGCGTAACAGAATGCATTGTTACTAGCTGTTATTGGTTGTGTTCAGTTCTTTAGTTAGGGGGAGGCTGCAGGGGATTGGTGCCCCTCAAAATATATGAAGTTTTAAGCTTTTAAAAAGATTAAATTACATTTCTATACATAATTAACAAAAAACTATTTTGCAAGAATAGTCTTATAAACTACAATTTTATGTTGAAGTGCACCCAAAATGTTCATTCTCTTTAGCATCCTTCTTTATGGAAGATACCATAGTAAATGCATCCTCCCAATTTTTTTTTCAAACTAAAGCACTAGTTATATAAGAATGAATGTTAATATACTGTATTATAAGACATTACCCTGCAGTATTATACTAACAAAATATTTTCAAGAAGTGTTAATTTTTTGTGCAGCTATGGATTATTCCATTCTTTATTTATCATCGATTGAAAATTTGTTAAGCTTGACTTGTCATCTTTGTTGTGTGAGCTAATGAGACTGATTAAGTACAGTAGGAGAAACATAATGTGCTTGCTAATTATTTTTAAAGAACTGTAATCCAAGAAGTGAATAACTGTGGTTACAGCAGGCGGGCCGCTACTCTCTAGTCACATGTTGTGCTGATCACTCCAATTTGCCAGTTGTTATCCCAACGAGGTAAGCAGGTGTGAAGCCAGACTGCATTCCCAGATGTCTTATGTTAAGGCATTTTTCATGTATAAAGAAAATCAAGTGCAGAAGTGAAAAGTTCCTGCTACAAGGTATCCTTTAATGTCATTATTTTAAGTATTGTGATTTTTATTAGCATTTTTATGTGCAAAATACTACTGTTTCAGTGTATTAATTTTCTATGTATAGGGCCTATTTATTTTGCATCCAAAAAAGTCAAGATCATGCTTGTAACATAAGTTACAAGTAGCTGAGGTATTCATAGATTTGTGGTAAATATTTGCATATTTATTTATTCTTCTAGAGATTGCTGATTTCCCCACAGTACTTTGAATCCCATATGAAAATATAATAAATTTAATTTTTTTAATCTTTTAATCCTTCCAAAGGAGGGGAGTTTGTTGAACCCACAAGTTTTCATTTTAGGGGGGGGGGAGGCAGAACCAGCCTCTTTTGAGTTTTTGTTTTTTCAATACTGCATAAAATAATAGTGTAAATTTGGTTTCTATATTTGACTGTAATTAATAAAAATATTTTTAGACAGCCTGAATTGAAAGTAGAACTTCTAACATAAGACATACGAAGTAAAAGTTTCATATTATCACACTAGTGCTATAAAATTTTTATGCCTCTCCATTGATACCAACTCTGGTATCCATCACATGGAAAACATTTAGTTAAAGTATTTGCTTATGATTATTAAATAGACTCAGTTTGATTGAAAATTTTCAAATCCACTAGATTAGAAAAGAAGAAGATTAGAAAAAGCCACTGAATCCTTTTCAGGCAAGGGCCTCCTACTCTCGGTAGGGCTAGCTCAGTTTGTACACACGGGGTGAGCTATTTCAAATCCACTACATCTTTTTAAATGTGAAATTTCTTACGGTGATTAGGAAAGTCATTATATTTGGTGGGTGAAAAGCATTTTCATGTTGGCAGCAGTGTAAGAGAAAATCAATAACAACCATCAGCTGTCTGCCCGCTGCAACATGGCTCTGGCTCTACAGTATGTAATTCATTACAGTTACATTTATTATTATATGAAATATGTGGTAAAATGATTTTATTTTGCTTGTAGGATTGCTTCACTTCACTTCATTTACGCTTCATGTTCCGCAAACATACTTACTCGAAAAATAAAATCTTTCTTTTAGCCCTTGGATCATGAACTACTGTTCAGCAGAACTGAAATGAGAGAAGCAAAAACCAAAAAGGAAAAGTTTCAGATGGTTTGAGCAGCATGTTCCAAAGTTCACAAAATCAGATTAAAAGAAGTAGCAAGATAATAAAGTGTTCACTTTCCTCTCCTAAAATCATTTCATCTAGTGGGTTCGATGACCCCTCTTTGGTATCCATTATGAAAAAAAAAAAAAAAAAAAATACCTGGGAGTCCTAAGGTTAAAAAAATACCTTCAAAGTTAAAGCAAAGTAAGAAGGTAAAATAAATTGGATTTGTAGGTGGGGGAAGTAATAAGAAATTAATAGACTCTTTGTAATTGTGTGAAGTGTATACAATCTTGGTCAGGTGTCTGCTCTCTCAGTTATACAGAACTATTGGGAAAAACCTGTTTAAAAGAAAATCAGCATTGTGATTGGCTTTAATTTTACTTTCTTAGGTACTCCAAAAAGTTCAAAATTTCAATTTTGAAAATTTTTACTGACGTTGATATTCACCCTCTTTCAAATGAGCTAGAAACCAGAAATTTGACAGACTTATACCGTTTATCCTGAAACAGATGAGAAAATTCCAAACAGTTCAATTTTTAAATTTGTTTATGCCCAAAATATTCTTAAAGTAGTTTCACTTTTTTTTTTAAAGGTTTCTTGTGGCTAAACAGTAATGGACTATGGTAGTCGAAATACATGGACTGTATCTCCCATGCAGTGTCAGTTGATTTAAAAAAAAACCCTTTCCTGAGAACCCCACTGGGTGTTTGGGGGCAGCGAATCAAGTAATTTACTGTAAAGACAAAATAAAGTAACACAGCTATCAAATCACACCACCTAACATACCATGATTATAATTCATCTATTGCCATTTAAAAGGCCAAATTGGAGAGAAATCCAGATTATGAAAAAGAACTGTATCAGCATAACATTCATTATTTCTATCATAATTTCACCTATACATTGCTTTAGGAAGAAAATTATTCTTATCAATAATTGTTATTTATTTATTTTTTTACAATTTATCATTATCAATTTGGTCAGAACCTGCTATTTTTAACGTTATCATAGAAACTTGCGTAATTTGGAATTATTTTAAATTCTGTCCTTTCTGATATTGTGAATATGCAAACAGTTATCACATTTCATTGGATGAAAGTGATCTAGCTTGATATGCCAGTATCTTCTTATTGCTTCTTTCCAGAACAGCTTAAAGCTCAATTTAAGCCATGTTTCTTGGATATGAGGAAGTCTTCAATTTTATTTCAAATATTATTCTTATGTGTAGTTTGGTATCACAAGTGTATCAGCACAACATGTTTAAGCCATTTGGTTCTTCTATTCATGTCAGTTGGGTATTATAATGCTGTTTGTGCTGGACCGGAACTTGGGTTCCAATAAATATATTGTGACATTATACCTGTATTTCCTACAGTTAGGATTGTTCATAAAAATGAACAGCAACTTAAACCTTCCTGTATATTACAGTCTTATGTTCCTGACTCCTTACCAACATGTCCAATAATAATAAGATATTGTTGAACATTATGTCAGATTTTCAGCTGCATCGTTAGACCACAATTCCAAATAAATGAGATGGTCCGAAGACATAAAATACAAAGTATATATTTCTTTTTAATTCAGCTTTATATACACTCGTTATATCACAAGTTATATTCTGTAGATATATCAGCGTAGGCTAGTAACTATTGTTGTGGATCTGTTTTTCATTGTTGATGTGTTTATGGCGTCTATTAATTTCAACTGATATTCAATTTTAATGGACATGATAAAGGATGAAATAGTCATGGTAAATAAATATCCAATTTGGCATTTGCCTTTATGACTGGAATCCATGAAGAAACCTAAGTTAAATTGGCTGTGGGGTTTGTATCTTGAACCTTCTGAATACGAGTTCAAAATGCTACCATCTTGGTCACCTCACTCGATAGGAGCAGTATTGTTAGGACTCTACATCCTATTTTATGGCACATTGTTGAAATGCTGTATCACATTGTACGCATTTGAGCTGCTTGCATGGTCTTGTGGATAGTGTTGCTGACTACAGATTCACGGATATAGGTTTGATCCCCGGTAGCTCCTAAGATTATTTTGAGAAAGGGAGATCAGAGTACAGGAGGCACTCAAGCCACGTGAACCCAACTGAGGAGCTACTTGATAAAGAAGTAGTGGTATCGGTCAGGAATGCCGTCTATAACAGCCCCACAAATGCTCAGAGAAAGAAAATAGTATTTAAAAAAAAAAAAAAAAAAAAAAAAAAGAGGGATAAGATTGGCATATTACACATATTGGAGGCTGAAACTGATATTGCTCAACAAGTTTATAAAACTGTCAACTACCTAACTCGAATCTTGGAAAAGAAAGGCAGGAACTTGTGTTTTCCAGCAGTTTCTGTGCAGTTGTCAGGTGTTTCTCCCCTTGTAAAGAAATGAAAAATATTGCACAATGTGCATCCACTCTCTGCCCATCTCTTGGAGGTCTTTCCCTTTCTCTCTTCTCATCTAAGGGCCTATATCCTTTAGCTCTTCTCACCTGTCAATCTACCGCCATTTTATCTGTGTGCTTTCCAATATTTCTTCTATCTTCAGTAAATTTTGTGAATCTTTAATTTTGCTAGATATATAAGCATTCATGAGCCACAGATTATTGTCTCTGTTGGACACTACATGAGAATATTATAGGAGAAAAATTCCTCCGGCACTGGGACTTGAACCCAGGGCTTTTGGCTATTCGCGCCAATGCTCTACCAACTGAGCTAAGCCGGAGCTCAATTCACAGCGCCAGATGGAACTTCAGATGTGAACTTCAGATGTGTGCCTCACAGTACTGCATATGACATAACTTGTCTGTCTATGAGGTAGACCATTAGGGCAATTAGTCATAGGAGAGAAGTTCCATCTGGCGCTGTGAATTGAGCTCCGGCTTAGCTCAGTTGGTAGAGCATTGGCGCGAATAACCAAAAGCCCTGGGTTCAAGTCCCAGTGCCGGAGGAATTTTTCTCCTATAATATTCTCTTTAATTTTGCTGTTTAGGGTATTCTAATTTCTATATTATGTATCCATTAATAGACTTTAAAATTTTAATTTCACATGTGCTTGTGTTTCAAGCATCAGCTCTGGTTTCTACTGTGTATGCCAAAATTGGTCTAACCACTGTTTCATTTATTCTTACTTTACTTTCTACTGTCAAAAATTATTAATCCAGAAATATCCTTCATGCATCCTGATATATTTTATGCTGCCTTATCAGCTTGTTTCTATATTTCTTGTATAAATTGTTTTTATTTTATTATATTATTTTTTTAGTTTAGCTTTATTTATACTCCTTTGCACATCAAGGTGTCATCAGGAGTTCAGGTTCTGTGTGTATACCAGTAGGCTATGTACAACTGTTTTCTATTGTTGATGTGTTTATGGTGTCCATTAATTTCAACTGATATTCAATCATAATGAATATGATACAGGATAAAATAGCAATGTTGAGTCATGATAAGTAAATATCAATTCAGCATTTGTCTTTACAACTGGGGAAACCATGACAAAACCTAAGTTTGAACCTGGGTTTGAAGCCAGGACCTCTCGAATGAGAGTCCAAGACGTTACCATCTCAGCCATCTCCCACAGTAAGTTCTTATTGTATTTTCTTATATTAACTCCAAAATATTTAATTTCTAATGTATGTTCATAAATGTTTTCCTTCTACTTCTAATTTAAATCTTATTGGTGGTATTGAAATATTCTTACATTTTGTTTTATTCTTATTATTTACCATTTTGTATTTTTTAGACGCTGTGTTAAAATGGTCAGCAACATTATTTGCAAGCTGTCTTCTGATTCAGCAAGAATGACCACATCATCTGTATATCATACGTGGAATTTGGTGTTTTCCATTGTGGCATTTCTTCTATCATATGATCTATTATGAGATTGAAAACGAATAGAGTTAGTAATTCACTCTTTCAAATACCTTTAGTTAGTCTTATTTCATCAGTTTGTTGTGCCTTTACTTTTATAACGGTTTTACGGTCTCGATCAACTACTGTATTATTAGTTGGATAGGTATTCCTTTCTTTTGCAATGTTTGTACATTGTACAATGTTTGGATAGGTATTCCTTTCTTTTGCAATGTTTGTACATTTTCTAACTTTCCTCTATTGAAAGCTTTTGTCTTTTTAAATACTTATGAATTTTTTATAATTTCTCTTAATGCCTAATATATCACAGCTCTCAAATGGTTTCTCCTGAATCTTGTTGGGTTTTTCTAATACATAGTTATTTCTTTATTGAATTTATCGTGTAACATTTTAGTGAGCATTTTTAAGGAACACTTTTAAAAAGTGCAATTTCACTATTATAATATATTGCATAGATTATATGGATATTATGTAGATTAGTTAAGTGCTCTGAACTTAGTCTTTAACTGATTTTATCTTTAGTATCTTTAAATATTTTTTGCATCATGTAACTAATTAGTAGTACTTATGAATATTGTTGCTGTGGATCGTAAATTGACATTCCCACATGCAATCTGGTTGCTTTGAAAACAAAAGAAATCTCAATGCTGAAAAAATTACAAAAAGCACTAGTGCCATAAGTAAAACCATCACAATACAAGCCTTGATTGTAGGCCGGAACCAAGGGCCCCCCCAGTTTGTGGCGACTTTAACAGGACAAATATTCCATCCCCATAGTAACCAACACATGCGAATCACTTTCTAACATCTATCTTCAATAATGTTTATACATAATATTTTCAGCCAATATCTCAATTAATATAATTAAATTGATATAAATGATCATTGTGCAAAAAATAGCATGCAATACTCATTCCGTAAGCGCATAACGCATCTCAGAAATTGAAAAAAAACTTTGCACAAGCACCTCGTTTTTTCATACTATATCTTCGATCCATATGCACCGCTTACGGAACTAGTATCGCAATATACTAATAAACAGTCACAAAATATTGTAAATTATTAGGCTAGTTTCCTTCAGAAAATGAATATAATACTATGATCTGAAGATTTCAGAGGCGAGATTTTATTTTATTAGACTGTTTTAAATACCACTTACACAGAAAGTTTCAATGTTGTTATTTAAGTTCAGATGAAAGTTATTTTTATTAGCATTCACCACTGATTGATTGTTTACTAATAAATGTAACGATCAGTGCAATGTAACTGACTTTGTATGAACATTAGAATTTCTTATCTATTATACTGTAGAAGACAACAGGGAGCAGTATACAACCGTAAATTGAGAAAAAGTGAAACCATTCACAATGGGGGAAAGTGTTAGGCTGTTTATTGTAGTAAGCAGCACCATTGAAACTTGAACTCGTTGCAATGACATTAAATTCATAAGACCATGCAAAGAAGACAATTTTTAGTTTCTGTTAATTCATATCACAAAGTTTCAATACGTTATTTCATTATAAATTAATACACTATATAATTTTCAAAAGTGTGCACCTTGTATTTTCAGACAGTGCCTGTATAAATTAAGTTTTAGATGTCACTGCAATGCCACTGATGCAGAATTGAAATCTATTGCATGTATCTAGTACTGCAGAGCACTGATGTCACGTTGTTTACAAGGACAAAAAATGGAGAGAGGGCGAAGTCTCGTTTTTCCTGCACTTTCAATTCCCAATGTCTGGCCTACAATAATGCCTATGTAAGTAACATTTTACTTTCTCGCTTATACGGAGTATAGAGAAAGTATTGTGATCGTGACAAAAAATCGAAGTTGAGTTAACACCGGGAGAACACGTTTCATGAAGCCTAGAAACCGAAAAAAGTATTTTTGGAATGACGTCTGTCCGTCTGTCCGTCTGTCCGTCTGTCCGTGGACAAGCACAGCGGGTAAACGGCTCGTTGTATTTACTTCATTTTTTGAAATAAGGACTTTTTCGAAATTTTGTCGAACCGCCCAGAAATTTAACTTTACAACTGAAATATTAAGGGGACTTTTCATGAAAACTTTTTTAAAATTTTTGATTTTTGAAAAAATGGCTCTAACGATTTTAATAAAAATTTAAAATTGGAAACGCTTATCTATGAGTAATAAAATGGCTATATCTGTATTTCTGCAAAAATGACTTAAGGGGTACTTTATTCGTATCCATTTTCAGTTTTTCTAGATTATATCCATTACAGTAAGTGATACATGAAAACCCACCACAGTAAAGTTGTAGAGAAAATTAAAATGGACATTTTTTGTTTAAAACATTTCTTTATACAATTAATAGATATCAAGATAAAAACGAAATAAGTACAGCTTAAATGCGAATTTCAGAACATACATATCAATTAAAATATGAATGGCATTTTGTTGCCACTAGCAACAAGAAAACTATAGGCCTAATGTACTCATTGTTGTGAAATGCAATCAGTTTAGCTCAGTCGCATTGAACACACTAAACCAATTACAGCGATGTGGTAGGCCTATGGGCTAACAGGGAAGAGGTCCTGGGTCGTGGCCGCCCAAATTGACTTGGGTTTTTCATGGTTACCTCGTTCGCAAAAGCAAACGCCGGGTTTATAGGGCTTGCTTATTTTCCATAACTCATCGCCGCTACGCCACTGGATATTATAATCGTTTAAACTGAATGCCACATACGAAGACATCACTAAACAATAGAAACAGATGACGCGAATGAATTGTTACAATAGACTAATAGTTCACGCAAACATACTAAACACATTACATGACCTACAATGCAGTTAAAGCGTGCAATATAACCTAAGTAGTATTAGCAGTAGGACCGCCGACGTGGTCTTGTGGTTAGCGTCTGATCCGTCGGTCCGGGTTCGATCCCCGGTACATCCTTGGATTTTTCTGAGGTTGAGGGGTCTGGTAGGGGTACACTTCCTCGTGATTCAAATTGAGGAGCTACTTGATAGAGAAGTAGCGGCTCCGGTCATGGAAACCACCATTAACGGTCGTGGGGGTCGGCATGCTGACCACATGCCCCAACCCTGCCATCTGCCTGTGGTAGATGACACACCGGTCGGTTGGTAGACCAAATCCTTAAAGGAATGTAGTGCCACGGAGTTTAGTTTTAGTATAGCGAAATTCAAATATAAGTCGCCCCTTAAGCTCCGTCCATTCGATATTCACATTTGCATTTACTGTGTGATGTATTTTGTTTCTGAGCGAAGCAGAGTGACCAACTGTCCTTGTATTGGTGGGTGGGTTGGGTGGGGCCGATTTATCCCAAGGTGCTACTTATATTTTAATTTTCCCGTAGTAATACTAGTAGTACTAATAATATGCAGTTTTACTGTCATTCATTATTATTATTATTATTATTTCACGGTAAAACCATTAAACATGAAGATCGACTCTGATGGTTTCCGTTCTAGATACTTCTTAGTTTTATGAAAATGTAATAAATAAAATTTAATTGTCTCTTTAATTTAATTTTTTCTGTGCTAGCCTTTAACACGTATATGCGAGAAAGTTTGTGCAACGTATTTTTGCACCATTTATTTTCTATGTTTTAATTTTTAATTTTGAGACCTCTGCTGTATGCCAGTGAGATGCGTTTTTGTAATATTTATTAAACTAGTCAGTTCGCTATAACAGTATCTTTATAACTATACCATTATTGTTCAGATTCATTGCGTAGGAGAACAGGAACATGAGAGATACCAGAACTGAAGCACGATTGAATGGGGAAAAAACGACCATGGGATGTTAAAAGCTTCCAGTGATGAAATAATTCAATCACAACACAAAGCATAGAAAGTAGTCTGGAAGATACAATGATTTGACATCAGATGACGATTCAGTTTCATCAGACTTCTTGGAGAAAGATTACCATGCGCGATTTTCTACGATCACGTTCCTCCTACAATTTCAATTCCCAATGCCTGGCCTACAACAATGCCTATGTAAGTAAAATTTTTTTCTGTTTTCATTTTTAATTTATTGAAGATACAAATACTTAAGGGAATTGCAAAAGAGTAGATCAGAGGTGAGAGGAATACATACAGTATTTCCCAGAACACGAAGGGGAAACAGCTTAAAGCATTAGAATATTATAGGAGAAAAATTCCTCCTACACTGGGACTTGAACCCAGGACCTCATAGGAGAAAGGTTCCATCTGGCGCTGTGAATTGAACTCTGGCTTAGCTCAGTTGGTAGAGCATTGGCACGAATAGCCAAAGGTCGTGGGTTCAAGTCCCAGTGTCGGAAGAATTTTTCTCCTATAATATTCTCATGTAGTGTCCAACTGAGACAATCTATGGTTCATGAATGCTTATATATCTAGCCTAAAGCATTGTTCACCCATGTTCACACCCCTGTCAACCATTCAATTTAGTCGTAAAAATTGCAGAAAATGCTTGGAGTGTCACATGTACAGTATTACCTTTCATATGTTGATATTAAGCTTATCGTGGAAGTAATTACTTAATGACTAAGGTTGTTATGGAGGAGTTAAATGCAACAGAAACACTGGTTGGTGGTTGGGGTGTAGGAGTACAAATAGCACTGACCTTACGATTTCAGTGCAAGCTCCTAGAAAAATTGGTATCAAGGGTGTGGTCTTTAATACAAGTTTTACTGTACCTATAATTAATTTTTATTGTTAGTAATCCTTCAATAAATTTAGGATCAACAAAAGACAATTTGTCTTCTGTCAGCAAACGTTCCAAAATAAATTTGACCCAAGAGTTAAAAATTCCATGGCTAAGATGTGTAGATACGTATTCATGAAACCACAGATTATTGTTTCTGTTCAACATTACATGAGAATGTTGTAGGAGAAAAATTCCTCTGAAGCTTGGATTCAAAATAAATATTGCAGTATTAATTCTCAGGTTTTCGTTAGGGTTAATATAATATTTAATAAACAATGCCCTCAAAGGGATCTTCCCTTACCCAAGATGATTCTACAATTTCTTCATTTCCTTCACATTATGAAGATTGATTTGTCGTTATACAGCTGGGAGCCAACAATAAACTTCTTATAATAAATAAATTGACTTACAAAAAGCATCTATTATGCTAACTAGAAGGTTTCTTTGTTCTTTGACAATTATATGAATCTGTATGACCAAAAGTAAGAGTAGCTATAGAGGTTATTATTTTGTTTAAAACATATCAAGATCAGTGAAGATATTCTTTAAAATCACTATTTAATGTCTGATTGTTGATTAGGTATTTATCAGTCACTTCAGTAGCTGCAGTGAATGACCAGTCTTTGTGGTACTTCTCCAAATTGATTCCCTTGTCAACATACTCCAAAATATCAGTTGGATTGTTTGTATGACTCAAATTGATTTCTTCAGAAGAAGAATTTTTCAATTTGTCTTCTGTTACAGAACCCAAACTTTCAGCTTGTTTGCCAAGTTTATATAATTTCATCATCCATTCTACTTTTTGTTTTTTCCGCTGTCGAATTTGTTCTTCTCTACTCCTTTGATTACGAGAAACAGGCTTGGGGTTTTTTGTCTGTCTAAAATGTAATTCAGATGCTACCTGAGCAGACTGAATGAGTGTATCATCAAAAGGTCGCCATTCATTATGTTCATTACTACCGGATGGTTTATTGATAATCTTTTTGTTATAATAGTCACCCACCTGCTTATTTCTGTGTTTTAATAAGTCTTCATATGGGCTGTTCCTTAGACAGATATCTATAACAGGTCTCCTGGTAAAGATTTTATATAAGATTATGGGTGGAAAAGTAGTTCCACCTAAGCGAAATCTTATGTATGATCCACTAGCGGCATCTAGCAAAGTAGCTTCATTAGGATTAATTGGACGAAGAACTATTGAAGGATTCAATCCACTATATCGAAATAAAAGATTTCGCAAATGTAAGTACACTGCTTTAAAGATACAGCGTTTCCAAAAATCTTGAATGATCAGAGCAGCTCCATTTTCGAGGGCGTGTTGAGCAGATTCTAGTTTTACATTTTCAGGGGATTTATTACATCCTGGTGTCAACTGGAGCAATCTGTTTAAATTTGGAAAATTACAATTTTTTCCTTCATAACCTTGTAGTCTCAGAATGTTTGCATGAAGAGATCTTAATGGATTTATGTCATAATTGATTGCCCTGTGCTCTGGCTTTGTGAACAATGTTAAAAGAGTTTTAGTACTTGGTTTATTTTCTTTTAAAGGTTTTCTACGCTGTGAATAATTATTGCAAGTGTACCTTTCATGTTGATACTGTGCATTATTTGTTACCAAGTTTGATCGTAAAAATTTCTTCTCATTATGCAGAAAATTTTCGCATTTATTGACTTTTTCGCATTTATTGACTTTTTCGCCAAGAGAAGTGTTTAAATCAATTCTGCTTGAAATATTATCTGAATTTTCTGTAAATGAGAAAGAAAGAAATGTATCTTCATTTGAAAAACGATCCATGCATTGTTCGTGATTACTTTTTAGCGATTCAAATATTTTATCTTCATCGTTTGGTGTACAGTCTCTGGTAAACCAATCTTCAAAACTACCATGTACTTCACATGTAGGCCTACTCGTATTATCTAATTCCATATTCCTCAAAATTAAAGAATCTCAGGTCAGAATTATATCTATTAAAAATTCTCCTGTGTTTATGTTGCGGTTGCCTTCATTTATTTTTTCACTAAAAAGACGTAAAACACACTTTGACGTTTGCTTATGCACTGTTTTTTATTTGTTTGAAATTCGCGCTGTGTTAATTTGGTACACTCTGGCGGTTGAAGACGGAAGAGTTGAACGAGCCGGTATTGAGCAGACGCTAATTGCATTCTGCCAGGCGGTATGGGCACGTTTTTAAAGTCATCGATTGATTCCACCGGTGACATCGGTCTTTCACCAGGGCGTTTGTAAAGTCAACGGACAATCCACCGGGAAAGCATCAGGCCGTTCATAAACTCACCGGTGAAAGTCCGGTGGAAGTCACCGGTTGCAATCAGACTCATCGAACTTCAAGTACGATGTTTCTTAGGTGACCGACAGGAAGGAGCAGACGACACTTGCCACCGCATGAAAAATGGAGTTTGTTTTAGTTCGCAAAGTACTGGAGAATTCTTTATCATCCGAGTCGGAATCCTCCGATAGTGACAATGAAGCTTTAATGTTGATTCTTAGTGAAAAGAGACGAAAATTCCATATAAAAAACTCCAAATATGTGAGTGATGTTGTATCAAAATACTTGGACACCGACTTCAAGCAGCACTTCAGATTGTCTAGGGTTGCAGTTGAGGTTGGTTACTTCTTAAATATACGTAGTTCATTGTTAAAGTTATGCATTTTGAAACTCTCAATTACAGAATAATTTAGCCGATTATCATTATGTAAGTTATTTGAAATTGACTTAAGGGTTAGTCTATACGTACTTAGATACTAGCCCACTGTGCCTAACCACATATTTGACACCATGTTTTGAGATAATAAATGTAATATAATATTTAAAACAAACATTTATTCGATTTATAACTGAGTTCAGGGTTTCCAGAATCGGAATTTTTACGATAAACATATATATATATATATATATCTTTTTAAACTAAAATGCAGAATGAACATTTATCGCAATACCACATTAAATGCATCATATTTGCTGTGTAGTACAAAATTTCAGGACGGGTATTAAAATGAAAACATTAATAGAAATGGAATGGACACAATGTCATTGCCATGTCCTGTGTAACCTACCTGTACTTTTTAAACTCATTCTCATAATACTCCCCAGCCTATTGAGGTCTGAAAAAGCACAATAATTGTTCTATAGGTGTGAAATAACTGTTTAAAACATTACTTTTTCCTGCCATATTCTAGAAAAAATAGGTTACCTACATTTAGGCATAGTGAGAATAAGCATTGCTCTTTTCACTATCCAAGTGTTTAGCATGTATGAACAGGATTTTTTTGCTCTCCTTTGCAGAATCTATTGCTCGACTTAAAGACTGAGGAAATTTCCATTGCAGGAAGACCTGGAGTACCTGCAAAAGATTGCTTACTCCTCACAATTTGGGTGCTGAGCAACCAAGAAAGTTTTAGGTCTGTTGCAGATCGTTTTGGATTCAATAAAGGCCATGCGCATTCAATCTTCATGCGTACCTGCTTGTTACTATGTGCTAACACAAAGAAATATATAGTGTGGCCCACAGGGCAGGAAGCAATTAGGAATGTTGAGGCATTCAATGCATTAAGGGATAAAAGTTTTCCCAATGTGTTTGGCTGTGTGGATGGGACTCACATAGCCATTCCAGGGCCTATGAAGGACAACTCATATTATAATAGGAAGGGCTACCACTCTGTGCTCCTTCAGGGGATATGCAACTCGAAAATGGAGTTTATTGACGTTTATTGTGGATGGCCCGGCTCCGTCAACGATGCGAGAATGTGGGACCATTCACCTGTTAACAGGAAACTTCAAGAAAACCCAAGGTCCTTGCTACCATCTAATACTTATCTTCTTGGAGATTCGGCATATCCCTTGAGGGAGTTCCTTATGGTCCCCTTCAGAGATAATGGACACCTGACAGCTGACCAAAAAAATTTCAACAAAATACTTAGTAGTACAAGAGTTGTTGTTGAACAGGCGTTTGGAAGACTGAAAGGAATGTTCAGAAGGTTAAAATATTTGAATATTTCAAACCTTAAACATGCCAAATACATTCTATTTTCATCCTGTATTCTTCACAACATTGTTTTGAAGGATAGTCCTGACAGCGATGAAGATTTCGATAGTGATGACACAGAAGAGAATGAAATTGACAATGAGCTGGTTGCTGACGTATCAGCAGACAACTTAAGAAATGATATAATGAATAGCCTTTGTGACTAAATTGCACTTGCGAAAAAATGTGTGGGTTTTGTATAGCTAGTATATGGATGTGATAATTTGTTTTTAGGAAAGCGAAAATGGCCAAGTTCTATATTGTTTTTCAAAACCTTTATATAAGAAACTTTTTTCTTGTAGGCTTCTTGTAAGTACAGTACAGGCCGCTTATTTTGATCACTTCGGGACACAGCTAATCTGATAATAGTAGTAGTAGTAGTAGTAGTCCATCAGGTCGAGGACGACCCCTGGTGATCCGAAAGGATTTCCAAAGCAGTGAGGCTGCCAGCCGTGTCTATTCAAAATGTCTTTTCCTGTTTTTGACATTCATGTCCACCAACTTCTTCCATCGAACCCGGTCCTTCACTACAGTTAAAATTTCTTCCCAACCTAGGTTAGTTGCTTTACTAATCTCTGTATGCCTTCTTGTTCTTCTCCTACCCCTACCACGCTTGCCGTCCACTATACCAGGCATAATGTCTTTTTCCAAGGAGCTAGATTTTCTCATTATTTGACCAAAATACATTAATTTATTCTTAGAGGCTGTTGCCTCTAGTGACATGTCCGGTTTGACTTCCTTTATTATGGATAAGTTGGTCCTTTACTCGATCCATGATACTTTTAGTAGCTTTCTCCAGACCCACATTTCAAAGGAATCAAGTCTTCTTTTCTCCTCCGTTCTTAATGTCCAAGTTTCGCTGGCATACAGTACCACTGGGAATATCATCACTTTAATAAGTTTAACTTTTGTTCTTCTAGAGATATCTGGATCCTTAAAAACCTTTTCTAATTTGATAATATTAACCGATTAATAACACTAACTGAAAGAATTAAATGAAGGTTATTCATTCATATATAAGATAATACACTACTAAGGTATTTTTCAAATGGAAAGCGTTTTGCTCTTCCTCTTGCTTAGATACGCGGTCCAATCAGAGACGGCGAGACGGAAGGAAGACCCTTCTTGATAGCGGTACTCTTATAGCTCGTACACGGGATTGGCGGTGAAGGAAAACGCTTCCCATTTGAAAATTACTGTAAAACCGAATTAAATGCTATTTATTCATGAGATAATATGTAACTGTCAATTGTCGAACCCCTCATAATCAGTAGTAGACTGCAAGCAACTGTTTTTTCAACCAAAAACAAAGTTTTTAATGTTTTTGTTTTCCTTAAGAGTCTTTTTCTCAATACTACAGAGAGTCCCACGCAAGAGTTGGCCAATGACGTGGGTTCCTGCAGAGCGGCGGGCACAGCTCCATCTCGAGCGATCGGGTGAAATATCTATACTACTAAAGCCGAGATCGGTGTAATGATTCAGGTTCTCACATTTACAGTTAAAATTACAATGAAAATAAACACCTACCTCATCACAAGAGATGTTGGAAATGTTCTCCTCTTGCATCCACACAATACTGGCACCTTTTTAAGAAATTTTCTTTCCCTCGCATAAGTTCATCTTCCAACAGAGAGTTAATTTCTATTGTGATATTGTCTTTAAGTTCTTCTAATGTATGGGAAATTGATCTATACACTTTATTTTTCAAGTTTCCCCATAAATAATATTCACTTACTGTTTGATTCACATAGGCCTATCACAAGAGAAATGAACTCTGTCTCGGAAGCTGAACTTACGTGCCTTATTAAAAAGATGTACTTCACTTATTTCTTTGCGTGCTCAAACTAAATTACATATAGGTCTTTCCTGATATCACCATTACAAAGCTGTATTCATTCGGAAGTTAACTGTCCAAACCACATGTCTGTTCGACTGTCCGTTGAGGAGAAAACTGCTTATGTCTATTAGCCAGAGACAGTTGCACACTGCTGACTCGTCAACACCCCACGTAGGATATCACTCTATTGGCTTATCATATGTTCAGAGTTTATTTGTGTTTAGTATAACATTATTATCACTGTTCCTAACCATAGCTCTACATGACACTAACACTAATATCAATATTCATAACCTGTTAGCCTTTTACCTAGAATCCATGAATATAGTTTGCATGGGTCTTAAAATCATGATCAAAAATCTGTTACAGCATCATGTGGAACAGACCATTTGACAGAGCTATTGATGTACAAACTGTGGCCTGCATAACCGCTTGGATTACCTTATGTAGAAAGCCATATATGAGCTATAGTAAACCCAACATTTTTTCTCAGGACATAAAAGTACCAGGATAAAGAATATTCAATTACCAATGTGCAAAACCTTGTATTTCCATGTTTTATCTATATTCTGATTTTGATGGTATATAATTCCTTGTTTTCTTCTATGCCTGTGCACACCTTCATGGGAAAAATATCTAAATCGTTTAAAAACCTCATATTTCAAACTATGATGAGAAAGCATATACAGTGATACCTCGACATACGAGTTTAGTTCGTTCCGTAACCTTGCTCGTATGTCAATTTGCTCGTATCTCAAAGCAATTTTACCCATTGAAATTAATTGAAATGCCATTAATCCGTTCTAACCCCAAAAATCCTACCCCAATTGTTTTTGTTACGTGTTTTTTAATAAGAAAAATGTATTTATAAATGACAAATATTGTATGAAAACATAATAAAAGAGAATGTAAAGCAAAAAAACTGGTTTTATAAAGTGTACATACATATTTGTTACACTTTCTTCGGACCCATGGTTATAAAAAGAAATGTGATAAAGTATGTAAATGCACAAAAAGCGCAAAACCCTAGAAAAACTTAGCAAAGATGCTTCGATAGCGAGGTAAACAAGCACAGTAAACTGGTGGGCCGTGTGCAGCGTCGCAGGTGGCCGTTCCTCGTATCTCAAATGTCGCTCGTATTTCAAAACAAAACTTCGCTCGCTCGACAGCTCGTATCTCAAATAACTCGTATGTTAGGGCACTCGTATCTTGAGGTACCACTGTATTTGGTAAGATCAATTGAAAAGAGGTTTTGATCTAGGTTACCACAAAACCTTGTAATTTGCATATTATAACAGAGACATGGTTTATTCTCATTTAAAATTGTAATCAGAGTTTTTTCTTTAACCCTTCTGTAAATTTTATTCCAAAGACTTACAAGGTTATGCACTTTATCTTGTTGTTGTGGTATAATTGAGTGAAAAGGAACTGTGGAGAGAAGACTGCAGGAGTTTCAGTGGAGCAAATAACATTTCATTAATTTGATTCATGTTTATGAATAGCTAGATGTATTTTCACTTACAAATGATTATAAAAACACAGATCATTGAAATACAAATTAAACAAATCCTGATTGAACTCATGCCTTCCAATCAACAGGTTTTATGAATTGAAAATTATATTTTAGTATTTTCATTCTTTATATATATAATAAATATTAGATGTGCATGTGTACATAGATATAAAATGACACTTAAGTGAAGATAATTTTAAAAATGTATACAGTAGTACCTTATGTAGTTGTTGGTTAATTACATGTGTGTTTTTTCTGTCTTGCGATTTAAAAAAAATTATCTCTAATTACATGTGTGTTATTAAAAAAATTATGCCTAATTACATGTGTTTTTTCTATCTTGTGATTTAAAAAAATTATGCCTAATTACATTTGTGTTTTTTCTATCTTGTGAATAAAAAAAAATTATGCCTAATTACATGTGTGTTTTTTCTGTCTTGTGATTTAAAGAAAATTATGCTTAATTACATGTGTGTTTTTTCTCTCTTGTGATTTTAAAAAAATTATGTGATTTAAAAAAATTATCCATAATTACATGTGTTTTTTTCTGTCTTGTGGTTAAACAAAAAGTATGCATGTTTGATATAATGATTGGTAAGCTAAAGATCTGCGAAAGACCAAAGTGAAGAAAGCAGGATGACTAACTGTCCTTGCACATTGAATATCAATACCATCGCAGCGGATAATGTCGATGCAAAGCGAAATTTTCTACAGATAGTCTAAATAATGCATAATACTATCCACATAGTTAATCGAAGTGGAGACGGTAGCCTTAGCAGAGTGCAAACACATTAGAGGAATAATGTAGCATAAACTTAGTTGCGCAGATAGTCTAAATAATACAGCGAGTCCCACGCAAGAGTTGGCCAATGATGTGGGTTTCTGTGTCGTGGCGGGCACAGCTCCAACTCCCGAGCAATCGGGTGAAATATCTACGCTAATAAAGCCGTGATCGGTGTAATGATTCAGGTTCTTACACTTACCGTTAAAATTACAATGAAAATAATCACGTACCTCATCACAAGAGATGTTGGAAATGTTCTCCTCTTGCATATGCTCAACACTGGCACCTTTTTAGGGAATTTTCTTTCACGTGCGTAAGTTCAGCTTCCAAAATAGAGTTAACTTCTCTTGTGACAGGCTTATGCGATACTGTCTTTAAGTCCTACTAACAATAGGCTATGTGACTATTATTTATGGGGAACTAGAAAAATAAAATGTATAGGTCAATTCCCCACACATTAGAAGAGAAATTAACTCTATCTCGGAAGCTGAACTTACGTGCGTAAAAGAAAACTCCCTAAATAGGTGCCAGTGTTGTGCATATGCAAGAGAAAAACATTTCTAACATCTCTTGTGATGAGGTACGTGATTATTTTCATTGTAATTTTAACTGTATTTCTGAGAACCTGAATCATTACACCGATCGCGGCTTTATTAGCAAAGATATTTCACCCGATCGCCTGGGAGTTGGAGCTGTGTCCGCCGCGACACAAAAACCCGCGTCATTGGCCAACTCTTGCATGGGGCTCACTGTACATAGTTAAGCAAGTGGTGGCAGTAGCCTTAGCGAAGTGCAAACGTATTTATGGAGTAATGTAGCATAAACTGAGTCCTACTTTAATAGGGAAAGGCCTACTGAATTCTCCTGTTTTGAAAATGTGCTGTATTATATCTTCCGTGAGGACTGTCAACCTGTTTACTCACAATTCTAGCTGCTGTGGTAGTATGATGTCACGACTCTATTGTTCAATCACAAGTTTCTTTCATGACTCGAGGGCAGGAATATGGCAAAAATTACGCTACTTTTCACTGTATCATGTTACATATATATGTTTATTAAAAATATATTATTATAAAAGAAGGTGTATCATTTAAGGTGGGTGGGTTGGACCAAATCATTTGCCAAGACATCATCATCTCTCCACATAACTATGCTCTTCTTAATATATATAAACTCATTTCCAGAAAATTTTAACGAAGAGTCCGTCTGTTTAATGTTTGCTGACGACACCACTATTATAACTCCAACCACAATCCAACGCTGGGAACAGACCTTAGAAGAAACACTGCATATAGCTACAAACACCTGCACATCATTAGATCTACTCATCAACAAAGAAAAAACAATTAACATAAATTTTGCAGCCACAAAAATAGCTTTTAATACCTTAAATGAAACACCTGACATTTCAACCACAACTTCTACAAAGTTTCTGGGCATAATAATTGATCAAAATCTAAGCTGGCAACCCCACATAGAAACTCTACAAAAAAACTATCTGTAGCCTTATACGCACTCAGAAGAATTAGAAATATAACAGATAAAAATACTGCAAAAATTGCTTATCATGCCCTTTTTGAAAGTCATCTGAGATATGGCATAATAGCTTGGGGTGCAGCATCAGAAACCATGATACTGAAGATACTCATACTACAAAAGAAGGCACTCAGAATCATTGAAACATCACATCCTCAAGAGCACTGCAAGCCACTCTTCACAACAAATAATATTCTTACCGTGACTTCACTCTACATCCTAGAAACTTTAAAATTACTAAAACAAAATCCTCCAAAAAAAAGAACAGGCTGTCACAAATATAATTTAAGAAATACCGAAACAGACTACAATCTACAACAACACAGGTTGTCAAAAACTAGCAAAATACCGCTAATAATGGGCACAAAACTCTATAATGTGCTGCCAAGACATCTGAAAACTATAAATAGCAATACAATTTTCATTACTAAACTTAGAAAATACCTACTTCTAAAGGCTTATTACACTGAGGCTATATCCGACAGGAAATCCTGGAATGTCTTGAGTTTTCCGTTTCCATTTATGGTGCATAAAAGCAGCTGCAAGCGACCTGCAAAGACTGGAAAGTGTCAAATCCTGTTTTCTCAAGAGCGCCCTAAAAGTAGGGAAGACTGCACTATCAAGAATGGTCTACGAGCTAGCCAGGGAGCCTTTCTACATCAAAGATATTAGATCTCAAATGTTACTGCCAGCGACAGGAGCCTACACGACACTCTTAAAACAAAGGGAAGAAAAAAGGCAAGAAATAGACCCGGCTTTTTACGCTACAACTGCAATTCTGGAAAGGAACTGGACCAAAGAGAATCAAGAGCAAAGACATGTCATCACACGCTTCGCCATTCACGGCTTTCACTACAAGATATGCTCAAACAAGAACTACCACAACCCTGATGAGAAATGCGTGTCTGACCTATGTGCCCAGAGATGTGGAAGATACCACCTTACAGTGTGACAAAAAACAGGGTGAAAACCATCAATGAATACAGCAAAAGTTAAAACATTGTTGAAACTTTAATACCCATTCGGGTGAACATTTCTTCTTATTATTAAAGGCTTATTACTCCGAAACAGAATTTTTCAATGACCACAATCCTATACAATAAAATTCACATAAATACAAGAAAATTCACTACAGGATAAACTAGATTATAAAAATTTGACAATTCCCTAGTCTTAATGACTATGGTGAAGAAAGAGAATGGAATGGAATGGAATGTATAAGAAAATAGGCTATGTTTTTATATTAGGTGTTATATGAAGAGAATTTTGGTTCTAAAAAAAATGGGCGTATAATGGGATTTTACCATATTTTAAAAAAACAGAAGAGAATTTTGGTTCTAAAAAAAAATGGGCGTATAATGGGATTTTACCATATTTTAAAAAAACAGAATTAACAATGAATTAAGAGGCTTACAGTCTAAAGTTCATTATTTCCTGCCTGCTATGGCATCAGCTAATGCCTGAATGGCTTGTATCTCTCTTTCTTTGAGTTCCTTCTTCTCTTCCCATCTTCTCTCAGCACTTATCCTTTTCTCTTCATCTTTCTTCAATTTTTCCAACAAATATTCATTCAGAGTGATGCCTCTTTGTCTTGCTCTAGGGGTAGAGGCTGGAGACACAGGACTTGGCACTGCCAGCGAAGTGGCCTGGGACAAAGTAGCCCGAGTCAAATTTTCAATCTCACTTGCATCCTCGATAGTGTCAACCGCCCCCAAAACCTCTTCCGAGGGGGATATCGACGCCTTGGTCCCCAAGGCCACATCAAACTCTTCAAAATGTTCCCATGTTATGGCACCTTCACCGCTCTTCTGAGCTCTTTGCTTATTCTTTTTGTACGTTGCTAACAAATTTCTGAATTTTAAATCACAAGCGTCTGCTGATACTGTAGAGTTCAGCACACTAGATATTTCCCTTGCAATACTTGCCCACAACTTCCTTTTTTTGCATGTTGGACGGTTGAATTCACGTTCCCTCTCCAATCTTAACACAATCAACATCTTGGTGCTTTCGCGAGTCCATCTAAAAGTTGAACTCACATTAGCTTCCAACGTAGTATCACCGGAGGTAGAAGCCGTAGTATCACCGGAGGTAGAAGCCGTAGTATCACCGGAGGTAGTCGCTGTAGTGACTGCCGGTACTTCTTCCGGCCTGCTGGTACCACTGGTACCTCCAAACAGATGGCTGCAATATGACTGCAGCTTAGACTGATCTGTAAATACAACAAGATTCATTAAAACTCTTCCAGATGGGTGCTTATTACTTTACAATAAGTTTACAAAAATCATTAAATTGTTGTGCATTCAAAGCAAATGAAATCTTTAATAACTCACACCTTATAAAATATAGATTAATATTTTTAGCTTGAATAACTTAAAAAGCAATTTATAGCATAGTATATTAAGCCTATATATTATAACTGGTCTGACGTGATCTATATCCTTCAGAACACAGGACCCATAGAGCGAGACATCTATCTGATATTTTAGAGGTGAAGTCTAGAGTCATTTAATTTAATTTATTTGTATTCAATATGTTTAATGATTTGTTTTCTGATGTTTGATGTTTTCTGACTGCTTGTATCACAGGTTTAATGACAATAAAATACTATGTATGTATGTTCATATAAGTTACATGTGTCTACACTTTAGAGGTTATGTGTACTTTAATATGAAAATGAGAAGAAGAAAAAAAACTTTCATAATAGGAATAAAATTACCTGACGACAGCTCTTGCCACGTCTGTGTGTCAAGCACCAGCTTATATTCCTGTCCATCATAAAAGACCGTCACTTCTTGCAAATCCATTTTCTCAGATTGCCTTCACAGAACACAAACTTTGCCTTCAACTCAATGCTTCCCGCCACAATCCACCAAAGCGTTCATAAAATCAACGGCTCACCGGAAAAAAAAAACATGGCGGCGGCAGTCACCGTACATTCATCGGACTTTCACCGCACTTTCCACCGGTGGATTTACTGATGACTTTAAAAACGTGCCCTATGTAATTGTGATAAGAGATGGCTCTGTTTTCGATATTCCGTTTCCGGCCACGTTAGGTTAGCAAATCGTGGAAGAAGTTTCCGAAATTGCGGAAATTTCATGTCGTAAGCCGACGTTTCTGACGTTCAGAAGCGAAGTTTGATTAAATGATCATTTGACCTCACGCTAATATGGATTACTGGTCGGTATGGACGATATTAACAGTGTTATTGTGTTATGTATATTATTCGGGTGGAGTGGAATTAACATTCGAATTACCCGATAATGCAAAAGAATGTTTTCACCAGGAAATAAAAAAGAACATGTCTTCGACGTTAGAGTTTCAGGTAAGTACATAGTAACATATGTGAAACTATTTCACTCGTAGAATGTGATTTTATTTTGTGCCCAGGCTTGCATGAATGAGGTTAAGAACGACTTGCTTTTGCGTCTGTCTCCAGGTTGTCACCGGTGGCCAGTATGATGTAGATGTTACGTTAGAAGCTCCAAAC
Organism: Ectobius pallidus; assembly: GCA_964059195.1. Classification (NCBI taxonomy): domain Eukaryota; kingdom Metazoa; phylum Arthropoda; class Insecta; order Blattodea; family Ectobiidae; genus Ectobius; species Ectobius pallidus. The sequence goes on along the minus strand of CAXKWD010000002.1, from coordinate 50,504,009 downwards.
AAGGAAATCATCTACAGACAAGTAAAATCTCAATTTGATAGCCACACCTTTACTGCTGCTATGACTGGCATCTATGTAGTATGCTTCAGCAATGAGTTTTCCACTTTCTCACACAAACTTGTGTACATGGATTTCCAAGTTGGTGATGAACAGCCATTGCCGGGAATTGGAGAACATGTCACCGTGATGACTCAGGTAAGGCTCCATGTTTTTCTTACAAATTTGTTAGAGGAATCGGGGGGGGGGGGGACAATATTAGGTTGCTCACTAGGCTCCTCGTACCAACAAAAACGGCAGCGGTACTAGGTGTGTGTATTTGAACTACTACCAACGCCATCCACTGTGGGAAAAGTGAAACTGGGAAAAAATTAAGGTAAAGTTGCATTGTAGGGGGGCCCACTTTCAAAACCAATTTTCTTGTCATAAAATTGATTGTTCTCTGGAAGGAGATGTTGCCTCGACGAATGTTTATGTCCAACCCATCCACCCTAAACATTACACTTCCTTATATAATACAATCTAGCGAAAAGTGTCGTGAATGCCGCCATATTTTTATGTAGAAACTCATGATTGGACGTTACAGGGGTGACGTCACACCAGCAGACCACGTAGAATTCTGGGAAGCAGGTGCACCAATACAACGAACCTCGCGGGACATACAATATGGCACATACGAAACGAGAGAAATCAGAACGCCCTACTAAGTTAATACGACTTTTCCTAACCTAACAGAACCTGTCACTAATTAGCACTGCCTTGTAGACTGTATTACTCGTGTATACACTGCCTGTCCTATACGGCTAATTTTGCGTACGCGGCGACATTACAGATGGCAGCACCTTTCACACCCAGCTGCAATACCCTTTACATTACCGTGTACTCTGTGTTGCCCTCTGAAGTATAAACTCGGAAACTGAAATATGCTGGAATTTCATGCTTTCTGGGTGTGAACTGTGTCGCCTCTACTGGAGAAATTAGGCAATTTAACAATACTCTGAACTGCATGTTAAAATTAAGCATAGGACAGGCAGTGTAATTCTCGAGATGGCGGTGCTAATTAGTAACACTGTTCCTAACCTAACTGCCACTAAACTAGAATTCCGGAAGAATTCAGAATGCCCTATGCGTCATGTTGGTTAACCTGCCTCGCTGGAAACCAGAAATCATCACCCGTCCGTGGAAACCTGCGCACATCGCGAGGTGGGCCCCCCTACATTGCGACTTTGCCAAAATTAAATACTTTATTTCTCCTTTCTCTACCTTTTCCACCCTCTTCCTTTCCATCCTCTCCTTGCCCTACCTACTTATTTGGGACTTATTCCTAACCGTAAATTTTGGATCAACTGAGATTCAAACTCGTGACTACTAGCACCGTAACCAGTAGCCTTAACCACTACACCACGTATAATTTCTGAGCAGTGAAGGGAAAATTCATCTACGGTATTTAAGTTTAGAGATCATTATACCGGTAGTAAACGAGAAAAAACCGTTTTAGTGCAAGGGTCATTTTCGGAATTTTTTAAATTTATTTTTGTACTTTTGTGTGTACTTTTGATATGGTGAAAGGATCATTTTCGTAACACTGTGATTTTGTACATTTTTATTTAAGGGATGTGACACAAAGCAAGCCAAAAACTATCTCTTACTCGCTCCTTTACGTGGAAAAAAAAGTGTTAGGATCATGCCGTGAAGGCGAGCTACTGTCATTAAGAGTTGCAGGCTGGAAAACTCATGAAGAAGTACACTTTGAGCCTTCAAATGATCTTACAGGAGAGCAGATATATTGCTATTAACAGGTGCACCAGAAAGACACTCATTCTAGACCTCTCAATCTGTATTGAGAACTATTTAAATCAGATGGCAGAAATAGATGACGTGAAAAATCATTCTATGAGCCATGCTTCTGGAAAGTACAATTGCCAAAAGAGCAGTGGTCAGTTATTTGCATTCTATTTGGAAGTAGGGTTCATTATGTTATTATTAGTCCGCCGCCGTGGGTGAGTCGGTAGCACGCCTGCCTTCCACTCCGGCGGCCCGGGTTCGATTCCCGGCCGGGTCGGGGATTTTTCAGTAGTGAAAGATCCCCTCCCCGGGTTCAGGACTGGGTGTTAGGTTAAGTCTTAGGTTAAGATAATGCACATTGTGCACGATTCCTAAATTATATTATGTTATTATTTGGAGCCACCTTAAAGATTTTGAAACTAACTGGTTCTTTACAAATTGTCATAGGATTTTGGAATTAACCATTTCTTTACAAATTGTTACATTGTTTCAGCATCCGTGGTGTCACAATTGTAAGATGTCACAAATCACTGAATAAATAAAATGAGTATAAGATTAACCTCTTGATATAATTTGAAGGTGTTTGAAAATCATGACACAATATTATTTCCTTCTTCACTTCAGAAATATTTTATGTAATGTGCAACTACATGAATTTTTAACTTAAAATAATTTAGACCTATTATAGGACATACCGGTACCATTTCACTTTTAAAAATCGATTACAGTTTTTGAACTTTCTTTTGAAATCTGTCAGAATACACGTTTCCCAGACTTAGTTTTTTATTTATTTATAGTGATAGAAAGTTCACTCATAGCTAAAGTGAAAGTCTTTTAGTTGACTTAAGATGGTAGGTTTTTGTACAAACTTTGTTATGAAACAGAAATCTCAGAAATTATGTTTAGCTGTAAACCTTATTCACTCATTCCACCAAAAATTCTAAAAAACGTGTTATTGTTGCAGATGGAGTCTTCAGCTCAGGAGATTCACAAGAGTCTGAATAGCATAATAGACTATCAGACACATCATCGACTGCGAGAGGCACAAGGCCGCAAGAGGGCTGAGGAGCTAAATGAACGGGTCATGTGGTGGTCAATATTAGAGACAATAGCAGTACTAGTTATAACAGTTGGACAGGTGTTTGTATTAAAAAATTTCTTTGCAGAAAAGAAGCCATCTCAAATGAACTCATACAATTAGAAGAAAATTGCTGCATATTTAAATTAATTTTGAGTGAAGTGTCTGCCCCAAAAGTATCAAGTAAGTGGCTTTTTAATTAAGCTTGGAAAAAATGGAAGTTGTGATTTCTTTGGTTCATGCAAATATGTATATTAATTTTAGGCGTAAAATACCGGTATTGAAAACTCATGAGATGGGGCAGAATAGAATCTTCAACGATATGACTCCAGGTATCAAGATTTATAATAGCATAGGTCTTGTTCTGGGGACAGAAATGAAAACCATCTTTAATTTTGTTGTGTACATTGTAAGTTATTGTTTTCTGTCTGTGTGAAATTTTTGTTGTTGTAATAACATAATTGGGTATAGTGCTGCACTTTCATTTTTGGAGTATGAATTCAAGATGACATTGCTTCTATTTAAATGAGACTGCCAATTTATTTATTCTTTCTATTCAGTATATTATAAAATTACAGTATTTGATAATCTTAAACTTTTTAAAATTCTGGTTCAGTCAGGTATGCTGGTGAAAGATATAGCCAAAGTAAAAGCCTTTGAATTGACTAAAGAAGATATTAAAAGTACTATTAACAAAATTATTTAGTGTTTTACTTTCTCCATAACTTCTCATAATTTTTATAGAAAAGAGGCTGAAACCTTTTAATTCCCCTCCAATTTCAAATACTTTTCCATGTCATATTTTATATTGACGAGTTTGAAAGCAAATGATGATAAATTACAAATGAATCCCAGTGATTGGTAATCAAATAAAAAGGAATACATAACGCTTGAGACTAAAAGTAAGTAATTTTTCTCCCCTTTACAAGGCTCCTTTTCTGCAGTGCAGAATGTTTAAAAGTTATACCATGTGATGGTAAATTTTGAAACTAGTTTGAGAATATTGGGTTTAAAAAAATTGAGAATAGAGTTTTAATTTGGGATGTCAAACTTTACAGAATACAGTCAACTCTCGATAACTTAAACCCCTATATTTCGGACTTTGAATAACTTTGAACAGAATTTTCTAGAAATAAAATTTTATTTAGGAAATGGAAGAAGATGACAGTTGTGTTAAACCTATATCTTTGGAGGAAATTATCCTCACAGTGGTACGCTGATCACCATTGTGCTTCTATATTACCAAAGATGTATTAATTAATGTCTGACTTATGTCATTTTAATTTTTCTGCACATGAAATATAAAGTATAAATAATTTGCAAGTTGAAGTACTGTAATCTCAATTTTTCCCATCAGTGTTATGTTATGTTATGTGTCTTACCTAATGGCGGTGTTTATCATCTACATTAAAATATAGTATACATTTACAAATGTATTTTAGATAAAAAGTAATATTTCATTTCCTAAGCACAACTTCATTTCCCCTTGTTATGATAGACTTTTCTTAACTTGGACAGAACTTTGTCCATTTAGCATGAGTCTATTGAGAATTGGCTTTTCTTTAAGTAACAAGGCAATATGCGGCTTTACCAGTGCTGGTTTCTTTTAGCAACTTCAAATGAAATAACATCTTGTATGTATGCTGATATTTAAAATTATTATTAAAATTAATCAGAAACTAGTTTAACTGGGTTAACTGATCAGTAGGGCAAGGCATTTGATGTTTTTACATCTTTTATATGAAGCTTGAAAGGTAGTTTGAAAGTATACAAATGTGTATAATGTATATCTTCTCATCTTCTGGTAGTTGTTTCTGAGCAAGTTGAAAAAAAAAAAAAATTGCTCAAATGAGGGCAATGTGTTATGGCATTTTTTGCACTTTTCAAAATTTTCAAGAGATAGGTATTTTTTTTGGCATTTTAAAATAGTTTTCTGTAAAATGTAAACTAAATTCAGGAGATATTGCTTGTTTTCAGTATGCACCAATTGTTTCAGTGGAAGTAGAGAGGGTATTTTACATACACTGTACAAATCATTCCTTTCAGAGAATGGAAAATCATTTTCATTGGAGAATCTCTGCCAAGTCTTCATTGTTTGTTTCAATTCAGATTTATTCTATTCATTTTAATGGCACAAATACATGTATCCAAGTAGCATTTACTTACTTTGTTAGTAACAAAATGAATGTTTTATAAGTAATAAGCGATAATATTCATCATTTTTTTAAAATTCTGTCTCATTTTTAAATATTAAGTTGTTAGGTCATTCAATGACTTGCCCTTCAGAGCAGTGATAAAGTAAAGTAAACACTTGTTTCTCCAGTTTCTACTTAATTGTTTTGAATAAAATTCAGTACGTATTTACTATTATTATTCAAGTGATTGCTGACACATTTTTAAGGTTGTTAATTGACTTGATAATATTAGTTTGCACAAAAAAAGGCAGCTTTTCTGCATGTTCATCAGAAAATATTTTAATTGAAAAATTGAAAACACATTTTGTTGGCTTGATCCTGTTGCAACTTCTGCGTAATTGTCTAGTATTAAATAATGCACCTAAATTACTTTGTTTTTCTAAAAGTTTGTCTGGATTGCTGCCCCACTGGTCGTTATTTTGAAAGAAGAAGAATTATCATTTGCCTTCTCCAAATTTTGTGAACAGAGTCAAATATTTAAAGAAGATAATGTCTACCTTGTATTCATATCATATTTAATGCCATTTCTCATTATTTAAACGACGTAATGTAAGTGAGAATTGAAACTGAAGCCTGTTGCTGTGATACACGGTAGAGTCTTGCAAGGGAAGTCAAGTGTGTCTATTAGAAATAAGTAGAATAATGCAAATTTCACCTTAGCACATGAATATTAACCTTCAGTATTCTGTGTCTTTGTAAAAATGCTTTTTTAATAAAAGGCACGTATTCATTTTTATACTGTGATCTTGTCCATTTAAAAATGTAAGCTCATGTTAAAACAGAAAAATGTAATCTTTGTTAACATTCAATGTGATTTGTCATGAGTGGGATCTTTTCATTTGTTCTGTCTTGTTCACTTCATTTGGCAAATACAATGTTAATGAAGTCATGCCATTTTACACAATAAACCAAATTTCTGAACTATATGACCTGTTTGCATTTTTATTATAATATGGGAATTAAGATTGAAGAAAGAACCATTCATTCACTTTTATTTGCTGATGACCAAGTCATAATATGTCAGGATTGAGAGGATGACTTTATGAGAAGATTATTAAATGTGTACAATATGTGTGATCTCATAGTAAATGCGAAAAGTGAGTATATGAGTGTGATGGTGCTGCATTTGGAATTATATGCCGTAGATCAACTGCAGTTACATGGAAAACCCAGATTTTTATCTCCCGGGTGGTATAATAAGAGCAGTTCAAGCTTCTGGGTCAGCCATCCATAAATCTGGTAGCAGCGAGAAATACCGTATGTGACAGTCGAATAATCCAGGCATGAAATTTTATGAAGCAGAGTCATTGGGCAAGAAACAAAAACTGATGATTCTCAACGTTATTGTTGAGAGTATCTTACTCTGTGGCACAGAAACATGGATGGACAACGAAGAAGTTTGTGCATCTCTCATGTTGATAAAATCAGGAATAACACCATCCTGAATAAGTTAAATATTGATGAAACTGCGATTGATCATTTGAAGCATAAATCTCTTGCAGTGGTACAGATACATTCAGCAGAAGTCACAGGAGAAGTGGCCAAAGAAAGTGATTAACTGGTCTCCACCTGGACGTAAGAAGATGGGAAGGCCAAGATCTACCTGAAAAGGAAGCTTAATGGCAGCAATGAGTCCAGAGGTCATCGTGTCTCTGCATGGAAAGATAGATAGTTGCAAGCAGAGGATTATATGGCAACTGCTAGAAAGTGGAGAAAGAAACCTTTAAAAGTAAGAAACTCCCTTGGAAATAGATATGTTTATTTTAAGAGATAAGTACTGGTATGGTATACAGTATATAAAAAATACACACACATATGTATGTATATATATATATATATATATATATATATATATATATACATACATATGTGTGTGTATTTTTTATATACTGTATATATATATATATATATATATATATATATATATATATATATATATATATATAAATCACTGGTTTACAAAATTTAGTAAAGTTTTTTTCCTTTCATGAAAAGATCTTTGAAATGTATGGGGGTAAGTCAATAAGTATCCTCACTTTTTGTTTAATCTTTTGTAGGTTGGCTGTACCACTTTGTGCTTGCACACATCTACATGTTTTTCATTTGTTTCCACTTGTAAAATGTTTGACCGTTCTATCTCCACTGAGTGATGTGCTGTTGCACATTAAAGATGGCTGCACTGCTCAGCATTTGCACCAAAGAAGAACAGTGTGCAGTGATCCGTTTTTTGTCGTCCGAAGGTGTACCAAGAGCCAAAATCCTTTAAAGATTTTCTGCAGAATATGGGGGCAATGGGCAATGTTTTACCATGGCGAAGCGTGTATAAATGGATTGAAAAGTTCAAAAATGGTCGAACAAGTTTGAAGGATGAGGAAAGAACAGGATGCCCATCCACATTCACTAGTGGCGCAAACATTGAGCAAGTGTGTATCCTGTTTCAGACAAGCTGAAGAGTGACTGTTGATGAAGTGGCCATTGATTACCACAGACCAAGAACTGAAAGAAGTGGTGCATACGTGGCTTGTTACTCAGCTGAAAAACTTTTTTTCTGAGGGCATCAGGATGCTTGTACAATGATGGATCAAGTGCATTGAGAAGCAAGGGGACTGTTGAAAAATGAGGTAATTGAAAGTTTTGTACTGTTGTTGCAATAAATTTTAAAAAGAGAGTGGAGATACTTTTGACCTACTCTCGTAATTGTAAAATGTGTATATTAGAGTTGTAATTTCTATAATAATATGTGAAAGATATTTCTGGTATTGTACCATGTTTATTGTACATTTAATTTTATTATTGGAAATGCCAGTGCCTTCCTGACTCTTAATTGCTCACAACTAGTTACAGTGGTGCATATTAAAAAATATCCTTGAAATTATTGTAGATGTCTTCTGTGGAACCAGGTAAAATACTTAGTTTTTGTGCCATCCACAAGCATGGCCATGTCAGTAAGTTTTCTCAGACCTTGATAAAATCTGTCTGTATATAGTATTTAGAAAAAAAATTTAACACCAGTGCAACATTTATATTTTGACTTTATGTGAGGGGAGTGGAAAGTACAGATTGTTACTCAGCTGAAAAACTTTTTTGTATTTATGTTATTACTACAATATGCATAATAAAAAACAAATAGGCCTACTTATTTAAATGTTAGTAACGTTAGAAACTTGACATGTTAATTTCAGACTGTGAAGGATATCATACCATTACAGCATAAACTCTGATTGACATTATCATACAAAAGTTGTGACAGGCCATTGCCTTGTAATATTTATCTCGAGTGTTCATTTTACGGCCTGGAAAGATACCTGTTATCTGTTAAGAAGCCTGCCCAGTTCAGAGCATAAAAGGTAGTACATACATAAAGCATAAGTAGGTCACGTTCAACTTCAAGCATCACAGCACTTTAGTCACAGTCTGAATTGTTTGCCACACAAAATTATCCAAATGTGTGGAAAAATATATTTTATTTTATATCAACTTATTTGAAAATAATATTCTAAATTATCTTTTTTTATAACTACAAGTCAAAGAGAAAAATAATACCTCTTATTGCCTAAAATATAGGAATGGTTTTTCCTGTTAGCAACAGGAACATACAAGAACTAGAAATAACATTTTCTGTATTACAGTTATCCTACTAGTGCTCACCGGCAGCTTGACAGTATCACTTGATTTTCTAATTCTGATATTTGGATAATTTAGTTTATTTGGAAGAAATGTATGGTTGTACAGCCCTTGCAATAACTCCTGAAGAGTTCACTAAGCAGAGGCATCTTTTGGTCAATGAGGTGATTTAGATTTTTTTAGAACTGGGCAAAAATTTAAATGTACTTTACATGAAGCCTTAACTTTTTGGGTAATTTTCTCTAAAAATATTTACTTAATTTAAAAATAGCAAAACACACAAGTAATTCTTATTCTCCAATATTCATTTGAAACATCTTATGATTAAGGGAGTAAGGTACTATAGAATAAGTCTAATTAAAGAATTCTCATAAGAAGTATGTAAGGATGGTCAGTCCTATTGGTTTCTGCTCATACATAGGCCTACACTAGAGCAACCATGACAGCTGACTTGGTGGCTTATGGTGACAGGCTTCTGACTTTGAATCTCAGCGACGTTTTGCTAGTTTCATAAACATATTTGCTTCTTAACAAATGTTATATGGCATTGTATAATATGCTAGTAAGTAGAGCCCAGATTTTAAGCAAAATGCATGTTAAGTTTCAATAGCACATTTTACTCAAAACTGTTACATTAAAGGAACTTATTTCACTCCTAGACATCATTATCACTGGTAATCAGGTTATAAAATGCTGTCTGATTTCTAGAAAGCTTTCTGGTGAAGAAACATATCGAAAAGGAATTCATCAAAGATGAATAATGTGTTTCTTTTCACAATGCACCTGTGATGCCATATGACGAATGAATATTTTCACTTTAAAAATAGTTCTTCAGTGACAGACACAAGAGCTTCACTAAAGATGATCTGTGGATGACCCTCCTTACCCATTAATAAGATCAGATTTCTACAAAAACTAATTTTTTTGTAATTTGTTTTTGCTTTATTTTGGTCATTTTTCATGCTTATTTGCTTGCTTATTTTACTGTTTTATTTTGCTTATAAATCTGGGTCCTACGAATAAGCCATTGATGTTCCCAGTGTGTTAAATAATGACAATTTAAAAAACATGCAGCCTACTTCCTTAATAAACCTATCCCATCCCATTTCCAAGGCAGCTCTGTTTGCCATCACAATCATCAATCATATATATTTAACTAATAAGCTAATCATTTCATTCAGCTTTCATCCTCAGGTCGCATGGTAGGGCTGCATGCCAATTTCACACCCACTTTTCTCATGGGATTCTGAATCAATGCCCAGAAATTTGCTTGCTGGATGCTGACCAGTTTTGTAGGACCTAAAAACTAGAGGGTCAGTTCGTTTGCATGGAAAAATATAGTCGATACAGACTAGTAGGGAATATGAGAAAGGGGATTTGTGGGGACTCAACATGTATGCTTATCACGGCAGGGCATCATATATCATCTCAATCCAAGCCTAGGGGCTTAGTACCATGACTCATTGCCGCTATTTCATAATTGTTTATTAAAAAATTTAAATCCGTTACATTCAAGACAAAACGTGACACAACAATGTTCACATGTGTACCTCAATTATTGTTAGGCCTACATGGCGTAATATTTTTTTTCCCCCCAAACTACCCCATAGAAACTTTATATAGAATTGTGGGGGAACCCTCAAAATGTCCAAGGAGGATGTTCAAAATTGGATTATTTCGAACTCATATTGTGCAGGATTCACCCCCCCCCCAGTATAACCGGTCTATAAAAATAATTATGTAAATTGCATTACTTAGACCTTCTTTACATTGCATGTTTTTTTGTTTTTCAAACTCCCGCCCAAAGATGTTATAACATCTTTGCTCCCGTCAGAGATCCTCCATGTTCCTGCAGTGATGTACAGCGCCTGTAGTGGCCATATCGAGAATTGTTTTGAGATGAACCACTGCCTTCTAAACTGTACTCGAGACGGCGGTGAGATGAACACTGACACGTTTTGTTTATGAAATATTCCGTGTGGTTATGGAGGTTATGTTCCATTAATACTTTTAGTGTATGTTATTGGATAAAAGGCTCCCAGATGGAATATTGCAGAACTTGCATATTTTAATAATAGTAGTTGAATGGAAATAAAAATGCAGGTTTGTTTCTCAGTACTGCTAATATACCCTTAAATGATTAGTCATGTGTCACATATGTTTAAGTTAAATTCAATATAAATGATTATTGCAATTTGGGCCTTTAAAATCTTATAAACTATTGTGAGATGTTTATTCGGTCAAATATTGCTACCTCAGTTAATGATTTGTGTGAATTACCGTATGTAAAATAGCATAGTCACATGTGGATGTGGAGAACTTATGTTTTTATGAACGTTACACAATATGTTTGTTTAAAAGATAAATTTAAGTCGCACCTTGGATGAATGTTCTAACCCACCACTCCCTTGCGATGCACTTCCTTTTATACCACTTCTTCTGTCCTCATATTACGTAGAAACTCGTGATTGGACGTTGGTAGTGTGACGTCATACTGGTAAACAAAAGTTGACAGGCTTACTAACCTCTGGAAGATATAATATGCCACATTTTCGAAACCTACAAACAGTGTATCGTACATTATTCGAAAATGCAAGGGCGCTTCGCTTCGGCTGCCGCCTCCGCTCGTGCACTTAACTATGTGGATAGTGTTATGCATTATTTAGACTATGTAAAGAGGTGATTGTGGTCTGATCGGGAGTGCCGAGTGAGCTAGCGGGTTGTCATTTTGGTGCAAGGGTTGGTAGCTGGTATTTGGTACGATCGGAAGTTTGGAGAGAAGGAACGATCGGGAGTGCCAAGATAACAAGCATGTGGTCGCCAATAGCAACGCATTGTTCGGAGCGTAAGGGGCGACTTACTCTTATCTTCCGCCAATTGTTACTAATGAATGATAATGAGTTTATTTATGTTGCAGGAACAAAACATACCAATTGATATTCACACCAACAAATTATCTGACTGGTTAATTAGTCGCAGACATTGTGGTCGAGACTGGCAAACACACATACTCACAATACGAGAAAAGATAAACAACGCAATACAAGACATGCCAGTGCATCAGGGCATTGCAAAATTGCTATCAGGATCATGTAAGTATTCCATGATTTACGCTTGAAATTGTGACTGTTGTAGTATACAGTGGTATTAATCATAGGTGACAGTCCAAGCATGGATGTGCAGTAGATGCAGACAGAGTCCAATAAATATTCGTACTGTGTAGAGGAGTGTATGGGTCAGTTGTGTCGTTGGTTTCACTGCGGTAAGACCGTATAATGTAATTAAGAAGCAAGAGACTTGTTACAATTGCTTCTTCTCTCGCTAGTGCAGTTCAACATTCTTACTTCTCCCCATGCTTCCTCCCACATTTATCACTTCCGCTCACATGCCTCTGGCTGTTGCCTCTGATTAATACCACTGCATGGTTGGTAGGCCTACTTATAATTTTTTTTTCCAAGTAAATCTTTAAGGCTCCATCATTATTGTATGCAACTTAGCCTAAATTAGACCCTCTGGACAATATTCTCTGGATCTTTCATGTCTGAGTAGGCCTAATACTTTAAATTCTTATCAAATGGCCGAGTCTACCTGTAACCTTCACTCTGTAATCTTGAAGAAAATATGGATTAAACTAGAATAAATTGTCACTGAGAAATAAAATTTCCGCCAGGTGTCCCTATTTTTCATGCATGGAGTCGCAGGATTCATTTTGGTTCAAATGCCACCAATTCTTGCCTCTGTCCTCCATTCAAATATTTTATTGAAATGCAAATAGGATGTGTCACTTGAGGCTTTTGCAGTATTGAGACTGGATATATGGTTCCTTGGGCTTCCAACCAGATGAGTAGGAGGATTGTTTCCGAGCTCTCAGCAGCTTGCTCTGCTGCCATCTTTTGGGATACGCATACCAAATCATATACAGTATATGCTAATTTGGTCTACTACAGTATGAAAATTACCCTTGTACCAAAATATTTCACACTATACATTTTTGTTGGTAAATTCACCATTTCTCATTTCATGTACCGGTATTTGAGCTTTCTAAACTTACATACATGAATTCTCATTTCACAACTCTATGATCACTTGATGGCTTACTGGTTAAGACTACTGCCTACAAAGCCAGCGATCTGGGTTCAAATCCTGCTTGATGCAAAAATGTATGGTTAGGAATAGGTCCCAAATAGGTAGGTAGGGTGAAGAATAAGTGAAGGAAAGGGAGAATTAGGAAGACAAGAAGAGAAGAAAGGAGAAAAAATATTTAATTTTCCCTGTTTTCAACTTCTTGTCTTATAGTTACTCTCACCCTAAATCCCTCCTTCCCAGGCAGGTCCCATTAGTGAGTTGAGTGGGTGGAGCTTAGGATTCGGCGACTTAAAACTAGGCTATCTTTTCCCAAAGTGAGCTAGTTAAAAAAGGTCAAATAGAATTTGTATATGAATAGGCTATGTAGGCTATGTATAGAATATGTTTGTCTTTTCTGTGTGATATGCCTACAGACCTTTTTCCAACGAGCTCTTTTTCTTCCAAAAGATGACAGCGGAGCAAGCTGCTGAAATCTTACAATAATCCTCCTACTCACCTGGTTGGGAACAAGTAACCATTGTTTGTAATTGTAGAAATTTGTGGATTTTTAATCCATATGTAAGTTTAAACACCTAGCCTATATTACTTCTGGAGAATGGAACTGTCCAATGGCCAATATAAATGTAAATGTCCTGTCATTTGTAACAAATTTAAATGGATAGATTTTTACATTTACAAGGATTAAGTTATTAATTTTGAGTTGTCTTTTTGTAGTCATGTACTGGTAGGAGAGAACAGCTTTATGGTCGACTTTTAACGTTCATATTTTTTTCAGATATAAATTATTTCCATTGTCTCAAGATCATCGAAATTCTGAAAGAGACAGAAAAAGACAGCAAAAATTTTTTTGGTTCTTATGGGTCTAAGAGGATGAAGGACTGGCAGGAGATAGTGCGGCTTTATGAGAAAGACAGTGTGTACTTGGCTGAGGCTGCTCAGATGCTGATAAGAAATGTCAACTATGAAGTTCCGAGCCTTAAGAAACAGATCTCAAAATACGAACAAATCCAACTGGTAAGTAGGTAGCCTATTAGAGGTGAATTTGATAGTGGATAAGGTGGAAATTAATGAGGCTTAATGTGCAGAATAGGTTTTAGTGTAGGCCAAGTTATTAGCTAGCATATTTTCCATAAACTCAGGGTATCTGAAGAAGTTCAGTCCCATGAGTAACTTAATTACTAAATTTACATGTAGGATTGAAATCAATCTAAATTCAATCTTAACTCTGTACGTTTTCTGTTCATATGGAAAGTTCTGGGATTGTTTTGAGATTTTTGTAATACCAGTAAGTTATTAGTTAACCTGATAATGTATGGCTAATCTATGTACCGGTAAACCTTATTAAATTTTGTCAGTAAAATTTCTATGCCTTCTCTGTTAAGGTGGGCATGGTAATGTGAAGTTCTAGCCAGTACTTTTTTCTGCTGGAAGCCTATCTTGTGATCACTGTCTGTAAATGCTTGTTCGGCCACAGCTGACTTCTCCACATGCCCCTGGCGGCAATAGGTTCTACTGTATGTTCTTTTAACCTGGTCGAGATGTGTCTCTTCATAGTTCCAATATAAGATTTACCACTGGAACACGATATCTGGTACACACCGCATGTGGATAATGGCTCTAGCTGGTCCTTGACGACCTTAGCATCTTCTTAATCTTTCTTGTTGGTTTATATATATATATATATATATGGTCTTGATGTTGTGTTTATCCAACAATTTTCCAATGCGATCTGTTACATTCTTCACGTAAGGAAGGAACACCTTATCAACTGTAGGTGACTCTTTTGGTGGTGCTTGATTTTTGTTTTTCCTGATTCGCTCTTCTTATATCTTTCATACTGTAGCCATTTGCTATGAGGGCATTATTAAGATGTTTGATTTCTTCCTTCATACGATCAGGCTATCAGATGCTTGTGGCATGGTTCATCAGAGTTTTAATAAGTCCCTGTTTTTGTTGCGGATGATGGTTAGACTGTTCATGCAGATATCTGTCAGTGTGCGTCGGTTTTCTATATACACTCCGTCCCAAGGTACCGTCGGTCTTACGACTGATGAGAACGTCCAGGAAAGGTAATCTGTCTTCTTTTTCCGTCTCCATGGTGAACTGGATCTTTTTGTTCTGGCTATTCAGATGGTTCAAGAATTGTAGAAGGTCTTCTTCCCCATGGTTCCAAATCGCAAACTTCTCCATATAGAAGTTTGCAATAACCGGGCTTAACGGGCTCCCTATGGTGACTCCTTCATGTTGGTCATAAAATTTGTTATCCCACCAAAAATAGGTAGTGGTCAGCACTAGTCTATGTAGTTGGGTAATCTCATCCGGAAAAAGTTTTCCAATGTGTAGAAGAGAGTCCTCATACTGGCACCAAGGTAGCAGCCACTGAAGAAGTTCCCCACAGCAGGAGCGAAACGTCTGGTGACTTCTTAGACTTTTTTGCCTTTGGACCATGGCCCACAGCCCTTAAGATGCTTTAACATCATGATTAATGAATGTTTGGTTTGTTTTAATTATTTAATTTTAAATCTGTACTCCCATGTGGCAGCACTTGATTCATTTAAATCTTTTAATTAGTTATTTACTGTTTCAAGCAACATAATTAAAAATACAATTTTCTTGTAATTTATATAAAAACGTCAGTGTTAACAGTAATAAATTGACCTATGACATTTTATTTATTTTTCTGTTAAGTAAGTGGTTTTGAAAACATCTAACTGTTATTGATCAATGCAGGCGAAGCTGAAGTTACCTACTAGTATTATAGTAAGCTTATGTACTAAAACTTGCTGTCTTAACTTACTTCTTTGCCTTTGTCCCTAGGAATGTGATAAGAAGGACACAGAATATGGGAAAACTTGCAATACACTGCGTGGAGAATTCCAAACATTGTGCAAACAGTTAGGAATAAAAGGGGAGAAAATCAAGCGAGAACTGGTGGACTTACTTGCAGAGCTTCCTGGCATATACAAGAAAGTAGCCAATGATTGTAAATCTTTAGAATCAGCTGTGGAATTCTACAGTGAGTTTGTGAAGTTCATATTCGGGAAGGAGCACTCTGGCGGCTGTGTGCCTCTTCTCAAGTATATGATCGGTAAGTTGAGAGTTTTGTCATTTATTTGTGAATTCTAAAGGAAGATGAAAGTAAGCAATTCAATAGTTAGAATCAGCTAACAATACATTTAAATTCAATAAGTTTCTGGCAGTGGCAGTGGGTGGTAATAGCGAATGGGTGTGCCCTATCAATCAATGAGTTATCTTTTTCTAAGTAAATTATGTGCGTAATAGAATTTATTACCTCCACAAAAATTAAAAATTAGAGCAAAGAATGGATAAAAGAAAAATTCTAATTTCTTAATATTTCACAGTAAACATACCATCCCAGAATGGTACTTTATGAAATTGTGTGGGGACAGGAAAATGTCTGTCCATCTATCCATGTGTCTGTATGTGCAATAACTCAAATACGCTTTATCAGATTTTCATGAATCTTGGTATACGCATTTATAACATCCATGGGAAGAAGCCTATTGATATTGGACCAAATTGGTTGACCGGTATTGCATTAATTCCCAATTTAGTGCCTATTTTTTGGTAATAAATTTATTAGTAAGAATTTATCAAATACAAATCAGTTCTCATGACAACAAATTGTTTTACAGTGTTCACTGTACACTGCTGTCTAGCACAGTTGATTGAGAGAGGGTAAACATTGGTCATGTCTATTAATCATATTCCAAGGAGCTAGAAACATACCCACTCAAAGAGATTGTTCACTGTTTCTTGAGTTGCATTGAAGAAAATTTAGCTCAAATTTCCATATGTTTACAGAGCATGGAAACACTACAACATATGAATGGATGTATGGTGAACCTCCTCTTAAAATTGAAGAACCACCGTTGGATATAAAGTTTGATGATGAAGCTGACAATGCTGTAGCGGAAGATATTGTAAGTAAACTGGATTTGCTAAATTAATTATTTTTTCACCTCATTTTTAGGTTTCTGAATACGATAGGAGAGATTAGCTTCATGATCTAGTAGTTAGTATTGATGGATACAAATCCCCAGGCCTGAGTTTGTTCTTCCATGTCACAGATTTTTCTGAGATATGTGAAATATAAACTTATATGTTTCTTCCATGTCAATTTAAAGTCTAAAGGAGAAATAAAAGTACAGTATTTACTATACGGTACTTGTGGCTGGATATTCTCATTAACAATACCTGTATCACTTAGTGAAAATAATATATTTTGAGATTTGCTTAAATTTAAGCAGAAGCCATTAGCCTGAAACAATTTTCAATACTCCAATTAGAAGGGATGGGTCGATACCAGATTTTCTCGATACCGATACATGATTTTTCCTCGATACTCGATACCGTCAACATTTCCAGTTTCAATAAATATGTACATTAAAAATTAAAAGTTGAGAGAACTGTGTAATACCAACTGATTAAGTGTGCATATTTAATGAGACAAAATTTAATATCATCAGTAGCCTATAATTATTTTTAAACTCTACATTAAAACTAAAATTAGTTTTTGAAACAGTCCACTTAAAAGTTTTTGTTCAAAAATTACAATGGGGTTTGGACAGTCAGCTTGCTTGTTGGTTGTTATTGAAATGTTTGACGGGAAATGAAACAATTAAGAATCTCTTCTGTTTAGATTTTAAAAGTCGGAAAGTCTTTATTTATGACTAGACAAAAGTCACAGAGTGGTTTTCTCCATTTCAAGGAGAAATATAAGTATTTACTATATTTAATAGCCTACTAAAAGCAGAAAGAGATACCACACTTCTTTAAATTGCAGAATTTCCAAAGTATCGAAAAAGTACCAAGCGAGTTTTCTGAAGTATCGCTCGATGCCGATACTATGCAAGTATCAAGAGTGTCAAGGTATTGAAAGTATCGCGGACCCATCCCTACCAGTTAGTTACTGTATGCTTTCGTTTGAAGAATGAAGAATTGATTCACTTGACATTTATGGATAAACCATTTATCATCATGAAGAATTATAGGGGACCTTAAATTAGGCTTAACCATATTTTTTTGCTTCTGACCCAGGACACTTTCTTGATCTGCTCAGTAATTATTATAATTTTATTAGTAGCTTGTATCAGTAATAATTGCACTGATACTTTCTCAAAATGAGATAAAAAAACACGCCTACAACTATAAGGAGTATGAATGTAAGTTCTCAATAGACATAACTTTTCTAAGAAATTGTTTGTCACTGTTTATCACATAGGTAAAATTCATTGCATGAGAACTTGTATATTTGTACATTAAAGAGTTATTTCTTGTGTTTATCAGTCTTCATGTAGTTTTTGGTATCTCCTCTGCCTTTATGAGCAATGAAAAACTTCCATTCTAAGTTGTGCATTGAACATGGTCAATAGTTATAATTTGAGTTGGGAAGATACACAGTGAAGTGATTTCAAACTTAAAGATTGTTGAGATCGGGATTTGCACACGAACTTCACTTAATAGGTATATTTACCTCAGAATGCATTTCGATGGACAATTTCCACCATCATCAGCTGATCCGACTGTCCAGTTCGTGTGCAAATCCCGATCTCAACAATCTTTAAGTTATGGTCAATAGTATTCTCACATATTTTAAAAGAATTATACCCTTCGTGCAATTTTTTGTACTGAACACATACTTCCTTCCATTTTGAATCTTCAAAATAAACACACATCAATTTAAGAGCTGATGGTCAACTTATTTACACTCTAAGCTCCACTTACGTCAACCGCACATATTACACATGTCGTCAACCGCACATACCGTTTTATTACACATAAATTTATTCACTTTACTGTAGATTACAACAGACTGAAGAAAAAGCATTTGTAATAAGGAAGGCAATTTTTAAGACACAGGAAGTTGTTCCCTGTTAAGCAGAATGACCAATTTAACAAACATTTGTATGTTCTTTAATGTGCATGGAAGCTCAATAAAAAGATATTGATCTTTCAAAGAGCCAAACTATCCTAATTCCAAAGAGTGAACTATAGAAGTGCTTATGAATATAATATTGTAATTTCCAATACCCTGGACATTTTCCAATCTCAAACATTGCCCTGGACATTCTAAGAAATACAGGTCTGTCTAGGCTAATCCTGGATGTATAAGCCTATGGATCCCTATGGCACACCATATTTAGTTTGGACAATATTTAAAAATCATCATTGTACTTAAAATCCTTTGTGATTTGAAATAGGAATCTCAGTGTACCATTCTCTATTATTTGTCATTGATTTTAGTTGTCTAAAGTGGCCACAGTTCATATAACTTTACATAGTCACTTACGTAGTAACTTTAAAGTATTCTACAATGCTGCTTAATTTTCAGATTGATTTTGGAGATACTGGTGAAGTTGATTTTGGAGGTGATAGTAATGGTAACGCAATAGATTTTGGTGATGTCACTTTAGAAGGAGGTGACATTGACTGGGGCATTAGTGCTGTAGAGACTTCAGCAGAAAACCAGGTAAAGTAATGATATGCAGTTCTGTATAGTAACACCTCGAAAAATTTGGATTTCAATAATTCAGAGTTCGCTTAATCTTTTCACTGCTACAGCCAGATATTATATGTGTCAGCCATGCTGTTGATATTTAAATACCCAGGGTTATGTAAATCACTTTAAACTTTAAGAAATACATGCTGTGCTCTTGTTTTGGAGGAAACTGACAAATTATTTGCAATTTTGTCCATTTGTGATCACAGAAAAAAATTTCAAATTAATTCAGCACCACCAGTTTGCACAGTGAATACTATATTAGCAGTGAAAATATTAAACAGAGAGAGAACATAATTAAACAACTTAATCTAGTATGTTGAAGGAAACATACCAAAATTTGACAAAAAAGATGGGATTTGAGATATGTAGGATATCTAATAGGCTATATTTGAAGTTGGATCAAATTATGATTGCAATGTGTAGTATGATTTTTTTGTCTAAAGATGTGTACTTACACGAATGTTGATGCTGTTATGTGACTGGTAGGGCAATGTCAACAATAGCATTACTCACACTAATGTTAACATTACTAGATTATGGCAGTAGAAATAGTTGCAGAAAAGCTCAGACCAAACAACTCCATTTATCTAACTGGGAGCTCGAAAAACACTCATTGGGTTTAGTTTCCCACTCTACTGGATTTCCACACGCGATGTTGGGCGTTGGTATGCGGGCTCTGGCTTGCAGACCAACACTCCCATTGGCTGCCAACGACCTTGCATGTCATTGGTCTGTTCCATACGGTCCTGCAACCTCTACATAAAGCTAAATAATGCAAAACACTAACCACATTAGTTAAGTGCGCGAGCGGAGGCGGTAGCCGAAGCGAAGCGCCCTTGCATTTTCGAATAATGTACGATACACTGTTTGTCGGCTTCGAAAATGTGGCATATTATATCTTCCGGAGATTTGTCTGACCCTTATCATGTTGGCAGTTGATTCCAGCACCACGTGACCCATCGGATTCTTCCCAGGATGCACCGTGCTGTCTCTAGCAGCTGATTCTGTATTATTGTGATTCATTTCTGAGCGCCATTTTAGGTTAGTTTTTTGTGAACTTCTTACAGATTTTACCCATATTAAAAATATTCCTAGAAACAAAATGTGCCTTTATATGGATTCTAAAACTTCTGGAGAATAATATTACATGAAATTTCGCCATTTTTCGTGTGTAAAACAAAAATTAACGAATCCAGTAGAATGGGAAACTAACCCCCACTCATTAATTATGTCAACAGAAAGCTGACAAGTTAGGCCAAAAATGCATGTTAAGTTATGTATAATAGGTTTACATTGTAAATAACTATTACCACAATGACAAGACTGGAAGAAGATGCCGTTATATTTTTTATTTATTAATACATCTATATCTGCTTAACGGATGCCCTGAAGATGTTACAAAAGTACGAAATGCCTTGGCATAAAATGAAGGTTGTTGAGCTAATGGTATCAATCATCTATTTTATTTTACTTTACCATTGCTAATAAACTAAAAACTTTGAACACCTATTAGTATATGTAAAATAATAAATTGTCTTTTTATATCCTGATATTGACTGTGAAGTTGAAAGTCCTAGGCAAGACATTTTAAGAATAATTAATTTGTTTATGAGAAGATTGAGCTCAGGATAACACTTCCAACATAATTGATTTGCGTTTGTTTCAGGAAATAGATTTTAACATTTCTTTAGAAGAATCAGGAATTGTAGTAGAATCATCAGGAAATGAGGGAGGAGTGGCAAAAGGCAAAGAAGCTCTTACTCTTCTGGACAGTCCTACAACAAGGAATTCTTTTATTGATGACCTGATGGAGGTAAATAGAAATATTTTTCTACAAAGATGAGTTACATTTTACACACTGTTGTCAATGTGTAAAGTGAACTTTTGAAAAGTCATAGCATAAAATAGTAACTTCTACACAATACTAGAGTAAATGCAGTGTTGTACTGAGTTTATTGTACAGTAATTATTGCATTATACAGGGACTTTTTTCCTCATGATAACTTCTTGCATCATTCCTGCTTGAACTACTTGAATTCATAGTGTGTGCTTTGTGTATACAAGCAGTGCTGTGTAGTTATTATTATTTGTATTGTTGTTGTTCATTTTGTTGTTGTTTATTGTTATGGTTATGATTATTATTAATTAGTTAATTAATTAATTAGAGATACCTAACAAATACCTAGTCCAATTGAAAAATTTACGGTCCTATTCTTTCCACTATACTTTTATTAAAAAATAATATAGTATTAACAATGACACTTATTTATAATAATGGATAAAACAATCTTTTACAACACACAACTTCTCTATCAAGTAGCTCCTCAATTTGAATCACGAGGCTGAATGCACCCCTACCAGACCTCCCTACCTCAGAAAAATCCGAGGAGGTACCGGGGATCAAACCTGAACCTTCGGATCCGTAGTCAGCGACGCTAACCACAAGACCATGTCAGTGGTGAACAGAACTAAAATAGAGGGCTTTATTGTAAGCATTTAACGAAAACAAAGTTTTAGGGTGGGCAGGATATGACCCCCATCTGGCTACAGGCCTGGTAGCCTTCTTGCAGATCTAACCCCATGTAATTTTATTTATGTGGCACTAGGGTATACAAGAATAACACATACTTGCTAAGGGAACTTAAAAGGTAGCTTAAGTCCTGAAATTCACTCAATTGGTGCTGGCATACTTCCTCTTGATAGTGACAATGCCATAGCTCATAAGAACTTGTAAGTCTTCATTGACTTTTATATTAATTTATTGTGTGTTTTTTAATTTTTAAAATTTTAATATTTTTTTTATCATTAGTTACAGTCTTTCCTGAAAGTTCGTCTGTTTGAGATGAGAGGACCCAGCAACTTGCTGACACTGAGCCAGCTGCAAGAGGGACCCCCTATCCTTCAGCTGCAGACTACAGAGAGTGTTCAGGCCATGCTTGATCAGGTCCACGTTGTGATCAGTCAGATAACTGACTCCAGAACGCAGCACCTCCACAACATCAAGAACTCACCCAGGTTAGTTTAAGTGCATTAGTTGTAAATCTCCCTTTTTTTAGTGTATAATTATGTGCTAAATACACTTATGAATATTACTATTTTATGGGTATGGTATGTCAATAGTGGAAATATTCAAGAAGCCAACGAGAAAAATTATATCTATAATATTCCATTAGTAAATGTTGAATTCCAGTTTTATTGCAATATTACCTATATTAGTACCATTGGTAATGATAGTAAAACATTTAAATCACATACTTTTATACTGGTATAAAATAAAACTTTCAGGCTCCATTGTTGTCTCTACCATATGTCTAGTGCACTTTTTTTTAATTTTTAGGGATTAGAAGCATCTGTTTATTTATTTATCATGTAAGATCATTATAAAGAACTTAACAGGTATACACAAAGTTAAAAAACATTAGCTCTAGCTCGTTCGCTTAGTTCACTTGTGCTTTGAGTAGTAATGAAAAACTCTTGGGTAATTTCGTATGTAGCAGAATTTAGGCTCTTTTGGTGGGCAACAATTTGTTTGGAAACAAAGTTGAATGTGATGAGCTTCAATTATATAATATTATGATAACATATCCACCTTACATTTTTTTGCATTAACAATTTGCTTTTCCTGTTGTAGATATGTAGATCATCTGGCTAATTCAGTGAAGCAGAAGCTTGATTTAGCAGAGAAGATGGTGGCTTCACAGAAAGCAGTGAGGGAGCGTCGCAAGGAAGCAGGGGAAGAAGCTCGCAAGTTGCAGCCCAAATTGAAGCTCATCATTGCAAGGACAAAGGACTTGCAGGCTGAGGTGAGCATAAGACTTAATTATACAGTTACACATTAGCCTTCCCCCTTTATAATGAAAGCACTGAATAAACTCAGTGATGTACCAAGGTGGGGTTGGATTGGCAGTCTGCCCCAGTTCCCACTTTGTACACAGGCCCCATAATTTTATTTATTCATTTTTTACCAGATCTGAGATGAGTCTTAGTTTGTGTGAATAAACAGTTGTCTATTTAACAACATTATACATTTTTAAAACAATGAATTAGTTTAAAAAAAACAGGTTACAAACAACCACATTGCAATACCATAGACTCACTGTAATAATCAGACCTAGGATTTCAATGCATTTGCATATTTTTTCTGGTAAGGCCAATACATTGCTCAGTTAGATATAAGTTACTCCCCAACAAGAGCAGCTAAATTAAGCACATCTGTTGGTACAGTCTTTTGCTGATTTTGTAAGAAATTGCAGTTTTAAAGAATTTTTCTAGAATTTTTTAGCTTTTTAACCAATATTATACATTATTTTTCTTTTTTGTTGCTGAAAAAATGGTTTATTACCTCCAAAGAAACTTACGATAAAAACATATTGCCGAATGCATAATAAACATCCAAAATGAAAAAATCCATTACTAAAATGATTTATTCAGGTCCTCAGAAATATAATGAATTAGCTTACTATCGCATATTTTTGGCGACTGTGTGAATGGTATAAATTGTGAATACTGAGTAGGCCGCCACATTGATCAGAGCCATATTGATCATTGTTAGTACTTCACTGTATAAACTACTAAGTTTAAAGTATTTTTCAGTAATAAGTAAATATTTCAAATCACCTCACAAATTACGTATGCTGTAATGCAGATATATTTCAGTTTTATTATCTTTTAGTAATTATAAAATAAAAATTAAGGTTTAAAATTGAAGGTTCTTACATAAAGTACAGTGTATTGTACGTACCGGACACATATAAACTTCATTAAAACGCTCCCACTTAATGAACTTTTGTGCCTAATAAGCTTCCTTCCTCCAGTCCCTTGAACTTTCCCATATGAATCATGCAGGTAAAAATCTCCCATTTAAAATGTTCTCTCACATAAATAGTACATATTCCATAACTTGTGTCAGAAAAAAACTCCAGTCAATTCACTCGTTTATTCAAGACATGTCACAACAAACTTTTTTTCAGGAAACAGAGCTTAACATAGCTGTATGTACGTGCCATCCTATATAAACTGCATTGGAAGGATTTTTAGTATAGCATAACAAAGTGTAGCATAGCTTTGTAGCATTAAATCTTCCAGAAGGGACTATAAACCATGACACCTGTGTCATTAAAGAACTCCAAACCTAAATTATAGCCTTTTGACCAAATTCCCTGGCCCTTTCACACCCAGGTAATTCTTTAGTTTCCTCTAGCTGGTTGTTGAGGTGATGAGCTCATCTGTTCTCTTTATAGGAAAACAAGTAAAGTGTTTCCTATACCGGTTGTGGAGCCATAAACTTTAGACATTCAGGACATTGAAAATATTTTCTATTATGCCAATTCTGTCATCTTGTCATACTGAATTGTATGTAAAGTTGTCATTTATATTGTCTTTTTTTCCTTCAATATTAATGTTGTATTGGTAGAGATAGGAATTTTTCGGTGTTTTCAAATCGAAGAAAGCGGTACTTTGAAATGTGAAATTCGGTGGTTTCAATTGAACTTTTCGGTACTTTCAAAACTATAGCAGGTTCACGGGAAAGCATACCTTTTATGTGCTTAAACCATACAATCAAATTAACTTATACACATTTAAACCCAATCAAGACACAATATTTACAAAAGGCTAAATAATACACATTTAAACTCAATCAAGACACAATATGTACAAGGCTAAGTAAAGTTTATCCTTCATAGAACATTTCACTAAAAAGTTCAACGTTCTCTTGGGACAAACGATGGCGCCTGTCACTCAATACGCTAGTGTTCGCAGAAAAAAATCTTTCGCAGTCTGCATATGCACACGGCATCCACGACGCCAAACTCCAAGGAGAACTAAATACGTCATACTAATACTAATCAAATCCTAATACCGTATTTATCCGAATATAAGCCACCCCTGAATTTAAGCCTCACCTGCCTTTTTAACAGTAATGTAAAGGAAAAATAATTAAATTAACCCCAAAGTGAAACAATCAATTGCCTCATATTCATAATATTAAAGTAACACATTTCGTAGCTGAAATATGCCTGAAATAAGAAAAAGAAAGTACCGGTAATAACTGACTTATGTTAATAAAATTAAATAAAACTGACGGAAACGAAAACAGAAAACTGTACTTTACACTTAATATGACTTTCATTGTTGAATTTCGCGCGATTTTTCTATTTTTCATAACCACTTTCAGTTACCATTATTTGCATTCCCATATTTTACAGCATTTTTTTTTTACTTCTGAGTAACTCATATTACACGCATATGTAATACGGCTATAAAAATGACAAAATACGCAAAACATTATTATTATTATTATTAAACATAGCTAATAAAATTAACATCACTTGCGCATTTTACGCCTCTTCTACGATGTTTATTAAAATCGATATATTTTCGATGTTAAATCGATTTATATATCGATAGTCTTGGCGATTCGAGATAATCGATAGGTGGCGGTGCTTGGAAGAGGGTAACCAGCTACGGTAGATCAGCCGGCTTTTTCGTTTTCGGTCTCTTTCTCGCAAAAAAGTAAAAATTTGTGCCAAAAGCGCACTTTAAAGTAAAAATTCGAAACAAAATCGCATTTTCAAGCAAAATTCGTGCTTTCATGCAAAATTCGCATCAATTCGCGAGTACAAAAAACATATTTCAGGGTACTGTTGTGTGTGTTGAAGCTCATTATCATTCCTAATACAGTTCTTAATAAAAATCGTTAAATTCGCGATCGCGAAAAATTCCTATCCCTATGTATTGGTATGCTTTGTTCTTTATGGCAGTCTCTCCTATCAGAAAAACTGAAATAACATT
The DNA here is from genome assembly GCA_964059195.1 of Ectobius pallidus. Lineage (NCBI taxonomy): Eukaryota > Metazoa > Arthropoda > Insecta > Blattodea > Ectobiidae > Ectobius > Ectobius pallidus. The sequence continues at coordinate 50,477,926 of CAXKWD010000002.1, read as the reverse complement.
TTCTTTCAAAATAAATTGTATTTAAACATAAATAAAGGGACTTTTTTTTTGTGATTTTCAGATTGAGAAAGACATTTCCAAGCGATACAAGGGTCGTCCTGTGAACATAATGGGAGGAGTAAATGTGTTATAGTTTCTCTTGGTGCCTGGACAAAAGTTGTGCAATTCCATGGTTAAGTGAGGTTTGTAAAGAACAGAGTAAACAATATTGTACAGTTGAGTGCACAGAAGTTTTCTGATATAATGCACAATGGTTCGTGTTGGTAAGGGAATTCTAAACTGCCTTCGCCATGACCACTCCTTACCCCTACACTTACTCCCCCCTTTTTTTTGCGATGGTGGATATGGCTAAGAGCCTCTAGATTCATTGAGAGAACATAATCATTCCAGAATATTATTCTTAACTTTGTTCGATAAGGGAAATGACTTTTGGTTTGTTGTTCATATCCTTTCTTCACTTCAAATGACTGTATGTATAATCTAAGACACTACGTACAAGGCATTTCATCCAACCCTCCACTTAATATGTGTCTTATTCCCCCCAGTACTTCGCTTCTGAACCTGAAATTGACCTGCGTTCGTATGTTTGAATGCCAGACTTCTGACAAAAATATTATAGACATTACAAATAACAAAACCAAAAAAATAAAACAATATTATATCCCCATTTATATAATCCTCACTATAATAAATTACCAGTGGAGAAATAAACAAAACAAATCCCATAAATATTAATGATATATAATCAAATAATAATGTACTCATCCAGGAACTGATCTAGGCATTTACCATCTAGCCACTCAAATGAAATATTTCTATACTACAGCTCTTTCATCACTCACCTAGTTCTGAACTTTTTTCATAGTCTAATGTATGTGATCAGGCTTGAACTTAAACCAATAAGAGATTGGCTCACCCAGGGCTGGTATGGAACACAAATAATGAGGAGGTTCAATGCCAACTTGAAATGAAAAAAGAACACTAGAAGAAATCTGAAGCATCAGAAAGTTTCCATGCACTCGACTTTATAGTTATCATGAATTACATCATTATGAATCGTGACTGTCTGCTGAAATCTCATACCGGTGGACCCACAATGAAGATTTGAGCTATGAATATTCTTATTCCCTCAACATGTTCACATTTTGTTTATTAATTTTAGTGACAGTCATAATTCATTGATGCTTGCATTGTTAAGTTGTATATTATATCATAAAGACTTCTTTTTATGATATTTCCTGTTTTAAATGGGCTGTAATAAATGTTATCTTTATACACATAAAGACTGCGGAAAAATAATTTAAACATTCTATTACAGTGGGCCCCACGCAAGAGTTGGCCAATGACGCGGGTTCTTGCGGTGAGGCGGGTTCAGCTCCAACTCCTCAGTGATCGAGTGAAATATCTACGCTAATAAAGCCGCGATCGGTGTAATGATTGAGGTTCTCACATTTACAGTTAAAATTACAATGAAAATGAACATGTACCTCATCACAAGAGATGTTGGAAATGTTCTCCTCTTGCAGCCACACAATACTGGCACCTTTTTAGGAAATTTTATTTCATGCGCTTCCGAGACAGTGTTCATTTCTCTTGTGATAGGCCTATGTGATATTGTTTTTAAGTTCTTCTAACAGTATGTGAATATTATTTATGGGGAAACTTGAAAAATAAAGTGTATAGGTCAATTTCCCATACATTAGAAGAACTTAAAGACAATATCACAAGATAAATTATCTTATCTTGGAAGCTGAACTTATGCGAGTGAAAGAAAATTTCCTAAAAAGGTACCAGTATTGTGTGGATGCAAGAGGAGAACATTTCCAACATCTCTTGTGATGAGGTACGTGTTTATTTTCATTGTAATTTTAACTGTAAATGTGAGAACCTCAATCATTACACCGATCGCGGCTTTATTAGCGTAGATATTTCACCCAATCGCTCAGGAGTTGGATCTGTGCCCACCGCGCCGCAGGAACCCACGTCGTTGGCCAACACTTGCATGGGACTCACTGTAGAAATCAGGAGTGGGGTGGATAAGAGCGGCTTACATCAGTAAATTTGGAAATGTTTTTTGTGTTACTAATGTTTTTATAGTAATGAAGAGTTGGCAGGTACAAATCTTCATGCCGTGTTTCTGTGGAAGAGAAATTAACATATTTCTTTCCTCCTTTTCTCTTATGGTCACTATTTCAATTTTTGCCACAAGAGGTTATGACAAAGTGTTCATAATTTGAGTTGTACTTTCACACTGAAGCTTCACTTACCAATTTTTTCATAGTATAGTATGATCTTGATAAACCTGCATGCTTGGGGCTCTGTCAATGTTGGATTATCATATTTGTTGGATTATCAAGATAATTTTTAAAAATCTGGTTTAAACAGAGATATAAGTAAAAACCACACTTTTAACATTCAAAAACTAATAATTGTTATTTATTAAACACAACAACTAGTATAAAAAAGTTAATACTATGTAGTACTGTATTGTAAAAACAAAATTGAATTAGAAATCAAATACTGTACTGCACAGTTATATCAGTTTAGTACGCTAGTACAGTTCAATATAAATAATTTCTTGTAGGCCTGTTGTGAAATAAGAAACCACTATGGTTTTGAAAACTGAAGAATAGGTTAATTTTAATCAAACAAAAATGGTTACACATCTTCCAACCGTGTCTGACTGTGTGCTAAGCGTTAAACCCCTCAAAATACGGGAAAAAAATCAATTTTTGATGCATGCCGGATTATTGCGATTTTACCGTGTACGGATTAGATTTATTCTAGTTGCTGCCCTGTTAATCTGTTTTTATTATATGTTGAAAGTTGCTTCTTTGGGTAAGCCATCCAGTATGCTCTCTCCAAGATCTTCAAGGAAATCGTGACTAGTGACTGTTTTCTTATATTTCCTGGATTATGAACCGGTGTATTGATGGCACCCATGTTCTACAAGATAATAAATATTGCCGTTAACTTCAGGCTTAACATGCACTTTAGAAACTTACTTTTTTGATAAAGGTTGACATGACACATGACAAAACACAGAACATCAATCAGAAAAAATCAGTTGTGGCAGCTTGAAGGAAAATAAACTGATAAAAATAATCAGTAAAAACAACCATATGACCTGAATGCTTTTATGTAAAATGTAATTCACATTACTATAAGTAGTAGTGAGTGTCAGAATAATAATAATAATAATAATTAACGATTTAATATAATTTTTTATGTAAATAAATAAAACACATACTACAGATTTTTGACAATATATTATTCAGATTTTATGTAAAGTCAATATAAAATACAAAATGGCATGAAAAATTGCTTCTTTTTCTGATAAAACATAATAAATAGAATTCATTTATTATTCTCTTCTTTTGAGTATTATTATTTTATTTAACTCACACTATTTAACAAATAACAAAAGGTCTTATATGTCCTGTCATATTAATTATCACACGCTTGGAGTGTTTTACCCCTTGGTAACTTGGCAGCACAATCTAGTGCCTCTTCTAATATGTATCACAACTTGCTGAAATCAAGAGCAAATGCCTAGTGGTCTGAAAATTTAGTTGAATGATTGCATTTCTCAGGCACTGATTTCATGTTTCACTATTCTTAAAACAGCAGACACAATTTGTGAATATAAAATTATGAATATACTTTTTCTTCCCCCACCCCGTCTCATTTGACCCACATCACCATTATACATGTCTAAACATTACTGTTAGATATTTCCATATTAGTTGCAATTAAGCTAATATATGTGAATTTACTTTGCTTTTAAAAATAATTAGGATTGTTATCTGAATATTCACCGTCATTTATATCACTTTCACTTTCACTAGAATCATTTATAATCTATCTATCAAGCCATGGGGTGCTATTTCCTTGTCTAGTGCTGAAAAATTTGCTGCGAATATGCTGCCAAACAAATCACAATGGTATCTAAACAAATCAATTAGAACATGAATTCTAACAGTATGTAAAGAAATAAAAAGATTGAAAGGAATACGCACAATGATAAAATCCGTAACTCGCAAAACTCGAGAATAAAATGCATGGAAAGTATGATCTCGTCAAATGATAGGATCAGCAATTTTTTGCATGTTTGAATCCCATCAATTAACAGAACTAGTTGTCAAAGTGTTAACAAAGTGAAACTATCATATACAGTCGGTCAAATAAAAAACGTCGGGCGGTATTTGATTAAGTATCACGAACGAGCATATGCGCATGTACAGGAAGACTTAAGGTTAGGTTCACACACGCCTCTTGTCTATCCATGTATTTTCTTGATTATTTAGTCAGTTTTGTTCCAAAACAAACATGCATAGAAGGCTGTGGCTATATGCCTCAAATCCGCCATATTCTTGGTTGCAAATTGTTATAATATTAATAATTAATAGATTCGCGAGGAATATGTTTATTCAAGGAGCATTTTTTAAAGATTTTATTTTATAATACCGGTACTTGTAGTGCAAAATCAATAACTTACGCTCAGCATCTGCAACCAATCTTAGCATCGAAATACGCGTCCGGCCAGATCAACGTTTGCTATGAAAACTTCCGGTCGCATTATAGTAACGTTCCCACCTCTGAGCTTCTTTTCATAAATATGGAACCTTCTCGCTGCTTCAGAGACCGAAAAATGCAGGTCAATTACAGCCCTAACCACACTTTCTCTCACGTTAGCATTTGTATGTGGCGATGACACAAAGCAAAATGAATTATGACAATGCATTAAGTTGAATATCGTGTGTTGCGATTTCCACGATGTTCATTTTTTTCCCTCCTTGTTCATATTTTCCCTCCTGCCGCATGGCCTCACATGTTCCGAAAATGACCTGTATTTTGTGTTTTTTATAGGAAACTTGTGAACTAATGCGTCAAAACTTTAATTTTAACAGCATACGAGTCCCGACGTTTTTTATTTGACCGACTGTACATGATTTTACTAACAGTGAAATATGATTCCATCATGTTTAAAATTTTTAAGCTATTCTGTGGACAAGAGAATTTCAAGGGGAATTATCACTAAAATTTCTGCAGGATGTTTGATTATGCTACAAACTAAAGGGGATTTTCATCCTTAGTGAAAACAGCCTTGCAGGCTAGTATTGCCTAAAATCCAAGGGGTTTCTACTACATAAACAGTTTTTTCATGCTTCCAGAAGTCTACATTTTAATCTTTCCAGTGATTTGGAATGTACCTAATATGTTACATAGTAAGGGACTGTATTTTTTATAACAGTGATAAGCACGAAATTTAAAAAAAATATCTTTCCTTAGCTTTCCAATATTAAGCGAAATTAATCCACAAATGTTGCAAAATACGCCCCTTCCATACATAATCTGAGAAATGCATTAACAAACTTGATTCAAAGTCATCATATTTTGTTTTAGTGAGATGTTTTCCTTCATATCTTGTAGCATGCTTCCTTATCTGCTATTTCTATGGCTGCCGAGAAGTTATTGATACTTGTGATCTTTGATTTACAGCAAAGCTTGAGGAATGTACGCTATTCAGCGATCACGATACACTCCTTTTCTGCTACCTCTGGCCGAGTTTCGGATGCTCATGTTAGATTGTGGCAAACAGTATAGATTCAACAGATTTTGTATTTTATCCATAGTAGTTGGGACTTTTATTCATATAAATTACCCAGTTTTAGGTTATATAAATGCCCACTTCATGGTTTTTCTTTCATTTTGTATTTTTTTTTAGCTACAAACTGAGTTTATATATGAATTCTGTAGGTTTTAAAGAACATTATAACCTCAAATATGGCCATTTCTTGTGGTTCTAAAAAAAAAGAACAGTGTGCAGAGTGCTGCAGCATCCCCAGAAGGATAATCATATAAAATATATTGTTTAGCAAAATATGCATGAAATAGAAGGAAGTTAACTCCAAAATCAGCCATTTTATTTTACAAAAAAATACGGTCCCTACACTTAAAATTTCCTTCAGAATTACTGGATACTATTGTGTCTGCTGTAATCATAAAAAGCAGTCATTCTGATAATAATACTTACCTTAACTTTTCAACTAGGCATTTGACTTGATTTAGTTTAGTCCTTGTATTTAAAGGGAAGAAAAAAAAACACACACACACAATGCCCATAAATTTTTAAAACCATATGGTTCTGACAGTTTTCTTTCAGCCCACAACTCATGGCGTATTTAATATAGTTCCGAAGAATGGCATTCTGGTCATAACATGAATACATTCTGAAGCAATCTCCATGGCGATGTGGTACACACGGCTTTTGTTCTAGGGCATGGATATCTTCTAAGGCACTCTGCCAGCTGACGATCACATTCGCATAGCCTCTGTGCACATATTCCCCATTCACTCCAAGTATCTTGTTCAAGTGCTGTCAGACAGGGAAAAGACAAAAAACTGAAATTAATAACAATCTTAAATCTTAAAAATGTTAGAAAAAGTACAGCAAAAAGAAAAAAATAAACCGTTCACATAATCTTCTTTTATTCTTAAGAATATTTAAATCTCGCTGTGATCAATGTTGACATTAAAATGTACTTTTTTCAAATCTCAAATTTAAATATTTTCATACTATAGTAAAAGCAAATAATACCTGGACCCAGCCAGAGCAATAGAGGGATTAAGCTTATATGTTTTTAAGGGCTAAATTTGCATGTAATTAAATCAGAAGATACCCCTAAAGGATAATCATATAACATTTTTGCAAATTATGCACAAAATAGAAGGAAGTTAACCCCAAAATCAGCCATTTTATTTTACCAAAAAAATATTGTCCCTAGACTTAAAATTTCCTTCAAAATTACTGGATAGTATTGTTCTCTATAAGAGCAGTTCCCCTATGTATTTGAAAAATTACTCAACCACTATTTATAGGAGAAAATATTTGTTTTATTCAGTTCCCATATTTTGTAGATAATATATTTGTGAAGTGGTTTTATAGGAAAGTAGAAAAGTAGAATTGTCAGAATGAATTAAAGAAAAAAATCAGCATTATGGTTTCACAGGTCATCAACTACAGTATGTCAGGATTATAAATTTTGAGTTTCTGGCCATCATTAGGTCTGTGGCCTTCCTCAGGGTATGTTGGAATTGTGCAGTGTAGGCTTATTTATACCTATGATTCTTGATAATTAAATGGGGCATGGCATTCTCTGATTAGATGAGAGATTTTCCCACCCATAACAAATTTGTAGTTCTGTTCTCGATGTGGTCCATGTTCCTTCTAATGGGAGCTTGAATTTTATAACTCTGACACGGCTGATAACCCATAAAGTCATAATAATGAACCAATGCCTTGAAAGCTTCAAGTCCTACAAAATATCAGGTGTTTGCTGGGAGCTTGTAATTGTATTTTCTTTTTTTTTTTTCTGATCATAGCTACAAAACTTTACAAAGATCTGAATCAGAAACAACTGCGTAAGGTAAATCTAGATTAATATAGAGATTACATTCAGGTTTTATCCAAAATTAGATTTATGGTAAGATATGGTATGTGCAGAAGCATCACAATACTTACTTAATTTTCTTCGTACATCAGCAAACACTACAACAGAACATACAAGGCAAATTAAAAGAAAAAGGATCGCTGGAGGTGTTTGTCTGGTTCTTTTTATTCCAATGGGCATAATTTTTTTACGTAGAATATTAGCATAGTTTATATCAGAACTGACAAGCTTTCCTTTTAACCACTAAATATGGTGAATATTATTAAAATAGTCTGATATTGAACACAGTGAAATCACTTGACAAGTTTTCCAGGCTTTTAGACCGTGGTCCAGTGGGGTTTCGTCTGCAGTAGGCATCTTCAGGAGCTGGTATGTGTAGTCTCTTCTGGCCGAAGTCTACCAACTGAGCTTGTCAGAGTTTGATTCACAGCACCAGAAATAACTAAATTAGTGTGCTTCACAATCGCATATATATGACATAAATGTCTTTCAGTGAGGAAGATTATTAAGGGTGATCAGTCATAAGAGAGATTCCATCTGTCGCTGTGAATCAAACTCTGACCGTCTCAATTGGTAGAGCATTGGGACTTAAAGCCTAAGTTTGTGGGTTTGAATCTCAGTGTCAGAGGAAGTTTTCTCTTAAAATATTCTTGCACTCATTGTTTGTTCTTGCTTATATGTTTGGTTTCTGACATTCTGTAGCCAACGGTGAATATGGCTAGAGATGTCTGCACTTTTTAAATCTGTATTCATTCGCTAGTTTTTACTTGTACACTTAATCACAGCTTGAAAAATTTGGAACTATCAAGGTATGAATATGGGAATTAGGATATAATTTATTTATAAAATGTATTTTATTCTGTTTTTTGCTGTTCAAAATGGAAGTTAATATAAGCCATGATATTTTATTAGGCCAGCTGTATACTTTTACTTAATTTTTTTCTTTTCTTATCCACATATTTAAACGTTAACTTCTGTGCTGGGAAATGATAGTTTTTAATTCTCTGAGGAAGATTGCAGTAAAAAAAGCTGTTTAACGAGTGATATTTGTAACACTAGCAGTTTTTAAACACAAAGCATTACTATGCGCTTTTCTAAGTTGTTGACTTGTGTGGGCAGATTTAAGTGGATTTTCCTCATGCTCACAGGCACAGCAATTAAAAGGTTAAGAAACAGTACTTTAGAATTTTTTACTTATATATACAAATTACGATTTAAAAACATTTCATTTTGACATGTTGTTAGAATGCCCTAACAACACAGTTTTGACTCTTTTGTTGCTTACACTGTTAAGGTTTGACTTGACATTAGATAGGCAAAAAATTATCATTTGTACCAATTCTTTAAATTGGCACCAAATTATGCAGCACTTCAGATGTATTCCATGCATATACCACAGATTGCCTCTGTAAGCGAAGTATAATAGCTTGCAATTGTTTTACTCACATAATGAGGCACTTACCACAGAGGGGACGTCTCCTGTAACACTTCCAGAGATAGGGCACGAAGTATTCCAGATACATGGGACAGTGTGCTGTATTGTAGCACCAGTCATGCATTTTGCAACACCTGTAAATCACACAAGCACCAGTACCACTAGTCGTAAGAGCAATCATTTGAAGCATTTTCAGTTTGAGGTTGCTGGGGTCTTCAAATTATGGCCTACAGGCCAAGGAGATTAACCGGGAATTTGGCTTGAACAAATTTGATACAATCTAGTCATAATATTGGTTAAATTGAATCCATTGTCAAAAAAGCATATTGATAATTTAGAAATAATGCAAAATATATTCTTGAAGTATGTGTATTTAAAAAAAAAAAATTGTTACCAATCTAAGTTCACTTCATACTCCAAAATTATTGAAATTTTTATTGTACATGAATTAATCCACTGAAGAAATAGTCAAACATTAATATTCCTTTACAAAGTAATAAATTACAAAATTTACAATTCAAACATAATTGGTAACACATTGTTTTATGTAGGCCTACCCCATAAAGGCCCTAATAGATTTTGGAATCTCTTTTTGTTCCATAGAGTTATGGTACAGAACTCCAAGCCTAAATTAGACCCATTGGACAAAATTCCTCGGCCCTTTCAGTCCAAGTAACATTCTAGTTTCCTGCGAGGGTTGTGAAGCAAAGGGCTTACCACTTGTATCTCTGCTCTCCCTCGGAAAATAAGCATAACCAAATAAATATTTATATTGAATCCTCCACTTAAAGGCCATATGGCCCCAAGCAGGGGGCTACAGGAATGTACTTTCTTTAAAAGGAGGGAGATGACCTTAAGATATTAATATGAGATATTCACATAACTTCATGTACCCTGACAAGAGACACTGAGATTTTATCTTTTTCACATGGAATGATTGCATTGCATGAGTGCCCATTCATCTGTTCAGTTTCACAAAACCTGGTCAGGACTGAAAAACAGCTAGGTTTGTTAGAATTACAATTACAAAGATGTTAGTATCAACAAATTAAATAACACAATTAGTGACATTTTCCAGAAAAAACCCTAGACTAAAAGTAAGAGTAAGAGAAGAAACTGAACTCAAAAACAGTATAATTTTTAATTTTGAATTACGATTTTTTATTTCCGATTTAGGTTCTTAGTAGACGGACACACATATTTTTGAACTCAGGGGACCTTAAAAATGAATAAATGCTGAAAACTAGAATTCTAATTTCAAGATCGAACTTCTCTTGCTCTATCTGTGGCAACTATGATTTGGATAGAGATAGTAAAAAGTAACCCCTCAAATCTCCCCATGACAGAGAAATTAGACTTTCCTCTCTTAAGACCCGGGATCGAATTCTGGTTAATCTATGAGGTGTTTGTGATGGACAAATTGGACTGGGACAGGTCTTGGGATACCTACATTCCTTGCCATGTACTGTTCACCGCTTGCTCAGCTGTTACAAATATGGCTGAGATTCCTGATAAATTAAAAGAGTCGTTGACTACAGTTGTATGTATAAACTCTTGCTTATATATGGATAAAGAATAGGCCTAAGTTATTGTTGTTGTTCTGATCTTGAACGACGTCACACCCAGATTTGGGTCTCAACGTCCGCGATGATGTGTATCAACTATCCACTTATTTGTCAATTCCGTGTTAGATGCCGCACTCCTATTATATTTTCATTTTACATTGGATGAGGAATTGATGTAGTAGTTTAGCCGCAGTGTGTGGCCGATCGGCACAAAAGGCGTCTACAGACCAGGGACTATAACCGTACTTATCCCGTAGTCTGTCGTACAAGTCAGGTGTTTGGTTATTGTTTAAGGGCCATTGAGTATATGTAGCACTGTGCCCGTTTGTCCACGTCCACATAATGGGGTCACCGCCCTTCTAATCCGATAAAGATATGCCGGTGTGAGAGTTGTCCGTAACTTCACTTTATAGTAAGCAGAGATTTCAGACTCTTGTTTATATATGGATAAAGAATAGGCCTAAGCTATGGATGACAAACTTTATCCCTTCAGACATTTTCGTAAGTATTGTTAGCCTACTTCAGAAAGAACTTCAGCTTTCAAATAATGATATTTCAAGAGGCTATTCATAAAAAGATGATGGGATTGCGTCATAAGGTGCATTCTATTGGTCTGAGTAGCTCTGGAATTCCTACAGTACAGTATCAATGCGTCAGTAGCTGCTCATTTGTTTGTCGGTAGCCGTGAGTGCTGTGACGATAGCAAAGTTTTGTCGGATTAAAACTAGTTAGTTCGCTGAGGTTATGTTGTGATTTTGAGGTGAAATCAGATAAATTAGAAGTTCAGTGTACGTATTGAAAGTTGTGTTTTCAGAAGAGCTGGAAAAGGAGTGATTTAGCTTACGTTGTGCAGAGAGAAGCTTAGGAGGGATTACGCGAGATGAGAGCAGGTAAGCTTTAGGATCCAGTCCATGAAGTTCAATTATGATTAGGTACTGTAGCAATGTGTAGACTCTGAGGTCTGCTCCAGTTATCCAGTATAACATAGTCTTTCGTGTTGTTTGTTCTCTACATTGTAACAACATTTACGATTCCCACACGTTTATCCGGAAAGACCTACTTCAAGTGCAGTATGTAGTGACGAACTCCGTGTATTCGTTCATAGCTCTGGTTTTTTGTATTTTAACGTGAATTTTTAGGTACCGACATTCATGAAATCGATTCCGTTATCTTCAGTTAGGGGGCTTCCTAACTTCCATAATATAACCTAAATGTGACTACTAAGTTAGGACCTAACTTGGGGGGTAAACTTGACTCCTCACACGTGCATTTTGTTGCATGTTGTAGCCTCAAGCTGTAACATCATATAAAATTGCTTTAAACTAAAAACAGCATGGAAACTAGATTTATAAAATTAACTTATAAACAACCTACACGTTTTTGGTAATTGTAAACTGTAGGCCATACAGTGATTCGCCGGTGTCACATATGCTTCTTATAGCCTTCACGGCAATTTCCTCAAATCCTCTTAGGAGCATAGGCGTAACGAGGGGGGGGTTTGAACCCCCCCCCCCATTGATTAAAAAAGGGAAAATAGTACTATTTATTTCATTATTGTGATATATCACCTTTTTTTAAAATTTGCTTATAAATTACTTAATATGAGTTTAAAGCGTGGGAAGCTTAAAACTCGTTATTGTGCACCTTAAATTTTAAAATGTTCCGGGGGGGGGGGGGGGAGGACCCCGGAACTCCCCTCTCCAGATGTTATAAACCCCCCTCCCCCATATAGTCGGCCTGGTTACCCCTATGCTTAGGAGTGAGTACGCCTGCGAAAGTGATCTCGCTAACGTTAAACTAATTGCCAGAAACCTAGTGTTATAACAACGGTATAATTATTTTAAAAACGCTGTAAACACTTCCATAGGTGATAGAAGTTAGGTTATGTGACGCAATGAGGCAGCTATAAATAGATGCAGGTATAAACATATTATATGACGGATGATTATGTACGAACCTAGAATAGTTCTTGGACCAAAAATGCACTAACTTCCTCATATATGCGTAAGTGTAAACCAATTTTAACTTACAAGATATTTTTGGACTATGTGGAAATTGCATTGAGAGACGTAAAAATTTAATGAATTGAGGAACAACTTCAAACGATCATGAGTGAATCGGAACAAGAGATGATCGTTCAACTAAAGCTTGATTTTCGCTTTACAGGGATTCAACAAAGAAACATGATTTTTAGTAATAGCAATCAGGGCCGTAACAAGATCCTTCTGCGCCCTTGGCGAGTTTGACAAATCTGCGCCCTCCAATACTCGGGGTTCTGAACAATTTTTTTAAGATTTCTGTAAAATTATATATTATTTTAATATAAAAACCCTGTTATTATCAAAGAAAACTAAACGTCAATTTGAAAATGAACTAAGTGTTGGACTTTCAAGGTACTAAAACCTTATTTTCAGACGATTGAACTATTAAAAAAGAATTAAATAATAAAATCTAGTATCAAAAGTAAATTACATAATAGGCCTGAGGCCTACTAATTTTCAGACGATTGAACTACTTAAAAAAGAATTGAATAATAAAATCTAGTATCAAAAGTAAATTACATAATAGACCTGAGGCCTACTAAAATGTTTAACAAATTAATGTAGGTAAAAGTATTTTTTTCGGATAGTTGAACCACTTTCATCTCAATATTAACGTACATTTTAACTTTTATTGTTATATCATTCCATACTGTTCATGATTTATATTATACTCTGTCAATAAAAACCGTGTTAATTAAAGAACGTTGCATGACTGCTTTTCCTTTGTAGACAATCGGCATAATACTACAGATAGTTCACGTACGGTAATTTTTAATAATCTGAAAGATTTCTTCCATTAATGCGGAATTTTTATTGCTTGATAAATTGCACTAGTCTAAAAAAAGGTGGGATTTTTCATGGTTAATTTTGCGCCCTCTCTGTACCTGCGTCCTTGGCGGGGGCCCATCTCGTCACCGCCTAGCTACGGCCCTGATAGCAATAAATAATTACGATAATAATATACGAAAAATATGGGTGGATTTGAGCCCATGGGCCAATGTAAGTTGGCGGCACTAGTCTTAATATGTCCTTCGAGACATTTCTCGCGTAACGCTAAGAACCATACAGAATACTTTTTTTTACATGTACGAAAGACGGGTAACCAGCTAGTTATACAATAAAATGTTCAGGTGTCCTCCCAAATTACCTATGAGGGAGTGTAATTTTTCCTGAAGATGGAGATAACTGTACGTCACTAGTGAACCTCATGTGAACCACACTCTTGAGAAGAACGAGTTCTTTTGTTTAAATTGATTTTTTTAACCCTCGACCTTCTGGGTTGTAGCGCAGTTCCTCAACCACTACGTTACAGCGTACCCCATTAAAAGAATACCCTGTTCAATACGTTTTGTAAGCAATTCATAAATACCCATCACAAAATAAATCACAATTTCTACCACCGAGTGGGTTTAACAAAATACTAGACCTAATACCGAAAGCCGTTTGGTTTCATTTTTGGGAAATTTATATACTTGGACAGGCTCTCCATTAGCAATATTATTGCTATAGTACAGCCAGGAACGCATCACTTCCAAGGCATTTTTTATTTCTGTATGAAAAGACAATTTCCATCCAGTATAGTGATGATTTTCTATTTTAAAACCATGTAAAAGCTATTCATTAGCCATTCCTCCGGTACCGGTCAACCGATTTGGTCCAAAATCAATAGGCTTCTTCCCATGGACGTTATACATGCGTATACTAAGTTTCATGACAATCTTATAAAGCGTATTCGAGTTAATGCGCGTACAGGTACATGGACAGACGGACACCACACAATCTCATAAATTACTATTCTGGCAGTACCACTCTGTAAGCGTTTCGCTTTGTTGTGCGTGGTAGTCTAAACACACGCGGCAGGCGTTTCATTTCACTTCCTTGACTTGATGGTTATTCAGTGACAGGAGAAACCAGTGACTAGGGTTATAAAATACCGTTTTAAATATGGTTGTATAAATTGCTGCAATCAACATTACTACTGAATGCTCCTAATGGGGTGTAAGGAAATTTTCCGTTGCTTCTGGTTTCTTCTAGGGGCTTTCTTTAATTTAATTGAATCTTCTTATCATTTCTGTATTACACCACAAATGGGTGAACCAATCTCCTATTGGCCTGAGTCCGCCCATATCCATTCGCCTGTGAACAACGCTCAGGTCTAGATGAGCGGCGAAAGGAGGATGGAGTATGGGAACATTTAGTTTAAGTGGTTGGAATCTAGATCAGGTCCTGGGTAATAATTTTAATCGCTTTAACAGTTCAGAAGCAAACCATAGGGCAGGGTATAAGCCTAAAACGTAATAACACAAGCTTGTAACTTTCCAATAGTTATACTACAGGCTATATACTTTAGCCAAATATTGTTTTGTAAGATACTATTAAAAGTCTTGAATCTTTCTTTTGACAATAACCTAAAGGATTTTTAATTTTTTCCAGGGACCAGATGCCTAACAGAAGACATCATTGGTTAGCTTCGCTGGACAACTATTTATTCCTGTGGGCCACTGGGCTAAAGCTGTACCCTTTCATGGTTTCGACTTAAAAGGGGCTACACGTTTTATTCAGTGATCGTCCCGGAATTTACGTTATCCAGTCCAGTTTGTCCTCCTCTTCCTGTGTGGATACGCATAACGGTGCCAGCTAAGCATGTGGTAGGGAGGACAAATGATAGAATAGGGCCCCTTTTCAGGGGTGAAGGTCTTGTTCAGATCGAGGCCATACCTCTGGAACGGTGATGGAGCATCAGGAGTTTGCAAGGAGACTAAAGGTAGGGTTTCAATTACTTTACTGTTTAAGTTGTCGCGCTATTGGAATGCATAACTCTACTTTTAACAGATAATATTAATACATTTTAACAACATATTTTGATAATTATTGTGAATTTTCCTAGCAATTTTAATTGGTCCGCAAGGAAAATTGAACGGGTATTTAAGTTCGGTTTGCAGCCAAAATTGGACCATGGAAGATTAATCTGATGGCTGATGCATTTATTAGTAGACAAAATCACGAAGGAATACTATAAATATTCCATGAAAATTAATTCATTTATAAGTTTCGTCTCAGTAAAACAAATTTTATTGGAATTTGTTTAAAACTGAGATTATGTTTATTTTTCTCGTTATTGTAGGATTTCGCGATTCAAAAGTATGCTTTTTGGTGTTATGGGAGGCGGTAAAGAAAAGTTTGCACGATTTGTCGAAATGCGAAAATTTTGTGTTATCCCTCTCGCGAATTTTGTCTTTGGTAAACTTGACCTTTCTGACAGACCAGAAATATTGACTTCGAGGGTACACTTCAAGGAGTAACCAATTCTCTCGCATTTCCTCGGAACTTCGTATTTTAGGTTTTTGTTTTTTTATCCTCCCGGCTTCCGTATAGATCTTCAAATATTCCCATATTTTTCATAATCATTCTTTGTCAGTAATTTCTCAATATTGTATGTATTTATAACTGCGAAATTCAAATCCATACTAAAATCGATAGATTTGGTAAATTATAGTATTTGCGTTAAGTAGACCTACTTCTTCTGATGTAGATGTGTGGTTCCATCGCTTCTCGCACTTATTTCTTTATATCAGCTTCTGAGTATCTTAGTTATTATGTTTCTAGGAGTTATGCATTTCGACTTACATATGAGGGTCATTCAGTAATTAAAGCGACAGACTGACCTGAAGAAAAAACCGTTTATTTTTACAAAACAAGACTTTTCCTACTTTTCAACATAATACCACAGTATAAGTATTAATACAGTAAGGAAACTGTGTGTTAAAAGTCCTATGACAACTTGTTAGCTGGGCGACACTAGCGCTCCATGCGGCGGTTGAGTAAAACTGCATTCTCACCATATAAAATAACTTGGGAAAATGCATAAACACATAACAAAATATGTTATAATAAGAGAAAAAAATCTTCTTTCAAAACTGAATTTTAAATTTAAGAAACAATGAAGCTTGTATTATATTTTAGCCAAGATCAGGCACAATTTTTAAATGCCACTTACCTGTGACGGATAGTTAACTTGCACTGCAGTTCCTAGGGCTATTCTTATTACAAGTTTTAATAACTTCAAGATGATTCTTGGAAAACCAATTATAACTCATTTTTATTTTTAAAAGTAGCCTAATATTACATTAGAATAGAAATGTCATCATTTTACAAAAATAATACAATATTACATAAGATACAATACAAAATTCAAATAAAAAGGTTTCTATCAATATTTCTCAATTTCTAATACTCCAAAACTGATTTTAGTATACAGTCGGTACAGCAGTTTTAATTAAAGAGTTCTTATTGGGATTCATAAACTGGCTGTTTTCGAAGTGTTCCAAACATAGGCGGCAATTTACATTTAAATATTTTACAGTTTTTGTTAGTAGGTCTTCTCGCCGACTATTGATGACCCATTTTTTACACCTGAAATCATTACAACAATTGAAGGTAGATCGAAGCCGTAAGATACAGAAACAAAATACAATCTCAACAATGAAGTTGAGGACGAGCAGTGTGACAAACCTATATTCAAAGGTCACTCTTTAATATAATTTATAACTTAAACGTTGATTTTAAAGGTGGGAAAAACCTTGGACTAGATACGCTTCTTAACAGTAGCCTATTTTAGGTAAGCCTATTGCTTGCCTAGGTTTGGATAATGATGTCATGTTAGTTTACTGTCGCAAACACCTTAATGGCACATGTATCCGAGAATTTATGATGTAAGATTATGTTTTCGTCATCTTTACGCCTACATCGTGTTCGAGAAAATAAATATCGTACCGCCTGTAAAATCGGCTATGTGCACTTTTTTATGGTGGCGCTAGTGGCGTTGGTGTGTGAGGACGTGCTCTGTGCGAGCTCCGAGAATTTGTATATTTTTAAATATTAGTGAGCTATTATTTGAGCTGTAACTTTTATATATTATTACAGGTAGTATACTTTTGTTCTCCAAACATAAATTTTAACCATATATTAATTTTAAAGCCTTCATTTAGTAACTTCAAAAAGTCAATAGCCTACTGGTAGTTAGTCCGCCATTTTGTTACCCGCGAAATCAGCTGTTCACACACACTAGCCACTACTTGCTACGAACATTAATTATTGCCTTGCTTTTTTTTTTTATTGTGCCTTGTTATAACCTGCTTTGTATTTACTAACATTTTTCTTTTATTCTATTTCTTAGGACAATTTGGAAATGGCGATTGAAGAGTTATGTGGTAACTGTTGTACAGCTGTTTCTGATGGTATTCAGTGTGACTCATGTGATGTTTGGTATCACTTTGTTTGTTCTAGGGTATGTGCCGACGATGTTCCTGATGACGATTGGTTCTGCAAGCTGTGTATGAAGGATAGGGAAATTAATGATTTGAAATATGTTATTGATTTATTACAGGAGGATGTCCGATCTCTGAATGAGAAACTTAATGTAACTTCTTTTTCCAAGGTAGAGTCCTTCTCAGAGGTAGTGCAGAGACCCAAAGGAAGACCGTCAAGCAGCAACGTGTCACTCTTGCAGAAGACTTATAGCCCTGTAGCTACTAATAATCGATTCTCTGTTTTAGAAGGCCTAGAGGAAGTGGAATCCCCAGCTGAGCCAACTGTAGCACCCAGGCAAGCCAAGAAGGAGCATAGGCCTAGTAGTAATAATAAGAAAAAGATCCTTGTTCTAGGTAGCAGCCACGCCAGACATATGGGAACTACCCTGCAAGATGCTGTTGGAGAGAACTTCAAAGTTGAATGTATATGTAAGCCTAATGCTGAACTTAGAGATGTGATTTCAGGTACAAAGGAGCTGTCTAAAGGCTTCTCAAAGGACGACCACATAGTGATTGTGGGAGGTGGCGGTAACAGCCTAGACAGAGACCCCAGCTTTGATATCGAGCAGGATCTACGCAGCATCTCCAGCAGCAGCTCTCACACTAATATAAATTTTGTTGAATTGTTTCACAGGTATGATAAGCCGTCGCTTCGAGACAAGGTGAAAGCTGTGAACGACAAGCTGTGGAACTTCTCTGCTAATAATGGTAATATCAATGTTTTGTCTGTTAACAGCATAAGAAGAGAAGAATACACCAGGCATGGACTCCACCTCAACTCTCGAGGGAAGAAGACTCTGGCAAAGCTGATTGCTGAAGAATTTAATTGTAACAGGCCTATTCCTGTCATAGTTGGTGGCTCCTCTCGTTTTTTAGGGAGGTTTTAGATGAAAGGGAACAACAACTTACATACTTGCCTCGAGTAAACATTGGTAATATATACAAGCCTGCAACTAGAACTAGTAAATCATTTGCATTATATCATCAAAATATAAGGGGGCTTGAATGTAAATTTGAAGAATTTAAGTTAGCTTTTCAGGATACAAATAATTCTAACAAGCAGGAAATTCAAGTTATTTGTTTAACGGAACACCACTGTGCAGAAACAGAGCTGGAACAATTAAAAATTGATAATTTTTCATTGTGCTCAAATTTCTTTAGACGTTCCATGAAAGGCGGAGGTGTGAGTATATTCATCAAAAGTAACTTAAATTTTAGTGATATAGACACCAGTTCCTACTGTAAGGAACAGGATTTTGAATGCTGCGCAGCCAGAGTGGAAACGGATAACAGTACATTTGTAATACTGACCATTTACAGAGCACCAACAGGTAATTTCAATTATTTTACAAATCAGTTAGAAAAGGTTCTTAACTATCTGTATAGTAATAATGTAAATATTATACTGTGCGGCGACTTTAATGTAGACTTCTCAATTGATAGTGAAAAAAAGATCAGACTGATATCCCTACTAGGTAGTTATAATTTAGACTCTGTAGTAAACTTTCCAACTAGAATCCAAAACAACTCTCAAACAATAATAGATAATATATTCATAGACATAGAAAAGCACCCTAACTTTAAAATATTACCAATATTAAATGGATTATCGGACCATGATGCACAAATGTTAGTGCTAAACGATAGTAAGGTAAACGCAACTAAAAAACATACCCATATGACTAGAGTAATGAATGATGCTTCAATTTTAAACTTCAAACAAGATCTGAAGAATGAAAACTGGGGATCTATATTTTCCTATGACAAAGTAGACTGTAAATTAAATGAATTCCTAAATATTGTGTTGCGGCATTTTGAAACTAACTTTCCAAAAAAGAAAACTGCTAATTTACCTAATGTAAGGAATAAAACATGGTTAACCACTGGCATTAAAATATCATGTAGAAACAAAAGAGAGCTATATTTAAAATGTAGAACCAGTAACAACCCAGCTCATAAAGAACACTATAAAATGTACTGCAATACACTGAAGAAAGTAATTAAAGAGGCAAAGAGTAGGCATTTCTCACAAATAATTAATAAATCAGACAATAAAATTAAAACTATATGGAATATAATTAAAAACGAAACAGGGAGATCAAAGGGAAACAATGATTGCATGTCACTAACATACCAGAACAAAAAGCTAGATAATGTATCAGATATCACAAATGCTTTTAATAATCACTTTATAAACATTGCAGAGAAATGTATTCCTACAACTAATATTAGCATTAATGCAGCAGACCTACTTAAAACACCTATAGTCCAGAACCATACATTTCAAATCAAATTAACTTCCTCTAGAGAAATTGAAAATATAATCAAGTCACTCAAAAGCAAAAACTCTTCTGGATGGGATGAGATAAGTAATAAGTTGTTAAAAAGCTGCTCATCTGAAATTAGTAAACCTCTTAGTCATATTTGTAATTGTTCGTTAAAAAGTGGAATATTTCCAATAAGACTAAAGCATGCTATTGTTAAGCCCCTCTTTAAGAAAGGTGACAAAAATGTTCCATCAAATTATAGACCTATATCACTCCTAACCTCATTTTCAAAAGTTTTTGAAAAAGTTATGTACAACCGCTTAATACACTATCTTAATTTGAATAACATTCTTACACCATCTCAGTTTGGATTTAGAAGTGGCATGTCCACTGATAATGCTACATTTCAACTCACTACAGAAATATTGGAAGCGTTAGATAAAAAGAAACATGCCCTAGGAATTTTTTGTGACCTAGCTAAGGCGTTTGACTGTATAAATCATGAAATTCTACTTCAAAAACTGAAACACTATAGGTTGGATAATATAACACTAAAGTGGTTCAAATCATACCTGTCTGATAGAACTCAAAAGGTAATAATAAATGGAAATGAATCAAAATTAGGGACTGTTAAAAATGGAGTACCTCAGGGATCGATACTGGGACCTTTGCTCTTTTTAATTTTCATCAATGACTTACCAGATAACTTAAGTGACGAATCAAAGGCATTGCTTTTTGCAGATGATACTAGTGTACTCGTAACAGGAAAGTCACAAGAAGATTTAGCAAGACTAGCTACAAAGACTTTTCACGAATTAAATACTTGGTTTCAAGCTAATAAAATGTCACTTAATATTGATAAGACCCACTTTATTCAATTTAGAACAAAAAATAGATATATCTCAAACATTGTAATCAATTATCAAACACAAATCATAGAGGAAATTAGCAACATAAAATTCTTAGGACTACAAATTGACCAAAATCTTGACTGGAAGAAACACATTGTAATGATAAGTTCTAAGCTAAGTTCAGCATGTTTTGCGCTACGAACTTTGAATGATATATTACAACAGGACGCATTACTCACGGTATATTTTGCATATTTTCACTCTGTTATGAGGTACGGAATCATTTTTTGGGGTAACTCGGCACATAGGGAAAAAATATTTAGATTACAGAAGCGAGCAATAAGAATAATATGTGGAAAGAAAAAACGAGAATCTTGTAAACCGCTGTTTGAAAAATTAAAAGTCCTCACTCTCACCGGAGAGTATATATACTCTGTTATGTGTTACATGGTAGATAATATTGATAAATTTCAAAGTAATCACAGTATACACGGGCGTACTACTAGAAACATGAATGATTTACATAGACCAGCTAACTCATTAAAACTTTTTCAGAAAGGTGCTTATTATTCCGCAATACAAATATACAATAACCTTCCAAAAGAGATTAAATCACTATGTATTAAAAGCAAATGCAAATCTTTCAAAAGAGCTCTGAAGCAATATTTAGTAACTCACACCTTCTACAATATGGATGATTTCTTTTCAGCTTGAGTAAGTGTGACATAACAATTCTTGTATCATGTTTTTTTTTTTTTTTTTTTTATAACATGCATGTATGTTTTTATCTGACGTGTTCTATATCCTTGAGCCCTGCTCAACACAGGATCTACAGAACGAGACATCTACATCTACATCTACATCTACGAAATTGAGTTATGTGCACTGATATTCCTTAGCATTGATCCTTACAACCGGGCATGTGGATCTTTGATTGTCAGGTTTGTGCAAGCAAAGAAAAAAAATCGGCTACATGCTGCAAAATGGCCATGTGCATTAGAGCTCACATAGCCATTCTTGACTGCCAACACGGCACACATGTTTGTTTACATAACCGGCCCTGACATATACATTACAATGCACATAGGAAATAAGCTGCACCGCAGCAAATATTGTGTTATCTTAAGCGATCACAATACGACATCCTAAATATTGTTATCTTTAACCGTGATATAGACTGCTGACATTTTCATTTCATTAGTATCTATTGTTAGAAATTACAACATAATTAAAGATAAAAATATTACATTAAAGTAAATGTAAACATAACCACACCAGAACATGTGTCAAGAGTAAGCCAGCAGGCATACAATAAATATTACGTATTTCTGGATCTTTTGGGAAAGTGAAGAAATGCAATTCAGGATTTCTTCCTTTATTGTTACTGCAATTTATAGCAGAACAATAACATCCTTTCGAAACACGCATTGCTATAAAAATTCAAGACTCCTATTTATTTCCATTCTTCCCGCAGTAGTGATTGTAGTATTACTCAATGACCGGTAGGATCGCTAGGTAATCTGCGCGCGCATGTCCGTCTGGCAGAAAAACGGACTGAGTTTCTTTACTGTATTAATACGTATACTGTGATAATACCAACTAGTTACTAGCTTTTATATACTAGCTGCAAAGAGCTCTTTGTATTGGTGTCGGAGCCAATTTCCCACAAATTTCTTGACATCCTCGGTTTCCTGGAACTTCTTCCCACGTAATGCCTCCTTCAGTGGTCCAAACAAATGTCATAAATTCGAGTTTCAAGTGAGGAAGTTACAACTTCAACAGGCCGGCCAGAACTTAAGAAATAAAAAATTAAGGCAATAGTGTAAGCATAATAATGATTATTTTGTTCTTATTATTGCTGATATGATTTTGTTTACTATTATATTGTTCTTGCTATTATGTTATTAAGTGCCAGTATGGTACTTTATGAGATTGTGTGGGGGACGAAAAAATGTCTGTCCGTCCGTGTGTCTGTACGCACCATAACTCAAATACGCTTTTTCGGATTTTCATGAAACTTGGAAAACACATTTAGAATGTCCATGGGAAGAACCCTATTGATATTGAACCAAATCGGTTCACCGGTACCGGAGTAATGCCCAATTTATCGGATTTCCATGAAACTTGGTTTACGCATTTATGACGTCCATGAGAAGTACACTATTGAATTTGAACCTAATCTGTTCACCGTTACCGGAGTAAAACCCAATTTAGTGTCTATTTTAAAGGCGCAATAACTCAAATCCGGTCCTGGAAACCACCATTAACGGCCGTGGGTGTCGGCATGCTGACCACATGCCCCCCAATCCTGCCATCTGCCTATAGGTAGATGATGCAGCGGTCGGGTGATAGGCCTTGTCCCTTCGGGGATGTCGCGCCACGGAGTTAGTTAGAATAACTCAAATACGCGTTATCAGATTTTTACGAAACTTCGTATACGCATTTATAATGTCTATGGAAAAACGCCCATTGATATTCGACCAAATCGGTTGGCCAGTACCGGAATAATGCCCTTTAGTGCCTTTTATGTTAATATATAAGAAGTCGCGATAACTCATATAGCCTATGCTTTATTGGATTTTCCTGAAACTTTGTATACCCATTTATACTGTACATGGAAAGACGTCTACTGATTTTGGATCAAATCGGTAGACCTGTACCGGAGTAAAACCCAATTTAGTGTCTATTTTAAAGAACCGGTAACTCAAATACGCTTTTCCGGATTTTTATGAAACTTGGTATACACATTTATAATGTCCATAGGAAGACGTCTATTGATATTGGATAAAATCGGTTGACCCGTTTCGGAGTAATGCTCAAGTTAGTGCCTATTTTATGGTAATATACGTATTCGAAAGAATTTATGAAATGCAAATCAGTTATCATGACAACATAGTCAGTTGTTTTACTGTGTTCTTATAAGGCTTTGGCGATTAAATTACAGTTAGCTATGACAAATAACACTATTGCTTTACACGCGCTTATCCAAGTAGACTGTTAAACTGATCCAGGTGGCTGAGATGGTAACGTTTTGGCCTCATATTATTCTGGAGTTCCATGGTTCAATTCCCGAAACCGGCCAATTTGACTTTTTTTTTATTCTGCATATCATAATGGCAATCATAACTGATTAAACAAAAAAATACTGGCACTTCGTTAAATCAGTTTACCTGATTTTATTGTTTTATCGTTATAATATTTTTAAAAATAATGAACTCAAAATAATTTTGTTGAAAGGCCTTAGCACATTCTTACCGTTCATAAACAGGGTCCAATGGAAGATGAACTTATAACATGTGCACCAATAAAACTAATACTCAACACAACTTTACACTTGGGTCAACAGCTTATCTAAACGATTACTGAAGGCTAATGTGTATTGCATATTGTTGAGCTGTAATCATAACAGTGCAGAGGAAGTATATGCTGCATTGAAATAATACTGGTGTTGACGGATATAAGATATCCTTTTACACTTGAATTGCATAAATAATAAACCCTGTATGTTTTAAAATGCATTGCTAGCTACCAGCTGTCTTATGCAATGCATAACCAATCATTTCTAGCAAAGCGAGTGATGTTCGAAATTGTACTGCTTATGTTCAGAATTGTACCTTAAAAGTGTTCGTATTTGTACCTCACGCAACCTTTTATAAAATATTACACAGTTACAAATTCCGCTCCAAATGACTCGTGTTGTGCCAATGACATGCGTATCAAAGACCACGCAAATCGTTGGTATTAGATAACAATCGCTCTTCAACAATGTATTGCAGTAACAGAACGTGGAATTATAAGTAATTTTATAACGTGGCGTTTTTCAAGCATACTGTATTTACCTTCGAACGGAAAATAATATTTTTACTGCATAATCAGACGGCTTAAAATATCACTCTCGCGGAAACTGACATACAGAACAATCAGTATCACCGCCATGTAATTGAAAACAGGCTGACCAACATTTGAAACCGAAAAAGGACCAAAATCTTACTCCGTTCAGAATTGTACCATGTTCGAAAATATACCAACTTACCCTAAGCATCTCGTGTACAAAATCCAAACCAAATCGTTAGATCCATTTTCGAGAAACTCGCGAAAAACATAATTTTCTTCGTGTAATGTGACATTAAAAGAGAAAATCGTCTCCAGTCTTCATGACAAATGTTGTTATTATTTGTTTTTTCATTCTCGAGCTAGGCTGTTCACATACAAAGGCATGTTTCCGAAAGTAAAACGTTTGGATTCAGGGGCCATCGAAACGTGTATTTATGCTAAAATCTCGGCTTCGAATTTCGGGGACGAATACAATACTTCCTCATACCCCGTACCATAGCTACTATAAAAATAAATAAATAATAAATCTTTGTTTAACTTGACAGAGTTAAGGCCTTAAGGCCTTCTCTTACACTCAACCAGAGACAGAAAAAAGGAACAAACAAGTACACCAACATAGTTCTTTAAGTAGGCCTAGTAAGAATACACTAGTTATATACATATACAGTAGGTAATTGAGTCTATGTTACATAAAATTAAACTATTTCAGCAAAATGTGTTACATAGGAAAATAAGCAACTTAATTTGGACCTACAATATGCAAGAAATAATAAAAAAGCAAAATTTTCATTCCTAAAAATTAACGTTTTTTAAAAATAGATATTCGTTTGGCCTAGTTTTAAATGTAGACAATAGGTAGAGGAAGTAAAAATGTAATGATGTAATTCATGCAGATTATGTAAAAACGATGTCAGCGTTAATAAATATGGAACTTATTTTGCTCTTAAATAAATATTTAAATAGCGTCTAGCGGGCGAAGCCGCGGGCACCTGCTATTATTATATAAATGAGCTAACCCGATATACAGAAAGGAAAGCTGATAGGAAAATGTTATTGTCGAATTAAATTCTCACCTGTCAATGCCATCTACGGTGTACCCCGAGCCCAGGAATCCACAATAGCAGCCATATCCCTTGAACGCGAGAGGATCGCAGCCTGTGGCACACAATACCATGTTGTACAGATGTAGCACTCCTCGTTTGCTCCTCTTCGCAGACTGACCGGCGTCTGCCTCTTGTGCCTTTAATTCCATCTTTTTCGTCTGTGCCTCCAGCAGCTTGGAGGATGTCCCCCAGGGGTCGTTACTGTATCCCAGGAAGAACGTTGTCTTGTCATCCAGAGAAACCCCATTGCCATCAATTGTATTCTTGCTTGAGTGCGTATCGTTCAGGATGAAGTTGTCGCTGATCATATCTGCAAAAACTAAAAAAATAAAAAAATAAAAGAAAGTGTTATAATATGGCTAGTTGTAATTTCAAGCTTTAACTAGTATGGTGGAGATATTAGTAAGGGGTTTCGCTCATAAGTGTTGTTTTATACTTGACTTCTTTCATGCTGCATGAGCCTGCTGCCAGGGGAGATGGTATATAGTTACCGCTAGCAAAATTATAGAAAATATGCCGTATTTTCAAGATGCCATAACTCAGGTGTTAACAGTCAGATTTAGTTGAATTGTTTTATGCTTTGCATGTGCACTCTGTAGTTTAAAATAAGCAGAGAATGGTTGTTCTAGATATCACTGTTTGGTAGGAAAGAATTTTTTAACACATTGGTGACAATTTAATTTTACGGTTTCTTCCCTTGACATAGGTACGCTTTTTTCCATTTCTGTAGCTTAGATTTTTTTGAAACTTTGGTAACTTACTAACAATGGGTACTGCTATTTACCCTGCCTCAATCAGTCTAATATATACAATATTACTGCCTGAGAACTGCAAAAAAACTTCACGAGTACAAAAAAATACTTTTTTTTAAAAAATGAGCCAAAGAAAAAAAATCGATTTTTTTGACATTGGTAACTACCATCTCCCCTTAATGCCACTCCAAATCAGCATTTACTATTTTTTTAAATTTCACTGGTAATTTAAATCTGCAACACACTACTCATATAAATGGGCGAATTTTTAATATACTTCTATCTGTATATTGTATAGGAACGACTTTTCAAACCTCCTTATAGACTCGGAAAATGTTAGTGGTTTCAGAAAGTAGGTGACTGAGTTGTGCAAGTAAAATTATTTAGGCTTTTAAATTGTGCGAAGGCTGTTTAATATTATAAATTCACGGCTTGTTCGTTGCTGTTTTCCACGACGACACTAGTGAATGTTTCCATCAGGAAAGATGATAGGTGTTTGTTTTGCAATCACCGTCAGTTGGATGCTAATCCTGTGATCATGGCATTGGTTCTAGAGGCTGAACCGTATAAGCCTTCCAGAATTGCAGTTATCGGATTGTAGGTTAATTAGAAAACAAGAATGTAACAGTATCAGATGGTAACGCTTGCAACCGGTGATGGATTGGATTCGAAAATCTGTTGCGAATTGAAAAAAAATATTAATCGGTATGAAGCAATGAGAAATTGTAATTCTGATTTCCAATTTCTCAGATTATCGTACTGATAGTTTGATTTTTAATTTCGTTGCATATGAAGTTATCTCGTCTTCGTGATTTAGGTTTGATCCCCATGAAATCGCCATTTCAGCAATAACCAATATAACATAAAGAAACCGCACATTAAGTACCAAACAATTCAAAATAAGCAGACAAAAATGTACTAAAAGTCTTGAAAATTCGCACTGTCATTTAATTTAAACTCTAGTTAATTTCTCGCCTAGAGAAAATATTGTGATCGTGACAAAAATCGAAATCGAGATAACACCGAGAAAACATGTTTTACTGTACCTAGAACCGAAACAAAGTGTTTTTAGACTGATGTCTGTCTGTCTAACTATCCGTCCGTCCGTCTGTGAAACCATAACTAGCATAAATCATTCGGGCTTTCTCTCTCCTGATTCAGATCTTGAAAAATATTGTCAACTGCGGTACATTAGTTAAAACAAGCACTTACTGCACCAGAATTAATATAACTTGTGCTCTGAACCACTCGTATAACTTTTATGGTTGAAGGGAATTAAAACTAACGCCTATAATGCAACCAATCTTATGACCGTAACTCCTTAAACTTTAAACTCCATGGTGCTACATCCCTTGTGAGACTAGGCCTACCATCCGACCACTGCGTCATCTACCATGATAGATTGCAGGATTGGCGGCTTATGGTCAGCACGCCGACACACACGGCTGGTAGATTGTTTCTGTGACCCGTATTAACTATTTAAAGAGATCAGTAATCATATCCCACTGTGTGCTTCAACGCCTTACTGTACATAACAAACGGGGAACATTAACAATTCTAGGTAAAAACAGGCTTACAAGAATTAATAGTAAAATAGTTTTATATGCAAAGCCTTTCTAGTTCAGATTATTTCAATTGTTAGTTGCATCATCAATGAGAAAATACTAGCATTAAAATGGTTACTATAAGACTTTATGACCTATTGGCTATTACGTCAGTAAGATAGAAATAAACGGTGGTCTATTGTGTCATCAACCACTTTGAAGACTGAATTATGCTTTTTGTGTATAAAATTCTGATCACCCTAGTAAATTTAAAGATACAATAAGAGATAAGCGCTTACAGTATTTCGCGTGGAAATATGAATATTCGGTTTTGCACAATATCCAGTTTGCTTTTCCAAGATAATTTCATATCAATTCAGAATGAGAAAATATACTTGTGCACCTATTTGAACGAAATTGGATGTACATAACATTACAATCATAGCAACCAAATCCAAAGTCACGTTAAAATACAGAGGCGTAACGACCGGGGGGGGGGGGTTGGGGGTTTGAACCCCCCCCCAATTGATTAAAAAAATGAAAATTGTACAATTTTTTAAAGTCTGATTATAAATTACTTAATACGAGTAGGCTATAAAGCGTGGGAAGCTTAAAACTCGTTATTGTGCATCTTAATTTTTTAAATTTTCCGGGGGAGGACCCCCTCTCCCCCCTTTCCCTGGGGGGTATTCCATACCCTCAGACCCCCCGGATGTTATAACCCCCCCATATGGTCGGCCTGGTTACGCCTATGTTAAAATATGAATACAAAAGAAACAAAGTCAGTCCTTAACTAAAGTAAATATAAAATTTAAAACTTGTTAATTAATTAATTAAAATTACAATAATCGAGTTCATTAATTAATTAAAATTACAATAATCGAAAATAATGGAACACATATTTGTGTAGTGTATGCCGGCAACAAAATGTCTGAAACAGAAAATCTCGATATCTTCTAGTTTTTTCAAACTTTTCCTCGATTCTGTTTAACATACTTCTTACCCTTAGGCTATTACGCAATAACGATTTCATGCAAAGCAGCTATTCCACTGATTTTTCTCTCATGGATATGAAACTCAGAGCCCTCTGATGGCTTTTCTTGACGATTGCTTTTCTTGACGATTGCTTAAATTCAGCTCTGAAAAGGTTAATGGATTTTTCTAACAACATTTGTGCGTGCTTTTAGTAAAAAGGCTGTGCAAAACATAACCAATGGGCATTTGTGCGCACCATTCTTTCTATAGACTAATTAGTAAAAAGGCAGTTAAGAGAAATGATTGTGTTGTTTTATAATTCGCCTATATGTTGTGAAAACCAGCACGAGCAAAATTAGCTAGGTTGTGTAAACACGCTTGACGGTTAGGCCTATGCAGGGTTGTTATGAACTCACGGCAAATAGATCATACAACCTACATGAAAAATATCGTACTTCCAATGAAATTATCATATACCTAATTTTTAATTTTTAATCATATTGGCCTAACTGTTAGGCTCCTTCGCTATCTAAGTACACAATTCTGGACCTGCCTCTCAAACAATGCTGTATATTTTTTAAAGCTGTGGTGGAGGTTTTATATTTTTGGTAACACACTACTTTCCAAACCACCGCATCCCTCTTCATCAGAACTACAGTCCAGCTGTGATAAGTGTCGCCTGTTTACCGTGCATCCCTCTTCTCGGCGACACGCGAAAGACCTCCAAGAAACTGTTACAGCAGTTAGAACTGAATGTACCTGACATCACGACTCAAATTACCACATGAATGTATAGCACGATTTGTAAACACAGGAATTAGGTCAAGGTTGCGGGTTCGATCCCGGCCCAGGTCGATGGCATTTATGTGTGCATAAATGTGTTAGGCCCATGTAAGATTTACTGGCATGTAAAAGAACTCCTGCGGGACAAAATTCCGGTACACCGGCGACAGTCACAGGCCTAAGTTGCAGTACATCCCCGTCGTTAAATAACCATATACCAACCAACCAACAGGAATTAGGGAAAAAAAGACTGACAAATTTAATCCTATTCTCACAGGAAGCAAACTAGCGAGATATAATGTCATGTAGAATAATCAGTTTTAAATTTTAAAAAAATCTGATGTGATGCGCTCACATAACTTTCTACCCTGGGCATGGACAATATCATATTTTCACTTCACATATTTATATAGAGTAGGGGCAGTATTGCAGGGAGTGCATATTCACTTGTCAATCACACTTAAAGCCAGGAAGTAAGGGATGGGTAGTGAGTATGCTTTGCCAGAAGTCGCTAAATCATTCTATTATTATTCATCGCTATTGTCTTGACTCTCTTTCTATTTTCTGTGGAGTTTAGGAACTTAATTTTAAGAATCCAACAAAATACCAAATCATTATTTTTGGGAGGGGAAGGGATTAAATGTTTACTGGTTTTGCAATGTTCACAGTTTTATCTCTTTTGCTTTGAATATACAGTTGTTACATATAAATTATTTCTCTAATTGCAGATTATTGTCGAAGCCGTCATGAAGTACCCAGCATTGATGTCGAGTTTTATTTTTCGGTGTTATCGGTGTAGAATAGTAACTTGTGTACAAACTTTCCTATATCAAGAAACAAGAAGACCAGAAGATAGTGTTTGTGTTTTTATTTAGTGTTTGTGATATCAAGAAAAAAACTTTTCTATATCAAGAACAAGCTGAGGAAGACAACACTAAGATTCAGACCCTCACTTCATAATTCTTTGTTTTGGCATGGAGTTTTGAAGTGTAGTCTGTGTAAGCTCCATTCCTAATACTGCTGGACACCTAAAGGTATTAACGAAAGTAGTATTTAGAAAAGAGCATAGATAGGGGCCTCTTTTTAGAGGTGAAGAGCGGTCTTGGTGCAAACCGAGGCCACTGGACACCAGAAGACCAGCGATTCTCTCATCGAAAACAGGTAAAGAATATGTATACTAAGCAATTTTTTTAATAGCATGAGCTACTGAAAACTATTTTAATTCTAAATATAATATAGCCCACGAGTGATACGGTTTACGGTAGGTGCCAGAGGCACTGTTCCTGAATTCTTTGTCAATTCCAATGAGGCTATGAAGGATTTAAAATTGTACCCCACATTGTTTATAAAGAAATTAGCATCGTGATACTCAGAGGTTCACTATGTATTTATTCTGCAAAGCCATTCATATATACCGTTAAAAAAAAAAAAAAATCGGGTAGTCTGCATCGGGGAAGCAGGTGTATGTGTAACAGTTTTTGAGCGCTGCCAAAATCTAAGCGCTCCTTATGGAGATGGACACATTTCACCATGATCATCCGTCTTGCTTTCCGTGTCTCTTCCATGGGCGCCCATACCCGGGGGCAAGGGGGGACCACGGCCCCCCTCTAGCTCTCAGGGAAATGAAAAAAATGTATATTAATAATTATAGTCAGGTGTTTTTCTTTTAAGACACTTATTTGAAAGTCAGTAGAGACATAAGTTTGCAGAAGCTTTACAAATCGACAGCATGGAAGCAGAATCCACGGTGGATTAGGAAAGGGGGTTCCAGGGGGTCCGGACCCCTAAAAATCAAAAGCTAAAATTCTATTTTTGTTTAAAAAAATTCATTTATTAAATCAAACAAGTTTTGTTGGTGTATCAAATATGATATAGCAGTTATTTTGTTTTCATAACATAATGAGTACAGATTATTATTTCCATTGTAACATGTGTTATTTAACTTTTCTTATGGTAGTAATAAGTATTATAACTTAGGTAATGATTTTTTGTTTACGTTGGCATGTCTTAGAGTATGGTAAACAAACTTGCTAACTAGTTTTTCAGTGCGAAAATAGCATAAAATGTATCATTAGTTCAATATTTAGAAATTTTCCAAGGCTGGACCACCAACTTAAATAGGCCTAACAAATTCTTGTTTATGCTGGCATATCTTAGAGTAAGGTAAAAAATTTACTAACCAGTTTTTCAATGCTAAAATAGCGTAAAATGTGATTTGCATTAGTTCAATATTTAAAAATTTTCCTGGGTTGGACCCCTGACCCTCCCCCTTTCTCGGGGGGTATTCCATACTCCCAACCCCCCCATCACTTTCGACCCTCCCCGAAGTTATTTTCTGGCTTTCTCATTTTTGCTCTTACGTTATTAACAGAATCCTACAAAGTGACCCATAAAGCTAAAGCGACAAAAAATTAATTAATAATAAACAAAATGGCCCCTCCCTAGAAAATATCATATGGGCGCCCTTGGTCTCTTCACGCCATTTTTAGACTCTGTATGTCGAACTCGGTGACTGATGTAACGTGTTCGTTACCAAATTTAATTATACATTATTTTCTGTTACATGTACCGTTACATAAGGTTTTAGCAAATGACCCCCTTCAGACTGATGTAGCCTAACGTTTTTGTTACTTATTTATAAAATTACAAATGGTTTTAGCAAGTGATCCCCTATGTAACATTTTTGTAACACTTTCTATATCTATACCAAAATTTTGTAAAGATATTCTTTGACAACTTTCGAAAGAAAAATGCTCATTCGGGTTTGGAAATAAAAATAGAATATTGTGGAGTGTGTAACTTGAATATATTATAAAATGACCACTGAACAAAATATTCACTATAATTGCGTTTCTATAGAAATTGCTTATTTCTGATGTTTCTGATGTTACTCTATTAGAGAGTAACATCAGAAATAAGCACATTTTGTTAGCAATTCCTACAGTTTTGAATCCAGTACAAGATTATATCAAAACAAATTTGGCTGGCCACAAGGCTTGAGATTTAAACGGAGACCCTCTTGCCACCTCGCTTTATTGGTTTTAGTGTTATCGTTACGAATGAGGTACTCAACAATGAGGTTTCACAACAATAATAAGTTAATTATAGTTTTCTTGTTACTAAGGGAAACAAAAAATATTATTCATATTTTATTAATGTACTGTCACTCTGCATTTAAATCATACTTAATTCATTTTTTATCTTGATACTTATCAATTTTATAAAGAAATATGTTTTTAAAGTTTAATTTTAATTTTCTCCACAATTTTACTGTGCCAGGTTTTAATGTATCTCCTACTGTAAAGGGGATAGCCTAGAAAAATCGAAAATGCGTACGAATAAGGTACTGGTACCCCTGAAATAGGTTAAAAACTTCCGGGCTGTTGGGCCGTGGTCTCGGCTTAAAATCACCTGACGTTTCGCCCATGGCTGTGATGGGCAGTTTCGGATGGCGATAATTAATTTGGCAGCGTTTTGATGTACGGTTAACATATACAAGTAGAAGCGTTGGTAATTTAGTTGCGAGTCAGCTGTCGTGCAGAAAGATGTGAACAGTATTCTTACTTCAAAATAGCCGCTATCCGAGGTAGAAACGACAGAGAATACCACAGGAAGTGATGGAAGCTTCGGGGAATAATTCCCATCCGTACCGAACTTTAAGGGGTCATCGAATGGGTACATGTGCTTTCATGCTTCCAACTACCACAATACATTAGAGTAGCACGGTGCAGTCGCGTATGGATGTTTAGGGGTGTCTGTTTCCTTCACCTAGTACACCTAGTACCCATAATCTGCATTATACTTACATTCCTTACCCTGCCCTTTCATTCATATTTCAACATTTTAAAAATAGTTGTCATGACTTGTGCTTTCCTCATACATTAAAATAGTAAAAATGTATTTATAGAGAAAACCCTGGAAATCTGCAAAACCTATCTCAGAAATAGACCTGCGTTCATTTCAAGCCAAAGCCGACAAATTAAACCTTTCTTTGAAACGCCCAAACAATAAAGATCATACAATTACATTAAGGGGGGGGGGGACATACAGCTTTCGGTGAAATCATAGGTGAGAAATAGGTAAATTTCATTATTTTTTTTCCTCAGCAATGCATCGCTCTGCAATCTTGCAATCTGACATGCTCTTTATTGCCTACTTCTACGATTGCATACTACCTTCAAAATTAATCAAACTGTTACAGTTATGGGCAATTATCCTTACAAAATGAGTCACGTTTCGTGCACAAAAATGCCGAATCCATGATAATTTCCACAAATGGCAATATTTTTGAGCGATTATTTTTCTATCTATTTGCAGACATCACATGATCAATATCATCTACAATCTACAATCTACAGTATAAGAATTTATTAGAAATATTTTTAACATTTTTCTTTTTCATTAAAATATGTAGCAAATACACAGAAAAATAATCACTCAGAAATATTGATATTTGTGGAAGTTATCAAGGATACGGCATTTCAGTGCACGAAACGTGGCTGCCATTTTGTAATGATAACTAGGCCTACCCGTAACTATAATAGTTTTATTAATTTTGAAAATGGTGTGTAAGTGTAGAAGTAGTAAAAAAATAAAAAATAAAGAGTACGTATATAAAATTGCAAAATTCTAGAGCAATTCATTGCAGAGGGGAAAAAAAAAATTAATTTCACCTATTTCTCACCTACGAATTTCACCGAAAGCTGTCAGCCCCTCCCCCCTTAAGGTCTATTCATTAGGACAAAGAGGGATCATATAAGGGCGAAAGTGATGAGAACTGGCCATCGTACAATTACTATTCATAACCACGAGGATGATATCGTAAGAGTATGAAAGAAGAGAA
Organism: Ectobius pallidus; assembly: GCA_964059195.1. Classification (NCBI taxonomy): domain Eukaryota; kingdom Metazoa; phylum Arthropoda; class Insecta; order Blattodea; family Ectobiidae; genus Ectobius; species Ectobius pallidus. The sequence continues at coordinate 50,443,169 of CAXKWD010000002.1, read as the reverse complement.
AGTGTAATCCAGTTGATGACATGGTTACAGTGGGTAACCATGACCTTGTGGATTAGCGGTATCGTTCCAGTGCAGCGGCAAATTAAATTCACACATCACTGCACCCGGCCATACATTGAAGTAAACTAGAGGATTGTGGATTATCCGTCCGGTAATTCCAATTCTAATGAGTAAAATGTTACGTGGGACATATCTCACGATTTACAGTAAAAAAAAAAAAAAAAAAACACCAAACAAACAAACAAACCATCAAACAAATAAAACAAAACACACAAAAACAGTCATTTTATGACTGACATCTGTGAGTGATGGGCCATTTACAATGGAAATTAACCGTAAATGTAACGTAAACTTAAAAGTTTGGGGCCACATTTTTAATGGGACCATTCACAATGCATCGCGTAAACTTTAAACATTACGTAAAATTAAGCGTCAGAACCTTGCAAACTCCAAGCTTTCGCGTTAATTTTATACAAAAGTAACGAATCAACCAATCAGAGCTCTCTGCTCAATTTAACTCATACATAGCAAAAATAGCTAAGAGATGATGTCTATGGATAAGAAACTCATAACGTTATATCTATGTGATATGATCAGGGCCCGAATTTTGATGACTTAAAATTACTTTTAAAATGAGATATACAATGACTGAAAAATACAACAAAAAATTACCCAAAAACTAGAAAAAGACCCAAAAATTTGTGTGACAATAGTAGTTTATTCATCAGATTTGTGTCTATTCTACATTCTTCTTGTTGGCCCAATTACAGGCTTGTAATTATTTAATTAATACAAGCAGTTAAATGCAAACAGCAATCACCGTCTTCCTATATCCAATTAAAAATTATAACAAGTAGGCTATTAATTTATGCTTATTTAGAGTTTCGGTAATATTCAATGTACAAAAACTCTATATAATGCGAGAAACAACACAAAACAAGAAAATTATGACTTGATCTTAAAAAAAATTACCTAAAAATATGAAACGTGAAAAACCGTAGGGTGAAAAAATTACAAAATGACATTACATTCTAAAAAAACCTAAAAGTATAAATTGGGGAAAAGACCAAAAAATGACCCTAAAATTATCATTTTTACAATCTACGAGTCATGATCAGAATATCTGCACTAGTGGGCAACGTCAGTGATGTTTCAGTTAAAAGATATGTCATAAAAATTCGGGCCCTTAATATGAGCAACCCATGCAGTATTGAAGGAAAATATATGGACATTAATTTCCCAAGAAATGTACTACAGTAGTAAATGCATCCCACATATATACTGTTTATGTTTATAACTTAGACCCATAACCTGTGTGCACACATACACTTGTATGATTTCAGTTTCTATGCATGAGTTTAATAGACACATGAAAGCTCTTTCTATTTTGTCTATGGCAGTCATTTTATCAACTGTTCACATTCTCATCTAAGATTGGTTGATACCAAAAGTTTTCATTGTGAATGCTCAATGCCGTGCTAAAGTTTGCGTTAAGTATTATGTTAAGTGTACAGTTAATTTTCTATGTAAATGCGGCGTGAGGTTGAGAACTCAAATTTGGAAGGTAACTTGCTTAAATCCTATCCAACCTAAAAGTGATTTGTATTCGCGGTTCCCCCTTTTCCAGTTATTCTAAGAAAAAATGTGATGTGGGATGACACACAGCACTTTCAGTTATCACTACAAAAATAGATTAGCAACAGCTTTTTAATGACTTAAATGTGAGTTTGAAATTCAATTTTGGGAATCTTAAATCCCGACCAATTATAAAGTGAATTTTTGAGGTTTTTCACTTGCAAGGGAACACCTTGTCAGTGGTATAGATACGGTATTATGATCTTTTTAGAGGGAGTGGGAAAGCGAGAAATCTTCTCTTCCCTTTTAGAGAGTTCTTTCTTTGTTTCCTTCCTTCTTTCTCTTTTCTGTGTATGACTATATTAGTAAATTTAAAGCATGATTAAATTATTGATTTATAATTTTATTGAGAAGAGATTAGAACAACTTTTTTTGTAAATTTTGTATTCATTTTTATGGCCAGGAGCCTAGGAATTTTCCAGACTTGAAAACGGTGGACTGGTTTCACATATGAAACTGACATTTTATAGATTTAGAAGCAGACAGAAATGAATAGCGTGCAAGTGACAGAGACATGCTTTTGGTTAAGGCAGAAAGGTCATTTGGGATGGAAAGGTAACAATAGGTGTTGAGTCGGTCTGCAGTTAATATCGCGCTTTCTGTGTCCAAGGTTGCGGGTTCGATCCCAGCCCAGGTCGATGGCATTTATGTGTGAATAAATATAACAGGCCCATGTCAGTAGATTTACTGGAATGTAAAAGAGCTCCTGCGGGACAAAATTCCGGCACACCGGCGACTGTTACAGGCCTAAGTTGCAATACATCCCCATCGTTAAATAACCATATACCAATAGGTGTTGAAGAAAGCGACGGATGTAGACATATCTGAGTAGTTAAATATTCTGGAACATTATTGTTGTCACAATAAATGTTAAGTAGCAAGATATGAGAAACATAGAAGAGAAATTCTGAATACATCAGACTTAAGAATTATGATTGTAGGTCCTGTAGATTTTATGAGTACAGGATGGAAGTATAATGAGTGTCAGATTTTCAAAGTCCATTTATTACGCCAAATTGTACAGTTTGGGCAGGGAAAAATGTTTACGAAATTTTTAGCACTGAATTTGCAAGCTGCCAAATGTAAAAGACCACTGTGAGTTGCAATTTATGCAGCCTAACTTTAACTAAACTTTCTGACTGTACATCTCCTATGGGACTAGGCCTCCCATCCGACTGCTGTGCCATCTACCCTTGGCAAATGGTAGAATTGGCGGTCGTGTGTTCAGCATGCCGACATCCACAGCTGTTAATGATGGCTTTCTTGAGTGAGCCGCTACTTCTTGGTATCAAGAGATTGAGTGCACCCCATTCCAGACCTTCCTATCTCAGAAAAATCCAAGGAGGTACCGGGGATCGAACCGAGACCTGCGGACCCGTGGTCAGCAACGATATAAGCCTAAACTAAAAATAATCCTGACTATATAACAATGAATGAATACTGCAAATACCAACAACCAAATGCATCTATATAATATATAGATGCATTTGGTTGTTGGTCTATGTAAAAATACAAGATATAATAGAATAATGTTAATGTAAGGAAAGCTGTGGATATTTTGCTTTCAAATTATTATGGAAATCAATAGGCCTACTAGATATCAACATTAATATTAAGGAAATAACTAAGTTAATAAAATCAGGTAAACTTGTTAAACCAAGTACCAGATGGAGTTAATAAGCCAAGTTTACGAAACTATTTAGTTTTAAACCACTTTTTTCTTGAAGGAACAATCCTCACGTCAACAATAAATTATTCCTTTATTTTAGCAAAAAAAAAAAAAAAAAAAAAAAAAAAAAATCTGAAAGCGTACAAATGTGTAGTCAAAACCTTTCAAAGTTGATTTTTTAGGGCAAAAAAATTATAAAATGGATCTCTTTGGAATTTTCCCGTCGGTTATAGGCTAAAAGCTACATGTTTGCCAAAGTTCATGTTTCTGACTCATGTGGAAGTGGGTACACATCAATGTTAATGAATTTAGACCATAGGTGAGCAACTGAGGGGAAACGTTTTAGTCCCCCATCTATTCTGTGACGTAGGAAACCTGTTCTTCATGTTCAGTGTCACGTCGAAACTGCTTTATGCTGACGTCAAGGGCGACTGTAGTGGGAGAAATTCCCCTACCGCACAGTGACACGATGTGCACCAGTTGCGCACCCATGATTTAGACTGTCGTAGATGCAATGACGTCACGGGTATCCAGACTGTTTTCCATACTTATAGGACAACTAGAAACACCAAATTTTGCAAAATTATGGCAGTTGGATGTGCTAATATTTCTGCCACATTTTACATTTTTAGCTCTCCTAGAGCAAAATATGCTTAATTTACTTAAAATAAAAGCAATCTAACTCTATTCATGGAGATGGGGAGAGGTGGACACCCGGAATCTTAAGTAGACCACAATGACCTGCCTTAAGACATTTTTTATTTATGGTATCAATTAAGGGATATAGCCTACGGCTCGGGACTCTGGATAATTTCATATTGGCCAATAAAAAAATGTATCGTAGGGCCTAACCATTAAACTAGGTTTTGTTTATTTGAATATAATGAATTACTTGATGACATTTCATTAAATTCAGAGTAAAATATTTGGACCTTATGAGGATGAAAATAGGGCTGGAGAAGACTGCATAAGACGAACTTCATAATCTGAACTCTTCCTAATAAGGCAATTAAATCAAGGATGATAAAATGGGCTGGACATGTTGCGCGCATGGGGGAGGAAAGACACCTTTAATAATATTGACTGGGAGACCCGACGTAGGTGGAAGGACAATATTAGAATGAATTTAAGGGAATTTAAGGGAATTTAAGGGAAGTAGGATTTGTAAGGGATGGTTGGATGGAGTTAGCACTGAATAGGGTTGAATGGCGGGCTCATGTAAGCGCGGCAATGAACATCCGAGTTCAATAAAATATATAATATTCTTTTAACTTGCTTAGGAATTGTGAATAGCAATTGAGTAAGTAAGTAATGAATATTGTAATTTTACAGGTAGAATTGTATTAAGTAAACAAATGAATTGCAAGTACAATAAAATAAATTATTGCGAGTTGTTAAGGAAGCATGTAGCAGTTTAGTCTTGACAGATTTATTGATTCAGGTGCATTCAGTCAGGACGACTACAATGGACTGTGTGAAACATTAAGGTAGTTAGACTGAATGGGAGGGGCAAGCTTATGTTTTGTTTTCTTTTTACGCCTCGTGGCCACCTTAAGTGCGATTAAGACGCAACAATGCGCACCTCCCACATTCGTACTGCACATTCGCTGTAACAATGGAAAGTAAAAGTGTTTATATACTGTCGCTTTCTAACTCTTTTCAACGTAACACAGTGCTTAAAGTGTTAACATTTCATTATCGCCACGTAATATGGTGATTGCCCTTCGGTCATAGTCTGACGATTGACGATATAGATAATACCGTCGTATAGAACTGCTTCAGGTCCCCATAACTTGAAAACTTTAAATTTTCTTGTTGCTTGGTTAGTTGTTAATTTTTCGACGATTCTATTAATAATAACGGGACTATTGTCAATGGGATTAGTCTTATTTTCGTTGTCTGGTTTGATTTTTTATGTCTTCCTTTCATTCAGTTACTTGCAGAGTTGCAGTCATCATTTAGGTTTTGATTCCCTTTTTAATATCACTTATTTGCTTTCTTTCTTTCTTTCTTTCTTTCTTTCTTTCTTTCTTTTTTCTTTTTTTTCTTTCTTTTTTCTTTATTTGGCTCTTTGTCCATCATGTCCCTCGTTCCTTTAATTATTACAATTATTTCATTTATAATTTTCTTTTGTCATTTTCGTTTATTTTTGCTGTTACTTTCTGTTTTATTTTATAATTTTCAGATTTTCTTTCTAGATACATTCTTTAAGCCCATGTTTTATTTAATTTTTTTCATTAATTTAGATTCACTATCTTCTATTAAACTAGAGTTTCAAAACGACTGACTTGAAATACTGTTCCTGCCTAATAAATTCATGGTAGTATTAGCATTCGTTTAAACGACTGTGATTATTTCGAAATTTTCGATATTTTAAGTTGTCTGCAAGAACATCCTATTTCTTAGCCTATTAAAATATACTTCATAAAGTGTTCACATAATTGCCCAGAAAATTTTTACCTATTCCAAACAGTTCGCTGTGTAAACAAATTTTATTGCTTTGATGAATTTATAGTTTGAAGATATATGCATATTCATTCATGAACCACATATATGTATCTTGAATGTTACTGTTCAATAACAGTGGAAGCCCCGTCACAAAAATCACTAATTAGTGTGCCTCACAGTACTGCATATGACATAACTCGCCTGTCAGTGAGGTAGACCATTAAGGGCAATCAATCATAGGAGAGAGGTTCTATCTGGCGAGTTGAAGTGAACTTTGGCTTAGCTCAGTTGGTAGAGCATTGGCACGGATAGCCAAAGGTTCTGGGTTCAAATCCCAGTGTCAGAGGAGTTTTTCTTCTATAATATTATAGTATTATTATGGTTGGAAAACTTAGTACTTTTTCCCTTGAAAAATGCTTCTATTAATTTCACACCCTTCACTTGCTAGCAGCCAGTGCTGAAGTTGGACCGGAATGGCGCTCCGACAAAGTAAAAATCTGGAAAGGTAGAGTCAGGCTGAAAAATTCAATGCCATAGCCGGGATTTGAACCATGATCTTTTGCTCTCTGTGCCGCTGCTTTATCATTGTGCTACCATGGCAACAACATTAAATTAGAGCAAATTCGAAACTGAGATAAAGGCGATTAAAATTTGCACGCTTGCAAATGGAAGCGCACTGATATTTAAAATGGTGTCAGCAGGACCTGTTCCATGCGTCCAAATGGCACGAAATTTTGTACGGATATAGTTTAAGCTATGCTTGTTTTTTGACACTAAAATAAAAAAAAATAGCATTTTTTAGCAAAATTTCTAAATCAACACTTCTTTCATCCCTTAGAACTTACTCCACATACGAGTAGGCCTATAGAAATATTGTATACTATTTTACTACTAGGCTGTAACCTCCAGAAAGTTAACTGTGGTAAGGTCCACCGAAGCTTATCGTCATAATCCTTCTAATGGTTCCTTTAAATCAGCTGAAAGGGAAGTGCCTGATTAAAGGGAATTAAACACGTAAGGTAAATGTGTTAGGTGGATTTACACGGTAAAGACGTTAAGCAACAGCGGCGCCCTTGAATTTCCTGATTGCAAGGCTGCGTAATGAAATTTGTCCTTGTTAGTTCTCATCGCTATGTGGGTCAGGTCGGCTGCACTCCTGCACCACGGAGTCTGCACTGAGGTCAGGAGTTCACATCACCACTTTCACGACTCCCGGAAATAAACTTTTTATTCCGTCCGTGTGTCTTCTCTGATGCAGAACACCTTCTATACCAAGCCTAGGAAAGCCAGTGAGTTCGTATCTTTGAACTTTGACTCTGCTTTGACATGTTATCATCCTACACCACCCTCAAATGTGCTCAATTATTGATGTCTTTAAGATGTCAGTAACGGCATATATTTTTAATTTCATGGTCTACCTGTAAACCTAACTAATAATAAGAAAACGTGTGACTGCGTATCCGGGCGTACCCTGAGGGACTTCTCAAACTGTACCAATGTAAATGCTACCATCACCATTTTAGTTCTTGTTGTTGTTCGTCGATCGATTCCAGGTCAGGACAAATTTCCTAAGTGAGTTTTTTCTAGGGTTTTCCTCAGGTATTGTTCCTCCTACTGTCATACCGTGGGTATTCCCACCTCTGGGTCCCTGGATTGAATTCCAGCCAACCGGTGTGGAATTTGTGGTGGATAAATTGCAGTAAGCAGAGTGCGTCCTCCCCTATAATGTATAATTCCACAGTTTGTTCCATGTTCACAAATTTCCATTGCGTGAAATTTCTAGTCCACCGCTCTTCTCGCTCAGCTGGCCCCAGTTCGATTCCTGGTCGGAACAAGTATTCTAGGTGGGGTTTCTTCCGAGGTTTTTCCTTACCTGTGAAACGAATATGGGGAAACTTTAGGTCCTTGTGGTCTCCATACATAATCTGGCCGTCATCACACCTTCATCTCAACTGCACCACGTTCGGAACGAATGAATCTGTATGTGTGTATTTTGTTTTCTTACAATTTTCCGATCTGGAGCTAGGCTGTTCACAGACACACACACAGATACACTCAGACACACACACACAGACTTACACATCGACTTGCACAAACAGACATGTTTCTGAAAATAGTTTTTATTTGATTCAGCAGACCTCAAAATATGTATTTATGTTAAAAACTCAACTTCGAATTTGGGGGTCGAACATAGTCTGTACTTTCTCTAACTGTAGTACCTATGGTACGGGCAGAAGAAATAAAAATGTTACTTCCGCAAGAAGATGTAGGAAGGAAGTAATGTTAAGAGAACATGAAATGTTGCCCGCGATATATTGGTGGAAATTAACTGAATTCTTTTGGCGCCTGACCTAAGGTCAGGGAGTTACGATCTGGCGAGAAAGCACTACCTGTATTGCAGAAAAGGTGTTTTCTAACGACTGTGGACCTCTCAGAAAGGTCGTATCAGCTTGCTATACTCTTTAAGCATCTAAAATATACACGTGTGGGAAGATAAGATATTCTCATTTGTAACCTATCAACACTTCCTGCTTTTTCAGTTTAAAAACTGAATCTTGACAGTGTGTTGAACTAACTACAGAAAAATATTGAGGCCATTGGTTCGATGAACCTTATTTTTAGGACCTGAAATCGGCAACGGATAAAGGATCAACTTCCGATTTGATCAGAGTGATATAGCCTAACTTTGACTTCATTCGTATTGTATTTTTTTAATTGATGGTCTTTTGAAAAATGTTTCAAGGCCAACAATGAAGTGAATATTTTAAAGAATGCATTGCATAACTTCTTAATAGTCATAATTAGGGGCTGGATTTCTATGATCTAAAAAATAGGATATATGCATGCATTTATGACCTAAAAACCATTAAAATATGACCAATAAAAGTTAAAATATGACTTTATCATTTACACATTGTGTATTTTTTAAAGTTTCATTACAATTCATTTGATTAAAATATAATGTTAATTATTTAATATATCTGTAAATTCTCAAAAAGTATCATTATAATGCAAAATTTACAAAATATGAAATGAAACTTCAAAATTTACAAACCATGCACACAAATATGCTAAAAATATGGCCTAAAAATGCATATTCATACTAAATATGCTACAATAGTTGAAACTTTCCTAAATATGCAGTTATATACACAATAAAAGTCGTTCCATTTCCACCAGGAAGCTTGAAAACGGGTTTAAATTAGTCGGAAACCTGAAATAATCCAAACGGGAAAAATATGACATGTCATAGAAATCCGCCCCTAGTCATAAGACTCATTTAAATGAATCTATGGCAATTAATAAAAATCAGTGGTTTCCGTGAGCTTCTTTGTTAGTTATTCACGCAAAAGCAACTGATAAAGCTGTAAGTTTGCATGAGCATAGTTTTCATACCTATAGATAACATATATTACTATATTCATTTTGAAATGTTTTATCATTTCAAAATGGTTGCAGTTTTAATGACTTATGGTCCTTGTCGATATTCAACTTTACTATGGCCAAACCGTGGATAAAATCGAATTTGAAGACAACTTACAGTAGCCTATTTAAAATTAAAATTTTTACAAAAAAAGTATCGTGATGTTTTCGGTGTCTCTTTTGAAAGAAGATCGTTTTAGTGGCTTCTGGTGCACAATAGAATCGCAGATATTTCTTTGTTTTTCAACAAACTAAACAAATTGCCAAAGAGAAGACATAGTAATGTTTCCACCAAGTCTACAAAAGCCAGAGCAATGTGAACTATGCAAAAAAATGTGATGGATCGATTCCGGCAACAGAGATTAGGATTAGATGTTGGAAGACATATTGCCTAGCGATGTATAGAGACACAGAAGAGGGCTCCTAAAAATTTCTAAATAAGACGATAAAAACTAAAAATGACCAGAACTGTTTTATTTAAAGTGCGGTAAAATACTTAATATACTTATAATATTTAATTCATTTAATTATTATTATTCTACTAAAACGACTTAAATATCTGCCTCCATTTTCCATCTTGCTCATTGTTACCAGTTCATTTGTTAGAGGAAATATAGCATTGCATAATGTAATTTTGTGTTTTCGTACCCATTTGTCCCGTAAAGGAAAATCATTAATTAACTGAAATCTCTATTTACTTAAAAGCATTCTTAAGATGGAAAGGTTGGGTCAGACTGAAAAATTGAATGCCGTAGCTGGGATTAGAACCAGGATCTTCGGCTCTCCATGCCGCTGCTCTACCATTGAGTTACCATGGCAACATGCCGGTACAAGATTAAATTCTCCAACTGACTCACATATCCCGGTATACCACCAGGCGTTCTCAATATGAGATAAGCCAGTGGCGACTTACAATCTATAGTGCTTTAACGCCCAGACTTCATAGTAGGTCATAGGTCATAGTAGAATGATCTTTCACACTGGCCGTGCGTAGGCTAAGGTGGAAAGGTTGAGTGAGACTGAAAAATTCAACGTCATAGCCGGGATTTGAACCAGGATCTTCAGCTCTCCTTGCCGCTGGTACCATGGCAACATGCCGGTTCATTTATGTTTTACAAAGCCTAAAAGATGTACTTCATTAGTTTATTATAAAGGTATAAAATACACTTTTATGACCTGAAAATTCACTGTGTGCTTCATAGATATGCAAGTAATCAATGCAACCAGCTCTTTAGCATTTAACTCAATTTATTTCACTCATTGTTTACTTGACAAGTGAAGGGATAGTTATTCGTGAATCATCCATTAGTTCACGCCCACATATTTGCATCGGTCAGGATTGCATAAAAAGAACAATGTGCAAGATCTAAGTAGGCCAGCATCTGAACAATGTGGGAACCGGCCTGTGCTCAATCACGTTTCAAGGATACCTAGTTTTACAAGTACCGTACCTATGTACCCTCAAACCCGGAGATTTGATAACTTTTACTTATTAAGCGAAATGCCATATGAAAATGTTTCTTACGTTGAGAATAAACACACTATAAAGATATGGTCAATTATTCCTGTAATTAACCAATTACCATGCATTATCTTTGAACATTTTCACATTACCATTACTGTTTTTTTAATACTCCTTTTAACTTCGAGGCTATATCAGGAGTTCAGGATCTCTATCTGTACAATAGGGTAGGCCATGGAACTATTGCTTGTCAATTGTTTCTATTGTCGGTGTATTTAATGGAGTAAATTTCAACTGAAATTAATATAAATGGATATGATACAGGATGAAATAGTCAGGATGATTCATGGTATGTAAATATCCATTTCGGCATTTGCCATTACGACTGGGGAAACCATGACAAATTGGCCGGCCACGGGATTTGAACCTGGGACTTCCCGAATGCGAGTCCAAGACGTAACCATTTCGGCCACCTTTCTAGGTTTTTTTGTTGTTGTGTCAGTGCCGAAGTGCACTCTTTTTTGTTGTTGCAAAAACAAAACAAAAACTGTTATGTTACAATAAAATAACTTACTCTACCCTAAACAGGGGAAGTGAAACTTTTCCCTTCACGTTATAAAATAAAATAAGATGCTGTGTAGCATATTATTCAGTTCTTACAACTTCGCTTAAAGGCGTCTTTTTTTTTGGCTCATAAGCCTGCTTTTGAATAAACGGTAGATGGCTTATAACTACCCTTCAGAGAAATTTACTAAGAACGGACTGAAATACTGTAAAAAAGTTTAGCTCTTGCTATAATACCTCTTGTACAACATTTAAACAAAACTGAACAGTTTTCAAGAATATTGTGGAAAATGAAATATTTAAGTGTAAAGTGCTGATAAAGGTAAGTTAAAATAGTCGCTAATCTTCGTGTTATATACCTAGAAGATATCTACCCAAATAGCATAGCATAGCATAGTTTATTCTTGTGTCGTAATATTAACACCCTTGGCGTTACAAAGGTTTTCGCCATAGGATGTACCTCCTACCAATACACACTAATATTAACATAAAAACCTTGAGTACCTATAAATTATGGTATTCCTGTATTTGCCTTACTTGTGAACAAAGCAAAAAAAGGAATTAATACACTTGCTCACTTAATTCTAGGATTCGTTTTTCCCATTTTATTTTAACAATGTATAAAAAGTTCCCCATTTCCTTCAAAGTTTTCATATTCTTTGTCGTTAATTTCTTATCTGCTATTTCTACGTTAATTCCTAGGAATTTTCTATTAAAAAATACTTGTCTGATCGTTTCAGTTTCTGGACATTTTAAAATTATGTGCTAAGCGTCTTCTCTATTTAGACATAAGGACATCGTCCTTTCTCAAAATTCCTTCTTATGCCCCTAAGTTTCCATACCCCAACCCGCCACCATGCTAAAACCATTCTTTGTTTCTTGGAGCAACCTGAGACGTACTTTTCCAATCCCCACATTTCTTTCATTTTAATATAGAACACTAGGGATCTTTTTTCCCTCATTATAGCTACATGGTTTTGTCTCTGAATATCGTTGCATCTTCTACTAACGATCTTGGTGAGCTACCCAATTATAAACTTTGTTTTTATACATTTTTTCGTTCTCGAGCTATTCTGTACACAGACAGATGTGGTTATGAACTTTGCATTTTAGGAGTTAGGAGACCTCAAAACTTGTGTTTATGCTGGAAACTCAAAATCTAATTTCAGGATCGAACAGAACACTTTCCCTATCTTCTACAGGCTATGTAGGCTATGTACGGGTAGAGAAAGTTAAGAAATCATTACGTATTTACCAGTGAGAAATCTGGAAATAAAATACATGGTTTTGCTTATTTTTTTTTTATCCTCTAGTCTTTCGATGCTTACACACAATCTCCAGGGTATTTTTTTTGTTAAGATTTTTAACTAATAAGCAAGTTTTCTAAAATCCCATTAAATAACAAGAAACATTAGACTTTCTCAATCATTTGTCAATCTTGTGTCGATTTCTATTAATAAAGTAAGACTCACAACTGAAAGATATCAGACCAGAAATTAATGACGTTGATTGTCTATTTTACAAAATTCGTAGCCATTTTATTGTGAGTATTGGGTCTTAATATCTAAACATAATTGAAGTTTGATTTTCTTTCATAATTTCAAATATTCAAACAATTCCTGCTTGGTCTTCGGCATATCACTGCAGAGGCTTAGTGACGAATATGTTTTCACTGAGTAAATACGTTTTCACCTGCTTCTTGTCATTCCAATATTACTTCATTAAGGGGCGTTTACACGGAAAACAAATTTCACCATTTGCCTCAGTATTTCCCAGCAACACATTTTCCGGAAATATTGGCCAAGAAAGATTGCGGAAACTTGCCCGGAAGTGTGGAGCAACGGAATGGATAGGCAACGCGGTATTTAGATGAGCAAGAAATTCTTACTGTGTTGCCAGCCGGTTCGCACCAAGGATATCGCAGTTGCAGCAGCGTCCTATGTAATAATTCATAACTAGTTCGGATGTTTATGACATGTCATATTTTTATTTTGACCACCATTCTCGCCGAAAACACAAATTAAACACGTATTGCTTTGCTTTTGCATATAAAGTCATATTTTGGTCATTTTTATGGTCTTGGTCATATTTTGGTCATATTTGTAATTTAACGTCGTGTTATAACTTCTGTCAAGGAGCATAACTATAACTTAACAATGGTCTAAATGCAATAAATGGTCGGGTTAAGTTTGAAATGTATTTAATTAATTTAATGTTTATGCGCAATTAATAAGTAACTTAATTTTAAAATTAATGCAATATTGTTCATATTTTATAGAGACACGCATGGTCTTAAATCTATTATTTGGAGCTGATGAAGTGAGCAAAGAGGAGGAAATTCTTTAAAAATAGAAGTTCATTACAAGTAAAAATGTAAATCACCTGTAAAATTGTTAAAAAGTAATTATCTGATTGAATTCATGTGATGTAATAATTTATTGTCATTAAACGTTTTAAATAGGAACATTTATTTTTAGAAAATACGATATCTTATTAAGTAATATTTAGGATTTTTTAGTCATATTTGTTCATTTTTAAGGACATATTTTCAGTCATATTGTCTTCTTTTTTAGGTCGTAAACATCCGAACCCTATTCATAACATTTATCAACAGACGGAAACTAAGGAAGACGCATTTGTGGATATGATTGTGTTGGATAAAAGGCTTTGGAATATGGGTTTGTGTCGTAAAATAACACTTGATAGTTATCTTTTAGCCGGAAGTTCAATAAAGTATGATATCTGCCTTCTTTTCGAGATGTCCAAATGGTCTGCCTTTTCTTCGTCATTTGTGTACCATAAAAATCTTCGTAGAATGAATGGGTAGACAGACTGCTTTTCCTTATATAATTACTAAAATGCATTGCGATTTAACGTATTACTTTACTACTTTACGCAAATGGTTTGTGATTTTCTTTTCGTTGGTTATAGGTATATTATGCTTCCATGTATTCGCCTGACCATATTCAACAAATAAATGTAGACTATATACGGTATACACACTATAATGAACAATAAAAGTATTATTATTACTATTATTATTACTGCTGCACGTATTTAAAAATATTAACTTTCTTTTGATATGTAAATGTGTTATCTTACGAACTACTTTAAGGTGTTAGACTAACTAGCAATATGCAGACATATATAGTAAAAAATGAGTCATACTTTTAAAGAGTAAACACCTTAAAACATCTGTACAAATTCATGTCAATTTGGAATTTGAAGTTTTAATTGAAGTCTGTGAATGCTCGGATGAATTCCAAAAAACTTACATGCCTATTTTAGTGTACAGATTCAAAAGTAGACCACCTATACAAATGTCTGATTATATAGAATTCCATTGTTATTATTATAATTAGGCTCAATGTTCATGCATGCTGGGGTACGTTCGTCTTCTAGTTAACTTGATCGAGAAAACAAAACAACTGTAATTTGTTTCGCTAGTTTTCATTTGAATAATTGAATGATGCTCAGACGTCTTTCACTTAACAAGTGGGCATCGGAATAATGGTTGAGGTTAGGAAGACAAATCTCCTTGATAGGTAGCATTGTACGTTATCTTATGGTTTCACTTGCGTTTAAGTATTTTACGATCTTAGGTTGATAAGCATTATGGTGTCACTGTTCCCTTAATTTATTAATTTTCTACCCTACTACGGGCACTAGAGATAGAGGAAGTATTATATTCGACTCTGAAATTCGCAACCGAGTTGCAACCCAAAAATGCATTTTGCAGGAAAAAGTTATGCGAGTGAAACATGATTTTTTCTCGTATGTTAGAAGTGCAGTCGATGTTTTTAGAGCGTGTATTAATAAGGGTACAGTAAGAATGATAATGTCATAATAGAAATGTAGTCAAATGCTGTTTTTTTTCTGTATCCGTACTAATGTAGGCCTACCACACTAGCGAAGGTCTTATATACTATCTATGAAATTTTATTTCGATTTTTCACGGAAAGCATGTGTTGAGGTACCCAGCCTCCAAAAATAAATGTTTGAACCAAAAGTTGCCGAGTCTTTGCATAACCTAACTCTGGAAGGAATAATCATACGGAACAAGTTCTATATTTGAGGTTGACATGGTTTGGGGATGTCTAACAAATGCCTTTCTCTTACCTAAACTACGATTTTTTTAAAAACTTCTCGTTCTTGACGATTTAAAAATAATTTTCTTAACTTTTGTGCAGTACCGAATTGCTTGCATTGAAATAAACAACTTTAAAAGTTTTCTAGATTACTAGATAGTGGGCCTATACAGTACAGTTAAAAGATGGCCTTATTCAGTCTAAGTCCCACTTCCTGAACAACTTTTTCTTGAAAACGTGTAGAATGTGAAGAGCGAAAATTGCAATATTTAAGTTAAACGTAAACTAAGTGATTCGCATTTCTTACAACATGCAACAGACACAGACAACTGAATGCGCAGTCACACAATGCAGCCTTTTACACTGTATTAAGATGAGAAGCAAAAAGATAAGATCAAGATCCAAGCTTAGGATAGAGAAAGTTATGGAAGTGTTTCGCATGAGATGAAAAATAATGCTATAGTAAAGTATCATTCCAATTTGGTAATATTTAATTGTGGGATGTTACTTACGTCATGTTTCTTTTGCGTCCTGAATTTGGTGTAATTGGAGTGTTAAGTAATCCCATGTTCACCAACGTGGGAAAAATAAAAATCATTCACGCTGAAGGCGGTCAGTTTTTTGACATTTGAAGTCAATAATTATTCTATAATGTACCAACGTTGCATTGCATCTCCATCTATAAGTTAAAGGTGACTTTTCTCCCAGTTTTTTTATGCATAAATGTCGATTTCAGAATGAAGAGAAATTAGTGAACAAGAATTGTCATGTGATCGTCTAGCAATAATAATAATAATAATAATAATAATAATAATAATAATAATAATAATAATAATAATAATAATAATTTATTTCCAACAAGAGCCTTTGAATTAGAATTAGAATTAGAATTATTTATTTTCAACCAATTACAAGTCTGACTTGTGAAGTTGCCGTCAAAGATAAACAAGGTGCATCGACATAAACATAATATACATATACAAGGTACATAAACAAACTCCACAATACATAAAAAATAAACAAGTTCAAAATACAACTTTGTATCTACTACCACTCTAGTTTCAGTTAAAAACATATATCTACCTCCGATAGGCAGAGATTTTTCTCTGGAAGGGATTTGCAGCCAACCAATTATACACTTTGGTCTTAAACCTTTTCAGGTTAACATAGTGTGCTCCAATAGGTAATTTGTTAAACATTTTAAATCCAATAATCCAATGACTATGGGAAACGTCAGTATACATTAGATGGTGATTCAAAAGTCACATAAAAAACAAGAAACTAAAAAAAAGTACTTCAATAGCTGATGATTACAATTTTACCCTCGGCTGTAGTCGAACCGTCGTGTTCAATAAAAGGTCTCACCCATGTATCGGCCTCTTTAAAATTATTTTTTAAAGTAAATTTTTCATGCTAGCTCGTCAAATGATTGAACACTCATTGGGAAGTAGTTCATAAATTTACCTGGGGTTTCTCGTAATTCCGCAATCACTATACAAAAAGCCGCCTTTTGCAACTTATGAATGAATAAATGGATGTAACCACTATCATCTCTTTGATAATTATATATTTTTGTATAAGGTTAGCAAACGTTAAACTTCTTTTTCTACTGTTCGTGCAATTTAAGAAGACCTTGTCCCAAACCATCGTCTGTCTACAAAAGAATATAATAGCATTGTTTTCTAATCCCAAAATCTGCACCGACACCGATTCCGACAAAGAAGAGGTGTTGTAGTCGCGTGGTTTTCTCCAGTGTTGCCGCTTTCATTCAACACTTCTCATTTGAAGTTAACGTACTGTGGTGCGTATTTGGCAACGTTGTACTGGACTGAAGACAAGTGTGAATACACCTAATTACCTTTCTATTAACTGATTAACAGGTCGAAGAGGATTAGGGTGGCAGCAGGTAGAGGTAGTTCTTAAAAAAAGTCCTTAAGAAGTGGCATCCACCTAATATACGCTCATATCTTGGCAGCAGAAAGCGTATTGTCTTTTAACGAAATAGTGTGCATTGAAATATTTGCTATGCCCGTCCGGGCATGCAACAGTACCTTGAGTTAAAATAACGGATGTGTGCACTGTTAAACATAACACCCGTGCCGGGTTTATTGAAATAGTTCTTCACAATGTTGTGTGGAAGTGGGAAGTTGTAAATACTTCTTGAGCTCGCATGCCATGGCATTAGTAACTATCTTGACATGCGCATGAGCGCATGAGCAATATTATGTCATCTGATGAGGAAGATAGCAGTGAGCAGAAACGTGAATTAAAACCCAGTTCAAATTAATTACAGTTAGGAGCCTACTGGAGATAATTTATTCTGGCGATTTTTGCATGGGCACAAGAGTTAGGATTGTTCAAATAATAATTATAAACAAAGCGTACAAACTTTGATATAGGTGGTTGTACTAATTCCAGGGATTTTGATTTTTTGAGTTTGCTGTACTAGGAACAAATACAATGTCGTAACCTTGAGTACAGTTTTGAGTTTATACTAACGAGATTTAACTAAGAATTCACACACATATTTGAGAAATTTAAGTTGTGAAAGATCTGGTGGTTCAAGTAGTTTGAAAGATTGAAAAGTTGTAGTTCTTTATTTTAATTTTAAATTCAATGTTGGAGAAATATAATTTAGCAGTGAACTGTTTCTAAAGTCCTTCCTGCTGTGCAATTTTAAAACTTGAAGTGGATATATAACAATGTCATGTTTTTTATTTGTAGACACCTGTTGGAACATGCTACTGCATTAATCCCATTTTAATGTTTTGTGCTATTTTTTATAAAGAAAAGTAAGAATTATTGGTGGCTGGGTGTGTTCATATTATCCAAAGTTTATTCCCAGTTCTTTTTGGCATTTTCTAAACCTATATTGTAGTTAAAAGATGATCATCTTCAGTGTAAGAACCACTTCCTTCCTCTTTCTTGAAATGAGTATTATTGCGGGGGGGGGGGAAAATTGGATTGTTAACAGTTATTTCGTAGATCCTAAATTTGATGGAAGTTAAATATTGCGGGGCCTATGTTAACAAAAGTTTAAACAGATTCCAGTACCGAAGTAATCAAGTCATTTTCATCCAAGTTATCTTCCGGTAAGCATGAAGTCAGCAAGATTTAGGACCTCCTACTTAAAACAATACAAACATGTTTAGAGAAAAGGGAGATATTCACAGAAATATTGAATTTGTTTTTCGCTATTGGACCTCGAACTAATTTCATCTCATCATTATAATCTCATCTTAAGCTGTAAAGCTTTCGGAATTCTCAGTTGCTAATTCACAAACATCATTTACCCACTGGCAATATTTCATCGACAAAGTATGAAAGTTTCCTTATGGACTTACTGCGGGTTTGTTTTGAATGTGTCATGATTACATCAAACTGAATACACATAACAGGCTGCTTCCGGATACTTTGTCAAAACAGTTCATGTCTTGTAAACAATAGAATGCTGGTTACCTTGGATTGAGGACATTGCTTATTGGATAGGTGATAAATATATTATTGATCGTATAGTATATTCCAAGCGTGGAAATATTAATAACTTTTTCTCAGTGCAGCTGGACAGTCTTAGTATGTATGACAGGTTTTCATCTACAGTTATCACGTGCATTGACTTGCAAACAAAACAGCTAAGCACGCATGTAGAAGAAGATAGCGCGAAGTCATCTAATGGCATGGCAGAAGTGTCTGGCTAGTAAGATTTTACTTAGATGGATGAGAAAATTCTTCATTAGATGCAAGTCAAAATATAACACTTTCTGAGATTGTGTGGTGGGCGGGAAAATGTCTGTCCATCTGTCTGTCTGTCCGTTGTGTCTGTACGCGCGATAACTCAAATACGCTTTATCGGATTTTCACGAAACTTGATATAGGCCTACTCATTTATAACGTTCATGGAAAGAAGCCTATTCATATTGGACCAAATTGGTTGACCGGTACCGGAGTAATGCCCAATTTAGTGTATATTTTATGGTAATATATTATGATTTATCAAATGCAAATCAGTTCTCATGACGACATATTATTTTACAGTGTTTATATACGGCTCTGGAAGTTGCATTACAGTTATCTTTGACAAATAACACTACCCACATATTTCTTCACATATGCTTATCAAACTAGACCTCTGTTCTTCCGTAAGCTCTGCTTAATGAATCGATCTGGAGATGAACTCGGAAATCGATAACAAAAATAACTTATTTTCTGCATATCATAGTTGCAATTATCACTGATTAAACTAAAGAATTCTGGCACTTTGTTACATCAGTTTACCTGATTTTATTTAAAAATTATGTCATTCTTTAAAGAGCGCAAACAAGAAATATAACTGAAGTATTGTGATAGTAGCTTAAATTTTCTTAATGTTGTGCGCTGGGATAATAAATAGTTCTTTTCTTAGTTATAGTCCCGGGGGATATTTAGAAAAATCCCGGAGCAATTTAGCCTTTCTCTACATCGTATGCATAATATGTAATGCCAATGACAAATAATCTGAAATGCTTAGGCCTATATATAATTTAGCTGTTTGGTAACCATAGAATATATTTCTGAAGGAGAACGTAAATTAAATTTATGGAGATCACTTCACTCACATTCGTAAGTTATGAATTGTATTTTGACTAGCTTGGTGGGCCCATAGCAGTATTCCGGGCTTCTAGATTAAATACCAATTTATCAGTTTATGAAAAAATATAAAAAAAAGATCTGCTGTTTCATGTTCGTTTCCCGTAGGTAATTGTTTAATCCGAAGGGCATATTTGAAAAGCAACCACAAGCTCTTTCATTTTCTTTTCTTTCCTCGTTTTAAAAACAAGACTTCTGACCTAGTTTGTAAATACTGTTAAATAGTTTTTACAGACGTTTTTAAATATATTTGTTAGCTAACAGTTAAGTCTACAATTTTTGTATTTCAACAATTCAGATAAAATTTTCATTGATAATTCTACCACGTGCCATCTTGGAATTGTGATAAACTTTAACTTTAGTATTTAGTGGTGATTAAGGTACGCCGTAGCTTAGTGGTTGAGGCGCTACGCTACAAACTGGAAGGTTACGGGTTCGATCCCTGATGAGGTCGTTGGAGTTTTTCAGTTGACCTGATCCTTCTGGTGGCACTATGGCCCTGGGATCGACTCAGACTCTAACAGAAATTAGTACCAAGAGTACCAAGAGCAATCCTGGGGGGTAAAGGCGGCGGGTGTCTAAAATCTGGGAGCCTCAATCTCCTGGAACCCTCTGGGCCTCCATGGCCTGTATAGGGAACACTTTACTTTACTTTAAATTAGGCGGAAAATACTCTACCCTCTATTACCTTCAATTAATTTCGCCACTGAATAAGGTCTACACGGAAATACCAGCTCAAATGTTATATTAAATGATCGTAAAAAAAAATTCAAGTAGTTATTGCAATTAAGATTAACCTGAAGTGTTAAATCTGCAATTATATTGGAGTTACCACATGTTATCAGTAGGGGAAATCCATATTATGAACTCACTAAAGTCTACTAGTGCCTGTCAATCACGATATAATATTCAGACAAGGCTTCAAGTGGTAAACAAATATCAATATTACAATTATGTTGCTATTCCTTACATTATTGATAGAAGAGAAGCTGATATGAATATAACTAATAATGATCTGAAAGTGAAATGCAAGGCAATTATTTCGCAAAGATTTCGATGAAACAAATGATTAATAATATCACCTCATAAAATATAATCTTTCATCTTCCTGATATGATTTCAAGCGAATGTAAATGAAAAAAATGTGTGCTAAAATTTTTGGCATAGGCCTAGGTGAAACAGGAAATTAATTCAGCAACTTTATGGGGATATTACGCTTAACAGAACTTGCTATAAATTCATGCCTTTAAAAGAATGAAAGGGAAAAATTAAACATAAGAGATTCCAGATAAGACTGACATTTACTCTTTCGCATTTTTAAATTTCTTCTTAAATTGTTTGGAAGAATAAAACCCTATTCACAGCTTATTTATGAATTCGAACGCCGAATTGGACTTAACACCTACTCCTAACATCCCTGTTTGTACACGTTTGTGTTGACAAGTCTTAGGACTAGAGTAGTGTTATGCTCATCACAGTAGGTCTGAATATGTTATGTGTTCCATAGACTATATTCTTTGCCCCCTCCCCTACGGGGATTGTAGGATAAAACCCATGAAAAGGAAGGCAAATCGGTTAAATAAATAAAATCAGGTAAACTGATGTAAGAAAGTGCCAGTATGTTTTGGTTTAATCAGTTATGACTGCAATTATGATATGCAGAATATGTTTTTTTTTTAAAAATTGATTTCCAAGTTAAGCTCCAGATTTATTCATTAAGCAGGGCTTACGGAAGAAGAAAGGTCTACCATCTCGTCCACCTGGGTCATTTTAACGGTCTAGTTGGATAAGCGCATGTCAATTAATATGTTTTTTGTCATAGCTACCTGTATTTTAATTTCCAAGGCCTTATAAAATCACAGTAAAACAATAGGCTATGTTGTCAAGATAACTGATTTTCATTTTTTTTATAAATTCTTTCGAATACGTATATTACCATAAAATAGGCACTAAATTGAGCATTACTCCGAAACAGGTCAATCGATTTTATCCATTACTAGCTGAAAAGGCCCGGCGTCGCCCGGGCTTTGTATTTTGTAATTTGAAATTAACTTTTGGAGGACTTTCGATTTTGAAACTCTAGGTGCTTATATAATATGTATGTAAAACTTGAAATGAAGAAAAAGATTTATCACACTCAAACTATTCCATCAGAAAACGCTAGATATAGCTTTTTATGGCTCATAGAGGATGTCGAAAGCTGCATTCCGTTGCTTCTACACATCATGCTTGGGAGGATTTGAAATAAGAAGAAACATAAATTAAATAAGATTGTATTGACTTGACGGAAAATTTTATTTCTCATTCTCATGTTACCATACAACCGTTTCGGTTCTGAAATAAGAGAAATGCAGTATCACTTTCATACTTTCCTCCCCTAAAACCCGGGACATAAAATACTGCGAGCATAGGACTCAAAATGTTCCATCCCATGCTTAGGGCCTATGATAAACATCCTTATTTCTCAACTAATACAAAGCATACAGCTATGGATAACGTATAAGCGGAAAGGATTGTTTACCTACTTCTGATATAGCATACTCACACACTTAAGTTATCCCAGCAATACGACCTCTTATTCTACATCAAAATGTGAAGTGAGAAAATATTTCTTGTGTCGAGGGTAGAGAAAGTTATGTGACTGTATTACAATGTGCTTTATTCTCGTGGATTTTATTCAAGAATTATTTTCACAAAACGTTAGCATCAGAATTCGTTAAAGTCCAATAAATTATTATGTAGTGTCCAGAGCCCCATGTGAACTGTGTAAACAATACACTGTTGTCTTGACAACTGAATGGGATTTCATTTTTTTTGCATAATATTCTCAGAAATTATATAATTTTCAAGGGAAGGACTGATTTGTTTCAATTTTAATGTTGACAGCTATACTTCCCGGGCTTAACTGGGTATGTGTGCAAAATGTCGTGTAAATTGGTAAAGAAATGTAGATTTGTATAAGGAACAAACATACATACATACACACTTTCGATTTTATATATTAGATAGCTGAAAAGGCCCGGCGTCGCCCGGGCTTTGTATTTTTTAATTTGAAATTAACTTATGAAGGACTTTATGTATGTAGAACTTGAAATGAAGAAAAAGATTTATCACACTCAAACTATTCCATCAGAAAACGCTGGATATAAATTTTTATGGCTCATAGAGGATGTGGAATGCTGCATTCCGTTGCTTCTACACATCATGCTTGGGAGGGGTTGAAATAAGAAGAAACACAAATTACATAAGATTGTACTGACTTGACGGAAAATAATATTTCTCATTCTCATGTTACTATACAATCGTTTCGGAGCTGAAATAAAAGAGAAATGCAGTATCACTTTCATACTTTCCTCCCCTAGAACCCGAGACATAATATACTGCGAGTCAAAATGTTCCATCCCATGCTTAGGGCCTATGATAAACATCCCTATTTCTCAACTAATACAAAGCCTACAGGTATGGATAACTTATCAGCGGAAAGGATTATTTACAGACTTTTGATATAGCATACTCTCACACTTAAGTTGTCCCTCTTATTCTACATCAAAATGTGAAGTGAGTAAATATTTCTTATGTCGAGGGTAGAGAAAGTTACGTGACTACATCACACTGTGCTTTATTTTCGTGGATTTCATTTTCAGTAATTATTTTCGCCAATATACTCGTATTACATTAAATTCCAGCATTAGGCTATATACTTGCCAAGGCCCTATGTAATCATAGTAAACAATTCATTGTTGCCATGTGAACTAAACAGCATTTCTTTTTTTTTCAGTATAAAATTCTCAGAAATTATATAATTTTCAAGGGAAGGACTGATTTATTTCAATTTTAATGTTGACCGCGTAACTTCCCGGGCTTAACTGGGTATGTGTGCAAAATTTCGTACAAATTGGTGAAGAAATGTGGATTTGTATAAGGAACAAACATACATACATACCCACAAACACACATTCGACTTTATATATTAGAAGATGAATAGACGTCTTCCCATGGACATTATAAATGTGTATACCAAGTTTCATAAAAATCCGGTAAAGCGTATTTGAGTTACCGCGTCTTTAAAATATTCACTAAATTGGGTTTTACTCCGGTACCGGTCTACCGATTTGGTCCAATATCAGTAGACGTCTTTCCACGTACATTATAAATGGGTATACAAAATTTCAGAAAAATCCAATAAAGCATATTTGAGTTATCGCGACTTCTTATATATTAACATAAAAACACTAAATTGGGCATTATTCCGGTACTGGCCAACCGATTTGGTCCAATATCAATAAACGTCTTCCCATGGACATTATAAATACGTATACGAAGTTTCATAAATATCCGATAAAGCGTATTTGAGTTATTGCGCCTTTAAAGTAGACACTAAATTGGGTTTTACTCCGGTACCGGTCAACAGATTAGGTTCAAATTCAATAGGGCACTTCTCATGGACGTCATAAATGGGTATACCAAGTTTCATGGAAATCCGCTACAGCGTATTTGAGTGATGGCGCCTTTCTATTAGAAAGGCGCCATAATCTATTAAAATAGGCACTAAAGTGGGCATTACTCCGGTACCGGTGAACCGATTTGGTTCAATATCAATAGGGTTCTTCCCATGGACATTATAAATGTGTTTTCCAAGTTTCATGAAAATCCGAAAAAGCGTATTTGAGTTATGGTGCGTACAGACACACGGACAGACGGACAGACAGACGGACAGACATTTTTTCGTCCACCACACAATCTCATAAAGTACCATACTGGCACTTAATAATTGAAGACAGGAAGAAAGAAGAAAGGAGGCAATATTTTTAGGAACGATTAAACTATTATTTTAAAAAGTTGCAGCACTATACTGGTACATTGAACGTTGTGAAGATTTTTACTTCCTCTGCCCGTGTCATAGGAAGTACTGTTTTCGACCCCCAAATTCGAAGTCGAGTTTTAAACATAAATACACGTTTTGAGGTTCCCCTAAATCCAAAAATACTATTTTCGGAAACATGTCTGTGTGTGTCAGTGTATCTGTGTTTCTGTATGTCTGTATGTTTGTGTGTCTGTGTGGATGTCTGTGAACAGTCGAGCTCCAGAACGGAAAATCGTATGAAAACAAAATTTTGTATTTAGGTCAGGTACCTTCTGAAGATGTGACCCGAAGATTGGCGACAAGTTTATATTATTTTTAAGGGGACATTACATGAAGAAATTTTCGTTTTTCGCAACTCTGAATACGCGCTCTTTGCAATGTGGCAATGTGGCCCCTAAATCCAAAAATACTATTTTCGGAAACATGTCTGTGTGTGTCAGTGTATCTGTGTTTCTGTATGTCTGTATGTTTGTGTGTCTGTGTGGATGTCTGTGAACAGTCGAGCTCCAGAACGGAAAATCGTATGAAAACAAAATTTTGTATTTAGGTCAGGTACCTTCTGAAGATGTGACCCGAAGATTGGCGACAAGTTTATATTATTTTTAAGGGGACATTACATGAAGAAATTTTCGTTTTTCGCAACTCTGAATACGCGCTCTTTGCAATGTGGCCTCTTGTAACAGAAAATCCTACGGAAACAAAATTTTGTATTGGGTTAGGTACCCTTTGGGGATGTAAACGAAGATTGGCGACGACTTTCTCTTTTCTTAAGGGGAATTTGCATTAAAAAATTCGTTAGTCGCGATGAATTTCACTTCAGATTTTTTCTATATATTTTCCAGCTGGCTTTCCTTCTATCGAGCTGATGACCGCTTTGTAAAATAACATTCAAAATGAATGTCTCTGCAGCAATAAAATCCCGCACGCTGTGATATTTATCACGATGACTTCATTGCCTGATTATCCGGTTTCGTTTACTACAAATACACGTTGATTTACATTCGTATGTAAACCTTTGCAGCCTTGAACCTTTGCTAAGTTTCCCTTTGCAAAGGTCACTTTTACTTTTCTTCTAAGTGCGTTAGTGATGCAAGCATGTGTGGTCGATGATAGGCTACTGTTGACTTAGTGTACTGTGCAGGGTAGACGACTATTGATGCTGTTACATCAGCTGTGAATAAAATTCAGTTCAACAAAGAATATGAATTATTGTTGATGAATACTACAAGTTATGTAAGACTTAAGTTAATAAACATCGATAATACATTATTAATAAACATCGATAATACATTATTAAATTCATTTTTGATTCGAGTTAAGTGAAATCTTATATTTTATACGTATATGTTATAGGACTACTGAAATTTCGCAAAACTTTGGACTTTCAAGGGTTCTTCTTTAGATTAACTACCATTCCCATTGCTAAAATTTAAAATGGATTTAGTCTAAAGCCGCCTTTACATCTACTAGTAACTCGTACAGGAGTAGGCTATCGGATAAGAAATCGTAACTATAAACGGTAACTCGTACATACTCGTAACTCGTATAGAATTTAGTGTAAGCAAAATAGCTTCCGACTTTCATGAGTTTCATTGTTTTAAAAATGACGGTACCTAAATTTAGTAGCATGCCAGCAGAAAATATGGGAGAATTGATCGAATTATTCAGTGCAGTTTCGTCTCACATTCTCTTTGTGGTTTGGTTTCAATGACAGTAAGAAAATACCAGCCATAAGAAGACTATTCATCTGCTTAAAGTCTTTGAGATAGAGTTGGATTATTCCCACAAAGTCTCTGGCCTTGAAGACAAACCCAGCCAGCGAGCTTCTCGTTACGTCTCGTTACCAAGATGCGCGAATTCGGTGCGCGTAAGATCAGTAAGCTACCGCTGGGCGGAGAGTGAACATCATGCTAGTCGTAGAAAATACTATAATAGTTGAGTGGAGGGTTAATGCCGCTGCAAGAGAGACAGACAACACGTGGAGTGGGATAGGAGAGCTGAGCCAATCAGGGTGCAGCTACCTCCCCTAGCCAGGAACTCTACGAGCGGTGAGACTCGCTCCTAAGGTATATACGTAAAAACCCAGAGACGTTGTGGAGGTAATCCTACTCTAATTGTAATTTATAATGCCAGTAACTAAACAGTATTGTAAACGGGTAACCCAGTCGTGTACCCTACTCGTATATCAGTGTACGAGATAAAAGGCGGCTTAAAGGACTCAGTTCAATCCCAGATTGAAAGTTTATAAATACTGCAATGTAAAATTAACAAATCTTATTGAAAAAAGTAAGAAACAGAGAAATAAAATATGTAAAAATAAGTGAATTTTAGCAGAGCTAACGCAGTTTTCTACAGGAACTTTACCAGATGTTTTAATCAGAACGATTCGCTAGTTCCTTCGTTGAAGGCTCTGAAAGACGTTGGCCCCGTCTTGAATCATGTTACAGCCCGGGATTGTTATCAATAAGTACATGCATAAAATAAAGTAGCAATACATAAAATAATTAAATAATTGCAGAAGATGTGCAAATGAGTCGGATCATGTACTTGAATCTTTCCCATTTAGCACATTAATAAACCGCAATCACCACAAAGTGAAAAGAAAACAATTTTATGAAATCTAAGAGCAATTTTGAACAAATTTTCAGCTATAGTATCTTTAAGAAAAACACAAACAGCCTTTATTATCGTTTCTACTTTTTATACATGAGGAGAATATTAAAGAAAACGGCTCTGGGTTTTGGTAAATAAAAGAAAAACATGTATGAAAATATTGCAGTCCACTTTTATACACAGAAAAATTCCGAGTTGGATTATGGCAGATTCTTTGAGAATAATTGGACTTTCGGAATACATACATTAAAAAGTTAAATGGATTCTGTGGAAACGACTGAATGCCACATTAATAGGAGTTAAAAATTAAATTGTATACTCATTTTATGCATAAAACTTATTTTTATTTATAATTTCAAAAATTGTCTATACATGGATTGATCGGTAGGCTGTATCATATGGCATCTTGAATAAAACAAGACTCTTAGTTTTAACGAAATTATTCTATTTTATTTAATATTCAGGGAAGTAACTTTATAATTTAACCCTCATTGAAATGGTTAGGCTCGAGAGTCGAAACCTGCTTTTAAGTATTACTCAATAACTTACTCTTAATCCTTAGGCATATGTTAATGGCTCCATTGTACAGTAAATCTTATAAGTTTTAAACATATTTACGTACTTAATATTCCATTCGACTTGACGCTTAACCCACTTATGTTTTATAGTGCACATGTACCGGTCTTGCGCTGAAGGATATATTTATAAGCTGTCAGTTACAGCTTTACCGCAGCACTAACATGGGGCCAGTTATAATAGAAAATGATATTAAGGAAATACCCAGATGATTATTGCATATCTAAGTTGTACATTACGTCAAACATATATTCATCCTCTTTATGAAAACAGCATCTCATTCTTAGGCTACTCATAACTAGGGACCGGATTCTTAGGTTTTTACCTATTTTTTTCCTTACTTCCAAAACAAAAAGCGCTCATATACTTTTTCGAATCATGTCCATAGGATTCACCCACATTAATTCTGTGGCACCTAAAAATACCTAAATGGGGTATAAAAACCTAAATATACCTAAACGGGATATAAAACCTAAAATATCTAATTTAGGTTTGTCAGTTAAGAAATCTATATTTTGCGGGGAGAGAATAATTTTTGTCGGGTAAAAATTAATACCACCAGCGTTTCATTCTACCCATTGTCGTCTAGGATGGACAGCATCAAGGGAGGAAAAATTTCTTTCCCGGGTTCAGGACTGGGTGTGTGTATGTGTCCTTAGGTTTAAGTAGGTAGGGGACTGGCGCACCCCGGTAACAAATCCGCTGTGAATATCCCCTTCCGGGATCCCCAGGGGTCGCTCGCGACCCAGAGGAGTAACTTCCTTTATTCCTTTTAAAATATTCGTACGAACAACCATTGTTGCCGTGTATGAACAAGGATATAGATTTCTGTGTTTTATAGCGCTTGTTTTTTTGTTTGCCTTTAGTTAAAAAAGTTATTCCTCAGGTTCGCGAGTGACCCCTGGTGATCCCGTACTGCCCTGTTATTCATACTGAGTGGTCACACTGTAAGTTTTAAGAAGACGTGTTAATTATGCCGAAACAAATGAAATCGAGTTTATTACGGCAGTGGATTGCCGACGATCTGAATTTCACTACAGATGGCAAAGTAATATTTTGTCAAGTCTGCCAGAAACACGTATTTTTACCTTTCTCGAAAAGGGGGAAGTTTTCGTCCCTAGTTGATCTGTTGTGCGGTTAGCATGCGTAACAACCGAAAAAAGGAAAATAATCAGTTTCACATTATCCACATGCAACCATAAAGTATTTTACTCACTATATTAGAAGCATCGGATTCGAATCCGGAGAAGGGTAGTGTCTAGATACAGTATTAACTATTAACTAAGAGATAACAGGAAGAACTTCACAGTTGAAAATCTTGAAAGATATTTAGTGATATACTGTAACCAGGAAATGTAGCAATCTTATTTTCACTGCTTCTTTTCATTGTTTATGCTTTCTTTCTTCAGTAGTATAATATTGTCCTAAAGCAAGTTTACACAAATTTAAGTCAATTTCGTTAAGTTAAACTTTACAAGTATTATGTATTCAATCCTATGTAGCACATTGAAAGTCATTAAACCAATTATTCTACCCGAAAACGATATTTTGTACAAAAACCTAAAAAAAACTATTTCACCTAATGGAAAACCTAAAACAGTGTTTTTAAAAACCTAAAAATCCGGTCCCTACTCATAACTATGATCAAGAAATAAAAAGGTAAGTTGTTGTACCTTGTTTTCTTCAAAAGGTAGAGACGTATTCCTATGGATCCTGCAAACGTTTTACAGTAGGGAAATATAAAATTAGAATAAATAATAATTTAGGGGTGTCCACTTCTGGCTTCATGACTCCCTCCCTCGTTTCATGAAAAGTAACCCCCAAACTTTGTATAATCTTAACCTCATAATAGTGGAATAACAGTAAACCTATTATAAAACTTTGTCGTAAGGAAAATGTATTAACACATACAACTGAGTAATCGATTTCGTCGGCGCGGTACTTTTTTACAAGCAAATGCTTTTCGCTAAACGTGATTACAACTTCAAGTCTACTAGTTGTACAATATATTTTACCTTTCAGGCAGTATGTTTTGAATGACTGAGTACTGAGTTTGTATTGCAGCGACCCGGTGTGACCCCACCATACTGAAAATTATAACTATATTATATCGCCTTGCGATATGTTTCAGAAGGAAATGGCGTCAATTTATCGCAAAAAATTGAAAGCTGATGACTAAGAATTTGAAGAATGGATGTTATCGATTGAAAATGAGATAGAGAGTGGCATTTTATGCAAACCATTTCCAGGTTACTTAAATGCTAAATTTCCAAACCATTAGGAGTTAGGAGTTATAGCAAAACGGATTAGATATGCCGTAGTATCCTAAACCAAAAGACAGGAAAACAAA
Organism: Ectobius pallidus; assembly: GCA_964059195.1. Lineage (NCBI taxonomy): Eukaryota > Metazoa > Arthropoda > Insecta > Blattodea > Ectobiidae > Ectobius > Ectobius pallidus. The sequence continues at coordinate 50,412,851 of CAXKWD010000002.1, read as the reverse complement.
AGTAATTTGTGTATCTTGGAGCCTACCGATTTGTAGTGAATGGTCAACAAGTACTTGTAAGGATTGTGTTAATAACCTACTGTAATTTCGACCAGTCGTTAAATGTATTTAATTTTAAATGCTTTTATTTGTTACTTTTGTTGTTGAAATTGCTATTTCAACTTTTTCCCAGAGTTAATCATGTAATGTAATTCGAAATTGTTGATTCATAAACTGATTGCATTTCGATTTTTGAAAATGACATAAATGGTAAAAAGTCTCTCTATGCATGCATGCAGAATCTTATAATGTAATTGTTGTCTGATTAATTTCTAAATGTAACTAAATATTAGATTTACGTTTAGTTCATTACGACTTATCTTCCTAAACTTTCACCTGGGGTCCACCTGACCCCACCATACCAGTGCTACAAAAAATGCATCATGCTGGTTAAGGGTTAACTTCTTCTTGTTACAGCATCGCACATAATTGAGTACAAAATAATTGATCATATTTTCCTTTAGTTTTTTGAGGCTAATAGAAGAACTCATAAAAGATCATGTAAATCCAGCGAGGTCTACATATAGGCTAAGGATATGTTAATAGCATTTTCATGTAGGAAAATTATACAGGCTTAAGTGCTATTTTTCATTTCTGTGTGAACGGATTTGTTTAAAAAGTATGCTCTTCTATATTTATACTTATTCTTTAAACTGACAACGTAATCTTCTGGAAATACAGTATGCAGTGTTTGAACAGCGAACAGTGTGAATATCATAGCTCAAAAAAAGAGAAATTTTTTAATGTAAAAATGTTATGTTTGTGTAAAGATTTTCCGGAGATTTGATAGGAAGCATGCTGTTTAAAATCAACACATTACTTCTAAAAAAAAACTATTTCATAAGTAATAAGGGATAATTTATCGGCAATTAAAAAATATATTGTGTCATTTTAAAAATATTTTAGATCATAAATGCATTTTCATTTTTAATTTTTTCTGTATTTTTTGGTCATTAACTATCTTATCCTGATAATAACAACAATAATCATATCGGTAATATAAATAATAATAATAATAATAATAATAATAATAATAATAATAATAATACTTACTTACTTACTTACTTACTTTACTTACTTACTTACTTACTTACTTACTTACTTACTTACTTACTTACTTACTTACTTACTCAATGGCAATAGACAATTCCAAAGCAAGCTAAAGGAATATTATCTATTTTATGGAACCCGGAGGTTCATTGCCGCGCTTACTTATGCCCGCCATAATAATAATAATAATAATAATAATGATGATAATAATAATAATGATGATGATGATGATGATGATGATGATGACGATAATAATAATATAGCCTAGTAATTTACCTTGATAGCTGAATACTTGTAATATCCACCAGTACATGATCAGCCTTTTCATCTCCGGAAGTTGCTTTCCCAGATGAGACCAACACATGGCGACATCAGCTCATAACTTCCGGCGAACTGGATTTGCAATTATACTGAAGAGTCGAAGTATCCAGTAAGCTGAGTGTCCGGTGATTAGCCGTGCCACAAGGTCGCATCCTCAAACACAATAAGCCTTCTTGATGACTTCCTCAGTTAGGAAATCGCGTAATGTTTAAAGAAGACGATTATCACGCGCACACGTACAAGTACAGTCATACAGTCAAGTTCGTGTGGCGAGACTTCACAAACACCTCTCGATCAAATTCATAATTCTCTGGAAAAGTGGACTAAGTTAACATAGATCTGCTTTGTTTAATGAAACAAAATTCGTTAGAAACATAATAAAAAATAAATAAACTGCTAGAAGAATTTCGCGATAATATATCTTCAAGGCAATTGTTTAAAATCATGTTGGGAAAATAATTTCATAATAATTTTATTCTCGTATTTTACTTTGCCATTTTTTTAGTTTTAGGCCTTTCGGTTGCATGGAACCATCATCAGGGCATCTTGCATGCAGAGTCACATATAAAAAGAATAAAACTGATTTACTGTTGACGTTATTTTAGTTAAATCACTAAAACTTAAACTTATTGCCCAATTAATGCATAATTAGTGCTCGTCCGGTATTCATCTGGGATGGATAGACCCAACTGGGGTTTGTAGAGGGCCTATCCGGGCTGAAATGCATGCTTACTCGTTTTAACTTCATAGAAGAAGGACCCTACGTAGACTCGCAAAGTTTTAACGTTTTAATTATATGACAGTTTTAACCTGAAGACTTTTTGTTATTTACTATTGTGACGAATATATTGTACTATTCTTTAGGGGATAAGTTATTTTACTTATATTCTGACATTACATCACAAAGATTTTGAATTTGAATTTGATGTCAATAAATAATTTCATTCTTCCAGTAAGGGTGTAGAAGCCTGTTTGTTTAAAATCTCGATAAAACACACGACCTTATACCCTTATATGTCTTACCTGGATCCACACTTCACATTCACAACTAAAATACAACATGTAATAAGTTACATAAAATATACATTCAAACAATGTTGATCAGTTTAAAAAAAAAACACTTAATTAAATTTGTTGTAAGTACCGGTTATCTTTAAGACGGAGTCCAGGTGTGTCGAATATTGAGATGCCTTTCGGCATATCACATTCACCCTCACTTCTTTTCGATTCTGTTAATGCCATAGCCCTAACTTTTTTCGAAAATGACGTTATGATAGGCCTACAGATAGGTAGCTTGTATTGAAATACACATGCTGTCCAAAGTAGGTATCCTACAAAATTCTTTGAGTAAAAAGCTTGAAAATCGTTACAAGCTACTTTTTAAAAGTCTCAAATTCAAACTAGCCAATAGGTGTAACCATCAGTTAATAGCTGAGAATTCTAGCCAAATGTGTTAAGGAAGTAAAAAAAAAAAATAAAGTGTTCCCTATACCTAAAATAAAGTGTTCCCTAGAGGGTTACAGGAGGTTGAGGCTCCCAGATTTTAGACATTCGGGACATGAAGGTGGTAAGGTTGTCAGCCTTACTCACCGACCGCCTTTACCCGCAGGATTGATCCTGGTACTCATTTCTGTTAGAGGCTGAGTTGACCCCAGGACCATAGTGCCACCAGAAGGATTAGGAAAATTGAAAAACTCCAGCGACCTCATCGGGGATTGAACCCGCGACCTCCCGGTAAATGTGTTAAGGAGCAACCCATTAATATCTTGAGATGAGCAAGTCAACTGGTCTAACCGACAAAGTTTCCGTGTTTCATAATTTTTCTACTTTCACTTTATTTTAATCAGACTATTTTTCTCTCTCCTGTAAAATTTGGCTTTTGACGATTTCGCCATTTGGCCCGGACACAGTCACGTTGAGCATATAAGGCGGAAAACAATGCTTATTTTATATCAAATTATTCACCCTTCCTTATGTATTTAACCACTTAATATACTTCTAAAAATTGCAGTGCTGTGCATCTAAATCATATAAGAACTACCAGCCGTGCGCCTACATGTAAATTACTGTTATCCTTTTAAAATAATTTTCTTATTCTTAATGATAGCTTTACTTAACATTTCAATTAAATTTATTGAAAAGTTATTGGCTTTATTTCGCCTATGTTACCGTGTATTGAACTAATGTCCACGATACTGTAATACTTTACCGTAACTTAGGCTTTGACAGACGTGGTTCATCACTGAAACTGGAAGATACTATTAGAAAGAGTGCGGTTTATATAGAGTTGCTGCCAGTCACTTTTGCATGTTGTAGCGAGAAAAAAGTAAATATCATTGTATAAGAAAAAGTTCAACTAACTTACTGAAGGATAAGTAGACCCTCAAGCCTGGGATTTTCCGGGAAACGCAAATAATTCACTTGCTTATGAATTAAAAACACTTGTTTTTGTAGAACTTCACTTTATCACCAATTAGGTCTTCACTCCTCAGGTATCGCTGTATTATTGTACTGTGACGCAATGCGGAATTGCCCAGAATCATATAAGAACACAGCGAAATTTAGTTGTTATTATTATTATTACTATTATTATTATTAATACTACTATACTACTTACTCTGTGGCAAACGAAATGAATATTATATATTTTGTGGAACCTGGAAGTTCATTGCCGCGCTTACCTGAGCCCATCATTCAACCTTGTTCTGTGCTAACTCCAACCATTTCCGTAAGTCCTACTTCCCTTAAATTTATTCTGATACTGTCCTCCCACCTACGTCTAGGTCTTCAAAGTGGTCTATTCCTTTCGGGTCTCCCAGTCAGTATTTTTTTAGATATGTCTTTCCTCCCCCATGCGCGCAACATGTCCAGCCCATTTCATCCTCAATGATTTAATTACCCTTACTATGAGTATATTCGGTGAAGAGTAGAGCTTATGAAGCTCGTCATTATGCATTTTACTCCAGTCCCCGTTTTCATCTCTCTTAGGCTGAATATTTTCGTAAGCACCCTGTTTTCGAACACTCTCAGATTATGTTCTTCCCGAAGAGTAAGAGACGATGTCTCACATCCAAAGACCTAATATAATACAATCGGTAGGATAAATCCTATAATCTTTATTTTTAGATTTCTGGACAGAAAACGAGGCGATAAAAGTTTCTGAATTACCTAAAGACAAGCATTTCCTGATGATGATGATGATTATTATTATTATTATTATTATTGATATTATTATTATTATCTTAATTACTGTTATAAAGATATTATATCCTCGAAATCCATATTTAAATAGTCTAAGACTTGAACCCAGAAACTCTGATCACAGAAATAAAATATCACAAAAGAAACAGGTAGATTAGGTTACCGGCACTGCGTGCAGCAATTCAAGTTTCTACCAAATTATAATTTACGGGAAATGAATGGAAAACACTATTTTCGAAGAACAGTTATTGCTTTATATCAAGGGAAACCGCTGACTTGACAGAAATATGTATATTTTATTTCCTGCTTCTTTCTATCTATAAGGGAAATTTTTTACACACAATTGCTCACTCAGATGGAATAATGCATAATTACGTAAAACGCTGCAGCAACTCAATAAAGTTTCAAGCAAATCGAGCGCATATGTCGACGTAATGAAGGAAATAAATCTGTATTCGGAAATAGATGGAAACAATACAATAAGACTCGAAGCTTCTTTCTGCACGTCTCGTAAGGAACTTAGCCTACTGAAGCTCAGCATCCATTTCCTTTATAACACTTCTGCGTGTAATCTAGTATCTCAGATGTAATATCTCTTGAGTTCGTTATTTAATCACAGAGACTGTATTCCTAAAAAAACTGTGTCTTGCACAACATTCTTATTTGTTCTGAACTAAGTTGACTTGTTTTATTGACTTAAAGACACGTTTCTCGGAGTCACAGTGTCTGCACTTATTAGGGTACATATGGAGTTTTGTGTCTGTAAGTTCGTCCTTTACACTCTTTTTCTTTTCATTTTATATTTTTTTCTTCAATTAGGCACAATGTGCAGTTCATAATTGATATAATTTCTTATAATACTTTATTAAATAAATTTAATTTTGTTACTCTAATTGGTAGAAGATTGGTTGAGCAACAGTTATTCTTATATAAAATTGTCAGTGGTATAATTGATAGCAATGAACTTTTAAAACGTATTAAATTTAATGTTGTACAATTAAATTTAAGAAATAGGGAATTGCTATATATTCCTGTCATTAAGTCAAAAATGTTAGAATGTTCATCTTTAATTCAAATGTGTAAACAATATAATTCTGTATCACTTCAAAATGGTCTTCAGGATTTTGACTTATCATTAAATCAGTACATAGGATTTCTTCATGAAATGTTATATATTACATACGATTTGGCTTAGTTTTTAGATTGTCTTGTTAAATTAATTGTATTTATTACAAATCATTCATGTATATTCTACTTTATCCTCACACATTCATTTACTGTAGGCCTATTGTATTTTTATACTGTACAACACTTATTGACGAAACTACGCCAACTGTAATTGGGCTTTATTTCTGTAGTTGGCAGAATAAATAAATAAATAAATAAGTAAATAACGAAAAGAACCTGGAAGTGGTCGGAAGGCTTGTTTAAAATTTAAGGAAGGCTATATTTCACAGATTATCTTCTCTTATATTCTCAAAGGATTGGTTCAGTACACCAGATTGTCGTGGTATAATGTGAGATTTTTTAAAATTATCATGAGAGTGATAGCTAACCGGTCCTCTAGAGAAGAGAAATGACCGCTACTGAAGCTACTGTTAGGCCTATGGTATCCTGAATTTTAGGTTAAGATAGATAGAGAAATAGATAGATTTATGGATAGATATTATCGCCATTGATTAATACATTATTAAAGTAGGCTTAGTCGATTTAAAAAATTACAATCTTTCAGATGAAATTTACTCCTGCACTATGTACAAGCTTTTGCTTAGGAGCAGTTTTTTTTTTTTTTTTTTTTTTTTTTTTTTTTATAACCATTACTCCCTAATGTTTCTGACAGAAAAAAAAAAGGTTTTTAAAAGTTTAATGCTCATGAAGTCATGATAATATTGCTGTTATAATTCCTTGGTAATCTGCATCTAGGCAAGGCTAGATTAGAATTATTGCGAGTCTCATGAGAATATCTTGGATTGCCAGGAGCAAAATCTTGCATAGGCCTATGTTGATATATAAATAATATAAGTTACAGTGTTTTGCAGATGACAAGCCGTTTGTTCATTCTCCTGCTTAGATACGCAGTCCAATCAGAGATGGCGAGACGGAGGGAAGACTCTTCCTGATAGCGGCACTACTTTAGCTCGTACACGTGATTGGCGGTGAAGGAAATGGCTTCTCATTTGAAAAATACTGGTTGAGAAAGTGTATAGAGGAGGAGGCCGTTAAATTACCTTATTCCTTAAATAGATGGTTACAGTGTTCTTTGGGACCGTATGCCTTAATTGTACCGACTGTTCATTTTTGAATGTGTAAACATTACTTAATGTGACACTGTTTTACCACATTTACCGTATTTAAAATAAAAACTGTATTAAAACCACGGTAAGGTTCTATGACCTTTAATTTTACTAGTGATAACTATAATTTTAATGTTAATTTAGGAAAGCATACAATCATTAGTAGAAACAAAATCCCAGTCGGCTTAAAAATAGCTTGTGTCCAGCTTCAAGTGTTAATGGACAATCCTCATTTAATATATCAATGGCTCATTTATCAATGTGTATTGTTGCTTCTCGTAAGGCATATATAGTGTAGTCTTTATTTATCTATTTATTCTAGTATTATCACCTATCTTTATTGACGAAGTAGAAATAACCGCTTTCCGCCAGGGTAATTCTTTTCTGAACGTAATTAAACACGTGGAAAGAAGTTAAGAGGAATTTACAAAGAATCTAGTGTTACACTCACATAACTTTCTCTAATTCAAGCATTGGCAATACAACTATCTCAATTCACACTCTGATAAAGAAATTTAGCCGTATTGAAGGGTTTACGCATTCAGTAGTCTAAGCCTCATACAAGTTCTACTTCTCTACGCAAGACAAGCCTAAGTTCCCGCAAAATGGCTGCTTATAATTTTATTACCCTCCAGTGAATTTTTACGAAAAATTGTTTCAAATTAAAGTTTGGGTTCTTGGTATATGCACTTAACTTTTAGAAAATTAAAGAAAATCGTTAGATTAGTTTTCGGGAAAATCGCGAAAAATGCAATTTTCTTTATGTAAAGGGATATATCTAATAAAACGTAAAAAAAAAAGTCGTCGGCAATTTTCGTGTTACATCCCCTGAAGATATCTAGAGGCTTTATTTATTTATTTATTTACGTATTCTAGTATTATCACCTTTCGTTATCGACGGATTAGAGATAGCCGCTTTCTGCTAGGGTAATTCAAAATTTTATATTATGCATCTTTTCGTTTTCGTTCATACAAACTCAGAAATTTTCTGAAATTTGTATTCTTGGATGTAATTGACCACAAGTCGTGTGTTACTGCTGAAAACTCGACATAATATTTCAGATTTTGAAACAATTCCTCCTTGCCTGCAGCGCCTGTGGTACTGATAAAGAAATAAAAATGGCGTGAACATTACCTTTTTATGAATCTAATTTCTCTAAAACATATTTTATTTATTTAAACACCACTATCAGAAAGAGAGAGAGACAGACTGACAGCGAGCGAGCGAGAGAAGAGGGATGAAAGGAGTGAGATGGTTACCGATCCTGGAGTATTTTCTTTATAGGGAAGTGGGAGTGTGGGAAAGGAAAGATCGAACAAAATAATACAGCGGTAAACGATAAAGAATAAAGTTATTTACAATTTTCGAGTCACATTAAGACAAAGTATCGTCGTTAATTAATAAGCTTTTGATAACATTACATCTTTAATTAGTTTATATTTTATGCCAATGAGCAGGAATATTCCAGTATAATTAATGGAATAATTAAGGGTGATTACTGATATTGCTCCTCATTAACATATCTGCTGTGTTGTTTTGCCCAATTATGGCTGTAAAAATATTCTGGAAAGTTAAGGTTGTGAACTATTGTATAATACTCTGTTGTGAAAATACTGCCGAAATATTAAGTCTCATTTTATGACAACTGATGCAAGCAATAGTTCATTGAAATAAGTTTCTCTCTACTCTGCCTTCAATTCATCTGTATTCTCATGTAACATCACAGAACACTTGCGATTCGGAATACCTAGTCCTAGGTCATCGTTTCTCAACCTTCCACACCGGTTCTCATACCGTGAATATGTAAGCCTACTACTTAAGAAACTGCTAGGGGATACTTAAATAAAACCATGTAAACTAATATAACAAAGTGCCAGAATGCTTTTGTTTCATCAGCAGGCTTTAAAACTTAGTGCCCGAACCCACAGAGGGAGATGATTCCAGTTACCAACAACCTGAGTATAGGGGGTGGGGGCGATTGCGTAGGCTGATAAGACAGTCATTCATAGTAGTACTGAGAAGTCAATGCGCTCGTAGTACGATGCCTCTCAAATTGGTCAACAGTGTACCTTGTCATTATGCGTGTTTATAAATTTATAATACGTGTTCGGAATACCGAAAGTAAAGTATTCTAAAACGCAAACATATATTGAAACATTTGGGAGGGACTATTACACACAAACAGGAGAACATATCGTTTTGCATGCTTGTAATGTGAGTTTAGAGAATGAGAAGTTATTTTGTGGTCTTCCTATACCTGTAATCTGCTTTGTTTACTATCACGTGAACTAGCATATGGTAGCTAGCGCATACGCCGAGCAAAGTCTGTACAGTACAGTTGCTGAGAACATATTCGATCGGGCACTAAGTTTTAAAGCCTGTTCATCAGTGATAATTGTCATTATGATATGTAGAAAATAAGTTATTTTTGTCATGGATTTCCGAGTTTAGCTCCAGATTGATTAAATAAGCAGGGCTTACGAAAGAACAAAGGTCTAGTTTAATAAGCATAATTATAAACAGGAATATGTGGGTAGTGTTATTTGTCATAGCTAACTGTATCACAACTTCCAAAGCAGTAGGCTTATATGATCACCATAAAACAATATGTTGCCATTAGAATTTATTTACATTTAATAAATTCTAATTTATTACCATAAAATAGGCACGAAATTTGGCATTACTCCGGTACCGGTCAACCGATTTGGTCCAATATCAATGGGCTTCTTCCAATGGACGTTTTAAATGTGTATTAAGTTAAGTCACTCGAACAACTGCTGTTTTGCGAGTTGTCATGACCTGTCTGCGCATTTGTCACACAGTATGTAGAATATAAATACGTAGCCCTACTATTCAACTTGCATTTTACTATCCTAAGGTTTATTTAGAGCGAGTACATAAATGCTTATATTTTATTTTGTATTTATTTAAATTTAAATGTTATTTTATTAGGTAATTTTTGTTTCGTAAATGAAAAAAGTCAAATCAACGAAAATGAAAAATCAAGGGGAGGCACAGCCCCTACATCTCCCTGGATCCACCACTATCCGATAAAGGCGAACGAAACTAAACGTGTAAAGTTGAGTGCTATTTGTAATAAGTAGCAAACCTTTGGATTAAGTTCCATTCACAAGAGGTACCTCTAGCGAGCGTTAATCTATTAATCAGGAAGGCATTATAAATATATATAGTTCTCTGGGTTATCAGTATGGAACCCAATGCAATCCATACGCAATACGAAATGTGACGAAAGAAATCACCATGCACTCAACACTCCCATTTAATATCCACTATTGTGACTCATGGTCGTTTAAATGGGTGTCTAGAATTTATCTTGTAGCCAGCTGTATGGAATAAATTATCAAATACATTATAACACAACTGATAAGTCAACCAAATTAACCGCGAGAAAATTTCAGATAGTGAATGAAGAATGTTCATAACATTGCAACTCTTTAATCTCTATTTCTTTTACTGTATCAATATTATTGTAATGATTCATTGCTAAATAATGTGTTGAAATGATCAAGAAGCCAGTTGGGTGAAATGGTGGAATTCTTAAATTCCAAGTCTTATTACAACTGTGTAGAAAATTTAGGATACTGTAAGAAAAACTTAGCAACAAACTATAACACTAATTTATAGCTTGAATTTAATCATAACAAATTTGTTGTCCATTTGAGGTTGACATTTATCTTACGAAAATATCAGTAACTTTAATAGTTTGTAATGCCATTAATTCATTTATTATGTCAGTTTTATTCCTTAATTGACAAAAGCAAATTATACCGTCCATTTGGGAATCCAAGTATCAGCTAGATGGAGTTATGAACTATGCATCTTAGTGTGGTTTATTTTAGTTGCCATTATCTTCATCAGCAACAGCAACCGCATCAGAGCAGGAAACCTTAGACGATTTTTTTGAAGTCTATTACCGGTAGGATCAACGCCAAATAATGTCTCCCGCACATTGTAGCCTGTAGATAAAGCGAAAGGAGTAGACCTTTCTAATAACATAATTTGATCTATGGTCGGTTTAGTTTATATAAATAAATGAAATATGATGTAATCCACTTTTCCAGAGTAGAGGTTCGCTTAATCAGTGTAGTTCAAAAATGACAACTTATAAAAAAAAAATTCCCGCAGGAGAAGAATTGTCCCTTTCTCAATTCATTTACAAAATGTCCTTTAAGGCTCTTGAATTGGTTCAGAAATATTATTTTGATTCTTTTGCTAAATATCAAGACAAAATTAATTGTCTTCTGTATTTAAACTGATTATTACTTATTATTTACCAACTTATAAGGTCCGGGTTTCGTATTTTGCCTGTAATTTTAAATTAAATTATGGAAGAATTTTGATTTACAAGCTGTAAGCCCTTATAATTAGGGATCTAAAGTTTGGAGCGAAGAACGACTTATCATACTCAAATTATTTCCTTAGAAAACGCTAGATATGGCTTTTATCGCTCATACTGCACTTTGAATTTTGCAACCCATTGCTTTTACACACCATGCCTGGTAGGGGTTGAAATAAGAAGAAACGAATTCCGGTAAAATAACATTTTGCTGTCTTTATGGGATGTTTTATTTCCGATTTGAATGTTGCCATACAGCCGTTTCGGGGCTAAAATAAAATCAGCATCACTTTCAAACATCCTTGCTAAAAAAAATCTGGGACACAGTAATGTAATGCGCACACAGGACTAAAAATGTTCCATCCTATTTTGTATCTTTATACATGCTTAGGGTTTACAGTAAACATCTCAACTAATACAAATCCTACAGCGGTGAATAACGTATCAGTGGATATGATGTTTTACAGACTTCTGATACAGCATTTCTCATTATTCTTTATACATCCTTTGGGATAAATTATGCATTTAAAGGTTAAATACTTGAAACCTATTATTATGTATAACATTTATTACATTCTTATGGATAATATAAAGACCGGTTTAACTTAATTTATTATTAGTGTTTGCTTGTGAAACGCCTTTAATTGACATATAAAAGAAAACTTTTATTGTTAAAATAAAGTCCGGAAAACTTTTATTGTTAACAAAAAGTCCGAATTTTCATTATATTTAATATTTCTTTTCATGATTATGATTATAAATGCAAATGTGACTTTAATAAGTATTGCGTATCCAAAAATATACAGATTTGAATGTAATTGAGTATTATCTCCAATCATAATACAAAATAAAAGTAGAAAATAATGAAAATTTTAATGAAAGTAAACTAATATTGAAATTAAACATACTTCCAATTAAAACTGCACTAGGAAGTTTAATGTATATTACTCGAAACAAAGCTGGAAGTAAAATAACAAATATAAGTAAAGTTTAATTTAAAAAAATAATATAAATTTATAACAATTTTATTATCCTAGCTAGCATCAAGGTATTTAAAAGCCTTGATGGCAAAACGTAAATATTAAGATTTTTGTATTAAAAATTAAATCCAAAATTGGGTTTTTGATTAATATGATTAAACAAATTAGGACACATCCTAATCGATTTAGTTGCTTTTTTTATAAGTTGCCAGACTACACTTTTCTTCCATTATAAAAAAAACGAAGCAGACAAGAACACTTTTTAAACACAGACAAGAGAACACAAACACGTACACATGCGCAGAGTGGAGATGCGACACAACCCGCGTAACTTCACAAGGAGATCTTCAGCACAACTGAGTCATCTGGCTACGGAACAATGAAAAAAGTTGAAAGTCAAACGATGCGTGAGTTACTCGTACGGTACAAATTCCACCGCCAAAGAAAGCGAAAACGAAATGTGATTTTTGTAACGCTCGTGAAGACCTTCCTCCCACTCCCACCCGCACTTTCTCCCCCTCCTCCCTCCGTTCCTCTCTCTCTCACGAATCAGCATGACCACAGCTCTGCTAGTTCTCACAAATTGATCCGTCACACTCTTCTCTGATTGACAACTGATCTTGTTATGTAATGGATATTTCACTTCTTCTGTTTGCCCTACATGGCAATACAAATCTTGTGCAATAGACCAAACGGCGAAAGAATGATCATTAACTGATCCATGTACGAGGGTGATTAAAAAAGTAACAGCAAACTAATTTTTTCAATGTACATACAGTAGAGTCCCGCTATTCAGAACTAATTGGGACCGAACATCGTTCGGTTTAGCGGGAAATCGGAATAGGCGGATTTTATTAGTAATATCAATGTATTGACTTGTTAAGGCGTAAATTAAGTGCGGAGAATTGTATAAATGGAGCCGACATGTGCTGTAAGTAACCAGCTCAGGCTCTATGTATTTCTCTATTTTAACTTCTTTGTATAACAATAAATGTACATGTTTTCACGAACGTCTTTTTAATTTCTCCTGTTTTTAAGTTTAAAAAATCGGTATTTTTTCTGAACTCTGTTCGGAATAGGCGGGTTTTCAGAAAATAGCGTTACTGTACTGTATTTAAATTACAGATACAAACAAGATGTCATTTTTTCAACGTAGTCATCCTCATTTTCGATATGTGTCTCATACCGTTGCACCCACTTTTTATACTACTAGGACATTTTTTTGTTTTGTTTGTGTCTGCAACCAAGAATGTACCGCTTCTTTAACCTCATTATCACTTTTAAGTCGTACTTCAGGGGTCAAAACGCATGGTAATCTGAAGGAGTGAGATCAGGGCTGTATGGGGAATGATGCAAGATCTGACATTTCAATCTCCGAATGACATAAAAAGTGCTGGTTTATTGGCGTGAAGGATAAGAATTCCTCTATGCAAAAATTCTCAGCGATAGCTCTCTATTTCTGCCTTTAACTCATTCTCCAACATTGCACTGTACCGGGCACTATTCACTGTTTAACCCCTTTGCTGATAGTGCTTCAAAAGTGGTCCATTCGTATCCCAGAAGAGAGTGTTAGTTTGCTGTTACTTTTTGAACCACCCTAATATATATCTATAGTACCTAATTATATAATTCTAGTTTCTTATTAATAAAAAATCAAGATACAAAAAGACTTAAATATAAAATCCAAGAATTAAAGTAATAATTTACTAATCAATCTTCCCCCAAATTCTATGTATAAATTTTCACTAGAAAAAAAAAAAATTAGGTTCTGAGAACAGATCTGTAAAGGACTGCATAAAGCCCAACAAATAACCTTAACCAGAATTAAAAATTAAATTATGACCAAACCGACTGTGCTATCAGAATGAAATTTGAAAAAGATACTCCCCAGGTGATTGGGAATGTTTGTTGAAAATTTCATACTTCTAGACCAAAAGGACTCGGAGGAGTAAGCGAGCATACACACATCTCAGCGTGCATTTAATATACTAAGTCTTTATAGTATACAGTCCGGTTATGGAAACCACCATTTTCGGCCGTGGGTGTCGGCGTGCTGACCACATGCCCCCCAATCCTGCCATCTTCCTATGGTAGATGACGCAGCGGTCGGATGGTAGCCCTTCAGGGATGTAGCGCCACGGAGTTTAGTTTTAGTTTTAGTTTATATAGTATACAGTGGTGGATTAAACCTAAGCAAAGTAAGCACGTGCTTAGGGCATGAAGAAATTGGGGGGGGGGCAACAAATTTTTCGTAGCCGAGTTTATCATTTAAATTAATTCAATTTATAGTCACTTTCAAAATTTAATGAAAAAGGCATAGGCCTACGTTCTTTTTATAAAGCGTTCTCTCTTGTGTCATCATATTTATCCTACAAAATAAAGTACAATGTGCTCACAGATTGAAAGCTATACAAACTGCTCAGCTGACCGTTCATTTTCTCGGTTGAAATAAATTCAAAATCCACTCAGAACAACTGTTATGTATAGAAACAGATGCGTTACGTAAAGATTTCTGAATTGTTTAATTTTAATTGCTTTGGTTTGACAACGACTATGTAGTGAGGCCTATAACCGTCACTGGTGTGCCTGAATTTTGTCCCGCAGGAGTATTATTAAATGCATATTAATATATTAATGTTGAACCTTCGCATTTACGCACATATAAATGCTATCGGCCTAGGCCTTGATCGAACTCCCGAACTTGACAATAGAAAGCGAATGCCTTTTAGACAGCTCCCCTCTTGCAGACTTCAGTCAGACGTCGGAAACCTACGGCACGCGAGCCAAAGATGGAGCGGGAATCCTTATATTATCAATGATATTAAGAGCTAACTGGAATTCAGTATATGTAAATTTAATTTAATTTTGAATTACACGCAAATTAAAAAAAAAAACTGGAGGACGTATAAAAGTAAATATGCCACCAATTCTCTGTTACCACGTGTTAAAATGAATGTGGAAAATTTCAGCTTTCTAGCTCTAATATGTTCTGAGACAAGGATACAAACATACAAAATGTATTTTAAATTGGGCGTAACGCTTTAAAAGCATACAATATTCTTGTTCAGGAAGATAACTTTTTCCCGCTAAAAAAAAGTAATTTTGTAGGATGCCTTAGCCCTTTAGGAACTACACAGATATTCATTTCATTTCATCTCGTCTCAGAGTACTTTGTTAATCCATTTCTTCTTTTAGATGCCTTCGAAACGAAACTTGTTAGGTATTACATGGAAGAATTTAATTATGAAGTCTCCTGACACCTACAGACCTACAAACAGAGGCGTGGGTACAGTTGAAAGTGACCAAATACACATCTCACATTCAAATTGACGTGCAAATATGGACACTTCGTCTTGTTAATGAAGTAGTAGTGTTAAGTTAATGATATTCGCGAGAAGTGTTACAAGGTTGCACGGAAATGTTAAGTTGTGCACACTGATTGATGCGACAGGAGACACCGTTACGTTTAATGCATAACACGTGATTGTCTTCATTGCTCTGAGGCTAACATGCCTCCTAAAGGCCAACAGGGGTTCTCTATAGGCATTATATCATTTTTAGGCCTACATCAGCAAAATAGTAAGTTACCAAGCTGTGTAAAGAAAGAACATTTAAAATAAAATATTAATACAAAATAATAATTAATTCTTATTATAGAAAGAATTGCATAATTTTAAACAATATAAAACATACTTTTAATAATATCTAAAAACAAAGTACAATTATTTTGTTAAATTTTATTATATTATTGCTTTAGTTACAATAGATACTGTAACACCTAACATTAAAATCAACATGAACCGCAATATTAGATATACTGTATATACACTTAATAGGTCTACACTTAAAATCCTAAATTCAATCTGTGTTAAATGGTGATTTCTAGTAAAAGTCCTCAAACTTTCTTTCTGAAGAATTAAAACCTTCGTGAATAATTGTGAGGGTCTACTAATGCCTCCAAAACTTAAACCGTTCCTCTAATTGACTGAAGATTCAAAATATGTAAATTGCAAATAAAGTGGATTATACTAGACTCAGTTTCTCGGTATGTACAAAACTCTAGTCCAGGCAATCTGGTAATAATGCAGCCCACATGTCCCCCAAATTAAAATGAGATTCTATAAATCGATCAAAGAATATAAGGACACAGAGTTCTGTTTAAAATATCTTGATTATTAAGACTAAAGTTATATTAAAATTTGTTCTTAATTCAATAAAAAAAATCCGTTAGCTTTGGACTTTTCTGAAAATTTATGGTTCATCCCTTTTAAATTAGCTTTTGTTTGTCACTTGTTCGGCTCCGTCTACCTATACCCTTAGCAAATTAAAGTAAATTATACATTGTTTGGTGTCATTTTTCTTGTAATTATGTGTAGAATTTATATATAACAAACATTTTAAGATAAAATGACATATTAAAAAAATCTAAGATTGATTGATTGAAGTAGACTAGGTGATTCATGGGGAGGAAATTACGGTTGGTCCTAAATCTCCTGCCCTTGTAAATGTGAGGGTGCATGCGGGTGAAGGAACCTACCTGGCCTCAACCGCCTTCCCTGGTTGCTAAGGGTATAGTACTACTATCATGAGAATTATAACTTTTTTCATTATTATAATTGTTATTTTTATCACTTGAGCCTTGCCATTACTCTCAGCTTTTGTCTTTCTCCCCTGCTGGTACTTCTTCATACTATTAATTTTATCTTAGTTTTAAAATCATTTAGGTTAACATTTCACTTCTATAAAACATATTGCATACTTCCCTCGAGCGCGAGCTCCTCCTCTTTCGGGGTTTGAGGACCAACCTATTCATCATTTGTGTAATTATATATATATAAAAAAAGACTGCAGAATGCAAAGTTCGGAACACCCACATGTTGAAACAATTCCCTTGGCCTCATGAGACGAACAAGTAATCACTGTTTCTGTAAAGGTCATTGTTTTCTCATTAATTCTTAAACCCGTTAACATTTTCATGATTCCCAAATTCCTTTACAGTCTCCAGTTGACATCAAGGATCTATCACAGATTTGTTAGTAGAGTAATGAAAAGTTTTTAAAGGCTTACACTTCCTTCTATATTGTTCATGTCTCTCTTTGACAATTTTCCACTCAATGTCCCATTCTAATGGTAAGCGAATTTAAAATTTTTCCCTCTGTGGTCACTTCTTTGCGAGAAATACTGTAGGCCTACATGTATAGATCAAACAAAGTCACCAAAAGATGCTACAATATCGAAAGCAATAAAGGACCATACGATAGATTACTGGGCTTTAAAATTACTGCTACTATTATTGTCGGCTATCTGGAATACGGAGACTCGCAATTTCAGGCCCATAGCTAATCTTATTTTTACCCTGAAAGTACATTAGACTAAACTCGTTTACTCACGTCCGCTATTTTACCTAATATCATAATCATTACAATTCATTTTCAGTTAAAATGAACACAAGCCATGCAAAATAAATGAACAGATACACGTCAATATTTCTTGCCCTACTGGTAAACGCGAAGTTCCTAAAAATTTAATGTATTTTGTCTTGGAGCATTCCATAGAAAAAATATAGGTCTATTTGGTTACAGAACTTTACACCAATGTTGTATCGAAATAATTATTATAATACAAAAAATATTCATTAAGAACATTGTGGTTTTTGTCCCATTTTTATCAGCTATTGTGCTTTTATTATTGACCAGCTAGTTATCCCTCTTTCTTAGGATGAAAAAAAGTTTTTTGCACGGTTTTTAATCTTATCCGAAAAACATGATGAGAAAATAACCGTGCGCCTGGCATTCTTCCGGATATTGATGACGCCAGTGTGCATCTGATCATCTTAACCTCGCTAAAGCTTTGGGCAATATTATCTTCAATATTCCACGCACAGAAGACATTGCTCTGGCTATGGATAACATATTTGATAAATGCATACATACATTTATGTCAAATATTAAAGCAGTACTCCTAAGATAAATAAACTGGTTCGCGAGGAGAAAGATGCAGACAGGAATCAAACTCCGGAAGAACGTCAACGTACCAAAAATGGAAATACCGTTATTTCCTTGTGATGTCTCTCAGGTAAAGATAAAGTCTAGTTTACACGATGAAACTAGGCTTAGTAACTAAGCTTCACAACTTTATTTATTTATTTATTTTTTGAATGCGCAAACGTGAGATGTATTGGCGACAATGATTTACGAACTACGCAGTTTCGTCTTATTCCAACTTTTGCAGTAATTTTGAGCTAATGCGTGTATTTAGGTTTGTAGATTGAAAGGGGAATTGAGGAAATGTGAAATACCTGTATACATGGTTCAGAATGTATATGGGATTTCAATCACATTAACTTAAAAAATGAAGGGAAACGTGAAGGTGGAATTAATTTGGAAGAAAATGGGTGTAATCGCTTTGAAGAAATCACTTTCATGAAATTAGTTACGAAGACTAGTCCCATTATGTAAAGTAGCCTTTAAAACCGTTACTTCCTTGTGATGTTTCTAGAGTTTGCTGGGGTAGGATAAAATTGTGCAAAATACTGATTTCGGGATAACCAGTAAGTTATTGATAATACGATAATTCACGTTCTTATATTGTCAAAAAATAATCCAAAACCTATCTCAATTATTCTCAACCTATCGTCACTATTGACAATACTGGCGTTTAAACAGTAAACTTGTAGAAGCGATATCCTAGTAGGGCCTTGAACTGGAGTCCTTCTGACTACATTAAACGAAAATAATGGGAATTAAGTGCCCTTCCATTATATTCATATTTTGCAGTAATACTTATAAAGAAGGAAAAAGTATTATAACATAAGCCAAGTTGAAGCATCCCATTAAAATTTCCGTTTATATTGCCTCATATTTTGTAGACTTCTTGAATGCATAATAAATGTCACGGGCACTATTGTTAAAAGTTGCTGACACCAGACAGGTTTCCTTGTATGGTAAATCGTTTGGTTATGATATCACTGATGTAGAATTGAACACGTTTAAAGCCCGTTAAATCTATCCAGCCACGGATTCCGTGAAAGGCAAACACTTAATGATTTATGATCTCATGACTGTGTGATTGTTTCTAATTGTTCTAGAGTTTAAGATAATGAATTGCAATATTTCTCTTGCTGTACATGTGTCAAATATTTGTAATAGTGAATTAAGTAGTAAATTAAGGTTAATGTTGTCTAGGTCAAACTACGGGACCGATATTGTATTTATAATTTGAAATACCTGTTTACATGGTAAGACCTGAGCTTAAGAAGCTTCGGTGCCACTGTTACGAAAGTAATGCCGGTTGTCGACCAAGAGCTAAGCTAACTTGCTTAGCTTAGCTTAGCTCACATACAGTGAGGGATTTCTTATATAGTTGTGCAGGATTTCATATGTAGTTTTGTCGGCACAACTACATATGAAATCCCGCACTGTATGTGAGCTAAGCTAAACTAACTTATTGTTAAAACTTTCCGGGCTCTGTAGCCGTGGTCCGTCGGATGAGGTTCCGGACGTTTCGACAACAACTGCGGCAGGCATCTTCAGCGGTGAGTTCGACAGTTGTTGTCGAAACGTCCGGAACCTCATCCGACGCACCACGGCTACAGAGCCCGGAAAGTTTTAACAATATGGACACCGGCCGTGAAAGCCTAATTCATGTTATAAACTAACTTAGCTTAGCTCTTGGTCGACAACCGGCATAAGGCATGTAAGACGAAACAAGATCTGTCTATGCACAGTTTAGTGCATTCGAGTTTCACGTAAAGGAAGAGATGAATACGCGAAGGTTGTTGGATTGTCGTCACAGTAACTCGCCAGCTCTTGAATCATTCCACTATGATTAAAATCTGTCACCAATCACGACATAAGAGTTACGACATTGTACTGCAGTAAATTATTATTATTGAAGATAAGATGATGATTATCTATCCATCTTTCTGCTTTTAGTTCAAGAACAAACAAATGCATCTGTTGGAAAGCCACGAAATTGATATAGTACCCCATAAATGGCAAGCCGGTGTACAGCATAATACACAGCACATAAGGTTTCTTCTTCAACTGACATTTAAAAATTAAAAATTCTACATTGATGGTAGGAGTTAAGAATCAACAGAAAGTAAGTTTATCCTTCAGACTTAAAGAATTTGTGGTTAACACTTAAGGGATAAGAAACTCAAGTAGGTAGTGTTTTACACGGAGAGATTAAAGCCAGAATAGCAGGTGATCTAAGAGAGGATGATCGTTAAATTACTATTTACAACGAAGGATCTCCATAATTATAGTAATTCTAGACTTTTATGATTTCAGTGTTTTCAGTTCAGAATAAAAAGTGAAGAAAATTGTCTGTTTAATACAACAGTTTTAGTAGTAACCTATGTCATGGAAACGTTTACATAGACATAACAAAAACGTTAAAGTAATAATCCATCAGTTCCCTATTTGTGTCTATAGGACGTGATAGCTCCTTCCGAGGTAGAGGATCTGCACACATTAAAGCCGGTTGTCGACCAAGAGCTAAGATAACTTAGCTTAGCTCACATACAGTGAGGGATTTCATATATAGTTATGCCGGATTTCATATGTAGTTTTGTCGGCACAACTACAAATGAAATCCCGCACTGTATGTGAGCTAAGCTAAAATAACTTAGCTTAGCTCTTGGTCGACAACCAGTATAGGCTAAGTCTTGGGTATGGCGAAGTTCCTCAGCACATAATAAAGTACAGGTAAATTACTTTTTGATGCAGCCTAAACGAATTTAACGTAGAACCAAAAGTTATAATAACTTAACATTGCTAACCTCTTCGACTCACATTTGGGAGGTCCCAATTGCCGGCCAATTTGACATGGTTTTTTTCATGGTCTTAAAGGCAAATGCCGATTGGATATTTACACACCATGGGGGTTAGTTTCCCATTCTACTGGATTCGTTAATTTTGTTTTTTACTCACGTAAAACGGCAAAATTTCATCTAATATTATTCTCCAGAAGTTTTAGAATCCATATAAAGGCACCTTTTTTTTCTAAGAATATTTTAAATATGGGTAAAATCGGTAAGAAGTTCACAAAAAACGAACCTAAATGACGCTTAGAATGGAATCACAATAATACAGAATCAGCTGCTAGAAACAGCGCAGGTGCATGCTGGGAAGAAGCCGATGGGTCACGTGGGGCTGGAATCAGCTGCCAACGTGATAATGGTCAGACAACCCTCCGGAAGATATAATATGCCACATTTTCGAAACCGACAAACAGTGTATCGTACATTATTCTAAAATGCAAGGGCGCTTCGTTTCGGCTGCCGCCTCCGCTCGCGCACTTAACTAATGTGGTTAGTGTTTTGCATTATTTAGTTTTATGTAGAGGTTGCAGGACCGTATGGAACAGACCAATGACATGCAAGGTCGTTGGGAGCCAATGGGAGTGTTGGTCTGCAAGCCAGAGACCGCATACCAACGCCGAACATCGCGTGCCGAAATCCAGTAGAGTGGGAAGCTAAACCCGCCAATTTGACATGGTTTTTTTCATGGTCTTAAAGGCAAATGTCGATTGGATATTTACACACCATGAATCATCCTCACCATTTCATTCTGTATCATAACCATTTAAATTAATATCAGTTAAAATTTACTCCATCAACTACACCAACAATAGAACCTATTGACAATCAGTTGTTCCTTGGCCTACCCTACTGTAATAGACACAGATCCTGAACTCCTAATATGGCCTCATAGCTGAAAGGAGTATAAACATATCTGAACAAAAAAGTCATATAGCATTAGGCCACGAAAAGTCGGGACATGAATGAAACAAGAAACTGATGTATGAAGTTAAGGCCTCGTGGCAATTTGATATTCTTCGGCATACAGTTCTCTTCGTTTTGAATTTGAGTACACCAACCTGCAGAATCACAAATTCTGCATCATAATTAGACTATTCTTTAAGTGATTTTAGTGTTCACAAAAGCTTACTTATACAAGTTACTGTAGGTTTGTATTTATTTAGTTAAGTTTCAGATACAGGGGAAAATAGGTATTTTTTCTTAATTTAGCGCCGTTTTTATACTTCCTACATTTTATCCTACATTCGGCTTTTCATCGTTCATTATATAGATTTACACAACAGCTTAAGCGAACCTTGAAATGAAATTGACTTCCGCCTTCGTAATTAATTTTACAGCATTTGCTTTTTTAGTTTCGTTTTTGGTTCAGTCCAGATTCAATTGCGGAGAAACCCCTGTGCTCGTAAGCAATGAAGTTTAGTATACCGCATATGGGAAAAAACGTGAAGAAGATTATTTCGAAAATATCTTAAGTTTTTAAGAATTGATTAGATTATGGTTTTGTTTAGTAAATAGTTCATCAGTACACTCAATATTTTGGGCCTCTTTTAACCTCTGATTCAGTATTTAAAAAACAAATTAATTAATAAGCATAAAAACTAAACAAATCGGGAAATGTTATATTCTGAAAGACTTATTTTAGGCCTATGGGATGTTGGACCTCTTGCTCAATTGGAAGAAAACAAAGTTTAAGGCTCTCCACAGAACGTGAGTGAGAAAATGGAATAAACAGTGGGAATTTTGGCGATGTGGAACCGATACAATGTTGACACCTGGATTCAGAAAAAGTAATGAATAAAAAGTACGGTAATTAAATATGAACTTGGTTTTAGTAAACAAGGGCGAACTTAATTGTATGTGCATTTATAAAGTTGACACGATATTTATTGTGTGGGAGAGAAATTCACTGACAGTAGATCATGAAGTTCTCTTTTGTCTAACTCTAACCAGATGAGAGCTCCTGGTTTGTATTGTTGTCTGATACAAGATCTAGATAATCACTTCTTCTCATCTTTCCACGGCCATTCTCTTCCACTGCCAATGTAACCGCTCGTAACATATGGATTGAATTGAATGTTTGCGAAAGTTATTTCAGCAGCTTTCCTTTGAATTATACATACTTATTTTTTTATTGACTAGATGGCGATAAAAAGTGTTACGCACAGCTGATCATGAAGGGGGAAGTGATGGTCTAGTAATAAAAATGTTACATCATACTTCCAAATATATCTTCCTCTTTGCTTGGGGTGTACAAAAATTACGCTTCTGTTAAAACGCTTCCCGCACGAATATCACAATATTCTATTATCACCAAATGGAGGCCAGAACTGTTGATATATGTCCTGCTGAATATGAATGGGACTAGAAAGTAAGTCAAAATTTAGGTCTTAATAATTAAGTTAGTTTTAAAATTACCACTAAAATCAAGTGTGAGAATCAGTTGTGTAATAGGTTTTACATTATTTTGAATCGTAAACAATGTTTAACAGAACTAGTATGGAATTCCTTAATTTTAGTTTTTACATTCTGTGCCTGATATTAACGTCTGGTTGCAGTAACCACAGAGAAAATGTCATTTTATAGGCGTGTTTCCCAAAGGCATTGATTAATAAAATCAGGTAAACTGATGTAACAAAGTGCCAGTATGTTTTTTTTATTCAGTTATGACTGCAATTATGATATGCAGAATGTGTTTTTTTTAAAATTGATTTCCAAGTTAAGCTCCAGATTTATTCATTAAGCAGGGCTTATGGAAGAAGAAAGGTCTACCATCTCGGCCACCTGGGTCATTTTAACGGTCTAGTTGGATAAGCGCATGTAAATCAATATGTTTTTTGTCATAGCTACCTGTATTTTAATTTCCAAGGCCTTATACGATCACAGTAAAACAATAGGCTATGTTGTCAAGATAACTGATTTTCATTTTTTTTATAAATTCTTTCGAATACGTATATTACCATAAAATAGACACTAAATTGAGCATTACTCCGAAACAGGTCAACCGATTTTATCCATTATGAATAGACGTCTTCCCATGGACATTATAAATGTGTATACCAAGTTTCATAAAAATCCGGTAAAGCGTATTTGAGTTACCGCGTCTTTAAAATATACACTAAATTGGGTTTTACTCCGGTACCGGTCAACACATTAGGTTCAAATTCAATAAGGCACTTCTTATGGACGTCATAAATGGGTATACCAAGTTTCATGAAAATCCGAAAAAGCGTATTTGAGTTATGGTGCGTACAGACACACGGACAGACAGACGGACAGACGGACAGTCAGACGGACAGACATTTTTTCGTCCACCACACAATCTCATAAAGTACCATACTGGCACTTAATAACTACCATTAGTAAGTGTGCAATAATTACAGACACAAATAATATTAAGGCGGAAGTTTAAGTGTAGACTCAAATCAGGAAATGCCTGCTTTTATGCAGTTCAGAAACTCTTATCTTCTCGTGTTCTGTCCAGAAGATATTTAACCTGTATTATATAGATGTGAGACACGGTCGCTTACTCTTCGGGAAGAAAATAATGTGAGAGTATTTGAAAACAGGGTGCTTAGGAAAATATATGGGCCTAAGAGAGATGAAAATGGGGACTGCATAACGACGAGCTTCATGACCTGTACTCTTCACCTGATATAGTAAGGATAATTAAATCACGGAAGATGAAATGGGCTGGACATCTTGCGCATGGGGGAGGAAAGACATTAAAAAAAAAAAAAATATTGACTGGGAGACCCGAAGGGAAAAGACCACTTGGAAGGCCTAGACGTAGATGGGAGGACAACATGAGGATAGATTTAAGGGAAGTAGGATTTACGAGGGATGGGTGAATGGAGTTAGCACAGAATAGGGTTGAATGGTGGGCTCAGGTAAGCGCGCCAATGAACTTTCGGGTTCCATAAAATATATAATATTCCTTTAGCTTCCTTAGGGATTATCTATTACTATTGAGTAAGTAAGTATTAGTAAGTGTGTGCATATGGAGAAATAGGGGAAGAAACATGAACGATGAAGAAGAATAACAGAGAAATAAACTTAAATGTTTAGAAGAAATTATTACACTAGTAGCCTAATGTTCTGTGAACAGTGTATACCTCTTGTCCAAAAACAAAAGATATGCTCTTCGTTAAAACGGCCACCATCTTGAAGCAGAATTAAAACTATCCTTAGACTAACGTCGTTTTAACGACTACAAGGAACATTGTTGCAAAATTGGAAGAAAATCGAAAAACGCATTTGGCCATGAATCTTGAAACGGAATAAAAAATAAAAGTAATTGAACATATGTCAATTTTAATGATCTTAAGAAACATTCCTGTCAAATTGGAGAAAATCGGACCCCGCGTTTGGTCATAACTGCATTATGAACAAACATAAAAACAGACGAAATGCCGAACGGTGAGTTAAAACAGGATCTCACTTTGCTCGGTCAATAAGACAGAATTTATTTCTTGGTTACCCCTGTTTAAAGCTGCTTTCGTTTCTTTTAGGTGTCCATAAGATTGCATAAACAGACATATGGTCAGCCACCTAGTTTTACATCATCATGTGTTTGTATTTTACTGCACCGTGACGTATCAAAAAATCAATTTCATATTAAACATTATTTATTAAAGGAGATGTCCATTCACAAGGAAGTATGCGCCATCTGGTTCCCTTGGTATTAGGCCAACTGTTGTATTCAACCGGAGTAAAAATTCAGGGTGCAAATCTTCTCAAGCTCGACACGTTTAATTTTAAATGGTGTAGAACAATGTTTCCCAAATTGTGTTCCGCGGAACGTTAATGCTATTTTCGGAAACAAATCTGTGTGTGTGTATGTGTGTGTGTGTATATCTGTAAAACAGCCTAGCTCGAGAATGCAAAATCTTATCAAAACAAAATTTTATAATAATTATAAATAACTAACCCAATTATTGGGTTAGTTGTCTTCTGGGCTTGTGACACGAAGACTGAAGACTTTAAATCAAGGAAATTTTGTTATTCGCGATTTTCTAAAAAATGGCTGTAATGATGTTGTTTAGAATTTGTACATGAAGTGCTTATACTAAGAGCTAAAACTTATATTTGAAACATTTTTTTAGGAAAAAAATATATGAAGGGTAGTTATAAGCCACCTACTGTTTGTAGAAACTCGGTATTGTCTGGTGAACAATAAAGCTTTGCATCAGGTTGAAACAAGTGAATACGTACTCTTTGCAAGACTGCCTCTTGTTGTGTGTCAGAGTATGAAGTGAAAAAAGTGTATTTCCCATGCTTAGGAAGTTACATGAGTGCGTTACATCAGATTTTATTTGGGTTGCGTATCCTGCGTCGTGGTAACGACATTCTCTTAATTTTTTCAATCAATTTACGTGAAGACAGCGTCATACATAATAACTAAGAGGCAAAAGTTTTATTCGAGCAGAAGAAGTTATGTGTTTCAAATAAGATTTTTATCACTTTTTTCAGATGTTAAATGACATAACCTACTCTCTGTCTACTCCAATGCGTGAGTATGACGTCTAGTTTATGTATTTAACATTCATGCGTAACGGTTAATTTATTTCCCATGGTGACTTAAGTAATACATTTATTTCCCATGGTGACTTAAGTAATAAAGCCTTTTGTTTTATTGTAGAATGGGACGAAGCAAGATGCCATGAGGATGATGCAGACGCATCGAAAGGCTTAGGGATAAAATAATAAATGTTGTACATTTTTGAAGTGAAACTTTTTCAGCCGCGCTAGAAGTGAATCGAGAGCTAACCCAAACTTGCGTTACGAACAAAATCGTCACGAAATTAGTGGGGCTGTGACGGAACGGACTGCACAGAAAAAATCAACTCAATGATCAAGCTTATCCAAAATTAAAAAATCTAAAAACCGAAAATTAAAAAATCCATTGAGTGGAGGGCTATTACTGCTTCGAGCTATAGTAGTGGAGTGGTGAGCCCTTCACCTTTATAAAAAATCTAAAATTTAAAAAATTAAAAAATTCAGAATTCAAAACCGAAAATCCAAAATTTAAAAATCTAAAAATTCAAGATTAAGAAATCGAAAATCCAAAATTAAAAAATCAAAAAAATAATTAACTCAAATATTCAAAATTCAAAAAATAAAAAATTAAAAAATCCAAAATTCAAAAATTAAAAGATCAAAAATTTAAAAATTCAAAAATCAAAAATTAAAAAGTCCAAAAACCCTATATTAAAAAGTCCAACAATCCAAAATTGAAAAAATAAAAAAATAAAAACAAGTTTAACTTTTGTTGCGTGGCGTTCCACGCACACTTTTTTTTAAAGGTTGAGCTCGACGGTCTATGTATTTTAAACATTGGAATTATTTTCGCACTCGTATAAGCTAGTTCGTGGGTGTGTGAGTGAATGTGAATGTACTTGCGAGTGTGCCGCTTTACCGTCTTGATTAATTATTTAATCCAGATTATCATTGTTTTTATTAAGGGATTTGTGTCAGCGGTTGATTGTGGCTGGTAGTTGTGGTTCCAGTCTGCTGATTTGCATATTTTAGCAACAGAGTAATTAAATAATTCACGAAGTCGAGCTTTAATTATGCAATTAATTGTATAATGGTTAGCGAGCAAATAACGAAAATCCAGCTAAAGAAAACCACGGCCTTTTTTCTGCACCTGTGTCTTTTTAAATTCCGTGAGAGTTAATGTAATAGGTTACAGAGCTTCAATTTGTACGTCCACTCGATTTTATCCACGTACTGTGTACTTCTTCCTGATCGTTGTTGAATACCAACCGATATTCTCCTTCTTCATATATATGTATTTATTTATCATTTTCTTTTGGCGTAGATAAACCCTTCAGGTTTTCCCTTTCATTGTACTCGTATTAACCTGGGAGTGGTATCTAGAAGAAAAGTCGAGCTGATGATAGCACATGAGAGATTGTCTCACATTGTAGCTTCTTGATCCTTTAAAAAAAATACTGAATGAATTTTAATAAATACATGTTTATATGCTTTAGCAGTTATATTTTTTTGTTAAAACACATATGAAGAGGCTAGAAGTAGAATAACAACAATAATGTATACCGTTTCGAAATTGACTAATTGTAATCAACCTAAGTACAAATATAGACCCTCATAAACAAACAAAAAAATTAGACAAAGAAAATTTACACAAACAAGGAACAAAATCACTGAATTCTGGATGAAATTAACTTAAAAAATTACATGAGATGCGGAAGAATAACACTTATTATAGCATACATCAAGAAAAAATTCAATTTAATGGAATGGAGTTTGAAGAAGTGAATTGTTTCTAGTGTTTGGGATGTTTAATAACATAAAAGGAGAAGAAATAAAGTCAAGAATAGCTGCTGGGAACCCATTATTTTATGGTCTAAAACATAATATATTTAAATCTATAGCTGTGAATAAGAAAGTCAAAGTCAGAATGTTTGGTGAAACCTATTGTAACTAATGGGAGTGAAACATGAGCAACGGTCCAGGAAAAAGCACTATAAATGGGAAGGGAAAATATTACGACAAATGTATGGCCCAATGATGCAAAATGGAACATGGAGGACAAATTTTGGGCTGCAAAAACTGTATGGAGATCTTGATCTTGTAGCGGATGTTAAAAGAAAGAGCCTGCAATGGATAGGATATGTTATAAGAATGAATGAAGATAGACTGGTGAAGATAATATTTAATAGCAAAATGAAAGGAACAAGGATTAGAGGACGATCTAGATCAAGATGAATAAATGAAATGGAAAGTGACTTAAGAAAATTGAAAGTAAAAAGTGGAGGAAAAAGACAGAAGACAGAAGTGAATGCTCGACTGTTACGAAGGACTAAGGTTCTCAGAGGACCATAACGTGTAGGAGTTGTAAGTAGTTAAGGAATAAAATACAGTATAAGTTACTCATGTAACTAACTTCTCGGATATTGAGATAAGCATTCGAAGTATCAACAGAAAATCTCGTACACACACATAGTTAGTCGTATGAGGAAAGAAACCTTCACCGGTAGCGCAAGGGATTAAGGGGAAATGGATTTGATTTTTGCACGAAAACTCTTTTGTTTTTATTGTATTTTATTCTCTGAAATCTCCTCTTTAAAATGATGTTTCTTACATAATTGTTCTATAATTCTCTCTATTTTTCTGAGACTATCAATACTATGTTGCACGGATACTTTGAAGTGCAACTGGTTTTTGGATTAAAATTGAGATTTTTAAAATCATTATTGTATTTTAATCTCCGGACTTTCCTCTTTAAGAGAGTACGTACATAGTTATAGGCTACTACAATTCTATCCATCCCATTTTTTTTTAAATTTTCTTTGAAGATCCAGACTATTGCGCAGGGATGTTTTAACTTTGAAGATCGTTTTCCGTAAGTTTACTTTTTCTGTGTAAAAGGTATTTTCGCGTCTTCTTCTTAACCCATATTCTCGAAATGATCAAGATCTGTTTATTCAGATGTCTTATATACACTGGAAAACACTTTTTGAATAGGTTAATCTATGAAATATTTAAAAGTTATGAGGCACTTAAAAATAAACAAAAACTCATATTTCAGTAAATAAATATACTTATGAAAAACCTTTCTTTCAGTGCTAACACAAGGTAGGTATCTAGACACTGCAAAAAGATCAAGAGCCTAGCTTTAATAGTTTTCGAGTAAATGTACATTGTATATTACATGTAAAGATAAGCCATCCCGTTTCCTCTTAAGGAGGCCTCGCAGTCTGTCATATTACACTCAATACATTTAAAAATTATACTGAGTGGGGCTGCAGGTCCGAAAATCAGCTTGAGAGAAAATCATAGTTTATTTAAATACGACCAATAGCAGGAATGGCTAATAACGTTTAAAGTAGGTAGTACCGTTGAATCAAATTGTCTAACCTAAAGGCTGTATTATCCGAGGTATATTTAACAGTAATTTAAATTTAATATCGCTTGAAAATAATATAGTAGTTAATCATATACTTCAGTATATTATATACAATGGAATTAGTATAACTGCAAATTTCGTGGCTTATTCCTTCGGTAGAAACAAATAAATTGAGAAACGTATTTTTCTCAAGTGAGTTTTTCAACTGCTATCAGAAAAAAATATGTTCCTTAACTTTAACCCTCCGTTATTCTTTAAGTATTATCCGCACTCTTCTACTTTTTTAATCGAAAGAGACATTAATAAGGAATAAATTTCCCCCTTGCGAATTATTACTAAGGATGACATTTTTCGTGCAAATTGTGTACAAAGCTTATTACGTGGACCACATAATACGCGACTTAATATCGAAGCGAGTGAGTCTTGGTACCGGTGTAATACACGCGTGGTGTATTTTTTTTATAGGTATGACAGATCAGTGCCACCCGGAAGAGTTATCTGGCGGTGCGCTGTTACCATTTGCGACATCTTTCAATCTAATGGTCTCATTAACCATAAACGTAACAACAAAATGCTAAATATGTTTATCTGCTTCCTCCGAATTCTCACAGTTACACGTTTTCTTCCTACAGGCTTATATGTGTGATGGAATCTTGAAACTTAGTTTGAGTTTCACTCCTATTTTTCCTATAGCTTTCTTTATGTTAGCTTTTAATTAGTTTTCAAAATGGATCTTGAAAGTTGAAACCCTTGAAGGTCTCTAATATATCCTTGCAGGGTACGCCCACCATAGTTTGTAGTTCATACTCCTATAAATAAATGAATAAACCATAATTATAACGTCAGCTGGCACCAAACCTGCTTCTTATCTTACTTGTGATTTGAGAAGCAGATTTATTGTCCAGACGATTAGTTGAGATATCTTGAGCAAATGAGACATTAGAACCAACGACTGTAGTGCCCAGGTAATTCAAAACAATTTATATCTGTAATTGCAGAAGCGAACATCCCCCCATAGAACATGTATGTTTGATGAGAACAAAACTAGGCTACTGCAAGCTAAGAAAAAGTCCAAGATCTGTGATTTTCTAGTATTCAGTCTGTAAGTATTCAGCACAGAAGTACAATGAAGTCTAATCAAAATTACCAAGTCTGATTTGGCATGAATCTGTCAGACCTTAGGTTATTACTGCTCCATAATACGTACATACATAATTTGTGTAAAGATGAAAATATAGTGAATAAGGAAATCGTAAGCTGGTAAACAGATAGCAAACTTCCTTCTATGCACAAAAAATAATAATTCTTCAAAGCAGAGACTACCTAATTTTTTAATTTCAT
The DNA here is from genome assembly GCA_964059195.1 of Ectobius pallidus. Taxonomy (NCBI): domain Eukaryota; kingdom Metazoa; phylum Arthropoda; class Insecta; order Blattodea; family Ectobiidae; genus Ectobius; species Ectobius pallidus. The sequence continues at coordinate 50,381,568 of CAXKWD010000002.1, read as the reverse complement.
TTTTTAAATTTGTTTTTTAAACTATGGCTGTACCCCTAATGTATGACCAGAGTCTCTGTAGAAATGGGCTCCAATTTGTACATAAGGATAAAAATTTGAAATTAAAAAAAAAAAAAAAAGATAAAATACATAACATTGTCAAATTTACTGATGATATGAAGTTTAGCCTTTATATCTAGTAATTAATGACAAATGCCGTTAAAAAGCATAATACCATTTGGCCCATAATCCATCCTCGTAATAACGAGGCTTAAATGGATTAAATAAGGTTAGAATAGAAATGATTGAAAAAACTGCTAGCGATAGCGAAAACGGCCAAAGAAGGCACGAATAGACAAGATGTCCGCTATCAATTCCTTCCTCAATCAGAAACTCCTAGGACCTACAAGAAGACTAAAAACGAAAAATTTTCGACTTGTTTCTGTGAGAAGACTGATGATGATTGAGATAAAATCTGAACCAAACTCCACTGGCGATACGTTCCATGGCTGATAAGGCCTATCATCTCCTTGCGGTATCTATCTCCCCTGACTGAGCATTGGTAGATGGTAGGATTGCGGACATGTGTTCAGCAATTCCCATGGTGATTTTCTTGACCGAACATGTTTTAAGGTCACATGGTGATTTTTTTGAAGTGAAAGTTCTTTAGCCGCGGTAGGGGTGAATCGAGAGCTTGTGTAAGGCTCAAAATCGTCACGAAATTCGTGTCACACTCAAAATTGTCACGAAATTAGTGAGGTGTGACGGAACGGACTGCACAGAAAACAATCAACTCAATGATTAGGCTTATCCAAAATTTAAAAAATTAAAAAATCCAAAATCCAAAATTTAAAAATAAAAAATTTAAAAATCCAAAATTAAAAAAATCCAAAACATAAAAAATTTAAAGATCCAAAATTAAAAAGTCCAATAATCCAAAATTTAAGAAATAAAAAATCCATGATTAAAAAATCTAAATATCCAAACTTTAAAAAATAAACAAATTCAAAATTAAAAGATTCAAAAATCAAAAAAATTTTTAAAAATAAAAATCCAAAATTAAAACATCCAAAATCCAAAATTAAAAAATTAAAAATCAAAAAAATGAAAATCCAAAAAATAAAGAATTCAAAGATCTAAAATTAAAAAAAATCGAGTATTAAAAAACACAAAATTCCAAAATTAAAAAACTAAAAGATATAACACATTAAAAAGAATCCAAAATCCAACATTAAAAAATCCAAAAACCCAATATTAAGAAGTCCAACAATCCAAAATTCAAAAATCTAATAATCCAAAATTGAAAAAATCCAAAAATTAAAACAAGTTTTACTTCTGTCGCGTGGCGTTCCACGTATACTACTTTTTTTGTTTTTTTTGTTTTTTGTTTTTTGTTTTTTGTTTGTTTTTTTTTTTTGTTTTGTTTAAAGGAACGATATGAAAGTAACCAGCTACTCTGTATGGTCACTTGATTCAAGGCAGAGTATTAATGTTTTGAAATTGATGTTATCCCAGCAGATATGAGAAAGTTGTTTGCACATTCTGAAGATGCAGCGGGAGCTCCACCATAAAGGTAAATTGTTTCCGGAAGTATAAGTACAGGGGAAAGTTACATGAGATCGCATCTGCACCTAGTTACGATTAACGAATGATATAGAGGAAGTAACTAGTTTGCTTTACAGCACGCCATGAGTTAGAGAGAATGCGTCATGTTTCATGAGAAGGAGTATCCGATAGAAAATAATTGTAATCAGTCTCTATAAGGATTATTTTTCAATAATAGCCTACGAGGGACGTCCACAAAGTAGGTTTCCCTGGGTCCGTTTACAGAAACAAAACACAATTTCAAGTAAACATTTATTGCAACAGACACAACCAGCGTTCAGTTATTTTTCAACATATTCGCCACCGAAATTGAGACATTTGTCGTACGTGGGACCAACTTTTGAATACCCGTGTCGAACAAGTCTACCGCTAGGGATTTGAACCACTGTGTGACAAACATTTCCTCTCTGCCATTCTCTGTCATTTCTTGAGGTGTAGGAAAAGACGGAAATCACTGGGAGCGAAGTCCGGGCTGTAGGGTGGATGTTTAAACACATCCTAGCAAGTCTCCTGCAGAAATTCGGCTGGGAGGTGTTTAAACATCCACCCTAAAGCCCGGACCTCACTCCCGGTGATTTCCATCTTTTCCTACACCTCAAGAAATGACAAATAATGACAGACAGGCGAAGATGGTTGTCACAGTGGTTCAAACCCCAGGCGGCAGACTTGTGCGACACAGGTATTCTAAAGTTGGTCCCACGGTATGACAAATGTCTCAATTCCGGTGGCGAATATGCTGAAAAATTGCTAAACACTGGTTGTGTCTGTATATATAAGTTTTGGCAGAGAGGGAAAATTAAAAATACTGAAATTTGTTAGCTGAGCAAGGGGCATGGCAAAATGATTTTTTTTTAAAAGAGCTGTATCTAAGGAACCAGCAGCTAGAATTTAAAAATTAATATATGGAACGAAAGAGAAAATAACTGTATCTAAGTACGACATTTTCAAAAAATGAAATTTTCAGATTTTTTGTTTTGTTTCTTGGGCGTACATACACCTTAAAATGACAGTTTGCAGTAGTATTTTTGGAGGTTTGAAAAGTAGGAACTCTGTTGCTCATGCTTGTATTGTGGGCGTCCGGACTACGCAACAGAACTTCTAAATACCATAGGAAATTCTCAAATTAATGCACGCATTGGCTCAGGCTTCTAAGACCGTTCGAACTGTAGGCGAAGGAATATTCTAGTATAAGATATCTTTATTATTCCCTTGTTCATTCTTACTTAAATTTATATGGGATGTTAAAAAAAAGGAAGATTTGCATAAGCGAAAAATCCTTAAAAAGGCTGTACGAAATATATTAGGCTGTCATTACTTAACACCAATTGAATATTACATGAAACATCAGGAATTCTTCCATTGGAGTTAGTCATAAAATATAGTGCTGCAACATTCATATATAAAATAGTAAACAGACATTCATAATAATATTGCATTACGATTCCTTAAGATAAACATTCCTTCAGCACAAGACAGAAATAAAATATTTTCATAACCCATCTGTACTTGGGTTATTTATGGACTAAGGAGTTTAACAAATTATGTGTCAAAGGTTTTTAATGATATTCCACAAGAAGTAAGGCGTGTGAAAAATTAATTACTTTAAAAAAAGTTGAAGGATTTTCTGTTAAATAAATTATGTAAACTATTTTTTGTGACTTTAGATAAATATTTCTTTTGTTTATTACAATATTCTTGTAAGCTGCTAAAACAAGTAGATTAGGATATAATGATGTCAAAGAATTTCGTTCTTTAGTAATTCTGTCCTATAGTGTGATCCATTGGCTCGTTGGGACCTTTTATTAAATAAAAAAATGAAATAAAATAAAATAACAAATGCACAATTGCGTACACTCGGGGAGACGAGGTGATGGACGGATTTTCGAGCTCGCTATTTTATTATCAACACATATGTTAATGTGTTTAGTCGAAAGTTTCAATATTCTCTTCCATATACCTCATTCAAAAAAGAAATTGGGTTCTCATGCCATGTATTTTATTCAGGTTAACTCAGATATACGAAAAATAAACAATCTTGTCCAATTTAAGGGGGATAATGGGTGAAATATTTACCATTTTTTGTCAAAATTAGCAATATTTTTGTTTTTATAATGCTATGAGGGGTAGGCCTACGCCGTAGCGTAGTGGTTGAGGCGCTGCGCTACAAATTGGAAGGTCGCGGGTTCTGTTCCCGATGAGGTCGTTGGAGTTTTTCAATTGACCAAATCCTTCAGGTGACACTATGGCCCGGGGGTCGACTCAGCCTCTAACAGAAATGAGTACCAGGAGCAATCCTGGGGGTAAAGGCGGCCGGTGCGTAAGACTGACAACCTTACCCCCTTCACCTGCCGAATGTCCAAAATCTGGGAGCCTGAGCCTCCTGGAATCCTCTGGGCCTTCAAGGCCTGTATAGGGATCACTTTACTTTAAAATGCTATGTGCCTTAACGTAATGTTTTGGCTAAGTTTCACTGTCCTTCGTAAGCTGAAAGTTGGTTTTAACAGAACTCAACTACCTATCTTAATTCATTTATGTGCATACCGGTGAAGTCAGAAACACAAATGATGCAGTTTATTAGACGGTAGGCCGTGTTCTATCAAGAGACCTATCGCTACTAAATCAGAATTTTAGAATAGGGAAAAGAAACACATACATTCTTCAATCTGTTGCGCCAAAACCAGAGATCTTATTTGCGGAAACTTTCACTAGGATTTTTTTTTATCTTGTTTCCATGCGATGATTTCTGCATCTTCAAGGTCTACAGTTGCATTACCATAAGAACAATATTCCCAGGAACTTCCGTTGTAACCTCGAGGAGCGTTTTCAATCTTGTGTATCAATGTCAATGTTAGCCGATGACTTTCACCCACAAAAGACAAGGCTAGCCTCTGGTGTAATGACCTCTGTGTGCAATGTGATTGTTATTCATTTCTTTTTAATATATGAGATTAGCTGATATGGTCACTTGACTACACATTCCGGGGGCTACCTGTTGCAGTGAAAGTAAAAGTAGATACTCCATGCGTGTGTTTGTTTCAGTTTGTTTATCTTATTGTTAGTAAATCAGACTCTGTTTGGAGTCTGACAGTTGGTATTTTGCAGAAAGTTCAAATATTTGGCTTTCTAACTGCTAACAACTGTGCGAATATTTTAGGCACACCATTATTTATTTATCTCATACGCTGGGCAATCTCTCCCATCTCTCACAGTGGTGTAGTTATAGAGAAATCGCCTTCCATTGTGGTTGTTAGGCATAGGAGACAACTGAAGAGGGGCAAGGGGCAAGGGGCCCGAGCCCCATATGAACTGAAGTAAATACAGCACCGATATTAATCAACATTATTATTAACATTATTATTTTTATTGTATTATTATTAAGAAAAGATAGTACTGCCGTTTTTGACCACCTTCGTGGTCTACTCTCCTCGGATTTTTCTGAGGTAGGGAGGTCTGGAACGGGGTGCACTCAACCTTTTGATGCAAACTGAGGAGCTACTTGATAGAGAAGTAGCGGCTCCGGTCACGAACACCACCATTAACGACCGTGTGTGTCTGCAAGCTGACCACATGCCCCCAATACTGTCATCTGCCTATGGTAGGTGACTCAGCGGTCGGGTGGTAGGCCTTGACCCTCCAGGGATGTAGTGCCATGGAGTTTAGTTTTTCGTAGTCTAGTAGTTAGCGTTGCTGAATGATTCCTCAAGTCTGGATTCGTTCCCGATACCTGCTGGAATTTTTGTCAGCTAGGGAAGTTTGGGTCGAAGTGCACTCAGCCTCGTGACACCAGTTAAGGAGCAACTTTATAAAGACGTAGCGTCTTCGGTTCAATAGCTGTGGGATTCGGTATACTGACCACTTGCCCAACAAAATAATAATATTATATAACCATCTCACATATAATGTACAGATTACTATAAAGCTCTATAAGATCTTCTCGGCTCATAAAAAAAAGTAAGCTTTCTAACCTATTAATTAAATTAAAAATCAATCCTGCCAACTGCCTATGGTAGATGACGCAACGGTCGGATGGTAGGTCTAATCATTCAAGGGATGTAGCACCTTGGAGTTAACTAACTGTAGTTTTTATGAGAAACTAGCTTAAAAGACCTGGCGTCGCCCGGGTTTTGTATTTTGTAATTTGAATTTAACTTATGAAGGACTTACGATTTCCAAACTCTAGGTCCTTCTATAATATGTGTGTAGAATTTGAAATGAGGAAGAATGACTTATCACAATCAAACTATTCCCTCAGAAAACGCTAGATATAGCTTTTTGTGGCTCCTAGAGGATGTCGAATGTTGCATTCCGTTGCTTCTACACACCATGCCTGGGAGGGATTGAAATAAGAAGGAACAGAAATTCCAGTTACATAAAATTGTGTTGTTTTCACGGAAAATGTTATTTCTCACTCTCATGTTACCATACAACCGTTTCGGGGCTGAAATAAAAAAGAAATTCAATATCACTTTCATACTTTCTCCCCAAAACCTTGGAACATAATATACTGCGGGCATAGGACTGAAAATGTTCCATCTATTTTGTCTTCTTTTAGATGCTTAGGGCCTATGATAAACATCCCTATTTCTCAACTAATACAAAGTCTACAGCTATGAATGACGTATCGGTGGAAATTATTTTTTTTACCGACTTTTGATATAGCATACTCGTTGGCACACACAGTGGCTGCGACAACTGAATTAAGCTGTCCCTGCAATACGACCTCAATTTTTCATCAAAATGTGAAGTGAGAAAATGATATTTTCCTTCAAAATGTGAAGTGAGAAAATATTTTCCATGTCGAGGGAAGAGAAAGTTATGTGGCTACATCACATTAATTTTCTTCCAAGCGAACGAGAAGCCTAAGCTTTCGTAAATATTTCTTCCGAGTCGGATTTAACCTAATGCAAGCAAGGTGTCTGGACTGCCAATCTCTTGATCATCACTTCTGTCTAGTTGATCTCTAATACTCTCTACTCTTATTATTTTAATCTAAGCTTGAATTACTTTCAATGGAAAATATCCTGTAGAAGAAATAACATCCTTTGTATGTCGCATCGAGGTTACATTTTATGCCACTTCTCATTATTATTAATACAAAGAATCCGGAAGGATTACATCGCGAAAGTACAGGAACTACTGGACACCATCTCATCACGAATGCCCTTTAGCTGGCTCGGCGTTGCTTCCACTTAGCTGAATAATACCTATTACGTTGTAGTTTGTAATATTTCACTTCATAATGACGCGGCGATCTGTCAAAGTGTATAGGTAGCATACTGCATAGGAGAAATCTCCACTCTTACTTTCTTTGGTACGCCCACTTCAATATCGGTCATGGAGGCATGCGTTTTAAGTTAAGATAATAGGCAATTAAATACACATGTCAATCACAATTCGAATGTAGGATAAGACGTATTGCATTATCTGAAGTTGTTTGTTTTTGCCATTTAACAACGGTAGTGTTCGGATTTTTCTGAGGTAGGGAGGTCTGGAACGGAGTTCACTTAGCCTCGTGATTCAAATTGAGGAGCTACTTGATAGACAGGTAGCGGCTCCGGCCATGGAAACCACCATTAACGGCCGTGGGTGTCGACATGCTGACCACATGCCCCCAATCCTGCCATCTGCCTATGGTAGATGACGCAGTGGTCGGGTGGTAGGCCTATTCCCTTCAAGTAGTTTAGTTTTTTTTAAGTGTACTGCTGCTGTGAGCTGCAAAGGTTGCCGGTGTGTTGACATTTTTTCCTGCGAGAGATCTTTTACATGCCTGTACATTTACAAACACGGGATTGAACGCGCAAACTTTGGAGCAGAAAGCCAGAATCTTACGGCTTATAAGATACAGCTTGTTTTTGAAAGTATCTCAAATGTACGCTTAATCGTTTCAAATTTCAAAGGGTAGACAGATAGGCCTACGCCTACGGTATAGTAAAATCATATAAATGGCAATAAATTTATTACAGTTACTTGAATGTGAGTTATCAATATGTTCATTTTATGTCAATTGTCAGACATAGTTTCCAAAGTGACATTTCTCCAAGAAATCAAAATATTCACAAAACAGTCTTCTTTATTGCTACTTGTCGTTCGTTCTTGTGCCGGAATTCTGTCCCTCTGGATTTTTTTTGCAGTCCTTAAAATGAACAAACATGGGGCTGTTGCATTTACACACACATAAATACATAAATGTCATAAATCCAGGGCTGGAGTTGAACGTACGAACTTGGGAACAAAATATTCATGATAGCTGAATTCGTATTTTAGGATTGCGTCTCTCTTATGTTTATCATAGATTTAAAAACTATCCAAATTACCCATATTAATTATTTACTGAAATATTGTATGATATGAGGAATGGAAACATTTACAAGCAGTGAGATTGGGTATGAAATCAAATCATACAGCCGGTTTATGTTCGTGTCTTCTAAGGCTAATCAAGAGAAATAATTTATCTTCAATCGTGGAGATTTAGGCCTATGCGCTTTTTTAATTTTTACTTCTTCTACCCATACCATAGGTTATAGGAAGAGATAGTATTACGTTCGAAAAACCAATAAAGACCATAAAGTAGGACTTTATATTTTCCCTCAAGTTCTAATAAACTTATATCTCTGAAAATTTTAAGATTTTGTGTTAAACAATTCCAGGATCAGGTAAAAAGTGAAGAAAGCTGTATGAAAAATGTAGAGTTTATTAATATCATAGGTCAGTTCCCTTAAGCCAAGAATACAAATCGATATAGGTTAAAGCTGAACAGTTGATGTGAAACAATCGAACAGGGGAAAGATTCAGAATAAATCTAAACACTTTTAGGCAAAACTGATTTTCACTAACTATTGTAAATTTAATCGACATATGCTGCTTCCTTCGAGGTTACTTACAAGATCAAGTTTCGACACTAGCACCGTGCATTTTATCTTCAGGTCCGTGTAGGTTGTGTTTTTTTTCAAAAGCTATGAAATCTTGTTTCCAACAAACGCATAGTGTAGGAGATATTGTCAAAAAACCGAAAAAATCCATAAAAATAGCTATTTTATGACTGCACAGTAAGCACAGTAAGCACAGGTTTTTGAGGTTTGCAAATCTGGACTTGCAGTCCCATTATCGGTCCGAAACACCTTTCCAAAAATTATTAATACTCCATTTAATGTAAGTTCACGAATTCTTTATGTAACATTTGACTGGGCTATCTTCTTATTCCGTATACAGTTGAGTTAGACTCGTGCTCATGCTATACATTTAAGCCGGAAATTCGTGGGTGGATGATCACTGGGGAATAAGGAGTGCTTTTATGGAGGCTAGCGGAGTCTCAAACTTCCCTTATTGTATGGGGGAGCCTAATACTTCAAAATTCTGTTTGGGTCTGCAGCTAATATGCTCTGAATTGAACCAAACAGGGAGAATGGAATTATTAGACTATACAGCGAACCGGATGAGCGAATTTAGGTGTTATGTAAGGGACTCTTAACAACCTACTTTCTGTATACACGTGTTTTCAGTTTTTCACATCCCACTTAAATACAATTTCTATGTGTGTTGATAATTGTATGCTAATTCTTAGATAGGTGAAAAGGGTCAAATTTATAAACAGTAAGTTATTACTTATAAAATTAACTATTTACTAAGTATTAAAATGTAATGGATAAAATTCTACTAACTATAAAACAATTATAGTTGAATTAAGTTAATAAGGTGTTTGTTTCTCCTATAGCGTAATCATAAACATTAACCACATACAATTTTATCATAGGTAATCCCACGAGGGTTCACGAGTTTATCGATAGATTAGCGACTGTTGTATAAAAACAAAACTAACAGCTTCGAGATCACGGCATACTATGAATCAACCGTCCTTGAATCGATTCGAGTTAGCAGGGGAGACCAGTGCTACCAATTGTGCATATAAGACATAGTTAACTGAATTAAGGTAAGCTAACAGCATAACAGAATAAAAGGACACGAACTGGCTTGCACCGAATTGAAATTGCGTTTTCAGTCGATGTACACTTGTATTATTTTAATTTCCAACGTGGAAGGAGGGATAGAAAAAGCGCGCCGATGTGGAGAACGTAAAGTAGATTCACGAAAATTACACGAAAATTAACTTTTTTTATAACATTAATTCTCTCAGTCATAAGAAAAACTTGCTTTTCAGGGATTTTATGCTTTACCGACCGGCCGACGTAAGAGACGATAGTAACCGACCTGGCCGGTGAAATACAATGCCATAATATACGTGTAGTGACTTTTTATTGATTTGATCTATCCTGAAACTAGCTTAAAAGGCTCAGCGTCGCCCGGGTTTTGTATTTTTTAATATGAAATTAACTTATGGAGGACTTTCGATGTTGAAACTCTAGGTCCTTATATAATATGTATGTAGAATTCGAAATGAGGAAGAACGACATATGACACTCAGACTATTCCCTCAGAAAACGCTAGATATAGCTTTTTATGGCTCTCATAGGATGTCGAATGTTGCATTCATTTGCTTCTACACACCATGCCTGGGTGGACTGAAAATAATAAGAAAAAGAAATTCCTGTTACATAAGATTGCATTGTCTTGACAGAAAATTGTATTTCTCGCTCTCATATTACCATACTACCGTTTCGGGGCTGAAGTAAAAAAGAAATTCAATATCACTTTCGTACTTTCCTTCCCAAAAACCTGGGATATAATATACTGCGCGCGTAGGACTGAAAATGTTCCATCCCATTTTGTCTTCTTTTAGATGCTTAGGGCCTTTGATAAACTTCCCTAGGCCTATTTCTCAACTAATGCAAAGCCTACAGCTATGAGTGACGTATCAATGGATAGGATTTGTTACCGACTTCCGATATAGCATACTCACTAGCACACACTTAAGTTGTCCCTGTAATACGACCGCTTATTCTACATCAAAATGTGAAGTGAGAAAATATTTTCCATGTCGAGGGTAGAGAAAGTTATGTGACTGCTTTATTTTCGTGGATTTTATTTTTCAAGAATTATTTTCACAAATGTATGAATTACATCGATAGTATCAGAATTTGTTAAAGCCCAGTTTTATAATATAGTTTCAAAGCCCTTATGTGAACACCGTAAACAATGCTTTCGTTATGTAAACATTTGACAGCAGAACCTTCTAACTCTGCCTCATTTCACATTTCCGACTTTTCCCGTGGGTTTTCCAAAAATTTTCTTTCATACAAACCTTGTCCTGACAATTACGAATACAACAAAAAAAGAATCAGTCAAATCGGTCGAGCCGTTCTCAACTGATGCTCCGTCATACATTTTGGAAATTAATTTTTATTAATATAGATTTGTTCCTTTTCATAAATCTATTTTCAAGTAATTTAATGTTAAAAATAAACTAATGATAACTGGCACAGATTATGAAATTGTGTAGTAGCTTAGCACACGGAAATGACCACCGCTGTAATTTGTGGTCATCAAACTCATCACTTGCCTCACCGCCTACCCTCACCAAATAGCAATCTCATGCCAAATTAATATCGTCACGTTTTTACATTATATGAGTCATCCTAAGTTTATTTCATATTTAGAAATAGCGTACGTGGTATTTTAATAAATCATATTTACTTCTCTTTTGTAATGACAAGGGCTAGGATTTTTAGGTGTGCACCTTTTCTTTGTAGGGTAAATTAGGCCTCTCTGAAATAAACCAATGTGTGAGATGTTACCTAAAATTGAGAATTGAGGTAATTTTACAGCACCATTTTATCTTTTTTTATTTTTGTTTTTGTTACCTTCATCTTTTTCGCCCCACTCTGCCTTTATTCTCCTTTTTTGAGCTATTTGTGCTCCTTTTTATTTTTCCGTAGCACATTTTATGAATTAATTTAATTTCCAATGAAATAAAATAAATGTGATACCAGTTACTCAACTATCTATTTTAAAATTTGCCGCCTTGGCCTTTCGGTGCGATTTCTCCATCTCCAGGGCAAGTTTTTGCTGGATTGGGGTTCCAATAATTAAAATCAAAACTGCATTTTGTCACATTTATAACATTCGGTGACAGTGCTTTTATGATCTTTTATGAATTTTATCTTATTTTATAAATGTGACAAAATGCCGTTTTTATTTTAATTATTAGAACCCCAAGCCAGAAAATAGTTGCCCTGAAGATGGTGCAATCGCACCGAAAAGCTAGGCAACGAATTTTAAAATAAATTATAGTTGAGTGACTGGCATCATATTTATTTTATTTCATTGATCGAGCTGAACAGTATTGGGCATGTATTTTGATTACTTTCCAATGCCCAAGAAGCACATTTTATGAAGTTACCATTTTTATAATCATGGGAGCAATGAACCAGTGAACGCAGAATTGAAACAATGGGAAATATGAGTGAATTCGCTAAGCCCCTACAATTTCTAATCCTGAATGACATAATGGTATCGTTGATCACCTTTTTCAATCCAACGTGCCTGAACAGAAGTACAGTTTGTACCTAACCACATTTCAGTATAGTCGAGTAATGGCTATGTGTTACTTGTGCAATATTTACATTGTTGGATATATTGTTCTATTATTTCCGTTTACAAGTTCTCCCGGAAACTTTCATTTTTTGCAGTTATGTGAGTTTCACAATAACTCGTATCGCTCTCCCGCAAGAACGTGCTACTTGCTAGGCGGGACTTAAGGATTATTTCTTAAAAATGTATAAATGAGAGCCATTTCTATAGAGATTTTCATCTTTGTTTTAATTATTTTTCTGTTGAATGAATCATATTAACACTGACATCGTTTTTTTACGTAGGCCTAATAAATATAATCAAGATTAAGTAAGTAAGTAATTTGTCACAAACATTTACAAAATAGCTTAAAAGCTGGTAAACTGGTGACTCGTCAAAAAAAGAAAAAGATGAAAATACAATGGTATAGTACTAAGTAGTACTATATATACCAATACAGATTTTGAAAAATGTACAAAATGAAGTGAAAGGTTTTTTTTTTAAAATAACCATATAAATTATACATTTTTGTCCTGAAAAAATTCACTTATTGAGTAGTAAGCTTCCTCCAAAAACATTTGTTTTGCTTAAAAAAATAAAAAAATTGTTATCATTCAATTGTTTTGTACTTATGTAATTCATGCAGTTTATGCAAAAACGATATAAAGGTTAATAAATATGTTTTAATTCTTTTTCTGTTAAATAAATGATTTAAATAAGACACCTAGCAATTATTGATTAAATAATCGTATGCACCTGCTAGCAATGAAAAATATCACGAGACCCTTTTTTTAGGTAATCGATAAAACACTTATTATTTTATTTATAGGCCCAAGTTACAGTAAGAGAAAGTCATTGACATGGTTTATATCACGTCGTCGAGTGTTCCCTAATTAAAATATAATTCTTTGTTGTGGTATGCTTATCCCTTAGTGCTCTGTGAACTTGACAGAATCTTTTCGTAAGCTTATACTAGTACGAAAGTGACTTCAAGCAATCTCTGGTCATCTTAGTTTTTAGATGCCACTCCTCTGACTGCAACATTACAGAGGCAAGTTATATAAATTCAGAATGAAGGAGCGTATGCAAACTGTGGTAAATAGCTGTAATGATGTATAATGTGTGTATAATTTATGATGGGGGTGCCCGTAGCATTTAGAAGGATAGCTTTATTACCCAATACGATTTACTAACAAGTTTCGTCTGGTGTATCAATCGATTCGTACGCTTATGAATAACAACTGACATTCGTACAGAACGAGATAGGGCGGGCGCGATCTTCAGGTACAGGTACCATAAACCGTTAGGAAAAAGATGATGTGGGAAACTAGTAGGCACAACTAGAAACCCGCCCCTTCTTTCTGCCTTTACTATAGCGACATTGGTGAAATCTGTGCAGTAACTACATTATAATTACTCTCTACATATGATGAGTGAATTGGGATTTACTAAACATTAAGATAATAGAAAAAAACATGAATAAATGAATTAGACAAAATAGGGCAAAGGCCTGTTATAGTAAAAAAGGTTCAAGATCACTCACTGTATGAGCCATTCTAAGGGTTGCACTCAATACCTTCCACAATGGTGAAAAGTGTAAATAAACACGAGAAAATGATAATATTACAGGAGAAGAATTCCTCTGAGACTGGGATTCGAACCCAGGTCCTTCGGCTATCCGTGCCGCCGCTCTACCAACTGAGCTAGCCTGAGTTCGATTCACAGCGCCAGATGGAATCTCTCTCCTATGATTAATTGTCCTTAATGGTCTATCTCATTGACAGACAAGTTATGTCATTTGCAGTACTGTGAGGCACACTAATTAGTGATTTTTGTGACCGGGCTTCCACTGTTATTGTACAGTAACATGCAAGATGGTTATATGCATCCATGAAACACAAGTTCCAGCTGGCGCTGTGAATCGAACTCCGGCCAGCTCAGTTGGCAGAACGGCGGCGCGGAAAACCAAAGGTCCTGGGTTCGAGCCCCAGGGTCGGACGAATTTTTCTCTTGTAATATTCTCATGAAGTGTCCAATAGAGACAATAATCTGTGGAACATGAGAACATTATCAATAAACTGAAACTTGAAGAAATAAACAATCTTAAACAATTGAATTCCCTTGAAGAGAGTACAGCCTGTGCATTTAGACGAGAGCACTCGCATGCGCCGCAGAGATAAGGGCGGGAGTGCGTTGCTATGCTAGGATATGGATCACGTGATGCCTGATTCCACTGCGCATTGTGTTTACAGTGCTCTCGTCTAAATACACGGACTATACCTTTAAGAAATCATAAAATAATATTGAATTAGGTTGAATAAAAGTGTTTATTCTTATTAAAGCTGCCTGTTACATTTCTAGTGTAACTACGGCGAACAAATTTATAAATTAACAGTATATATGCCTCCGTAAAGCAAATACCTTGTATATTTTATGCGGATCTAATGAGTTTCATTACGTCGTGGATGAAATTTGCCAATGTGTGGCATTCAGTATTTAAGGTTGCTTAATTATACACTGAATTACTCTCGGTCAGTTGTCCTTCTAATTTATCCACAAACTGCTCTGGCGCTGATATGCATGTTTGACATGTGTACATGTAGGAATAATATAATATATCCAACGCTCCGTTCCTTTACTAAAAAGCCGGAGATAACCAGTGCTTGTAATGGGTCATACATACATTCTAGACTTGAGGAAAGGTAGTTTGTTACTCTAAAGAAAATAACAGTCATTAAAACACAATGCAATTAATGCTGAAAAAAAAGGTTTATAGTGTAATGATTGCTGTAATTATAACTGTATCAAGGGTTAATGTAGTATATAAGACCCATAAAACAATGCAGTATTAATGTGTAATGTAGTATATAAGACCCATAAACAATGCAGTATTAAGGTGTGAAAACAATAATTTTCGTGTCGTGATTATGTAATGACGAAGACAAAGCAAACACAGATGTTAATGAGCGATGGTTTCACTAGAGGCGCTAGAGCGGCACACATCTGTACCGGTACGTATCCCTAGATTACATCGGATGATGTACTCAATTTACTTTCTCCACACGTAACATTAACATAATATCTTTGTGATTATGCACTGCTCAAGAAGCGGTACTAAGACAATGCCTGGATTTAAATTGTAGTAGGAGAATCTGTTTGAGTTGACTCTGAAGGTTAAGGATTAGCTACAAGATCCAAAACTTTACAAGAGAGATATATGAATATGCATTCATGAATCACAGATTATTGTCTCTGTTGGATATTACGTGATAATATTATAGGAGAAAAATTCCTCTGACACTTGGACTTGAACCCAGGACCTTTGGCTATCCGTGCCAATGCTCATGCCGGTTGTCGACCAAGAGCTTAGCTCACATAGAGTGCGGGATTTCATATGTAGTTGTGCCGACAAAAATACATATGAAATCCGGCACAACTATATATGAAATCACACACTGTATGTGAGCTAAGCTAAGCTAAGCTAAGCTAAGCCAAGCTAAGCTAAGCTAAGCCAAACTAAGCTAAGCTAGCTTAGCTCTTGGTCGACAACCGGCATCAACCAACTGAGCTAAGCCAGAGTTCAATTTACAGCGCCAGATAGAACTTCTCTCCTATGACTGACTGCCCTTGATGGTTTACCTCACTGACAGACAATTTATGTCATATGCAGAACTGTCCTGGGTTCAAGACCCAGTGTCAGGTGAATTTTTCTCCTATAATATTATCAATTACAAGAGAGTTTAGGAGATATTAGTCACGGTTTTGTAAAGTGTAAACAAATTCACTAAATAGAAACCACTAAGAATAATTCGTATCGATATTCTTCTTCTTTCGTTGAATTTAACTTCTCCCCTGTAGGAATATTTAGACGGCCATGCAGAATGGATTTGACAAAATGTGAACAGTATTCTTACGTCAAAAGAGTCACTATCCAAGGGAAAAATGCCAGAGAATACCAGAAGGAGCTGATGGAAGCTTTGGGGAATAATGGCCATCCGAACAGAATTTTAAGGGATCGTGGAGTGGATATGTGTGCTTTCATGCTTCCAACTACCGTAATACATTAGAGTGGCACGATGCCGTCGCGTATGGCTGTTTATGGGTGTCTGTTTCCTTCACTATCCTAGTACCCTTATCTTATAGTACCCTTAATCTGAATTATACATACATTCCATATCCTGCCTTTTATTTGTACATTTAAAAATATTCAAAATTATCCTACATTTTCAAAAGAATAAGTAGTTGCCATGAGTTATGTCCCTTCCCTGGTATAAGATTTCTGCTTATATTTAGGAATCTGAAAGTAAATATGAATTTTGCTTAGAAATACAGGCTCTACTTATGAGTCACTTGATTTCCTTCCTCTGACTTCTCAAATGAGGTATTTTGGCCTAATGATGCATATTTTTGTTCATGTTCGTGCTGATTGGGATCTAACTATATTGGGATTTCTGTGATAACGCGTGGGTTTACAGGGTGGAAGTAGTGTAAATGTGCAGAATAAAGGAAACAGACAACTTAGAAATAAATGTAGCCTAAACTATATTTTTAGTTTGTGATAACATCCATGGTTTATGAGATAATCAGATATCTCCGCAGAAAGGCAACAGCGCACAGAAAAATCGCTCTTTCGGCAGCAATGATCTGTCTGTCACTAGTATGAAAACAAACCACTGCGTGACGAATACACTTGTTTTGCCTTTTCCAAGTTTCGTGGAATATGCGGTCCATGTATGAATTTTGTATTTAATTTGCAGGAAAGCAGCTAATTTTATTGAGAAACCGCAAAGAGAAAATGTATTTCTTATTATGTATTGTGCTGAAAAATCAGAATACGGATAATACTTATCGGGTTTAGTTATTTTCTGCCTTAGACTATTCCATTTTACGACGCGTATTTAATATTGACCAATCATGTTTAGCAATGCCTCGAATTTCGACCAGTCATGATCGTTTATCTTATATGCTTGCTAGGAACATAAGGATGCGATTTTATCTGATTAAAGTCAACTTGTTACTCAAGACGAAAGGTATAAAATGCACTGATTAATACGTCACATGCCCATTCCTCGTATAGGTCCTATATACCATTTTTCAACCTTGGAGTATTATTTCCCAGTATTGATCACTGTTGGCAAGAGAGATTTTTTATCTTCACTTTTACAATGTTATTCTTTTGTTTCCGGTCTCAATTATTATCATTAGATTCGACGTCTATCGATGATTACTACAGTAACGAGAAATTTTCGTTAAATAACAAATGGCATTGTCTACATACGGAAGTCGGATCATGTGAAGGCAATCTATCTATTGGAATGACGGACAGGCGGCCTATCAATGGGATGTTAAACAATAGCGATATGGGTTGGATAATAGAAAATGCAGTGGCGTACGTTATGGTACTTAAGCAGACTGAATGGTAGAAAGTAAAAACGTAATGCTAATCCCTCATGCATGTCAGTTGGGAGTCTTGACTTTCTTACTATGCGTACTTTTGTCTGCTGCAGCTGTAGGCAATGTTGGTGACATTGAGGATGTCATAAGAGCTCCCACGGTCATTGCCGGGGTAATCAGCATGTTGGTTTATGTTTTCTTTTCTCTTATTAGCAGAGTATTCATTATGAATACTGCAATGTCTTAATACACTATGCAGAGAGAGGATTTATATAGAGTGAAGTAGCATAACTATGCAGATTAAAGGGGGCGGTATATAACATTAACATAATTATATAAAAAGAAATCTAAAAATAAAAATTTATAAGACTATTATCTTTCCGGTTGTATTATATGGATGTGAGACATGGTCGCTTACTCTTCGGAAAGAACATAATCTGAGTGTGTTCAAAATCAGGGTGCTTAGGAAAATATTTGGGCCTAAAAGAGATGAAAATCGGGCCTGGAGAAAACTGCATAACGATGAGCTTCATAACCTGTATTCTTCACCGGATATAGTAAGGGTAATTAAATCACGGAGGATGAAATGGGCTGGACATGTAGCACTCATGGGGGAGGTAAGACATACCTCAAAAGTACTGAATGGGAGACCTGAAGGGAAGAGACCACTTGGAAGACCTAGACGTAGATGAGGGACAATATTAGGATAGATTTAAGGGAAGCAGGTTATGTGAGGGATGGTTGGATGGAGTTAGCACAGAATAGGGTTGAATGGCGGGCTCAGGTAAGCGCGGCAATGAACCTTCGGGTTCCATAAAGTAGACAATATTTCTTAAGCTTCCTGTTGAATTATCTATTGTCATTGAGTAAGTAAGTAATAAATACCTAAACTACAAGATGCAGAAAGGGTATATCCAACAAAAGGAAACATTTCAATAGATACAGAAAACTAAGTTAAATTAGCTAATTCTGAGTGTTCTTTCAAAATTCAACAGGAAGATAGTTCTAGTGGGAATATTGTTTTTTTCTGCACAGTTTGTACAGCGATACTCCAGCTATCGATGCAAAAAATCTATTGAAAATGTTGTTAGATACTGCACTTTCTGCATCTTGTAGTTCACCCATAGTTTGTATGGTACCGTTAGAGAAAATGAGAAATAGTTATCTACTGTTTGACTTAATTCAGGATTCGAATAAAAATGAAATAGCTTCTTATGTGAACTTGAAATTTTATTTTTCTGTATTCACCTAAATAAAACTTGTTTTATTCTCATAACTTTATACATTTTTCAAAATTTCATTCAAGTAAATATTAGTTTTAATGTATACCTTCCATATTCATTTTTCACAATAACGTCGGACTGTAAGAATTTCAGAGACAGAACAAGCGTTTACGGGAATGAAAATGAACATTTCGTTCTGAAGTTTTTTCTGTTATTCCATACATAAAATAATGGAATTCTTTGTTGACAGTCAGCGATAGTCGTTTTCATACGACATATCAAGCTATTCCATCAGATTCATTCCCTCTTGCCAGTCTTTTCAGATTTCTTGTTTGTATTATAAATAGGCATGATGCAATATTCGGTTGCTACCGATGCCTGTCAGAATTTAAGTAGAGCTGTTCTAGCGACTTGTAGACCAAAATAACTTTTTCGATTGAAAGATTCAAGCAAATGTAGTTTTTTAACTTTCTTATTTCAAAACTGTTGCAATTTTGTTGAGTTTATTAAATTTTACTAACGAATTTTATTTTATTTAAGCCTATATTGTTTCCACTCTTGCAATTGAAGACTTTCCTGGAAAAACGAGCTAACCGACATTTTTGTAATGTGGAGAACAATAACGTTTCATGAATGAACGAGGCTGGAAAAATTGTTAAATTTATTTTTATTTTTTAATATGATTTATTATTATTATTATTATTATTATTATTATTATTATTATTATTATTATTATTATTATTATTATTATTATTATTATTATTATTTTTAGTATGATTTATTTTAGTCGCTTTGACTTGTTAGGGTCTAATCAGTGATTACAATTGATGGTACAATTTTGAAATGTTACAATAAATGTTAATGTCCTTTAGAAATTATATGACGTTTTTGTACATTTTTGGATTTTTAAGAATTTCTATGTTGAGTTTTTTTAAATATTTTTTTCTTCTGTAATTCATAGTCTTAAGCTTCAAGCATACATACTTATTGAATCAATTTTTTCTTGATTAAAGTCCAAAACAAGACAAATAGCGGCAAAAATAGCAAAAAAGTGTTTTTGGGTTAGCCCGTTTTTCCGGGCATGTCATCAATTATACTATGTGTATTAAATTGTACTCACCAGTTTTTATTTTATATAAGCCTATATGGTTTCCACTCTTGAAATTATGCCGTTTTTATTACAATATACAGTATTAACTAATTTGTATTTTGTATCAGCTTACAATTGTTTCTATTTTTCTTATATAATTTACTCATTGAACCAAAATAGTATTGTTTATATTTTGTTCCATCTTACTGATCCTAATCATATTATGTTCTTCGTACTTATGTTTTTACTTGAACTACGTAAAAAAGACTTTAAGGAATTCTTTAGACAAACGTCTTGAGTTAAGGAAATATATTCCCAAGGTAAAAAATTATATGACAAATATATTTAAGAGCCTCCATACAGATTATTATTATTAATGAAGTAAATAGTAATTCATATCACTTGCACGTAGATACCCTCCTCGTTAGGTATCAAGAAAAAGGGCCAACAGCAAAAATTAAAAATCATAAAAAAAAAATTAATGAATAAAATGAGCTGCTTGCTTTAAGCAATTCAAATAATTGAGCTCCTTCATATTATGTCACTTAATTTATCATTGAATTTTAAATAAAAACAAGAGATTAACGAAATTGTAAGTAGTTATATTTTTCTTCATCTTTGATTATTGTCTTAGCGCCAGCATCCGTTTTCAAAATCTTCAAAATCTTTTTGTACACATTGGTCGAATGACTGGGAAGTCGGATCTGCTCGCCGAGAAATATTTTCCTCTAAAGCTGCCACCTAGGAAACCACGTACCCTAACTTCACGACAATTTAAATATCTCCATAAATTATTATCGTTATCAAATTTTCAAATATTACAAAACCTACATAGGCTAAGTACTTCCTTTGAAAATACCCAGATGAGTAAGGCTCGTATTTAGGGGCTCCAATTATCATATATAATCATTAATAAGAAAGAACAGAAGAATTTATGAATATATACAAAAATTAATATGTAACTGAAACAGTTAAGCAATATTTACGAAAAAATGAAATAGGGAGTTCAACATTTAATCGATATCTTGTATATATTTTTGAAAGTTCATTGTTATATTTGTATTACCCCTATAGATATTTTTCATTCGATTTACAAAACTGAGGTTTTTAAAATATGATTTACTTAACTAAAAAAGAATGAAGAATATAAACTAAACTTTTCTTACCTTTCTCTAGAAATCACACTGTGAATAATATCTTCAGGCACTAGACTATAAGGAATATGTGTAAAATTATGCAAAAACAATGAGGTAATATTTATGTAAGGAGCAATTTTAATATGAAAGAATGATTTTTTTGGAAATAAACATTCGTTAAATTATTTGTAACTACATATATCCTGTTTAAAAATAGCGAAGTAGAATCTCTAAACTTTTTCAATATAAAAAATAGTCATGTCCAATAAGAGACTAACAATGAGATAGGTCTTAGCCTAGAATATATTTTTATAATTTTATCCCATTTTCACCATCGTTCCTATAAAGGATCACACCCATTGCTCGACCACAAACACTGTAATGATAATTTATGACAAGCGCACATGGGTAGTTACGAGAGTTAATGTAATCTGCCTCTTTTTCCGGGAATGCTCCACAGGTGCTCGCTCACGTGTTCCCCGGAACTGAAGAGTTGCACAAATTCCGTTCCCGGGATGCTGTGATCCGGATTATAATTGCGTGGATTAAACTAACTTGTATGTTTTGTTTTCGCTTTCTCGCCTCGCGTGGGAGGCTATGGTGTTGTAAGTTATGAACATTACTTTACGAATAAACAAATATTACTTCTGTGAGTTTATCAGGTTTAGTCATAAATAAAATCAACACATGTAGGATCATACTAAGTTGGGCATACAAATATTTCCCAGTGCCCCTTGTTTATAAACCTAGGGATTTCGAATTTGGAGAACTTAACTCAACAATTGGTTGAGGTTTTCCCCTGCATATAATTGTCATAATATATTCCTTTTTTATTAAAAATAAAATCAGATAAACTGATGTAACAAAGTTCCAGAATGCTTTTGTTTAATCAGTGATAATTGAAATTGTGACATGCAGAAAATAAGTTATTTTTAAATCTATTTCCGAGTTAAGCTCCAGATCTATTCATTAAGCAGGGCGTATGGAAGAACAAAGGTCTAGTTTGATAAGAATATGTGAAGGAATATGTGGGTAGTGTTATTTGTCAAAGCAAACTGTATTCCAAAGCCGTATACGAACATTGTAAAACAATATGTTTTCATGAGAACTGATTTGCGTTTGATAAATTCTTTTTAATATATTGCCATAAGTGCATTACTCCGGCTCCGGTCAACCGATTTGATCCAATATCAATATGCTTCTTTCCACGGAAATTATAAATGTATCTACCAAGTTTTATGAAAATCCGATGTAGCGTATTTGAGTTATCGCTAGAGCCCGGATTTCCATGCAAATGCATGTTTTTAAATACTTTGGTTACACTTATCAAACTTTGTAGTTACGCATTACATGACTTATGGATTCCAAATAGGCTAACCATATTTTTTCCGTGCATCTTTGCATATTTCGGCCTTTTTATGGCAAAATTCATGCATAATGCATGTTTTGGATTTTTTTAGTTTAATATAGCTTGTTCAGACGTTTTTAATGCATATAAACCCTCATTTTCTGGTTTTAGTGCATAATATCAAGTTTCCATGCGTAACTGTGCATATTATGAATGTGCCTCCCTAAAATCTCGGCTTTTCAAAGAAACGTAAAAATGTTGTATTGATTGATTTGGCAACAGAGTCTGCCACCTGCATCAATTTGAGAGTGCAAACTACTGTTTACCCTAAATAAACAGTAATATAATACACCAGGCTACAAAAGAAAATGCCGACTCGCCGACCCCCACTATCTTCCATTGAAAGAAAACTGCTAAACAGAATGAATGTTCACTGCTTGAATTTGTCAGTCACTAGCCATTGTTGAAGACGTTTAATTATCTTTAGAATCGTGTTGTGGAGAAATGGGTGTGACAGGGAAGAACTTAAGAAGGTACGTAGTTCAAATCCTGATCATAATCTCCTGAAAACAGTGAAATATGTATTATGTGGAAAAAAAGTTAAAGACATAGAATTCGATCTCACCCTCAGGCAAATTTCTTCCCTTAAGTATGCACCTGTTACTTCTTGTGAAGTAGAAATATCCTTTTCTGCGTTCAAGAATGTCCTAACTGATAAACGCACGAGTTTAAGTGAGGAGAATTTGGAAAAACTCGTTGTTGTATATTGTTTTAAGAGAAATTGAAATATATTTCAGTACAGTGCAGATTTTTTATAGTGCATGTTTTGCCCTTCATTGTGCATATTTGGAGATATGATAGTGCATGAATGCATGCATGTTTTTAAGTTTGATAGTGCATGAAAATCCGGGCTTTAGTTATCGCGCATACAGACACACGGACAGACAGAAAAACAGACAGACGGAAAACATTTTCCCGTCCCACACACAATCTCATAAAATACCATTCTGGCACAATAAATTGTAAAGCAGTGTTTCTCAAGTTATTACATGACGTGATCTCCCTTTTTCTTAAACTGCACCCTCACCCCAATTTGTGACTAGCCAGATGCAACTGCGTGACATAGTTGTCTACTTTGCGATCATTACAAAATAACTTTTTTTTTACAGAAACCTAAAACTTTACGTATAAAAAATGGAAACTTTGACACATAGGCATACCGAGGGGGGGTTTTGGGGGTTTGAACCCCCCCCCATTGATTAAAAAAAGGAAAATTGTATAATTTTTTAAGTCTGCCCATAAATTACTTAATACAAGTATAAAGCGTGGGATGCTTAAAACTCGTTATTTTGCGTCTTAATTTTTAAAATTTTCCGGGGGAGGACCCCGGAAGCGAAAACTCGTTATTTTGCATCTTAATTTTTAAAATTTTCCCGCATAAGACCCCCCCGAAGCGAAAAACTCGTTATTTTGCATCTAAATTTTTTTAAATTTTCCCGCTCAGGACCCCCGGACCCCCCCACCATATGGTCGGCTTGGTTACGCCTATGCTTTGACATTTCTCAATGGTTCACAAATTTTCTTATTTACTCTCCGCTTCTGAAAGAATCCTTTGATAGCACGTTATTATTAAGAGAACCTACGTGTGAAATTTAGAAATTTTAAATTATTCGTAAGATTCCTTTAATTTATTATTTAAATTTGTTATAATTTTGGTAAAGTGGATTAAAAAATCAGAAATAAATTAGTGCCAGAACACCATTCAGACTGATATTTCTGGTGAAATATATATACTCAGACGCGCGATAAGCTGAAGTCCTGTAATTTAATTTATATAAATAAAATAGTTTCTTTATTTCAGTGCTCCTAGTAGGCTATAGCAAATTAACTTTGAACAAGAAATAATTTATTTACTTTTAGATATTATATTGTATATGTGTCATTGTGCAAGTGTTAATATTATTGATATTGACTAGCGTTTCTCAACCTTTTTGTACCCGAGGACCTCTAAATTGTCTAAAAAATTTTACGGACCCCTAATTTTACATCTCATTTTTAAAAGAAGGCCTATGTTCTTAATATTTGGGGTATTATTTATAGGTCATTATAACGAAATATGTGAAAAAATTTTCTTCTTTACTTTCCACTTGCTTTATTATATTTTTAAATTATGACTGCGGACCATCTGCACCATCTTCGCGGACCACCAGTGGTCCGCGGACCATAGGTTGAGAAACGCTGATATAGACCAAGTTGTTAGTAGTGTTGTCAGTGTTGTCAATTCCTCATATACCTGTACCCCACATAATAGGTATATTTTAAGCAATAGTGTCAAATTATTTAAAATATTTCATTTAAAAAGCAACACCACTAGGGAAGGGTCCTCGATACTTTCGATACCTCGATACTCTCGATACTTGCATGGTATCGGCATCGAACGATACTTCAGAAAACTCGCTCGATACTTTTGTGTATACTTTTGTAATCCTGCAATTAAGTGAGAATGCTAGTATTTTTTTAACAAAAACTTGTAAGTGGACTGTTTAAAAAACTAATTTTAGTTTTAATGTAGAGTTTAAAAATAATTATAGGCTACTGATGATATTAAATTTTGTCTCATTAATTTTTAATGTAACTATTTATTGAAACTGGAAATGTTGAAGGTATCGAGTATCGAGAAAATCTGGTATCGACCCATCCCTAAACACCACATTTATTAAATAATGAACACTGCTAAAATACCTTTATAATATAATTTAAACTACCAATTTAAATAGAAAAGTGTCTTTTAAATAAGATAAATCCGATTTGGCTATAAAGGTCTCTTGCATTGACCAGTCCCTGATTAGAGGTATGTGTGATAAACGGGTGTAAGCTGTAGCTACAAAGTATTATCCAAGTATCTTAAAAAGACTTAGTAATAGTAACTCTGTTTTGTCCATCTTTCATCATCAACAGGAGCAGGAGCAGGAGCAAAACGAACAGTTTGATTCAAGATTGTCAAAGTGTGTGAAAAGTTAAGCACATGGAATAAACGTATTTCAATCTCGCCGCGAATTGCAGCAACTTCTCTGCCACTTCTGTAATGCGTGAAGTGTGGTTCTTTTGTTGCAGGAGTATTTCATTCAGGGAAACATTTTACAATATTGTTAGCAAATATGAGAACAAATCTTAATATAAGGAGCGCACTAGATTTAGACGTTTCTTGTACCCTGGGCTCTAATTCTTAAATTACACGCGGACATTGTAGATCCGATATACAGAGTGTTAACGAATAACACAAAAATATTTACTTGTGTATAGAGGGGACATAGACAAGCAACTTTTATTAGGAGATATGATGATGTTAATGATAATGACCGTAATGATTGTGTAATTATAGTAAGTTAATGTTACAATTTCATCTTACGTGATGAGTATAATACAGTTAAGTCTATATTTTATTGTTTTAAAACAGCTTTTTTAATGAGGTATGCCAATCAATGGGAAGTAAATAATAAATAAAAAGAAAAGTTACATATTGAAAGAAATAGGATGTGAAATCCATCTTCTCAGCTTGCATGAACTGTCTCGGTCGTATTTCTGTGGTTTCTTGCTGAGGGACTCATTTGAGCGGGAAGAGTTGTTGTAATGTGGAGCCGCAGCTGGATTAGAGGCAATCGCAGTGCCAATGCAAACAGAATAACACCCCTCACAGTCCATCGGATTACTGAGTCTCTTTCCTGTATATCTTCCTTCCACCAAGCCGTCTGCACCTCAAAAAGCTCACTGTAAACCTAAACGAAACGCGGAATTTCTCCTTCGGTAATAAGTAAAAAGACTCTCCCATCTCACAGACTAGATTCCAGTGTGTGTGTGTGTAACTAGGCCTACCGATCTTATATCACCTGAAAACCACTGCTCTTTACGACTGATGAGTATTGTTGGGAGCATAACAATATTTAAACGTTTTTATCTGTAATAAAGAATTTGGTTTTTAAGTTGGTTTCTAAACGGTAGAAACGATATTGTAGGAAGCATTACATAGAATATTTTGTTCATTAATTTGCTAATATTATTAATCTTGAACAAAAATTAATGCTTTATGTTAACATTAATTTTAGATGTTAAGAAATTCACATGTCTAAGAGAACCAATAAAATAAGTTAGAAAACATACCATAAATAAATAAAGCCAGTACACCCGTTCGAAAATTCCGCAGATTCAACCTTCCCTCGCCCTCAAATTATTTAGTCTTTTCGCATCTAATACAAAACCTAAAGCAATTGATAAAGTATCAGTGGAACGGATCTTTTTAAGACTTCTGACATAGCATACTCGGTACCCATTGTTTGTTAAACCTAAGCAAGGAATAAGGTATGAGTGGAACTAATCTTCCCACAGGCTTTAAGTCCATCATTTGCTTGGGGATGAAACAATTGAATATCAGAAGACAAGAACTAGGAGAACTTGCCGACAGCTGATTGCCGCGGTCAGCCGATTTAGGTTTATTTTTATGAATCTTAAATCTCAAAATTTGGAATTTAAATATGGTCGAACAAAAACATTCAAATGCAACTTTCCTACAATGGTAATTAAGATTCTCGTATGAAAATGATGAAACTCGTTTTTGCTAGTTTCATAAACATACTTTAATCTTAATAAATGTCGTTATAGGCAGTGGCGGACGCAGAAATTTTTTTTCGGGGCGGGGATTTGAATAGGTAGAAAGAATACTAAAAAAAAAATTAATCAACTTACTTATACAATTAGTTTATAAAACTGGCCACTTAGAGTACTTTTTTCAAATTTCGGAGGGGGGGGGATGTAACCCCCCTATCTCCTCCCTGCGTCCGCCACTGGTTATAGGTTCGTTGCATAATGCACTTTTGTTTCTTACTAGCCATTCTAATTTGGTCGTTTTGTGAGCTGGGATTTAAAAATATGTAATATCTATTGTTTTAATTCCCCTATCTCAAACAGAACATAATTATTATTATTTTTAAAATTTTTTGTATAATTCAATTTAAATTTTATTGCTACAAATTACAATATAAAATATATAAAAGTGTGATTTCGAACGCGGCCCGAAGAAGCAAAGCTTGTGCTCGGGGGGGGGGGGGGCGGTTCAGTTCAATACAATAAAGTAACTTAGACTAAAGTAATTAAATTATTGAAACGATGCTTGGTATTTTACACATTCATATATTAATTTGTAAGAGTAGTAGCTGTAACGACGTATGTAAATATTAGTTGTAGATGTTAACAAATTCCCCTGTCCAAGAGAACCATTAAAATAAGTTAGATAAAACTCCAAAAAACATAAATAAATAGGATATTTCACAATACATAGACCAACAGACATGTTTATCTTTTAATACTCTAAATATGGGGGTACGCCGTAGCGTAGTGGTTGAGGCGCTGCGCTACAAACCGGAAGGTCGCGGGTTAGATCCCCGATGAGGTCGTTGGAGTTTTTCAATTGTCCTAATCCTTCTGGTGGCACTATGGCCCTGGGGTCGACTCAGCCTCCAACAGAAATGAGTATCAGGAGCAATCGTGGGGGTAAAGGCGGTCGGTGCGTAAGACTGACAACCTTACCACCTTCATGTGCCGATGTCTAAAAATCTGGGAGCCTCAACCTCCTGGAACCCTCTGGGCCTCCATGGCCTGTAATAGGGACCACTTTACTTTTTTTTACTCTAAATATGCATCTATGACTATGGCATTTACTGATGTGACACAGTATGATAAGGGACTTCATTTCCAAGGAGTCACAATCTTCTATGGAGGATAAATGTTTGAAAATCTACCCACATACTTCCGAAATGGCAAAGGGCAATTCTATTAAATAAAGATTCACTTTAGTTTTCTGTATGCAGTCTTTCTGCCAATAAAATAAACATTCACGATATTCTGAGAACATAACCAGAGCCATGTGTGGGTTCTTAAAGTCCATTGCCTTTCTGTATAATATGAGCATAGAAATGTTATTATAGCGTTGAAAATCTGAAACCTGCAAGAGAATGTCATTATTCAACTCTGCAGGAGGCCGAAAGATTTACTTAATGTTATAAAAACTCTAGTTTTTAAAACAAGACAAATTATATAGCAATAAATGCGGATCTAGCTGTAATATACAGCTGTGTGGATAAATTTTCAGGGATTTCAAACCAGATGAGAAGTATAAAACTCTCCTATGTTTGAGAGACCCATTTCTACAGCAAATGGTTGTATTTAAATGCTATAGTCTCATGTCCAAACATTTATTGCATTGACAATTTAAATAATTCTTACAGGATAAAATTTGTGTTCTTAGGCCTATAACTGAGAGTTCAAAAGCGTTAAATAAATTCATTATTATTCAGTATTGTTATTGTTGTTATTTATATTATTAGTTTGTTATTTTGTGAAAGAAAGAAGAGAACTATGAAGGCTTTCTTTTGCATGTAGTTGCATACTTTTTTTAAATTTCGTGAAAATGCATCATATTTGCTTGATGTTAAATATTTTTCATATTTTATTAATATATCATTTTGGACGGAATATTTCTAAGGTATTTTAATTATAGGCCTACTGCATATCTCTGTTCATTCAAACATTTAGGCCTATGGCATATTTGGCTATGTGATTTTTTCAACTTAACAGTGTGATTATAATCTTGCGACGTGGAACGGTTTTTTCTCGGAATGCTAGTAGACAGTCGAATAAGTTTCAACCCTAACAACAAGGATAACGTATTTTGTAACTCATTGCAATTCACTTCAATGAAAGAAATGCTTTTATTAATTAGATCTCTTTAATTAACTGATTAGATCTCTGATGTATACCTTTTCTATAATTTTTTCATGGGCCGTTAGAAAATAGCCTATAGTTTTCACTTTACTAAAACTTGTTGCATTAAGTTAATTTTTAAGAATTTTGTGCTGGAATTTATACAGCTACACTATTTTTCTGCTATATATAACGCTATACAACTGACTAGGGAGAGTAAACGATAGAGCATATTTCATTGGTTCTGGAATATATTTATATGAATGTTTCGTTTTATGATAGGAGAAGAAGTGTCCTGCCTTAGGCCTATTTATTGTCATTATTGTTAAACGAAGGATGAAGCATTAAGTAATGGCAACGATTTTTTTCTCAAATTAAGGTGATGATACCATGAGATGTTGTATGTCACCGGAGAGTGTGGCATCTCTAGTATATGGACACATCATTTGGTAAGCATTGCGATGTAGGGTTATACGAGAAGAGGCGATGACAATTTAATTAATTCGCCCGTCGTTCAGCATAGATATGACAAGATGTGAACAGCATTTTTTTTTTTTTTTTTTAATTTATTTATTTAAGGTCGCTTTTTAACTGCCAGGGTCACCAGCGACCACAATAATTAATACATATATATATTGAACAAGTTCTACAAGAAGTGAAGTATGAAGAAAAACATATGCAACTTGAAATTTAGTAAGAAGAACAACATATTAAACTTAAAACTTTAGCAACTATTGACAAACTATGATTTGATTTGACATTATATGAATGATTTTAACTGTGACAGTTCCAAAAGTGAGATAACCTTAAGGCATCCTTCATTATTCTTAAATATATTGTATAAGTCTCCTTTGATATTTAACAGACGCCTTACATGCAATAACCGTGGACATTCCAGAATAAGATGGG
The DNA here is from genome assembly GCA_964059195.1 of Ectobius pallidus. Classification (NCBI taxonomy): domain Eukaryota; kingdom Metazoa; phylum Arthropoda; class Insecta; order Blattodea; family Ectobiidae; genus Ectobius; species Ectobius pallidus. Next base: position 50,351,667 of record CAXKWD010000002.1, on the reverse strand, counting down.
AGGAAGTTACATCCCCATTACATTTCGGGCATTGAACAGCATTGTTACGTCAAAATATTCACTATCCGAGGGATTCCAAAGAACACCGCAAGGAACTGAGAAGCTTTGGGAAATAATGCCCATTCGTATCGAACTTTAAGGGATCATGGAGTACGTATATGTGCTGTAATGCTTCCAACTCTGTAATTCATTAGAGTGGTACGATACAGTTTATGGGTGTCTGTTTCCTTCTGTTTCCTTCACTATTCTACATCTAATACCAATCTGCATTATACATACATTCCATATCCTGCATTCCGTTTCCTCAAAGCAATGTAATCACTCGGCACTGAGCTACCGGAGACCATGGGTTCCTCATATGAAAAACACTCAGAAAACATCCCTGAACAACTTGTGAAAGTTTGTCGGTAGAGTTCTGAATCACCCGGTATATCACCCGAGTAATAGTAACACACAAAAACACACGTACATACTTATATAATTTAAAAATAGTAAAAGTAAAATGCCAGCATTAGGGAACAAAAATATTGTAAATTACGAAAAATACTGCTATCTGCAGCTTTAAGTTGTGGATCTTTTGCCTTAATTTAGAAACTGTTCATTGGCTGGACTCACATCATGCGAGGTGATAATATGATGTTCTGTTGTATACTGTCACTATTTTAATATTCGTTATAACCTCACAGAAAAATAAACACTCCAGAGAACGGCTTGAAAAGAGCCTGAAGAACCAACAATAGAACAAGATACAGAGGGAGGAAATAGACGTAATAGAAGTTGTTTGTGAACACATTGTGAGAAGTGAGACATTCTCATCGAATTATCGCAACAAGTTGTCAGATCCAATTTATTTTGAATGCCACGTTCTTAGCGAATATGCAGTAAGAAAGTAATACTTTCTGTATCTGTTTCCATGTTGCCAACGTTATAGTTGGAAAGATTTTGTTCATAATTTTGTTGTACAGTATACAGGCCCCGATTTCAGACACAACCACAATTTAATATATTTTCTCTAAAATAAAATTAATTACTTTTTAGCTAATAATGCATGAACATTATTGTAATTTTATTTTTAAAAAATGCCTAGAATCCCTAGAAATATTTGTAATGTGCAATATTCATTCATTCGTTCATTCATTCATACTGTTCTGTCCAGGGGTAAACTCAGCATTCTCCACTCTTCCCTTCTTTCAGCCTTCCTTTTTGTGTCTGCATATAGTCCATTTATTTTAATGTTGTCTATCATCTGGTGTCTTCTTCTGCCTCGAACCTTCTTCTCATATATCATCCCTTCTATGGCATCCTTCAGCAGACAATTTTTCTTAGCCAAATTAATAGGTATCTTAAATTTTAAAATTAATGCAATTGTTAATATTTATATATTTGGAGCTGATGAAGCGAGCAAACAGGAACAAATTCTTTAAAAATATAAATTCGTTATAAGTGAAACTCTGAATTATCAAAATTGTTAAAAAGTGATTATCCGATTGAATTCAACTGATGTAAGAATTTAGTTATTTTATACATTTTAAATTGGAATATTTATTTTTGTAACATACGTTATTTTATTAGGTCATATTTAGGATTTTTGGGTCGTATTTAGACATTTTAAGGGCGTGTTTGCAGTCATATTTTCCACTTAAAAAGTCATAAACATCCGAACCCTAATCATGAGATATCGACCACGATTCATTAGAGGCCTATAGATGTCCCAGCTGGAGAAATTCGGCTACACTTCCCGCCAAGTCAGAGAAGAGCAGAAACTCTATCAGCGTAATGATCGCGTTGGTTCTTGACATTCCAGGATGCTCTTTTGATTTTCTCTTGCGCATGGCCAGGGCAATATATTCAGGAGTCGCAGGAGGCCACGCTTCGGCACTTAACTTTTATCCTGACTGGGACTGGGAATAAAGCTGGTGCCTGTAGATATCGAGTGTCAAATAAATTCTTGCATCGGATCGCGCGTAGGCTACCTGTCAAAACAGTCTCGCGGTTGGATTTTTACTTACTCTATTCGTACCATAGAAACTATAGGAAAGTATTTTATTCTACCCTGAAATTTGATATAGATTTTTGAGCATGTATAGATGTTCTGATTAACAAAAATGGCCTATCTCTTCTTTCTCCTATACATATCTGTTTGCGAACTCTGTTGCTCGAAAACAATAAAATGCATCAAATAGAAATTTTATATTTTGGTTATGTATGTGTAAATTAATATTATAATATACCGGTAATATATTAATGACATACTATAAAGAATGTATCAAATTCATTTAAGGTTGAAATGATTTTGTAAGTCGCAATTGGGTTGGTATCTCATATTGAGAACGCCTGGTGGTATACTGGGATGTGTGAGTCAGTTGGAGAATTTAATCTTGTACCGGCATGTTGCCGTGGTAGCTCATTTGGTGGGAGCCGCGGCACGGAGAGCCGAAGATCCTGGTTCAAATCACGGCTATGGCATTAATTTTTTTTAGTCTGACTTCACCTTTCCACATTTAAGGTTAATAAAACACCAAGCGATGAAACAAATATACTTCAACAGGCTGATTCAGTCACTGATTCTCGACCACTTTTGAACTGTTCTACCCACTTGTAAAAAATTCCACGGTTCATAAAAATTTCACCATACACTTTGGTCATTCTAGAGTATATATTAGCTGGTTTTTCACCTTCAGCAATCAAAAAACGAATCACAGAACGTTGTTCAACCAATGTGGAATTTCAAGAAGACCCGACATCGTTAAACTTAATTTTGAGGTTATAAACAGAGCAGTGTTGATCCATCAGCTGATTAGAACTCATCCTAGTGATGCCAACTTAAAATCCTAAATGTATCAAACTTGTACTACTAACCGTCTTTTACCCATGTCTCTTTAATTATTGAATAACCCTCGTAAATTAATGAAATTCTCACCGCCGCAATTAAATAGAAACTGCAATAAAACCAATATTAAAAAAATAGTAAGAGAGACAAATGCAAGAATTATAGAGACATTAGACTTCTAAATACAAACTATAAGCCCTCTTAAAAGTCCAATAAGACTGCTAAATACTGTACCGCCATCTGGAATTTTATTAGGTAATGAACAACATGGATTCAGACGAGGCAGATCCTATGCAAATAGTAAGCCTACTCATAGTAAGGTAAATACAGTATTACAGAAGTGAAAAGAATAGACCTAGCTATAACTTACAGATGCACTTACTAATATTGTGAACTGTAAAAACCCGTTTGTTAAAGAAATGCGCGACAAGTTATGGGAAATAGCTAATTGTAATAGTAGGCCTATATGACTAAAATCAATAAACCAGAAAGCAATTGTTTTAAAAATAATTGGTTCTATTCATCCCTCACATGTCTAAAATACTATACCGGGGGATAGGGGTTACTTCAAAGTAACAATGCTTCGAAAGAAATAATGACATCAAAGCAAATTGTGTGGGAATTATTACCATTCATTGAATACTTGTCATATAAAATTGATGGGATGTTCAATTGCTCTGTTTATAGATGACAGTAACTACAGCTTCACATTCTAGTTCATTCAGTTTCATAGAGTTTGCATCTAATTTCCGTGAATTGTGCAAAATTCAGAAAACTTAGATTTTTTAATGGTAGTATAATATTGTCATAAAGATAGTTATAGGCCTTTGTTATGTCTCGATCTTGAGTAGTGATGGCATACCAAGTTTAAGAAAATTTAAATTATTGTTTGTCCTAAATAGTAAACAAGTAAGCATATACAGTTAATATATCGAAGATTAATTTTTCCACATATCGGTAGGCCTACCTAAAAGAAAAAATCGTATGTGAAACACAACTTAGAAAACAAAAATTTACCTCTTAGTATAATTATGTATGATCTTTTCGTGTAAATTGGTTATAAAAGTTCGCACCTCACTCCGAAAGGTGCACAACTCAAAATTTGATTAATGCACTCACGTATTATCGCCTCGCTCAATTCGTTGACAGCTAACATCAAAGAAGTCGCCGCCGCTTGGAGTAGTTGCCACACTGCACAGTGTTAGTAAACAGAGCGGGAAGATGTAGATGCAGCAAAACACTTACGTGGCAATGACATTGAGCAATGAGAGAATTGGCAACACGAATTCAGTCAGCGGTTTCTTTTGAGAAAACCTTTTACAGTAACAACAAGCATTGTAATATGAGAACAAAGCGAGCCGCCCGTCAACGTTATGAGTGAGGCGATAATAATTCTTTTAACTCTAAGTATGGATAATACACCTTTCTCACTTCACAGTATGATGAAAATAAGAGGCCGAAATACAAAGAGCGCGTATTCAGTCTTTTTCAACCTGATGCTTAGCTATATTTTTCACTGAGTTTCTACAAACAGTGGGCTAGCTTATAACACCCTTCAGACAATTTTTACGAAAAACTATTCCAAATAAAAGTTTTAGCTTTTAGCATAGGTAGCCTATGTCAAATTAAAAATTTAAACAATATCGCTAGAGCCGTTTTCAAGAAAATATCGAAACTTTGTGTTAAAGTATTCTGACGTTAACATAGACTTTTACGAAAAATTCTTCCCAATAAAAGTTTTAGCTTTTAGTATAAGCATCTAAAGTAAAAAAAAAAAATAAACAAGATCGCTATAGCTGTTTTTGAGAAAATCGCGAAAATTTGTGTTAAAGTATTCTAACGTTAACATAGACTTTTACGAAAAGTACTTCCAAATAAGAGTTTTAGCTTTTAGTATAAGCATCTAAAGTTAAAAATTCAAACAAAATCGCTATAGCTGCTTTCGAGAAAATCGCGAAACTTTATGTTAAAGTATTCTGACATTAACATAGACTTTTACGAAAAATTGTTCTAAATAAAAATTTTAGCTTTTAGTGTAAGCATCTAAAGTAAAAAAATTAAACAAAATCGCTGTAGCTGTTTCCGAGAAAATCGCGAAACTTTATGTTAAAGTATTCTGACATTAACATAGACTTTTATGAAAAATTCTTCTAAATACAAATTTTAGCTTTTAGTGTAAGCATCTAAAGTTAAAAATTTAAACAAAATCGCTGTAGCTGTTTTCGAGAAAATATCGAAACTTTGCTTTAAATATTTTGACGCTAGCATAGACTTTTACGAAAAATTCTTCTGAATAAAAGTTTTAGCTTTTAGTGTAACCATCTAAAGTTCAACATTTAAACAAAATCGCTATAGATGTTTTTGAGAAAATATCGAAACTTTGCGTTAAAGTTTTCTGACGTTAACATAGTTTGGGAAAATGTGAAAGGAGCAGATCTCTAGACATGTTAGTAACAGTGATAATGCAACAAACCGCAGAGTATGAACGTTCCATAACATCTAATCAGAGCAACAAGAAAGCATCATCACACATACAGCAGAAAGACACGTATATTATACCGAGCATGTTAGTGCCTCTAATCTGCAGATCGCCCCCGGCAACTTCACCTGAGTGCTTAGTGTTCTCGTGCAGATTATTATTATTACTATTAATGTCACCTGTGATTTTCTCACACATTATTACTTGTTTGTACCGTGGATCTCTCGTGTTAGCCTACTGTTAAGGAGAGCATACATGTACACATTGTTATCACCGCCATTAGCTGTCTGTATATTGCTGAATCACTACACTTAGGCTATCTAAACTACGTGTTACGTACGCCATAAGTACTTACATAATACCAGTAGTTCCAGTGCATTAGACATATGCTGCCCTATTAAGGAGACGAAATTAAAATTGTTCTGAGCCTTTGGTAGTGAAATATGTGATACACTTATGGAAAAAATAGTACGTTAAGAAAAAAAGGCAATACTGGCGATGTGTGAGGTATATTTTAATCTCATTATTATCTAAGTTATATACTTACACTCACAGCTCAATGCGCATGTATGTAAGAAAAAACATACATACGCCTATTGCATTTCTAACTATTTCTCAAATCATGTACATTATTTAGGGAGACTAGAATTTCAGACACGAAGAGCAAGATCTGGTCGTTCAAATTAGATATATAAAGGGATGTTATCTATTTGATTGAACTCGGATGTTCATTGCCGCGCTTACATGGAGCCCGCCATTGAACCCTATTCTGTGCTAACTCCATCCAAGTCATCCCTTGCAAATCATACGTCCCTTAAATCTATTCTAATATTGTCCTCCCACTTACGTTTTGATCTTCCAAGTGATTCTCTTGCTTTCGGGTCTACCAGCCAATATTTTTGGAATGTGTCTTTCTTTCTCCCATGCGCACAACATGTCCAGCCCATTTCACCCTTTATGATTTAAATACACTTATTATATTCGGTGAAAAATACAGGATATGAAGCTCGTCATTATGCAGTTTTCTTCTGTCTCCGTTTTCATCTATCTTAGGTCCGAATATTTTCCTAACCACCCTGCTTTCGAACCCTCTCAGATTTTGTTAATTTCGTAGGATAAGGGACCATGCATCACATCTATATAATACAACCGACCATTTACATTATGCACTCTAGCTGTGGCAACTCACAATAAGCAGTTGTTCGAGATACTTATCTATAACCGTCATTATGATATAAATGGTGATTGATTTCTTGTGAGCCATTTCAGACCTGTACTTTAAGTTAATAGTAAAAAAAAATGACATTTGATTATTGATTTTAATTTTTATGTAGGCTAATATGTAAAACGAAAAATTTCTCAACAGAACTAATACTTTAGGCAGAAAGAGGGTCTGCTGAAAAATTTGTAGGAATCACACAGAAGACGTAAAAACTCATTATTTTGCACTGCATTATTTAAACATTTCTGGGGAATGACCCACGGACCCACCTGTTTTTATTTTTAATTTAATTTTTTAAGGATATTCAATATCCCACACCCCCAGTAATAAATTGCAAATTTCCGTTCATGTCGGCCCCCTCCTTCAATGGGTTCTGGATCCACCCCTGATCTATAGTAGGTTTACATATGGTATGTGCGACATTTCATAAACGGCTTTTCTTCATATTGTTTATAAGTATGCTGCACGTTGCATTTTACATTTGAAATTAAACGGATATCTTCAAAAGAAAATGTATATTTGAACAAAATAATAGTGGCCACGACTCCAAAAATTGACAATCAAGTAGCTCTACTTCCGTCAACGTTTGATAGTGCCAGCTTTGGTTATAAAATTGCATATACTTATTATGTTTTGAAACAATGGATAACTATTTATAAATAAAGTATAAGAACTGTGTGAGGAAACAATATTCATTGATACTCAAATCAAAGGCTACGTTAATTTTGACCGAGCGTACAGTGTACTTTGTTACGGTAATATTTTTGAACGTTCTTCCCCGTCCAGTTTTGATGTTGTAAACGCAATGAAAATTTAATTGCTCGAAGCGAGTTGTTTCACAACTTGTGTTAAAAGAAGTGAATTAATTTGTGCAAGTGATGTACCGTAGGCTAAATATTGCATGGTCTTTTCATTTTACTCACTTCTATGTAGTATTGACTTCTTTATGAAAACATTGAACTGCAAATTCATTCTCGACTTCTAGGAAATTTTACAAGACTACAGATTTAACGAACACTCGTTCTCGACTTTTTAAATTAAGTTAGAGAGTGTAAAAAATTAAATAAACTCAAATCTTGTTTTTATGTTAATGTGTTTGACTAAGTATCTAATTGATCCTAACAGATTGATTTTTCATAACTAGGGCATGAGTTTAAAATACGGTAACTTCGCCTTGTCAATATACAGTGAAAGTTGTAAACTACATTAAAAATCACTTATCTTCAGTGAAAATTAAAAAAAAAAAATTAATTCTTAGCCCCGTCAGACCCACACGTCAGACCCACATGATATGCGATTATGAAGCTATTCGTAGATTGGCAAATATTAAAAGAATAGATAAAATTAATGGATTGGAAACCATTTTTAGATTACTTAATGCAATGAACTTTACATCTGAGACTAGATACCGGTATGTAGGCTACATACCTTTAGTAGCCTACATTATAAGTTATTCATTGCTTCGAAACGTGATCTCAAAATGGACTTCTTTTTCTTCGCAAGGAATTATCAAGACAAACAACACTGTTGTTGAGTTTTAATTTCGCTTTTGATTTAATGTTTCCTGTCATGTCTTGGGTCTCGAAATAATTATTTTGACTAGGGCCCGTATTTTTAGGTTTTTATAAACCATGTATTAGTTTTTTAATCATACTAAAATAGTTTTTTTTAGTTTTCACCATTTTCAGACAAGTTTCTCTTTAAGTTTGAATTTTAAGTGCAATAATCTCATTAAAACAAATTAATGTGTCACCGAACCACAAAACTATAGGAACACTTTCTGCTTAATTTTCAACAGTTGATTCTTTATAGAATTCATTTAATTTTAGAATCATCCCTGCATTTCCCAGTTCCACATAAAGTCAACAAGAAAGCTTTTCAATTAATCAGCGAAATTTTAGAATACTTCACTTTCGGCGTCTTTGCTGGAGGAAACACTATGCATAAACTGCAAGTGTAAGCTTCTTACGACTGTTTTTAATTTGTTTCTAAAGAAAGCAGGGATTTTTTTCACTAACGGTTCCCTTTACCGGGACAATGAGGTACAAAACGACGAATACAATTCTATACCTTCTCTTACAAATGTACAGGCAACAGTGAACAAGATGTAAAATGCAGGCAGTTAAAAATTAATTACGAGGATCGTCCATAAAGTAAGTTTCCCAGGCCGTTTACAGAAACAAAGCTCAATTTCATGGAAATGTTTATTGCAACAGATACAGGAAGTGTTCAGCTATTTTTCAACATATTAGCCACCGGAATAGAGACTTTTTCATTCCGTGGGACCAACGTTTGAATATCTGTGTCGGAGAAGTCTGCCGCTTGAGATCTGAACCACTGTGTGGCAACCATGTCCGCCTCCTAGTCATTCTCTGTAATATCTTGAGGTGAAGGAAAAGATGGAAATCTATTGGAGCGAGATCCGGGCTGTAGGGTGGATTTTTAAATACCTCCCAGCAAGTCTCCTGCAGAAGTTCGACTGGGAGGGGTTAAACATTCACCCTACAGCCCGGATCTCGCTCTCATTGATTTCCATCTTTCCACCTCAAGAAATGACAGAGAATGACAAAGAGGCGGACATGGTTGCCCCACAATGGTTCAAATCCCGGGCGGCAGACTTCTCCGACACATGTATTCAAATGTTGGTCCCACGGAATGAAAAAAGTCTCAATTCCGGTGGCGAGTGTGTTGAAAAATAGCTGAACACTTGCTATATCTGTTGCAATAAACATTTACAAGTAATTATGTTTTGTTTCTGTAAACAGCCTCAGGGAAATTTACTTTATGGAACGCCCTGGTACGTATTAGCTTTATTATTTATCTTATCTTAAATTTAAAAACAGTTTTCCGCCTTTCTTTGTTTTTGAAGTCTTATTTATCAATTTTTAGGTTTTATAAGATTTGACCATGTGACTGCCATAAGAATGAAACAGATAATTGAGTTGAAATGTCGCAGTTAGCTAGCAAGGAACAAAATACTTCAAAGAATAAAAATCCGGGCCCTAATTATGACAATAAACATTCATTAAGCTCAATTAAATTGCCAATACAACTATCAGTTTCGTGGTATTACTGTTGATAACACCCGCTAGTAATAAGATTCAAGCTTACTGGCCTTTGCGAATGAATATTCACATGTGTTAAAAGTACGCTACATGCAGATACCGTATTACTCAAAGCGAATCTGGCGTCACTACACAGAATATACGTGTGTGTGTGTGTGTGTGTGTATGCATAAATTGTTTCTAAGAAGTAGGATAGTTAGCTATGGGGCTAAAGTCTCTAGGGGTGGTAAATTGCTTCTCTGCCCTGTGGGACGGTGTTGACGTATGAGCTTTTAAAACATTTTCCTCACTCTTCTTCTCTCATTTCAGTCTCTCTTGTCTCCATTAAGTAACACTATACAGTACTTCCGTTAGTCTCAGTAATTTTCATAGACTATTCCATTTGTACGCCGCATGTTTGATATTGGCCAATAACGCTTAGAAATTCCTCGGTTGTATATCAATCACGATTATTTATCTTATAAAATGCTTGCTGATAATTTGCCGAAATCATTCTTCTTTTGTTTTCCGCGGCTCAGGACGGCTCAGTAGTTGCGAAACAAACCTCACTATGCAATAAAACGATTATTTCAAAAATATTAATGGATATCTAAAAATCTGATGTGAAAGTCACATAACTTCCTCTGCCCAAATAAAAGGTAGCCTCTTAAACGGAGCCGTTTTCGAGAAAATCGCGAGAAACTAAATTTTCTTAATGTTAAAGTTCCATTAAAAATAAGAGAAAGTCGTTACCAATCTTCGTGTGACATCTCCGAAAGGCACCTAAACCAATTAAAAAACATTTTTCATACGATTTTCCGTTACAAGAGGCCGTTTTGCAAAGAGCGCTTATTCAAAGAATTAAAAAACGTTTCAAATAAAAATTTTAATGCTTAGTATAAGCAACCCATGTGCAAAATTTAAAGAAAATCTTTTGAGCCGTTTTCGATAAAATCGCAACAAACGAAATTTACTTCATGTAAAGTCCCTGAAATATAATATAAAGTTGTCGCCAATCTTCGTGTCAAACCCTCAGAAGGTACCTAACCCAACTATAGGTACACCGTCAAATAAAGTCCCCTTAAAAATACAGTAGTACCATAGGTACTAGCCTATAGGTAGAGGAAGTATTGTTTTCGACCTCCAAATTCGAACTTGAGTTTTTAACATAAATACTTGTTTTCAGGAACCCGTGTCTAAACATACTATCTTCGGAAACATGTCTGTGTGTGCATAGGCGTACCGAGGGGGGGGGGTTTGGGGGTTTGAACCCCCCCCCCCCCATTGATTAAAAAAAGGAAAATTGTATCATTTTTTAAAGTCTGCCCATAAATTAAATAATGCAAGTATAAAGCGTGGGAAGCTTAAAACTCGTTATTTTGCGTCTTAATTTGTAACATTTTCCAGGGGTGAGCCCCCGGAAGCTTGCATCTTAATTTTTAAAATTTTCCGGGGGAGGGTCCCCGGAAGCTTAAAACTCGTTATTTTGCATCTTACTTTTTAAAATTTTCCGGGGGAACCCCCGGAAGCTTAAAACTTGTTATTTTGCATCTTAATTTTTAAAATTCTCCGGGGGAGGGCCCGTGGAAGCTTAAAACTCGTTGTTTTGCATCTTAATTTTTAAAATTTTCCGGGGGAGGGCCCCCGGACCCCCCTCTTCCTAGGGGGTATGGATCCCGCGGATGTTATAACCCCCCCATATGGTCGGCCTGGTTACGCCTATGTGTGTGTGTGTGTGTCTGTGTGGATGTCTGTGAATAGCCTAGCTCCAGAACGGAAAGTCGTATGAAAACAAAATTTTGTATTTCGGTTAGGTACCTGTGAACATACAATATAACACTTCTCCATCTGGTATAAATGGTGCAAGATAAGTTGCACAAACTTTCTCACATATAGGCCTAAGAGTAAAAGAGAGCACAGAGAAACATGCGCCTATATGCGATAAAGTAAAAATTACGAAATAGAGAAAACCACAAACGGCATAGGAAACATAAGTCTCAGCGCATAGCCTATTATACATTCTAATCATAGGCCTAATCGCTTTAAAATGGGATAAAAATAAAGAAGGTATACAGGAATTCAATTCAATTAACAAATTTTGTCTACAAATAACAACATTTTCTTCTATCTTTATTAAAGAAATCTTGAAAAAATATTCTTATTTATAACTCGTAGATGAAGTTTCGCATTCTTTACATGATAATGGCTTGCTTTAGTTTAATCAACCACTACAACACTAAAACCTCATTTCATAAGTGTCTATTTTTGTAATCGATCTCTGAGCTAAGCTCCAGATCGTTTCATAATTATAGCGTAAGTCAGTCGCCGTTGGTGGATCGTCGGTAGATCGCCTGCCTTCCCCCCCGGCGGTCCCGGTTGGGGAATTTTCAGTAGTGAAAAATCCCTTTCCCGCGTTCAGGACTAGGTGTTTAAGGTTAAGTATTAGATCCCGGTGTCACGAATGGTCTTTAAATTTCAGTAATCTAATGTATGACAACGTGACACATTCTCCAAGTTAAAAGAACTTAGATTATCTAAAATATGATCCAACATTAACTATCTAAATTTATGATCCAAGTGTTAAAAAAGAGATTTTATTTTGGGAGGAGGTTGTGTTTGCGAAACGAACTCCTTTAGAGCCAGTGTTGCAGTGACTGCATCAGATTGTGCATTATTTTCGTGGATTTAATTATTTATTTACACCAATGAATTATATCGATAGCTTCTCTAATTTGTCAAAGTCCCATATCATTTATTTCCAAAGCTACCTGTGACCACTGCCAACAATATACTATCATCATGAGAACTGTAGGCCTACATGGAATTTTTTTGGATTTGACAATTCTGTGTAATAAGTATCCTCAAATCATTTGATTTTTGGCATTTAAAGTCTTTTTTTTTTAATCCTTTCTTAGTGAGCACTTACATTATGAAACGAAGGTACAGTCAAAGTTCCAAGTCTCTACCTATTATAAAGTAGTTTATAATTCTCTGATTCTCTATCAGTCATTCATTAAATCAGTGAGAGAGAGAGAGAGAGAGAGAGAGAGAGAGAGAGAGAGAGAGAGATAATGACATTTACAAGAATAACAAGATTTTTAATCTCCTCCATGTCAAAAGTCACAGTAAAAATAGATATCCGGTGAAATTGAGCCGCTATGAACTGATTAAGTCTACTGTAAACTCGAACACTACAGAATCTTACGTAGATAGTCATTTTTATTCATCAAAGTTGAATCCATTTCTGATCCTGAAGCACATGCCAGAGCAGATAAAAAACGATCAATGGCGAACACGAGTTGGTTTTATGTTGTTTTGTAGTTCATTTGATCAGCCGGGAGATTGGGAATTAATACGCCATTTCCGGTGTAATATTTGCATGCAGAGTTCCGCGTCGCTCTGTGGCTGTTCAGGTGTTTCAGTTCGCTGCCACAGAATGCGTCTGTGAAACGAGCAAATCGAAATAACTTGAAACACAATTTTTCCACGTTACAGCTTTAAGTTTAGCACTTTGGCTAAAACCAAATATAAGGTGCCAAATAGGCTCCGCCCACTCGATATTCGCATTTTGTTTCTCAGTGAACATAGTGACCAAACTATCTTTGTATATTGTCGCCGACACTCCCGACCATACCAAATATTAAAACTGCGAGAGTGGCCCTTGTGCCTAATATTAATAATTCGAGAGTGCCCCTTGTACCAAATATTAAAAATTCGAGAATACCCACAGGTTTGCCTTGTACCCAACGGCTTGTCAGCCTGTTTATCCTCGAAGAATTCGCTAGATCGTGGTATAAAAGAAAGTGCTTCGCCGGGGGTGGGTTAGGGGGGGTTATGCCTCATGCGACGATGCACCTTATATTTGGTTTCCCCTTGCATATTTGGTGATGAAGATTTGAGATAATATCTTTGACTATTTCACTTATATGCACGTAATATGAGAAAAGATGCAAGATAATATTCTAGAACAAAGTATTGGGGAATATTTTTGAACTTAGCGCTTTGAGCTCACAAGGAATGGAAAACTTCACAACAAAAATCATCTTTCATATAACTCACCACACAATTAATTAGTTTTCAGCGCCACGCTAATTACCAGGGCCCCCGTCTTTTAACTGAACACTAAACCCTGGGGTCGATTCAGCCTCGTGGCACTAAGCTCTTAGGATTGACTCAATCTCATGACACTAAGCTCCTGGTGTCGACTCAACCTCTAACAGAAATGAGAATCAAAACTAATTTTGGGAGCAAAATCGGTCGGTGCCTAAGGCTTAACAACTATACCACATTCATGTGATAATTGTCTGAACATTTGAGAGCCTCAAATTACTGGCATTTTAAGAGCCTCTACGAGCTGTAGGGAACATAAACACGCACCACATACAGGTAATATTAGACAGTTTTTTCGCCATTGTAGTGTAAAGCTTGTGCTTATATTACTGAAAGTGAAGTATTTTAAAGTTCTGTTGTATATAAATAGAAAATTCTACATTTCGGCCCTGTCTTTTTATGTCCGTAAGCTGTTGACTTACAGAGCTCAACATAAATTAGCTTCCACAATATCCAGGTCAAACTGATAAATTTTTGAGGCGTATATTTCCTATGAGTGACAATTCGTGCGTTCTTTCTGCGGAAGGAAGGATTTACGAAAATAGTTTATAAATATTTGATTCCTGCTGCAGGTTAATTCAATTCATCCTTTCTTCATGGTACGATGTAGCCTACAGTACCTTTATTTTTTATTTATTTACATGTTATACACATTTTGTTTAAGAAAGGATGAATTGAATTAACCTGTAGCAGGAATCAAATATTTAATATAACTAGGCCTACTACTACTTTACAATTTACAATTCATTACGATACCATAATTTACCTAAATGTAAGTATATACAACCAATCAAACAAGCACGCAAACAAAAACATACAGAAAACATATAATAAAAATATTACAAATGTAAATTAGATTTTAAGTTCAATGCACGAAGATCATTTTCGCTTTCCTCACGCATTGGGCCCGGGTTGGATTGCTGATCGGGATAAGTTTCCTAAGTAGGGGTTTTCCGGAGTTTTTCCTCACATATGAGACGAATGTCGAGAAACTTTAGGCCCACCTAGTTCCCAGATATCGTCTGGCTTTCATTATCACCTTCACCCATCCTCGCCTTGTTCTGAATGAGTGTGTGTGACTGGTGCCTATAGTCATATTTGTTCGTGTTTTCTAGAAGGTGGCCCCGGCATTGGGCTGATCACTCATCCGGGGAGACCCTCCATGTCCTTGTATGGTCAAAAAAAGTCTGTACGTATGAACAATAGAAACTTCCTCCTTCGACGGATCACGGTCCTGTAAGGCCCGGGTGTCGTGGGGTGGTAATACTCAGGGAAAGAAAAAGCAAAATAATGAGAGTTATAAGGAATTGACTTTCCATCTCTAGTTTGCTCGTTTGTTTTCATTCTGTCTATATTTTTTATTCTTAATTTCCTAGTAAAGCTCATACAAATACATTTTGGCCGTATTGACGAATATATAGGCTACAGACTGATGACAAGCAATTTAATCTAATTCGTTAAAATTGCACAATTAAACTTCCACATATTTAAAGAGATAATAGAAATGCATTTATAATATATATTTGTTCCAGAGCAAGCGATAAATATTGTTTTTATATAATTTAAAGGGGGTTAATGTTGAATTTCGAAAAGCACTTCATTGAAACTATTTAATTAAATTATATTTAACTCCTATTTCGTACGTAGTAGACTTAATTTTCTGGCTGTATTCATGTTTCCTCGTAAAATGACTATGATAATCACCATTAAACACTACTTCCATATTATTAAAATTCAGATTGTGTAAAACTTTTTAAAAGTATATAAAATGAGTGATTTTACCAGCATTTTTATAGGCATTATTTCCATATTAATGTATAGTTCTATAGTTGGAGTGTACAACGAACAATCAAACAAATTACGAATCGCTCTATTTTGAATTGGTTGAATGGTTTCAAGATTTGTTTTTGTTTTTTAAATCTCCCAAAATAGAAGCCATATGTGACAAATAGGAAAGTATTAATGAATATTAATGAATAACATAAGCTCTTTTTATAGTCAAGTGAACGCAACTTTCCTTGTCTTCTCTTGTCTTCTACTCCATTCTCTCATTCTGTCTCTCTCTCTATATATTTCTATCTCTGTGTAATTACACACACACAATAGGTACTATATATTTCTTCGTTCACATCATATGGATATTAGTTTTAAGGAGACAATTGGTTTTTGGAATATTGGTTTTAAGGACACAAAAAGAAAGTTACAAAGAAAATAATATTCAGAATTGTGGAAATAAAATAAACAAGCACCTACCCGAGAAGGCCCTCCATGTCCTTGTCTGGTAAAAGAGAAATATTTGTGCGAGCCAAAGGCAGATACCTCTCGCGACAGGTAAAGCCCGGGCGGCGTTGGCCGCATAAACGCCCCTACAACGGGAGAGAATGAATTGAAGAGGAATAAGTAAGACATGGATAGGGTCTTTACTCGTGCCATGTAGTTAATTAGTGCCCTCTAAATTACTTATATTGCCTCATAATATCGCATTCATTAATGAAGTGCGATGAGGTGATAGTGATACACTCGCAATGGAATATTAAGGAACTGTTAGTTGTTTCATGTAACTAACCCACGCAATGTGGATAATATCTGAACAGTGACATCAGGTGCACGGAAATACAAGACAGGAAGGCACTCGACACGTAATATGGACATCAAAGTCTGATGACCTCATCCACATTAAGTCTCTTTTTACTTGACTTCAAATGATTCTACTGTTACAAACAGGACTCGAATTTTGATGACATGTCATCTTTTAACTGGTACATCTTGGACGTTACCCACTAGTGCAGATATTCTGAGCGTGACTCATAGATTATAAAAAATGGTAATTTTAAGGGTCATTTTTGGTCATTTTTGGTCATTTTCCCCATTTTTAAATTTTAGGTATTTTTTAGAATTCAATGTCACTATTTGGTCTTTTTTCGGCCAGCTTATGGTCTTTTTTGGCCATTTTAGGTATTTTTTTTACACATTTCATACTTTTACTCAGTTTTTAAAATGTAAAGTCATTATTTTCTCATTTTGTGTAGTTTCTCGCATTATGTAGAGTTTTTGTGTATTTACTTACATTGAATATAATCGAAACTCTAAATAATTATAATTTGTTTTCTGTTTGCATTTAACCGTATGTACCAATGAACTAACTACAAGCCTACAGTTAAACAACATAAATATAGATTAGACACAAATCTGATGAATAAACTAGCATTTCCGTAAAATTTTTTGGGTATTTTTACTTTTTTTTTAATTGTTTTTTGTTGTTGTATATTTGCAGCCATTTTATAGCTCATTTTTTAAAGTATTTTCAGGTCATCAAAATCCGGACCCTTGTTATAAACTTCGCAGAATATTCTTACTACTGGGCATATTCTTTTTTTAAAAAATAATTGTATGCTCCATCTTGTCATACAATGACGTATGGTCATTAATTTCTTTGCAGTTAAATAGTTCCAATTTTCATTTACAATTTACGCGCGTTTGGTAAAATTTATATTAATGCTACTCTCTACAAAGAACAGCAAAACTTAACATAAGGTTTTAAATTACCTGAAGTCCAATAGCTGGCACAAATTATTAAGGTTGTTTTTCTATCCCCAAGCTTTTCTAGATTTTTGTATAAAAATAAAATAATCTACTTTGATAAATACTTTTCTTCATAATCTAAAGTGGTCACTGCTTTACTTGAAAACAATATTAATTGTAGTAGGTCTAATACTAATAAAACGATAGCAACGATAGAATCAATAACTATTTTTTACTAAAAGTATACATGAAAGAGGATTTCAGGTGCTGTAAAGGGTAAATGCCACATAAATAAATCCTCTAACAGATTGTACTGGAGATTAAATATTGCAGATCTTTTGTTTTCTTTGTATGACCTAGCTCTCGGTCCCATTGAGCCCAATCCTCAGACTTCTAACAGAATAATACAGTAATACAATATTTTCATTGAGATCCCCTTATCGTTTTGTATTGAAACACATATTGCTAGGAGAGATGTAAATAGAGTTGGAGCTTAGCTGTAATCATGAAGTTAGAGCGGACTGACCTGATCTCGGGGGAAGTGAGGATGTAGTTATAAAATCCCCACGCGTGCAGCTCATATTCAACTTGTAATGACATTAAAAATCTTACCTCCATGTGGGAGTTTGTTCCTTGCAAGCTATTCTTTCTTATAGCATATTCATTAGGATTTCATTATAAGCAAAAAAATAGTTTCATAAACTCATTCAGTAGTTGCGAGAAGCTTTGTAGTTTTATTAAAACTGTGCCTTGATAATCTCGTTGTTTGGAATAAAAACACTGACACTGACATCGGCTTACTGGATGTGCCTGATAAGAAAATATGAATTAGTTTCCTAATTGAAATAAACTTTGATGAAAGAAATACAAATATATTAAAAACATACGTACGCAAGATAACTCATTACAAAGTTATTGGAAAGCTCTATACACAAAATTCCAAAAAAAGCCGGGCGAGCACAACTTGGTACAATAGTGATGTTGAACTGAAATATACTTTCTTAAAACTTTTCATTGATTGGCCATTTAACATTTGATGTTTTTTAGATTTCATACAAATCTGAGTGTAAAAAATATATATGTTTCAATTTATTTTTATCATAACTACCTAGGTAGGTATAGTCCAGTTATTCATTGGATGGCCAGCCGGCTTCAAAGAGATAAACCATTAAGTCGATGTTTCTTTATGTTAATTGATCTGACTAAATCGGGCTTGGTTTCTGCTTTCCAAAACAAAAGCAACGTTGCAATATTCTCTCATTGTTATCATTCACTTCAGTTCTTCCCTGGCTTTAATCAATTCAAACGTGCTATCGTTTACTGTAACTAGATCATACAACCACGCGTTCCGTTCCACGTGGAGTTGACGAGTTGCTGTCATATCTGTCGCAGGACATTTTAGATTTTGATTGGCTGGGGTAACTAGCTGATTGGTGCGGTAATATTAAAGAACATGGGTTGAGCTGTCGGCAAACTTTTCCTCCTAACGAAAGGAAGCCGCCTGGCCATGCAATGAATAACCATACTATAGCAACGAATTTATGTGGAGGGAATCCGGAGCTCGATTTCTATTTATTGTGACTATTTCCAAGTACACATAGAATTAAGGAATTAATGAATAATTAAACCAAAGAAAAATTGACATAGCTATTTCTGTCATTGTCATTGTCTGACGAGACAATCGTTAAATTATAACTAGACATCCGAATTTTAGACAAATGCCTATTTAGTTCCTTTAGGAAAATGTGAAAAATTATTGTAGAAGTTAGGAGTCTAAAAAAGTATGCATTTTGCTTAGAAATCCGGGTTCTAATTATTACAGTAGTACAGTAATTATTACAGTAAACCTATTGTTTAACATGGAATCAGAATCGCGGTAGGCTCCTAACGTTCTATGGTAACTAATTGAATTGCGAAGGAGGGATTTGATAGCCTGAAAAATCCTCGCTAGTAACGGCCTGTATTTGAACCGTAGATGTACGTATTTCTGTAAATTATAATTATGTTATTCGCAAATGCTTGCATGTTTTTAAATACTAGACGATTGTCTTGATATTTCACATCTGAATCAAGTTGCATGTTAAAATATTTGATTACGATAGTTTGCTATTTTTTATGTTATGTTCTGATTTGATTCGGAAATGTCAGTGTTCGAAGTTTGATAACAGCAACTGCATTTTTTTTTATTGTAGCTTAATTTCAGAGCGGGAATACCCTAACACAAGTCACTGGAATTTCTTGCTGGTTTCCTTCTCAGAAATTGATATTCGCGTGTGGGGCTACAGTAAATCAGTTTCATATTAGCTTCAATATATATTACGCGTTAAGACATACAGTACAGGCGAGGGATTGCCTCTGATTAATTTTTTACTAACTTACGTGTACTGTACTATACGTGACGCAGGGGCAGATTCCTGTGCGTGACCATATTCGTCTCGTATTGTAGGTCTAATATTTTCTTTTACATGCCTCCTAATATATTCTTAGAATTGCTTGATCGTTCCCTCCTCTTTCAGGTAATTTTCACTCTGTAATATTAAAATGATTTTGATATAAATATAGGACTAATGCACGACATATAATTTCTAGTAAGTTCAAGCTTTCAGTTACTCTTAGTCGTTAAAACCTTTTGATGGATGTCTAAAAATGGCAAGAAGTTTCCACATGGTGGCAGCCCAACCTAAACAAACAAAACATTAAATCCCTAATTTCTTCCATCCTTTTCACTCTCGAATATTATTCTGGGCCCAATCATTTTTGTTAAAAGGCGTTAGCAAAAGTCCATTTCTGTATCTTAAAACGACATCCTTCTCTCAACGATGAGTTTAACTCGTACGAATTAAAAAATAAACATGACCAGCGTTAGACTAGCAGAGATAATATCGAAGAGTTCACTAGCTCACTGATAAAAACGTGTATCTGCAATTAAAATTAATCAATAATTAATGATTTAAGAGTTTATTTTTAAAGGAAATATTTTTAGACTAAAAGAAAATTTTAAAAATCTTCGAGGATTTATTGTTTTTATAATGCTTTGTAGATATTCTAAGATTTTAGGTTAAGTTTTTCTTATGATATTTACATATGGATAGAAATAAGAATCACCCAAATATATTGAGATTTGTGAAAATTATTACGGAAACGGCATTTCAATGCACGAAACGTGACTGCCATTTTGTAACAATAGCTACCCGCAACTATAACAGTTTCATTAATTCTAAAAATAATATGTTATTGTAGAAGAAGTCAATAACGAGCATGTCATGCAGAGAAAAAAAAAATGAATTTAACCTATTTTGAGTACCCAAGCCTGCATGTCCCCCTTAAAGGAAAACTTCTGAATCCAATAGTCCTGAGAAAATGTCACATCTACAAGTCATCTAAATAGCTTATTGAATCAAGTAGATAGTTTTATTTGAGTTCTCATCTGAAGACTGTTTAAATCATCCCGATTCAATTGTTTCAAAATATCTGTCTCTTTCAGAGGAATAAGAGAAGGCAAGAATTCCTGCTTGGTTTGGAATTATGTTGCTTAAACACATTCCGCAAAAACTTGTGCTCGAAGACTCGTTTAAGATTAAATGCTCTGCACTGTGAATAACTGAAGCTAACATAGTCATTTTTATGCATGAATGGAGGCGCAAAGCAGTTAATAAAACTGCTTCTTTGAGAGCTACATCTTTGTAGTAGTAAAAACTTGCTTTTGCTAAGTAATTTCAGTGCTACCTTGACGACAATATTATTAAAGCCAAGTCATTGTCCATATAAGGTCTGTTATGAGGCATTTTCTATACCGTAAATCCCAACACAGCATTATGATTTATGAATGATACTGTGCCGTGGAAGTATAATTGATGTAGGCCTATTTATTGTGGATATGTTACAATTTAACTCTATGGTGCTGCATCACATGAAGGTACGTGTCCTACTGTCTGCGTCGCCGTCTTTCTTCGCTTTTGAATAAATGGGTAGGTAGAAAGGTTGATGGGCGTGGTTAGCATGCTGACAACCAGCACCATTAAGGGAATGCATGTGTAAAGAACTGATAACTTCTTAAAATGTGAATTTTCTTTTGCGTTCTACTATGTTTATAGTTGATATTTTTTCGATTTCTTTTTTATGACTATAGGTAGGCTTGCCAGATTTCTGAAATGTTCAACCGGGACACCGGAATGCCCCCAGTGTCGCGGGTATTCAAGGGTACACACCCTTGGTGGGTTTTGAGAGTGTTCTAGAGGGTAGTTTATTCTCAATACTATGAATAAATGGTTACTGATTAGGAACCTAAACCAGGAATAATAATAAATGACATAAGCATATAAATTTAAACATTTGATTTCTAACATGTTAATATTAACATGTTAGAAATCATATTTATTTAAAAGTTACTTAAGTAAGACGAAACACTTTGAATGAGGAATAAAAATTTGATCAATATTTACATGTACTTTTCATTGGCTAGAACTTTTTTTTAGACTTTTTTGGTCATCTAGAAAATCAAATTTAATTCTTACCGGGACGTGAAGTAAAGCGGCCGGGACACCGGGATTTTGTCTGAAAACCGGGACGTCTGGCAAGCCTAACTATAGGCAACTTAAATGCACCATTAAAAGTGACTCTTACGACTTTATGTATACATGGGTGTTAGCATTTACAATCAGTTTTCTTCATTACATTGTTGCTTACATTATTAAAATATTCCAAATGCTCCTTGTGTCAATTCTTTTTATGTTTAGGCTATGAACTTCAGTAAAATACTTCATCGTAAATCGTAGAAAGTGAATAGTTACTTTAAAGTAGCTTTGAGTATAAATGTTCGTGAAATAAGTGATATTCATACAATTATTTTTTAGCGAAGACATCTTATTTTGGTCAAGAATATCCGGCGTTAGAAAAAAATCACCAGTTACAGCACTTTGTTTTCAATCGAAAGTTACTCGATTTTAAAGTAAGAAATAAAATAATTCTTTAATTCTTTAATCAGATTCTTTAATCATTTTCTTCTTGTTTTTCAGGCCTGCATCTTCTCAAACAAGAGGTAATTTCGAAATTTTCAGCTAAGCATCAATTGGATTTTGGTAAGTGAATGCAATAAACTATTTTATTTATGTTTTGGCGCATTATAATATTGATGTAGAAGCAAAGCGTAACCTGGATGGATAGTTACGTGACAAGAGATCCTCTGTGAATCAGGCACATTAACTTTGATCCATTCATGTAGGCCTATTGACATTCTACTGTCTAAAATAGTTCTCTTTTAAAGAGGCATAACTTTTACTACGTCTTGCTTAACCCCATGGTTTAGATTATTCAAAGTTGTGAACAATGGTCTATTGCGTAAGATTTTTCCTGTGATTAAACTATACGAACAATCCAGTTATATACAATAATATTGTAATACTTTGTACTAACTTCACCAGCTTCTACGTTTAAAATGGCAGGTACCTCAGAGGTAATACATCGTTGGTGGAAGTTTGAATATACGAGTACGCACAATTAAAGCCGGCATTAAGTTGGCAGTTTAGAATACCAGTTATTTATTATAAAATACTATAGAATTTATTTTTATCATGAGTCGATAGTCGAAGTCGAGATGTTAGACTGTTGACGAGTGAATATAAATTAATTATCGTCGTGTATAATATAAACTTTTATTTGACTTGTGTGTTTCCTACAAAGGCATTCGAATTTTAGTTGGTATTCTAAATATAAAAAAATGCAAATGTTTACGAATTATTAGAACTGTTTATAATTTGTTACTGGTGATTGGGTACGAAGTTTGTTGCCTTGAGTTTCGTTGCAAAACAATTTTGTTCAATAAGGAAATTTACATTCTCGGTTGAGATTTCTCGTAAATTTCCAGTTCAGAAGACGATATTTTCATTCCAGAAGATGCCATTAAAGAAGATAGATCCGTTATGGATAATTTATTACCTGAAAAATCAAAGATGGTATACAAAATATAATACCGAGTGTTTCCGAGTGGAGGAACAGCAGAAAGATTAAAATCTTACTGTCATATTTAGCAGATAAATAAAAGAAATTAAGATTTCAACGCTCTGAAGTAGTTAGTCGATGTTGAAAACTATTTTATCTCTTAAAGAAATTGCCGATATTATGAAGTTTCTCAATCTGAAGACTTTCCTAAAGCGAAAGTATGCTGACTGTATGCCAGTCATATTAAATTATGTATTATGCAGATGGCTGTGGTTAAAAATCTTTGTTTAAACAAATGAAAAACAGTAGATCAAATAATATTTTAGCGAGTCAAATTAGTGAATGATATAATATTTTAACAGTCACATATAAAATACTTTAATATTTCAGACATGTGTTTAGTTTCTTTCCAAAATGTTCCTTGCGGATGTGTAAAACTTGTGCAATTATAACTTACTGAACTAGTGTCCTGTCCACGCTGCTCAGGATTTTTATGTCCTGAAAATCCATTTTTCTCGACCGGGAATAACCCTGGATGTGAAAGGGAGTGAAACCCTGGAAGGGAGTGAAAATTCATTGTGCGGGAACCACGAATTATAGACCCTTCTTGAGGACTTGTTGCTCGGGATTTTTACGTCTTGAAAAATCCCTCTATCTCGGCCGGGTATAAACCCGCGACCTTTGTGTATAACAATAAAGAACTTTGAAAGGCAGGACTATGACTGGATGAGGCATGTTAAAGAAACTCAACAGTCTATATTGATTATATTATAATTAGGGGGCGGATTTCTATGACCTAAAAATAGGATATATGCATGCATTTATGACCTAAAAACATTAAAATATTACCAATAAAATTTAAAATATGACTTTACCACTTACACATTGTGTACATTTTTTAAAGTTTCATTACAATACATTTTATTAAAATATAGTGTTAATGATTTAAAATATACGTAAATTCTCAAAAAGTATCATTATAATGCAAAATTTATAAAATATGATATGAAACTTCAAAATGTCTTTAATATGCGCACAAATATGCCAAAAATGAGACCTAAATATGCATATTCATACTAAATATGCTACAATAGTTGAAAATTTCTTAAATATGCAGTTATATGCACAATAAAAGCCGTTCCATTTTCACCAGGATGCTTGGAATCGGGTTTAAGTTAGTCGGAAACCTGAAATAATGCAAAGGGGAAAAATATGACATGTCATAGAAATCCGCCCCCTAAATATAATGCTCAGCTTCTAATTATGATTATGGTCATATGCGGACTCAAAAGAAATTATCGAACTTGAGCTTTTATAATCCCCCTGACCTTCAGTAAACAAAATTTAAATTACAATAGTTGTTTTGTTTAGAGCAATGTTTATAAGATATGTAGCCTACTTCTCACTTCAGTTTTACAAGGCAAAAGAATAACAGGAGAATTACGCAGACTGTGAGGAAATTTCGTAACCTTTGAAATATTTATCAGGAAATAAAAGACTTACCTAGCTCGCAATTTGTACTTTTTGCATATCTACTGCCGGAATTTCAGGAACGTTTCTCTGCGATTTCATTTTGTTTGTGTGTGTTTATGATTCACCACAGCATTAAGCATCGAGATTGCAGCAGCGTGCATTCCTTCTTATTGCCTGGTGAAATATTAGCACGCGCGAAATTGTTCTCAGTTCTTTATCAGGCTAGTCTGACGGTTGGAATAATGACTTTGTTTGCCAGATAATATAAGTAGGTAATGTTTACTTTCTCTACCTTTTGACCTGTGAGTGTGGTGATGGCTTTCTGTTTTCGAGGTCGCAGGTTTGACCAGGCCCAGGTCGTTGGCATTTATGTGTGCATAAATGTGTGAGCCCATGTCTGTACATTTACAGGTATGTAAAAGACAAAATTCCGCCACACCGACGACGGTCACCAGGCCTAAGTTGTATGTTGAATAACCATATAACCACCAGTATAGCCGGTCTCCTTAGCCGCGGTAGCCGTGGTTTAGGAGGTTGTGGGTTCGAGTCCCGGCTCGGGAATGATTTTTTGCGTGTAATAATGAAAACAAGGAAAAGGGAAAACAAAGAAAAGTAAAAGCAAGGAAAATAAGGAAAAAGAAAAAAAAATGAAAAAAGTATCGTAAGTATTACAGGTAGAGGAAGTATTGTGTTCAGCCCTGAAATTAGATTTCCGGTTTAATGGAATAATAAACTTCTGAGGACCCCGGAGTTCAAAAATACAGTTTCCAGAAAAGTAGAGTTTATGTCTTTCTGCGAAAAGCAGTGAAAAATTGAAAAAGTACACTTGTAAGAACGAAATTATGCATTGTGTGTCTGCTTATCTGTGAAGGGCATAAAAACTTGTTAATCTGATATGATGTAACACAAACTACACAAAGAAAATATTGGCTTTTATAGATTTCTCAAAATCTGCTCACTTTTATTTATATTTCGTATAGTAACTAACTTCTCAGGCTAAATCTTAGAACATTTATTTATTTTTTCTTAGAAGTGATCTGAAAGTTTTCTTTCTTTCTTTCTTTCTTTCTTTTCTTTTCTTTAGCTAGCATCTCTGACATCAGGTTAAAATACATGGCTTTGATTCCAGAATGCAACCATTTAATCTAAGTCGGAAAGAGAATTCGCAAGATTTATACTTGAGAGTACCAACTGAGTGATGCCTTCGTTTCACTTGTTTCAGTGTTCTATTTTTGCAAGCAAAAATTCCACTGCAAAGAGGTAGACTATAACTAAGAGTCTTAAGAAGCTCGACTGACATGTCAGTTGCATAAGGAAATATACTGTTACGTGTAGGCTTTACCTTGTAATGACATCTGTTACCAGCACATGGCTGCTGTATCTGTTGGTTTAAAACAACTACAGGTTGTGATATAAAAATTTATTTTGAGGATTCAATTAGTCTCACATATAGTCTCCCATTTACGTATGTCCATAAATTGTTTTCGCAGCCACTATATGTACTATATTCTGAATCTTGCTCATTTAACCCCCATATTACGTGCGAGAGCATTAGAAGTACTATACATTGAAACTCGTACCCTATTGAATTTGAACCTACCGGTACCGGAGTAAAACCCAATTTAATGTCTATCTTAAAGGCGCAATAACTCAGATACGATATATCGTATTTTTATGGAACTTCGTATACGCATTTATAATGTCCGTGGGAAGACGTCTATTGATATTCAACCAAATCGGTTGGCCAGTACCGGAATTATGACCAATTTAGTGCCTTTTACGTTAATATATAAGAAGTCGCGATAACTCAAATATGCTTTATTGGATTTTCCTGAAACTTTGTATACCCATTTATAATGTACATGGAAAGACGTCTACTGATGCTGATATTGGACCAAATCGGTAGACGGGTACCGGAGTAAAACCCAATTTAGTGTCTATTTTAAAGACTAGGTAACTCAAATACTCTTTACCGGATGTTTATGAAACTTGGTATACACTTTTATAATGCCCATGGGAAGACGTCTATTGATATTGGATAAAATCGGTTGACCTGTTTCGGAGTAATGCTCAATTTAGTGCCTATTTTATGGTAATATAAACATATTCTAAAGAATTTATGAAATGCAAATCAGTTATCATGACCAACATAGCCAATTGTTTTACTGTGATCTTATGAGGCTTTGGAAATTAAAATACAGTTAGCTATGACAAATAACACTGTTGCTTTACATGCGCTTATCCAACTAGACCGTTAAACTGACCAAGGTGGCCTAGATGGAAACGTCTTGGCCTCACATTCTGGAGTTCCATGGTTCAAATCCCGAAACCGGCCAATTTGATTTTGTTTATTCTGCATAATATCATAATTGCAATCATAACTGATTAAACAAAAACATACTGGCACTTTGTTACATCAGTTTACCTGATTTTATTATTATTTCAGTTGTTTTCTGCACAGTTCGTTAACAGAATTTTATTTCGTCTTGTGAGTAGAAGTTATGATTTGAGTTCAAAACACGATATTTGTGCTCATTAGTATAATTTAAAAACCGTAAATATTTTCATATAAAACATGGACTGTAGACTCTTGGCTAGACTGTTGGTTATAGAAACATAAATAAAAAAGCCATTCTACCGGAAACAAAAAATGAAGAGTAGAGTAGAGTAGAATATTAATTTTGTACATAGCCGTATGCATAATATGGGTATACACATCACAATAATAATAAAAACATACTGGTTATTATATGTAATGTACAGTCGCGATTAGACTCCCATGAGTCAAAACGACTAAAAATAAATCATTTAACAATAGTAATAATAATAAAAACACAGAAATTACAATTTATAAACAATCATTCAAATACTCAGTAACAGAATGATAACATTTTTGAAGGTATATAAGGTGGATTAGTTAACTTATACTATGATCAGAGTCTTTTGAGATAGTGGAATGGGTAGATACTGTCCGCCCTAGAACGGGCCCTAAAGTAAACAAGTAACTCTGTTTCACTCTAGCACATTACTCCTATCTACGTAAGATACACTGAATAAACAATAGTAAGACATCCTTTTTTGCAGCCAGCTCTACATACTGCAACTTGAACGGATTCGAGTATAGCAGCTGATCTGCAAACTCTGCTCATTAGTAACATTTTAGCGGATGATCCTACAAATATCTCAATTCCAAATATTATTTCTGCTTGCTTTGTTGTAAGTTAGTAAAATGCGAAAAAAAATGAATTAAGAAGAAACTGAGTTTAATAGTACCGGTACATTGTGGAACAAGCTTATAATTGCATTTATTAAGTGCCAGAATGTGTGGGGGATGGGAGAATGTCTGTCCGTCCATCTGTCTGTCCGTGTGTCCGTACGCGCGATAACTGAAATACAGTAGGTCTACGCTTTATCAGATTTTCATGAAACTTGGTATACGCATTTATAATGCCCATGGAAAGAAAGATATTGATATTGGACCAAATCCATTGAACGGTACCGGAGTAATGCCCAATTTAGTTTCTTTTTTATGGTAATATATTAGAAAGATTTTAACAAATGCAAATAAATTCTCGTGGCATCATATTATTTTACAGTGTTCATGTACGGCTTTGGAAGATGCAGTACAGATAGCTTTGACAAATAACACTACCCACATATTCCTTCACATATGTTTATCAAACTAGACCTTTGTTCTTCCGTAAGCCCTGCTTAATGAATCAATCTGGAGCTTAACTTGGAAATCGATCCAAAAAAAAAATTCTGCATATCATAATTACAATTATCACGGATTAAACAAAAACATTCTGGTAATTTGTTACCTCAGTTTACCTGATTTTATTAAGATACGAGAATGCTTATGAAACGAGCAAAGGAAGTTATTGATGATAGAAATATCAAATCAACCACTGTTTCATTCACAAAATTAGTCACCAGTTTCCACGCGCCCGCTCAGGCCGCTTAAGGAGGGGATTTCACCTACATTACACGTTCAACCCTCTCCTACCCCCACCACCGACAGAGGGGTGGAGAACTCCTACGAGAGTGCCCGACGCTGTGCGTCGCGGCGTGGTTTTCAAACGTGTCGACAGGATTTTGTGTTTTAAAAAGGCCGGGTTCAGCTAGGTGGAGGGTCATTTCGCCTTGTAACCTGAACGGGAAAGGGTCTTCCTGCCACCATAGCATCCTACCTACCCGAGAGACCTGTCTACCACAGCAATGGCTTTACATAAATGTCCGTCACTTCTCATCGTCGCTTTGACCATTGTTGTAATAATGGTGCAAACTGAACAGTCGTCTGCGAAACGTAAGTAAAATTGTCTTAAGAAATTATTTTCTTATTAGTATGTTTTAGCATTTTTCTTTATTATTTGTCCGAAAGTGAAAGTTTCGTTGGCAAGAAAATTTTACTGTCTTGAATAAATTTTGCATATGAAATATGTGTTTACAATTTTTCCACATTTTGCCACCCGAATGAGCAGGTGCTCTTGGTCGGGGACAGTTCGGTACTTTAAATAAAAATACAAACTATTCTAAATAAAAATACAATCGATTACATTAATTTGCAATACTAATAAGATGGAAATTATAAACAGAAGAAAGAAAGTTGGACAGTAAATATTTATGTAATAAACAATTTCTTACAATTGTATTTTTTTGGTTCAGATTAATTAATTCAGAATCATTTTTAACAATAGAATTAAATAATCTTGGACCAATAAACAATATAAAAGTCTCAATAAGTAAGTTATATCTATAAATTGAATAGAAACTATGCACGTTAAATTCGGAAAATATTAATTTAGACGGATAGTCAAGCGGTTTAGATAGACGAATTTTAATAATACGTTTTTGAAGCAAAATGTGTGGTGAAAGAATAGTTTTCGAAGCTCCTCCCCGTCCGCTTACGCCATTTAAGATAATAAAATATATTAAAGATAAATAGGTTAATCTTAAATCGCATATTTATTGAACTGAGCGAAAGTTAAATATGTATATACGCATTCTATTAACTAAATGTGTAATTTGATCGTCCAATCTAAAATTTTAATAAATTATAATACCTAAATAATATGTTTTCAAAATATGGTCTTCTTAATTTTTTCTTTCAGCTGTGTTTATACTACTTTTAGCTACGAGGGCATGTCAGGAGTTCGGGATTTGTGTCTATACAGTAAGATAGGCCTGGAATAATTGCTTGTCTTATTATCTTGTTTTATAATTTGGAACAAAGAAATTGTTCATAATCAGGCACACGAAATCGCGAGAAAGATTTCCATCACCGAGATTAACTCGTAATATTTTTCAAATATTCGGTCATTCATGTTTAGTTAGTTATGTTCACGAATTTCCATAGTTTGTTTCCTGATCCGAATTTCTGGTAGTTTATTATATTTAAATAACTGTCGTGAAATGAGGTTTTTTGATTGCGTGAGCAATACATTTACTAATTTCATTGGTTTGCGTGAAAGAATACCCAATTTCGTGATTTTTATATTTTAACTGTGAAATAGTGAACGTAAATGCAGACCATATTGAATTTTATATTTAAATCAGCAGTACTCAATAATTTGCATTTAAATTCTAATTTTAAATAATAATTCTTAATGAATTTATCTAAGAAATAAGGAATGCTTACTCGAAAGTTCTCAGGTTCTCTATTTAACCTACTGAAACATCAGTTTATGATCTCACGGTTGCTTAGTCGGTATTACTGTAATGTTCATCTCCTTAGTCAGTTTTAATATACTGTTATTTTTGAAAGAGGCAATGAACAGAAATTAATTTACATATTTCAATTATTATATTGCAAAATATGTCACGTAAGTTAATTTCTACGTAACCAATTCCAAATATTCCCACAAATCAGCATGAATATTTTAAATGCTATTTTTTCTCGTGTAAGTTAGAATTTCATGTTTGTATGAATTTTTATGAATTTAAGAGTAAATCACAATGATTTATAACCTATCTATTCGCCATGCATTGAAGTGATCCAGTTCTGTAGCCTAGAGTTTCCAAAGTGTCTTAATTTTCCTAAGAGTAGTAAAAATTCATTACTTCCAAGACAGTCTGATATTAATAATTTGGTTCTGAATGTGCTACGATCAAGTACACAATCATTAAACAAATTACATTAGAAAGAAGCACAGTTTGCAAAAGTAGTTTACATTTTATAGAAAAAATGCCTTACGGCATTATATAAATTCTTTCAACAAACTATCTATGGTCATGTCTACTGTCAACAATTATTTCTGCAGTTTCTCAGTAGTAGTAGCAAAATGATAACAGATTTACAAGAATAATATTGCAACTAATAAATAGCAGAGATATTTACATAATAAAATTAATAAAGAAACTGATAAATTAGTAAATCACTAATAGTAACTTAGAACATTCTGACAATTTATTTAAAGTTTGCATAGAAACCAGTAAGTAATTGCTTAAAATGAATACACTGTGCAGATAAAAACATGATGTTAAATGGCAAGGAAAAGTTATAATTATATCGATAAGTGATGCGATGAATAGCCGGTTATCAGCAAACAAAATGTGAAATAAAATACTAGTAAATTAAATTTATAGGCGAGTTTGACATAGATAAACTAATACAATATCAACAAGTGTTAGAAGGTAATTATTATGCCACTTGTCATTTACTTGTCTATTGAAGTAACTGTTTAGAGAATAAAAACAATGTTGGAATAGCAATTGTTTTAAAAAGAAATCTGCGTTTTTCATCTGATATTTCTTTGGGAAATTAGTCACATATTTTGCTACAGACGTAATGTGGTAATTTTTCATAGAGCTGAGTCTTATTTTTAGTTCCAGTAATATTTGTCCTGTTTCACTTTTCATAAGGATGAAAATCAGCATTCATTTTAAACAAGAATTTATCTTTAAGACAAACTAGCTTAAAAGGCCCGGCGTCGCTCGGGTTTTGTATTTTGTAAATTCGAAAATAACTTATGAAGGACTTTCGATTTTCAAACTCTAGGTCTTTATATAGGCATTTAGAATTTGAAATGAGGAAGAACGACTTATCACACTCAAACTATTCCCTCAGAAAACGCTAGATATAGCTTTTTATAACTTTTTATAGCTTATAACAGATCCCCGCGGCTTCGCCCACGATAATTAATAGGATGATTAAAAATTAAGAGCAAAATAATTAAAATATTATATTTATTAACACTTTACACGAGAAACATTCATAGGTCTGAACTAAACGATTGGCCTAATTAATGAAACAGCTATAAATCCGGCTTTGAAGTGAAATCCACGATTAGAAAACGCACCATGGAAAAAATAACCTACGATTCGAGTTCCTTGGCCCAGAAAACCCCTGCATAGTGTGTTTCGTCCAAATCGCACAATGTTTGCCCATTTAGGCCTATATTCGTTATCCTTCTTCCGTCTGCGTGCCTTGACATTCTAAACAAATGAATCGACCAGGGTGGGCTTACAACATTCAAGCGATTGCGATGCTTTTATTTCCAAGGTATGAAAAAATAGGCATAGCCACCTGCAATTGATTTGACAATTTTAATGTATTACTGAAAACTGATGCTTCGAAAGCGCAAAAAAAGGCACGTTTTCTGTCCGTTTTTTACACATAGCTCGTGAACGAAAGATAAAATAAAAAATCCGGCTTCGAGATGCATTCGGCCACCCTTCGATCCATTATGTTTAAATTTCAGATCTCTGCGTTCAGTAGATTTCTCTAGGCATCGCGTTCAGTCAGACAAACACTTCCTCTTAAATTGTATAGATTTAGATTGGATTAGTATATTAGAAGTAGATTTGTAAACATATTGCGTATTGTAGCGTATACTATGTGCTGATGATTAATTATGCAATAAGTGATTAAAAATTAACTGATAGTCTACTACTGACGAAGAGATAGAAGCATGACATAACTTATAAGATTATATAAATTATTTCCAAATATAAACTGTCTATTTTAATGCGAGGAGTTGACGTGCAGTCTGTATGACAATATAATACAGTCCAGACATGTATTACATAATGATATGCTATATTATTAGCCTATCCAGAGCCTCTAAAAATAGGTCATATAGATCTGCTTGTTTATCGAACAGACTGTTATCTTTTATAATACGATTGAACTGGGTGTTCATGATGCATGGATATACTACTCAAATAAGAGAAGACTCACGCTTATGGTGGGATATAATAATAATAATAATGATAATTTTTTGCATCTGTGGCTATACATTGTGTAGATAGACATTGTCAACATTATTTAGAACATAGGTGAGCAACTGAGGGGAAACGTTTTAGTCCCCATCCCTTGCTGTGACGTAAGAAACCTGTTCTTCATGTTCAGTGTCACGTCGAAACTGCTTTATGCTGACGTCAAGGGCGACTGTAGTAGGAGAAATTCCCCTACCGCACAGTGACACGATGTGCCACAGATGCGCACCCATGTTTTGGAACAAATAAGGTTACAGTGACTGCAAAAATCATTTATGTAAAAGATCTTTAAAAGAATAAAATGTCTTCTCATACAAATACCGTTTCAGCTTAAATTTAAAACATTTAAAAATACTGGCTGGTAACTTGACTAACAACGTAAACTGGCGATTTAGTGTATTTAGAAGTTCGATATTTAAAAATATGTATAACGTCTTTGCTCCTTGTGTTGTGCTAATGTAATTCTGAATTAAAGATTAACTTTTCTTTGTTGTTAAAATAAAATAAAGCAGCCTTGTATATTAAAATTCCAGTTACTATTAAAATATTGTTATTTTTGAAAACCATTCTTAATGATTCCCTTGGTGCTAATTTAAAAATGAGTCTTAAGATAGCAGCGAATACTGTCTCATATTGAACGCATGCCCACTTTGTTTCGAATCTGATTTGGGGAAAATTTCCGTCCTTTTACAGCACGATTTACTCTCGCCAATGAAGACAGAGGCAAGTAATTTTGAGACTAGAATTCCAATACTATTTTCGCCATCCCTTCATTTCAAGCAATTTATCAATCACATTTATATTTACACTAGCTAAAAGGCCCGGCGTCGCTCGGGTTTTGTATTTTGTAAATGAAAAAATAACTTATGAAGGACTTTCGATTTTCAAACTCTAGGTCTTTAAGGTCTTTATATAGGTATTTGGAATTTTAAATGGGGAAGAACGACTTATCACACATAAACTATTCCCTCAGAAAACGCTAGCTATGCTATAGCTTATTATAGCTTATAGCAGATCCACACGGCTTCGCCCACGATAATTAATCGAAAGATTAACAATTAAATATTATATTTATTAACACTTTGCACGCGAAACATTCATAGGTGTAAACTAAACGATTGATAGGCCTAGTTAATGAAACAGCTATAAATCCGGCTTTGAAGTGAATTTCACGATTAGAAAATAAATGGAAAAATTCAGTATTCGAAAGATAATGAGAATTGAAATCGATTAAACTCACGATGTGCGTAAATGTATTTGACAGACAGACGTAGTATATTAGTTTTTATTTATATAGATGAAGAATGGAATAAGCCTACTGAGGCCGTGATTTCTATATTCATTTGTCCAGACTTATAATTCCGTTACATTTCAGACAGATTTAACGACCCTACATAAGAGATTTTAATTACGATTACATATAAAAATGTTGTAGCCAGGACCCCGAACTAAGCAACTTTCCCGGAATTTTCTGTCAACTATCTTTCATAAGAAGCATATTCCATGTTAAATAAATGTTTAACATTACCTTATCAACTTCTGTAGTGTTTACAATAATAGGAGATATCCATTGCCTTCCATAGCGATCGCGATGCTATTGTTTCCAAAGTAGCCTATGACAAAAATAGACAAAGCCTTCTGCAATTGATTTGACAAATGAAATGAATAACTGAAAACTGATGCTTCGAAAGCGTAAAAAATGCAAGTTTTCTTACCGTTTTTCACTCATAACTCGCGAACGAAGGCTAAAATTAAGAATGTAGTGTGACAGAAACCTTCCCGGGAATGTACCCAACAACTTCCCAAAGTTTCATGGCGATCGGATGAATGGTGTAGTAATGCATAAAGGACACACACACACACACACATACATTCATTTATATATATATATATAGATAACTTATAGGATAATGGGATTGATTGTTATCGGCACTGCTATGTTGGGCAGCTATAGGTGGATACAACTTTCGGCAGCTCCTAACCACGGAGAGGTCTAGCTAACCATCATCATCATCGTCTTCACAATTTAGGCCTGTTGGCCGGCTCCGCTCTTAAATTGTTAATTCCATCTTTTCCTTGGTCGTCCTTGAGTTCTTTTTCCTGTCGGTCTGTATTTTTGTAGCTATTTGGGATCCGGTCTTCTTCAATCCTTTGAACAAGCTAGAAGTAACTTGTCCGATGCTCTTATTCTGCCACCAGTCTCAGATATCACATTTCTGCAGATTTTATCTCAATTCTTTCTTTTTGGCGTCCATACAGTTTGGATGGTACGACTAGCACCTTATCAAATTTCAAAATAGTATCTTTTCTATTTTTTCTTCCTTTGCTCCTACCATTGGTACTATAGGTAGAGGAAGTAATGTTTTCGACCCCCAAATTCGAAGTTGAGTTTTTAACATAAATACATATTTTGAGGTGCCCTGAATAAAAAAATACTGCTTTCGGAAACATGACTGTGAACAGTTTAGCTCCAAAACTGAAAATCGTATGAAAAAAAAAATGTATATGGGTTAGGTACCTTCTGATGATGTGACAGGAGGATTGGCGACAACTTTCTCTTATTTTTAAGGGAAATTGTCATAAAAAAAATATAGTTTTTTACGATTTTCTCGAAAACGACCCCAACTTTCCTCGATGTTTAGGTGCCTCGAATTTCTTCCTGGTCTCTGAATTTAGGAAAATTCAAATTACTTTTAACTTTTACAGGGAGCTTCATTTAGAGATGGGACTCGAAACAAATAGTTTTTCTTTATGTGGAAATGTTTTTACCACTAAGATAACCCAGAGAATGCTCAAGTTCATCCGAATATTAAACATGCCGAGTACAGGCCAACTTTTTGTGCTCGTCCAATTGAAATAAGCTTTTATCACTCCTTTTACATCTTATTCAAAACCCTGGATAATGTTATTAGTATCTTGAGAAATAAACTTCTTATCTCATTTGACATTATACTTCTGTTCTTGTAAACTTTTAGAAGATATTTCTTTCCTGTTTTCTTTGAAAAGTACTCCCAACACGTGCTCTGTCCAATCAGAAGCTACGTGACTTATCCGAGTTACTGTATTGCATTTGTAAATACGCGTAAAAACATCTTTTACCTGCTTCCTTTGAACTTTAACTCTGTGTCATACTTATATACTGTATTTGTTTGTTCTTTTGTTTGCAAATAGGCTCTTTGTGTGTTTTAATTATCAATTATTACCGGAATTAGATTGTTAGTGTAATATTAAGAATGATATTATTAATAGTAATAACATAATAATTTGATTTTGTACAGTTATAGTCTTAAGTAGCACGGGCGGTGTGGGTAGCTTAAAATGTCCCTAAAAGGGAGAGGAAAAACTAGGTAAAGGAAGACAAATAATCTAGTATCTCATTGTTGATGTCCCGGATTCCATTCCCCATGCCTGCTTTCCTGACTGATTTCTCAGTTTCATTCCGACAAATGTTGGAGTTCCCCCCATATATATATATATATATATATATATATATATATATATATATATATATATATATATGCAAACACACTAGCAGGTACCCACGGCTTCATCTGTGATTATTAATTTAACCGCTAGATTTTTAAATAATTATTTAACAAACTAATTTAATTTAAATATAAACTAGTATTTATCAACTATGACATAATTGTTACATAAATTGCATGAATTATAAAATTTTATTTTAATTATGTTGTTCGACGTGGTACGTATATAAATAATTCAAACCATTCAAACGAACCATGGATTTAAGAACTTTACCCCTATACGCAAATCATTCATGGATAAATAAACGATTAACAGTTCTAATTGAAAAGATAATCCGTATTCAAGGTGCATTTTACAATTTATTAGAGTGCACCGTATGGGAAGAAAGACGTCACATTTCTATGTTCCCTGACGAGAAAGAAAAGAAAAAAAAAAACAGCACAGTTAGTTTCGTCCAAAGCGATCAGTAGGCCTATTTTCTAACCTGGGCCTAGGTAAATATCCTCCTTCCGTCCACCCAAGTTAAAATTTTCAGATCTCTGCGTGTCGTAAATTTGGCTTTGCATCTCACACATACAATCATTATTGTTGGCATAGAGAACATAATAGGCTAAATATAAACAAAGGGATCAAGCAGAGCGGACTAAAAAAATCGAAACCCTCGACAATTCTATTCTGTTTAGAGCTTTTCTGCTAGGCCTATTGGTAAAAAATTATTTAGAATTGATTTCTTGGCGTTCATAGTTTCTTGAAATAAAATTAAAAGTAGCGATAAAACGGCTGTTCTTGGTATCGTTGTAGTGCATGTATTATAGCTATGGAGCTGCTGGCGCTGTTTCGTGGCTCTTTTCTTTTACCCATCCAGTTAAGATAATCACTACTTACTACACAAACATTCTCATCATTACTAAATGAATACTTTACCATAACCTGTTATGTAGATGAGTTCTTGTGATAGTTATTAAACTTTTTTCTGCAACGTTCCTCGTGGAACTTCCAATTGTTTATTAATAAATTTCATTATAGCCGATGAGGGTGAGGTTTTTTCGAATAGATGTTCTTTCACGTTGTCCGCCGGCGTGGTCTTGTGGTTAGCGTAGCTGACTACAGATCCGTCGGCCCGGGTTCGATTCCCGGTACCTCCTCAGATTTTTCTGAGGTAGGGAGGTCTGGTAGGGGTGCACTCAGCCTCGTGATTCCAAATTGAGGAGCTACTTGATAGAGAAGTAGCGGCTCCGGTCATGAAAACCACCAATAACGGCCGTGGGTGTCGGCATGTTGACCACATGCCCCCCAATCCTGCCATCTGCCTACGGGAGATGACGCAGCGGTCGGGTGGTAGGCCAAGTCGCTCCAGGTATGTAGCGCCACGGAGTTTAGTTTAGTTTAGTTCTTTCACGTTATACCCTCTTTTACAGCATTAACAAATAACAAAACACTGAAACCTTAAGGAGAGAACCTAATTTATTGTAATGGCTTTTTACGTAAAGTAATATTAAAATTAAATAATAGGCCTATAGACCTATACATAAAAACTTGTCTGGTTCATTGGGGACCACTAAATATATGATTAGACAATTGATCAGCATGTACAAAAAATAATAAGTTGATATAGGCTAAATTATTATGCAGGCCTATATTGTCAATTAGTGAGAACTATAGTAAATCGAATAAATTCAATTTTTACTTCCGCTGCATGTATATATTATGTATAAATGTATACAGAGTGCTTCAGAAAAATGTATACGCACTTTGAAGTGTCATAGAAAATCTATTTTCCGTTCTACGAGGTTAAATTTCTTGAAATGGAAAGCTTAAAGTCCAATTTGAAAAATAAATTGCTTTCTAATGAAAATGTGATTGTTCAGATGTTCAAAATGGTGGCCTTCAGCATCAATACATTTCTGAGTACGAGTCACCACTGATTCCGTACATCGTACCCAAGTGTCCAATGAGATTTCTGCGTACACCGCTTGAATCTCATTCCAAAGTATGTCTAAGTTACATTGTTTACGTTTCTACACATCTTTTACTGGGCCCCATAAGAAGAAATCCAGCGGCGTTAGGTCTGGAGAGCATACAGGAAACTCGATTGGCTCCCTGCGTCCTATCCACTGCCTTGGCAATTTTTGGTCCAGGTATGCTCAACGTCCTTTGACAGTGCGGCGGAGCGCCATCTTGTTGGTAATAAAACCGTATAATGCACGAATGGCAGGGAATATGGAATGAGCAAGCATTGTTTGGTACTTTTCATTGTTGGATGATTGTGGCACGTTTGTTGGACGATTTTTGAATCTATTCTGCTGCCATCTGTTGAAGAAATGTAACATTACTTTCTCCCAGAAATTTAACCTTGTAGAACGGGAAATAAATTTTCTATAACAGTTCATTTGAGAAACACGTCTGTTTGTGTGAACAGCCTACCTCTAAAACGAAAAATAGTTTAAAAAAAATTGTATTTGGGTTAGGTACCTTGGCGTCGACTTTCTCTTACTTTTAATGTCACTTTACATGAAGAAAGTTCCGTTTTTCGCGACTTTTTAAAAAACGGCTATACTAAGAGCTAAAACTTTTATTTGATTTTTTTAAATGTTTCTGAAGGATAGTTATAGCCGTCCAATGTTTGTAGAAACTGTCTTGCCTGGTGAACAATAAAACTTTGAATCAGGTTAAAAAAGCTGAATACGCGTTTTTTGCTTGGGCTTAAGCTAAAGAAAGTTACGCAAGTGCATTAATCAGATTTCATTTGGGTTGTGTATCCTTCGGGGATACGATGTAACGACATGATGGTTTTACTTGGTTTCTCTTGGTAGCTAGGGCGTATGTGAGGAGGGAATGCCATCACCACATACATTATAATGAAGTAGAAATAAAGATGGCAAAGGAACGTGGGTGCCAATACGCCTGGAAATCCTGCTGAGATTAATTAAATAGGCCTAATCTTATGTGGAATATTCACATTCACATAACCTTCATATTGCGACATAGAGTAAGTAGTAACAGTTGCCTTAAGTCTCATTTAGACCCAATTATGTAAGTAAATAATAAATAAAATAAATATTTATTCGAGAGGCAAAAACTAAAAAATCTAGATTTGTTATCCGAGAGGGCAGTTCAGAGATTTTATACGAACAGAAATGTTTCAAATAAGAAGTTTTGGCTCTTAATGATTTTTTTATTCGTACAAATTTAAAACACAGTAGTTCATGTCGTTTTCCAGATAATTGGGAAAAAATCTGCTGTAGACCTTTATTCTAAAATTCCAAGGAGATTTGTTATTAAAAGATGTACGGATCATATTTGAAATGGCCCTTACATGATGCCCTACCCATAACCAACTTCTGTCTTGAAGTAGAAACGAAATTCATTTTTATCTGTCTTGAGACCAGATTATGTTAATTTTATTGCACTTAGTCTTTTTGTTATGGTACAATATTCCGTATATAGAACTATAAATGTTTCGTTCAGTACCATCGTAGATTTAATCGTTTTTATGAGATCGACTACAAGACAAAGAGTTTGCTCTGAAGATGATACCCTGAGGGCAGAGGGGTTCTATCATCCATACTTAACAGGTCTCGCATAAGACAAAATAATTATTCCTTCAGGTTATGACAATAACAATGATGGCGACGGCTATGATATTCATAACAGAAACTTCATTTGCAGTTTAAAAAGAAGAGCGACTGTGAAGTTGCTGTGCTGTGCCAACGCTTTCACTCTTAGATTAGTTTGTATTTTAGAACATAGTTTTTTTTTAAACTGTGAATTATTTGTGTGTCGGCTTGAGACATTAAAAGTTTGGTTGGCTTTATGGTTATTTAACGGTGGTTGTATTCTGGTATGTAGGCCTCTGACCGTCATGTTGGAATTTTCTTGCAGGAATTCTACGAAGTGCGTACATAAAGTAACTTCCCCAGCGACCGTTTATAGAAGATAAACACAATTTCATGGAAATATTTATTGCAACAGATACAGAAAGTGTTCAGCTATTTTTCAACACATTCGCTACCGGAATTGAGACATTGTCATACCGTGGGACCAACTTTTGTATCCCTG
Organism: Ectobius pallidus; assembly: GCA_964059195.1. Lineage (NCBI taxonomy): Eukaryota > Metazoa > Arthropoda > Insecta > Blattodea > Ectobiidae > Ectobius > Ectobius pallidus. The sequence continues at coordinate 50,311,288 of CAXKWD010000002.1, read as the reverse complement.
TGTCATAGAAGTCTTCCGCCTGGGATTGGAACCACTGTTCGACAACCTTTCATTCTGACAACCACTCTTTCATTCTCTGACATTTCTTGAGGTGTAGGAAAAGAAGGAAATCGCTGGGAGCGGGTTCCGGGCTGTAGGATGTATGTTTTAAGACCTCAAGTATCCTGCAGAAGTTCGACTGGGAGATGTTTAAACACCTTCATTTTTTTCCACCTTTTTCCTACACCTCAGAAAAAAAACAGAGAATGACAGAGAGGCGGAGATGGTTGTCACACAGTGGTCCAAATTCTTGGCGGCAGACTTCTACGACACAGGCTTTCAAACCTTGGTCCCACGGTATGACAGATATCTCAATTCCGGTGTTGAAAAATAGCTGAATACTTGCTGCATCTGTTGCAATAAATATTTCCATGAAATTGTGTTTAGTTTCTGTAAACGGCCCCTGGGAAAGTTACTTTATGGACGGGCCTCGTATTATATCTTCATCAGATGATTATACTTTATGAGACAGTGGAATGGGTAGATAGGCCTACTGTCCGCCCTAGAACGGACCCTGAAGTAAGCAAGTAAGTCTGTCTCACTCTAGCACATACTCGAATCTATGTAAGAATCTCAAAAGACTCTAACCAAAGTATACATCTTATGAAAATTTTCATAGTTACGCCATCAACCTTGGTGAAGATCAAACCCGTGGCCTTGTGTGCAGAAAATAACGTCATACTGACTGCGCCACCCAGGCGACGGTTAAAAATTAGGGGCACAGAAAATAGCGAATAATCATGTGGCCAAAATAAAAGTGTTCGGTGTGGTACAAACAATCGTAGAAAAACTGAAAGTTCGAAAATATAAAGAACGAACCCTAGTCGGTATGATAATGTTAGAGTAAGATGAAGAGTTCCATAAATTCTGATGTTATCAGGTAACTACTGCTCACAGTGTTTGTTACGTAAATATAGTAATCATAACATGAACTTAGAAAGTTACTACAGTTTGCCTACGATATTATTGTTTTTGAGTTATACCAATCGATTTCGAATGCATTTGTCATCTTGTAGGTATACTGAATAACATTTACTGGTTTCGTTGCTGTATTAGAATTGTTTTATCATTTCAGCTATGCGAAAAGTGCAAGTATAGTGAGTGTACTATGGAAATCTTATTGCTCTAACTTCCCTCAGCATGTCCGTCCATTCGATGATTAAAAGAAACATAAGTTTAAAAGCGAAATTAAATTACTGTACCAAGTATAACTCGGGACAAGTGGTAGGCCTATTCGGCTAGATAATTCCATACAAAGAAAAAACCTATGTTTTGAGAATTATTTCCTTCAAAGCAAAGAATATAATTCAATAATAGCATATAGCCTACATGTCGGTACTTATAGATATGTAATCTTTTGAAATTCACTCAATGATTTTATTATTTTTCGTATTTCTGGGTGTTATATCAGCGATAGCTTAATTGATATTTGCAGAATTTTTAAAGATTTAGCCAATGTTTGTGAATAATAATGGAGAGATTAGCCAGGAACGATTTAAAACAATAATAGTAATTATTATGTAATGTTTTATTTTGTTATATTATAGGCTATTTGCCACGTACTGTATATAATTTGATTTTAATAGTAACTTTCTGGAATTTTTAATTTCCTTCCAACCTGGCTATCTGTCTGTTTGTTATGGTCTCAATCACGCCGAAACTGCTTCACGATAAATTAAGGAAAATTCACATTTTGAATTTGTACAGTCCTCAGGAGGTTTTTGACTTAGAGTAAGTACAATGTTGACAAGATTTTTATCACAGAGAATGACCACAAGTTGGTCGAAATGAATTTGGTTTTCAACATTTTACAATTTATATTGACAAGGCGGAGTTACTGCATTTTAAACTCTTAAAATAAGCAGTAAATATAACTTACTTACTTACTCAATGGCAATACACAACTCCTAAGCAAGCTAAAGGAATATTATCTATTTTGTGGAACCCGGAGGTTCATTTTCGAGCTTACCTGAGCCCGCCATTCAACCTTATTCTGTGCTAACTCCATCCAACCATCCCTCACAAATCCTACTCCATTAAATCTATCCTAATATTGTCTTCCCACATACGTCTAGGTCTTCCAAGTGGTCTTTTTCCCTTCGGGTTTCCTCAGTCAATATTTTTTAGATAGACTATGTCTTTCCTCCCCATTCGCTCAACATGTCCAGTAAATATAACAGTCACTGAAAGTGAAAACCGAAAATATCTTGCTTGGAATTAGTTTTGAGAAAATGGTGCACGATAAAAGCTGCTTCAAATGAAATTTTCAAGATCTGTTCTTCGGGAAAATTATTTTGATAGATTTGTTATTGCATACTAGTTACTTAATAAAGTACACATAATTAATAATAATAAAAATATCTTCTCGATAACAACTATTTCATTTGCGATATGTTGCAATGATGAATGGCAACCATTATCCAGAGGAGAGCTGCGTGGTTAACTAATGCTGGTGGGAGTGAATTATTTCAGACCACTTTGATGTTTGCTACAGAAGTCCTGAACTTTCAATGCAATTAAGTTCAAGCAGGCTATTGTGTGGGCAGCACCCCTAAACAAGGGGTCCGAAGTAACTTGTACATTTTGTGTCTGTATTCAATGTGGTTATTTTTCCGCTTCTATTCACCATTTTGTAGTAGAAAAATTACTTGGGCTAGCTTTGAGAAGTGATCAACTTTATTTCCTTAAAAAGTTTACTTTTTTGTTTCTTTTCTTTTCTCATAGGCAATGTCATGTAGTTTACAAAAACATCTGATTTATGTACCGGTATATAACTATTTCACGAGTAAAAATATTTATTACCTAGGGGCATTCAGTTAACACATCCCTCTGCTTGTTAAACAATAAGCATCTTTCCTCAAATAAAATATTCTATATTTTGTATTTCCGCGTATTCTGATGTAGCTGGAAGCATTTTTGACCGATTACACATACTGTAAATCAGATAGTAGCACCACAGTATACTGTGATAGCACCGTTCAGTGCTTCTGTAGCTTAAAAACTATTTCAATCCAATCACTATAATATAAAGCCACATGGCTAACTGACTGACTAACAGATATTAGTATTTATCCACTTTCAGACAAGCTAGAAACTCGAAATTTGACACAATTATAGCTTTCAACCTATAACCACTGAGAAAATTTCAAAAAGTTCAAATCTTTACTTTTCCCCCTAGAAAACCTTTAAACAACAGACGCAGCATTAAAGTTGCTGTATACCTTTTTGGAGGCTTATACAGTAGTAGCTAAACGGTAATTCATATGATAAAGCCGATTGCCACTTACAGAAATGGATTTTGAGATATCTTTGAACTTTTATCATGCCTTCGTCGGTTATGCCTTGGTAAATAGTTTTTTTTTAAAATTTGAAGTAAGTTTCGTACATTTTCCACATATTATGTAATTTTTTACAAACTTAAAGGTCAGCTAGAAACATAATTTGGCTGGAATATTTGTACATTTATCTGTCGTAAGCATGCGAAATTTGGCGATGCTATCTGCCCTACAAGAATGTAAAACCTGACTGTTTAGCTTAACGTCATTCATATCTATCACAGTATAGATAATCAAATCACTGGGATTAATGGATTAATGTAAACACGATGGAATCGATGTAATCGATAATGGAATTCCAGAAAGTTCAATATTTTAAAAACTTTTTACCGCCGAAAGAAAATTTTGAAATGTTTTACTGACATTAATGTTTACTCACTTCCAGATGAGCTAAAAAGAAACTTGAAATGTGTCAAATTTATAGCTTTTAGCCTGTAACTAACGAGAAAATATACGGACTCTATCTCCGATATAGCCTTTTTTCATAAAAAAAAAGCCTCGCTGGGGGTTTGGAGGCAGACTATAACTTAAGCCATCTTTCTCTCCCGCCAGTCATGACAGCCGTAGTCGTATAGTCGTCTCGCTACCATCGTCCCCAGGGGTGCTGTTTGTTTAATGCAAGAAGGACACACTCGTTAATAGCCGAGTGTTGAAGTGTTGTCATGTCTCAGACTGAAACGAGAATCAAAGAAACGCTAAGATTCTCTGTTATATTATTACTATTGTTATTAGATTGACTTGGCAACAGTCTGCCACCTGCTTGGATTTGAGAGTGCAAACTACCGTTTACCCTCAATAAACAATTACATAATCCGGCAGACCGCAAAAGGAAATGTCGACGTTTGACTAGCCGAGTGAGGATGAAGAAAACGAGTTAGCAGAAGTGACTTTAGTTTTTGGTAAATTAATTGAGAATTTTCTTAATTTATTGTTATCATTTCGTCACAAACAAGTGATGTAATTTATGTATTATCTTCCTTTTAATACCTTATAATTTTTTAATTTTCTAATAATTCTAGCTGTGTTGACTATAGTGCACCAGGAAAGATATAGACGTGCGCAGATATGATAAATCGGGTCACCTGGTTGTTTGACAGCACTTAGCTGCAGATATCATTGAGTGCTTACGAGCTCTATGGAACAGATCTCATGCAAAGCTAATTAAAGTTACTTATTCATTGTGTGAGAGTAGTAGAGACCACTGTGTTTGAAGGTATGCTATTTCTGACATCCCGCACCATTAAAAACTTTAATTTATAGAACAGGATACTGAAGTTCTTTTCACTGTTAGGTAGAATGACCAGATGTCCTGCTTTTCGCAGGATACTCCTTTCTTGACACGTTACTCTTTTCTTTTATTCCTTTCTTTATCCTGCGGCATGAAAAAATAATTAGGAATCCTATAAATATCGTGTTTAAAAAAATCCCGCAAGTGCTCCTGCGAAATGAAATTTTTACCATCCATATAAAAATTATTTTTACATGTAATAACTTTTATTTATCATTATTAGTATTATTATTATTATTATTATTATTATTATTATTATTATTATTATTATTATTATTATTATTATTATTATTTTTTTTTTTGAGAATATAACAGGCTCATTGCCCAATTACAACATTCTCTTATACTAATTACACCAGTTTTACAACACTAATATTATTAATGTAATACTAAAAATACAACAAAATATTTAAACTAATACTACAATTAAACAAAACAGAAAAAAGAAAAAACAAACACATACAATATGAAAATCACACAATGAAGGGAATAGATCAAATCATAAGTAATATGATAGTTTTGGAGGAAACGATCGCGCTTTACCCGGATGAAACCCAAAGCGAGAGAAATCTTGCTTGACCCAAACTGATCGGGAAAAGTGCATTTTACCCGGGTAATCTTGAGTTTATCCGGCTTTTTAGCTCTACCCGTAACATTATATGATTTTCGCTTGCATGTTAGCTAACTACCCTGCAAAGAATACAGCATATCCAGAATATTGTTTCCCTAAGTATAGTGTTATGCTTTGTCAAATTCTAGGATCTCCCCTTTGCCTGATGAATATAAAATGTTGCAATCGTACATCTACATATTTAACAAAATGATAATAATAACAATCTAACTCATTCAATAAGCGAAATGCAAACTCCTTCGAGCTTTTAATGTCGTATAGTATAAGGAGGACATTTTCCCTGAATATAAGAATTGTTTCTGACAGCGATGCTGTCACTGCGAAAATTTAACTTGGAAGGAAATTGAAGCAGTAAGATGGAGAGTGGGACTGATAGAGAAGTAGACATCCAAACACTCAATTCCACATATCCGGGACTAACTGCCATAACCATCTTAGCGCTCAATTCTTTTTTATTATTAAAAATGAAATTGCAATTCTCTATTATTACCTGAAAAAAAACTGTGTGCATAATTCAGTATATGTCTGCCATAATTTATTAATATGTAGGTTCCATTTCTTCTCTTACGCATGAAGAAAATATGAACAAATAAAATAAAATAAAGTTATTTTTGTGAATGTTAGGTATTACCCTGAATATTCTTTCAGGATGTGGTTTCCTTTTTTTTAATAGATATTATGCACATTAAAATGATTAAGTTGCAAGTCCTAAGGAGCTGTACTACGTAATCTATTTTATATGCTGGATCGACTAAGAACCATAGTGTCCTCAGAAGAATTAAGCCGATTTAAAATATCCAGTGACTTAATTGAGGATCGAAACTTAATTTACTCATCTGCCAGTCAATACATTAATCAACTGCGACATAGTTCTTTTGGGCCTTTTCAATAATACGACCATTCACCTATGCATACACACACACACACACACACACACACACACAATTTAGTCTGTTATGTATAGTAATAAAATCTACTAGTAAACCTGTGAGCTTCTTTCGCATTTTCCTCTTTTTGACAAAAGTCAGGAAACTGGGATGTAGCCAAGTAATTTAATACGGTAAATCGGTATACAGTCGTGACATAAGAAGTGCTTTAATGCTGAATTCATAGAAAACACTGGCAATGATGGTTTTGTTTTACTGAACGTAGGTTATAGCTTATAAGGAGGGGTAGGAGCATAGCGAAACCACTTTCAATCTGCAAACAAGCTGTCAGCGAATACTTTAATACTGGCACACCAATAATTAGGAGTATTTACAATGATATATAGGTAATTCATATTATTATTATTATTATTATTATTATTATTATTATTATTATTATCATCCAATACAAGGAGCCCTATTTCATCAAGTATAGGTATGCTAAGGCTGTATGTCTTACATAATTATGTACATGAATAATTAAACTGTTAGGTTTCGTGATACATAGCCTAATAATGAAAAGCTTATACAGTCTCACTCAAAGAGTTTCGGAAATGTGAAGGATGAAACTGAAAAATAATATGTGCAACATTTCCGTGTAAATGTTCAATTTTATATTCATATTAAAATTTAGTGTAGTATTACATGAAGATTCAGTAATGCACAGATTACGACCACAGAGATATTAAAAATTAAATATTTTTCTTTATCTTTATTTTTCCACTTGAACTGCTTAGCTAATCATTTCTTTACATTTCATATTCAAAATTTATATAAAACCAAAATTAACATTTAATGTGTTGTTCTTTTGGGTACATTTAATGGTTGAGGTATTTTAACATAAGTTCAGCTTCAAATTTAATTGTAATTGGCAGCATTTATTCCCCATCACCCTATAGAACATAATGAAATCTCTTCACGAAATAACATTGACAAACTCTCAATAATTCTTTATCGGTTTCTTTAATAGTAAATTCGTTCTACTGCGAAGAAAAGTATTGTGTTAAAGTCCCCGAGGAAATTTCACTTTTTCTTGCGGAAGTATTGACTTGGGAATTACTTATTAGTAATTCTACCGAAGAAATAAGTTGTTAAAATCTCCACAGTGGTATTACTTTCACCCCGTATGAAGTTTCAAATTCTAATAAAGTTATATTCCTAATACCAAACTTAGTATCAGAGTTAGACACCTTGTGGTATTTATAGTAGTGTTAATGATTAATGCAATGTCTTAAGGGGATCTAGAGGAAACTTTGGGCAGAGTTCAGCTAGTTCGTGGATTTACACAGTCACAAGAGTGAAGGCAGAAGTTTCGGATTCAGACGATAGTAGTCTTGAACTACCTGTGATTCTACTGTTGTATTTATTGAATTCATCTGTACTGATTTTTACTTTTTTTAAATGTGCGTTTGTTTATATACTTCAGTCTGTAGTATCACCCACGCTGCTCATGAAATCAAAGTAAATAAATCAAAGTATAATTTATAAGTCGTTTACTTAGTCTATACGAGTGGTTCTCAACCTGGGAGGCGCGCCTCCCTGAGTTGCATGAGAGAATTACATGGGGCGCGGACAGCTCGAAAGAAAGTGGAAACAAATGAGGCTGGAAGAATTTTCGGGCACTTTCCTTCTTATTTATACACTATTGGCAAAGGAAGCCTTAAAAGTCATCACTCATCTACTTACCTATGTGAGACCGTATTCTCGACACTGGTCATCATGAATACAGAACACCGCAGTCGTCTGAACTAGGATGTGCTTAGAAATGCAGGAAACATTCAAGAGCTCCAGGAAAAAAAAGTTCAACCGTCTCATTGACGTTCTCAATATTCTTCTTATGATTTTCATCTCATAAAAACGTTAGGGTGAAATAAATGTTGTTCAAATGAAAGCAATATCATTAGGAAATTAACCAAGTTTTCGTATTATATTGTTTTGTACTATTAGTGTTACATTTTTTTTTCTTTGTCCTGTGCATAGTAAAAGCACGAACGGCCGTCTAGGCCCGTGCGTTGGATTTATTATATGGATCATGTATTTAATATGTATATAAGAATAAAGATGCACCTTACCATACCATACCATACAATAATTTTGTGTTGCTCTACATTTGGTAACCTCCCTTTTATTAAGGCGTGTATTGTAGATTAATGCCAAAGTTCTTCGTAAGAAGCAATAAATAAATAAATAAATAAATACATAGGCCTACATAAAATACAATTAAAAATATAGGGGGCATGGGATATTCTGGGGTTGCAAAGGGGCTACCAGGTAGAAACTGTTGGGAACCATTGGTCAAAATTGAATAAATATAGGATAAACATTAAAAAATAACAATATCTTTTTGAACATTTCCCTTACCTATGCGGGTCGAGAAAGTGATTATTGCCAGCCGTTCTTTAAATTATTCATTCCACGAGGCGTGTAGAATGAATCTTCTCTGTGGTCCAGTAGCGTACTTTCTGCGAATGAGGAAGTCCTAAGTCTTGACACATTTCGGGCAGGAAGAAACCAGGGATGTGAGTCCCCGGTGTGTAATTCTGCTGGTGACAACATTCCCTCTGAGTGTGACTGATGATGTATTGATCTCAAATACTGGTAATACTGTTGTATCTTTGTCTTCACACTGCCTCATACAACACTGACCCACTTTCGATTTCAATCAGCTGGTTTTTTTGTCCTATATTATAGCATAACAGCAGGGAATTCAATAACAGTATTTTTAGACAGCGTTGTATTTAGTACAGTTCTTTTCTTCTGGGTTAGTGGCTGTTAAGCTGGGTGGCAGCAGCTCTCGAGTTCAGAAGCTTTTCTGTTTTCCTCTTGAATTGATAGTAGGGACCACAACTCATACCTTCAAGTATAATAACATTATTTGTTTATTGTTTGCTTGTTTGTTTGTTTGTTTGCGAGGTCATCCCCTGTAACTTCAACTTGCCCTTCTATTACTCTCTTCACTAATCCATTATGCCGAAGTATGTACGAGGCACGTCCATAAAGTAAGTTTCCCTGGGGCCGTTTACAGAAACAAAACACAATTTCATGAACATATATATTCCAACAGATACAGCAAGCGTTCAGCTATTTTTCAACATGTCGCCACCGGAACTGAAAGATTTGTCATACTGTGGAACCAACTTTTGTTAGAGTTTCTTACAGTACTTGGAACACCAATTAAATCTCTCAACCATAGCTAGCTTTATGAAACATCTTTGTAATCTATTGTGATTTAAAGTTGTAAAACGTATAATCTTTGGATATAATATTCTATATAAAATGGAAGATGCTGTTTATGATCAATTAAATACAAAAAACTAGCTTTTCAGTTGGCTTAAAGAGACACTCCGGGTATAAAATGTGGCTCATAGTTAAGTTCAGGTTGGCCAGTCTTGCTGTATAGTTTTGAACTGCAATTTTTCCATATTTCAAGGTAAATATATATATATATTTTTTGTAAATATTCAGTTAGTAGTTGTTGGAAGTAGTGTATTCTTTGTTGCTACAGTTAAACCATGCACATCAGTCTTGTTTTTATTCGGCTACAGGCACTTCAACAAATTATTTAATTTTATCCTTCATGGAAACTCCCGTAACCTACTACCATAAATCTCCTGCAATGCATGGCTTGTGTGATATTATATTTGCCTGTGTTGTACTTCAAATAAAACCCGTAAATATGGATTATAATGCAATGTGTGAACCACGCAGCATTTGCTGTTTTTCTCTTTGCTACATATGCGAAATTTTTGGACTACCCATGCCTACACTCCTCTCAGACAGTGCAACACCCAAAAGCATATGATAATCAGGAATATTATTAATTGAATGATAGTCGTGATAAGAAGCTGGATTTTAAATAAGGATATCAGAATGGTATACATTGGTTGTGCCCTAAAACTCAGAGATATTGTTTCTTTAGTAAAAAATGCTGCATGGCTTTCTGTACTCCGCTAGGCCTACCTGATAAAAGGTGAACTATTAGAACAGTGCTCTTATAGAACCCCGATTCATTGTAACAAAATCTACCCTTGTCACTTTTCTTCCAGAAAATACGATTTTCATGCATCTTGTAGGAAAATAACAAACTAAGGCCAAGTACCACTTCTACCATAAAATATCTTCTCCTGTCAGTCAAAGAAAGCTGTTGAAAATGACAGTTTCTGTCATAGGCGTAACCAGGCTGATCATATGGGGGGGGGGGGTTATAACATCCGCGGGGTCTGGGGGAAAATTTTAAAAATTAAGATGCAAAATAACGAATTTTAAGCTTCCGGGGGTCCTTCCCGGGAAAATTTTAAAAATGAAGATGCAAAATAACGAGTTTTAAGCTTCCGGGGTCTTTCCCCGGAAAATTTTAAAAATTAAGACGCAAAATAACGAGTTTTAAGCTTCCCACGCTTTATACTTGTATTAAGTAATTTATGGGCAGACTTAAAAAAATTATACAATTTCCCTTTTTTTAATCAAAAACCCAAACCCCCAAAACCCCCCTCGGTACGCCTATGGTTTCTGTGAAAACAACCTCTGTCGGGATATTTTCCTTCAATAACTTACATGAAATAAACTGAAAGTGAAATTTTTTATTTTTTGTTGATTCAGGTTAAGCCAAATTTCACTTTTGCACCAAAAGATTCATATTATGAGAGAATGTATTCTAGAATATGGGCTACAATTTTCTTCATTCAGTCGACGTTGTCGACACCATGCCTGTATTTGTCCACAATGTTTTACGGTTTTACACAACTCCAATTCACTTTACGGTTTGAAATTTCTTCTACAAGTGAAAGTGAGGAAGCTATAGATGAAATGAGAGAGGGTGATAGAGATAGAGAGAAGGCGAAAATATATAGAGGTGGGTTTAATACAGAAGTGGAGAAGGTGTGTTATTAGATTTGCCATGATATTTTCAATCCATCAAGAACTGTATAATTTGATAACGCGCTTCAGATTAGTTCGCGGAGTACAGATAGTAATAACAGAAACAAATGAAGGTGTTGTGCGGTGTGAAATTAACAAAATACAATCCACGACAAAAGGAAGTAGAAGTTCCGAGGAAAGCAGACGAGATTTTGCATTAATTTGCTAATTGCTGTTCTGTTATGGTGTCATTTGCTGGAAAAAGAGATCCTATTCAAAACAATGTTAATTTTGTAGTTTTTGTCAACTTACCCTGTCCTCGTACTTTTGCGTAATAACGCTGGTTCGATTCCTGACCAGAAAAATATCTCTTGGCTTTTCCTCAATCACCTTTTCAGTCAGTTTGGTTGATCAGAGTTTCATGGATACCCTGCTACTGAATCCTAGTCAACCTGACTGGAAGAATCTATCAAGCACTGGCTTTTACTCGATCCCTGCTCAGGTCAATGGGGTTTTTTGTGTGCGTAAATGCGACAGTCTACAGAGAAACCAAACACTATAAAAAGTGTGCGTGGAACATCACGCGACAGAAGTGAAACTTGTTTTAATTTTTTTATTTTTAAATTTTGGATTATTGGATTTTTAAAATTTTGGATTGTTGGACTTTTTAATATTGGGTTTTTGGACTTTTTAAAATTCTGGATTTTGGATTTTTTATTATTAAATTTTGGATTTTTATTTTGGATTTTTTATGTTTTAAATTTTTATTGTTGAATTTTTTTAATTTTTGATTTTTAAATTTTGGATATTTGGATTTTTTATTTGTTAAATTTTGGATTTTTGGACTTTTGAATTTGGGTTTTAAATTTTGGAATTTTGGATCTTTTAATTTTATATTTTCTTAAATTTTGGATCTTTGAATTTTTAAAATTTTTTTAATTATGGTTTTTCGATTTTTTAATATTCGATTTTTGATTTTGTAAGTTTTAATTTTTGGATTTCTTAAACTTTGAATAAGCCTGATCATTGAGGTGATTGTTTTCTGTGCAGTCCGTTCCGTCACACTTCACTCATTTCGTGACGATTTTGAGCGTTACATTAATTTCGTGACGATTTTTGAGCGTTACACAAGCTCTCGATTTACCCCTACCGCGGCTAAAGAAGTTTCACTTCAAAAATGCTCGTGGGTTTCTGGCCTATGAACAATTCGCAATCTTCGTTAAATAACCGTGTAAAACAAAACGAAACTTAACAAAAGAAAACAAAGTTTTTGTAACATCGTATTTAGCATTCATGTTCTTACAAAAATGAGAAGATTGCACTGATAATACCAATATCCATTAAAATTCTTCATTGTAGAGACAACATTGAACAGAAAAGACCTGATGACTAAAGAGAAACCACTGAGTTTTATATACCATGGGAATGCTAAAGCATTTTATGGACTATACTGATTGTATTCATTGATATACCAACCCATTTGCAACAAATCACTACTCCGACATCGGCAGGAGTTATTTCAAAGCGGTATGATATAGGTGTACTTGCTGTAGGAAGATACGAAACGTATTTCGATTCCAGCTAATATTTATAACACTAGGAGACCTGCACGATAACTTCGCACATTCAACCTTCTGCCTCCAAAACATGATTTAATCATTTGTTGTTGTTGAAATTAATCACAGAGTAGGTTTATTGATATGAAAGTATTTACAATTTACAATACCTCGTTGTAAACATTATTTGATGCTAGAATGCTGTAATTGTAATGAATGGTTCTCATTTTTTATAATTCATACAAAAAAGGCCATTGTGCTGGCTCCATGACAAACTATTCGGACTTCAGATTTTCAGAAATCTTTAGAATTTCAAACCTGACAAAATACGCCAGCAATGCCTTTTCTTTTAAATCAATTTTCTTGTCATCGACCCACTTCATGAACTTGAATATGCTATTCCATACCTTCGTGTCCATTTTTCCGTTATTAGTGTTGCAGAACCGACTATTCACGTCACATCTATTTCAGTACATTCCATCACATCAGAAAAATAGTTATCTGCAACCATTTTGACCGTAATCGTAACATTAAAACTTATTGATTAACTAAAATTACCATCTTTCAAAAAATAGTATGCAATACACGTAACAACTCGATTTCACGCTTTACCCTTATTTCGCAATAGGCCTATACTTTATATTATCAAGGCTTGTCGGTAATTTATTCTCTATGCCTTCATTTGAAAGAACTTAACACTCATCCAATTTCTTGTAGTACTGCAATTCGTAATTCTTATAACTTGCAAAAGTAACATCTCTATATATAAAAGCCAAAACCCACTCACTCACTGACTGATCACGGTTTCTCAAAAACTATACAGCCTAGGAACGTGAAACTTGGTACACATATTGCTACTAGGCTCTAGATGCGCACTAAGAAAGGATTTCAAAATCTTTGGCCTCTAAGGGCCTATAAGGGCCAAAATAGGGTTGTAAAGTTATGAAATTCACCAAAAGGAATTCATACTGCATGCATACAATCCCCATGACAACATAATTTTTTTTAAACTACACAGGGGGCTTGGCATGACACTGGGATTTCATGTAGACCTAATGGATATAAAATTATGAGAAAGGCTATCAATAGAATTCCTATAAATTATTATTAACTATTTTTTGGCACGAAGTAAATTTAGAAGGTCCTGGGTTCCATTCTTAAGAGTTGAACTCTTTTCTTATAGCCAGCCTAGGACTGCATTGCAAAAGATAGTAAGTAAAGTGTTCCCTATTACAGGCCATGCGGGCCCAGAGGGTACCAAGAAGTTGAGGCTCCCGGATTTTTAGACAATAGGACGTGAAGTTGGTAAGGTTGTCAGCGGTACGCACCGGCCGCCTTTACCACCAGGTAGTTCATACAATATCAATAGATATAATTTCCTGATTAATTTCTATTTACCATATCATCTATCTATCTTTTACCTTAGTTTTTATCCAAACTTTTGGGGTCATTTAAGCGACCCATGTTGCCCGGGCCTTACAGGGCCGCGACCTGTCGGGAGAGGGATTATCTATGGCTCACATACATACTTTCTTGACCAGACAAGGACATGGAGGGCCTCCCGGATGAGTGATCAGCCAAATGCCGGGGCCACCTCTGAGACAACACAAACATATAGGACGAGATACATCATTCACACACTCACTCTGAACAAAGCGAGGATGTGATGAGGATGATAATGGCTGCCAGATGATATCCGGAGACCACTAGGGCCTAAAGTTACCAGAGCCTAAAGTTACCAGACATTTGTCTCACAGGTGAGGAAAAATCCCGGGAAAAGCTCTACCTAGGTAACTTGTCCCGACCAGTATTCGAATCGGAGCCCGCTGCGTGAGACGAGCGAACGCATCCCCTACGCCCAACTATTTACTGTATGTTTGCCAAAATTGAAATAGAAAGATTAAATTTTTTAAGACATAATCAGAGTAAACTACGGGTGAAGGAGTAAGTTATGTGGAATATAAATACGTCCACCGTGTTGGCTGGACGGCTGATGATTTATAGAAGTACATCGAATCGACTTTAAATTGTGTTCACTTAACCTATATATACATCAATCTAACAATGCGAAGCATTGATGGGTCAGCTAGTCTAATATATAGTTTAAGTAATATTCGGGATCCCAGGAAATATATACTTTTCTTTTAACTGCTGGAGTTATTTTCATATTATTTTCATTACGGTAAAATTCGCGCTAAACATATTATCTCACTAAAATATTCGGAAGTCAAGCCTGGTGATAATATAGGCATAGTGAAGAGTGTGTAGGCCTAAAAATTTTAAAACACAATCAAGGATTTAAAGGATTTATTTACAATACGCAATTTATTCATTAATTAATTTATAGTGTACGGTACCCAAGAAGAGAATTACAGGTACAGAGTGTTTTGATTTTTCACACTTACTCCTTGCCTATTGTCAATTTCTAACACATCCATGCAATTTTTTTTTACACTGACCACTTCCGTTTCGAGATTTTAATTGTATTGTGTCTTTGCATACTAACACACGGCTTAAGAGAAAGAGCTAGAAGGAAATAGAGATACATTTTATTGAAGATATGTAAAAGGTTAAACCTTTTCTTAGTAGATTTTTTAGTCGAAAATCCAGTGAAAAGTGAGAAAATGTTCTCAGAATCTTATAGAATATTATTGTTTGTGTTATACACAATAAACTGCCAACAAACAATAAACTATTAAAACAATAAAAACTATTAATAACAATAAAATAATAATAAATTTTTAAAACTGCGGAGTTATGGTACTTCTGTACTTTCAAACATTTGTTACTAGTTACAATCCTTATGATTATTCCTAAAATTTTTGAAGATTTCTAAATTTTACGAACATCAACCATTCCAAGTAGGCTACCGTGTGCGTATATGTACTACTATGTATAATAATATTGTAAATATGTATAATGTGAAGATGTTTCCAGGCAATCCTTGGTGAAGTGTATTATGGGCCACCTAATGTATAGGCAATATAGGCAATTCCATGTGAACATATTATTTTTTTATGTATTTATTACCTTACAGTGCAACATTTCAAGTGTTGTCGTGTGAATATATGTAGTATTTTTATAATGTTAATTTTCACGCAGATTATTAGTTTTGTTTTACATTTTTGTGTTTGCATTGTCCGCTGCTTTCCTTTCTCTGAGTAATAAGATATTTCAGTGTCACAATTCAGTAAAATGTATTTTAGAACCTAAGGGAATCTGACGCTTTCTTCTTATTACTTGCAGAAAGGAGCTACGGATTATTTCGGTTAAGCCCTTTCAAAAAAACACCAAGAAGCTTAAGGACCGGTGGTAAGCTTAATATTTCATTAATATTATGAAATTATAAAGCTTTATAGCATTTAGTGCAGCAGACTTCAATTTTAATCTGTGAATATTTTGTGCTTTTCATGTTATATTGTGTTCACTAGCGTTGTTATGAATATGATCTGCAAGTGTATTTTCATTAAATGTTTACGCAAGTTTTTTTATTATAATCTTTAGAGGATAGATCTCAATGGATACTATTTATCTTAGAGTGAAATATCAACCTGTACTTAAATTTAAAAATAATACACTTACTAACGACGCAGATATGATGAGCACCGAGATCCAGTTTCAACAATATAATCTCAGTTTCAAAGAAAACAATATAACTGGCACTTATTTCCTCACTTTATGTGACGCGTTCTAATGGACAGTATTCTTTTGGTAGAAATTTTCGGAATATAAATTCTGTAGACAGTAAAATGTATTATTATGCACCAACTACTTTAATCTAGAATGACTAGTGATGAGCAAATGCAAGACCAAGACCTTGGTATTGCACTCTCAGTCTTGGTCTTGGTCTTGCATAGGTAACCCTGGTCTTGGTCTTGGTCTCGGTCTTGCATTAGTGGTCTTGGTCTTGGTCTTGGTCTCGGTCTTGCATACTCGGTCTTGGTCTTGTTGCAAGAGTCTTGCAGTTTTCTTTTATGCATCGTACTGTGATCGATGACGTTTACATGATTTAAAGTTACACCGTTTACACGTGTGTTATTGCTTGCGAAAGTAACGAAAGCTAATTGCTTTTAGTTGCTTTGACCATGTAAACAGTAATGTGATGTCACGCTGTTTACCGAAACGTCCATGGTGATATGAGCTAGAACAGTAAACTTTGAGTGTAAATTTGAATATGCTCTGTTATCCTATTGCATAACTTTAAACCCCAAATCCACGAGATGCTATACACTATTTGAGAGTGTAAAATTATGAATATTATATTGTAAAGTTTCAAATTGAACGGCTGTGGAGACAAGAAGTAATATTAACAGGATGTGTATGAAGTGTTTAAAAGATTTCCCCATAGGAGAGAGGTTCTATCTGACCTGTTTAAAACTGTATAATATAGTAACAAAACATAAGCAGATTGAAGCAGATGCTTTAGAAATTGTGCAATCTATAGAAAATCACACAATGTCCCTTCGAAACCCAAACTCATAGGCTGCAATAAATAATATTTCTCTTTCCATATAGGCCTACCCTAGTTCTAATTTATAACACATTGTGAACAGATCATTTCTGCACTTAAAAGATTTCCGCTACCCCCCATAAATTTCTTTCTACTTGCTTTCAAGTTTCGGGCCTTCAACTAAATGGGTCATAAATAATTATAACTATTCTTCATGCAAGAAAATATTTCTAGACCAGGCATTTTCTACTTTTTATCTTTTCCCATTCGATATGCATCCTTAATATGAATCAGCAGCAAGAACTTAAACACCGCCACCGTTATGTGTCAATAACAAAATTGTAGTATTAAAAAATGGGTTTCAGTGGATGTCCTACCTATCATCAACAAAATGTAGGCCTGTATAGCTACAGTATAATCAGATACATAACTGTAAAGTAATAACTAGCAAATACCTGTCAAATAAGTTCCTGTTTTAATTAATGTACGGTTTAATTGCGTTTTATTGAATAATTATGAAGAATACCGGGCGTATAACCTGATTTTTTCAGACTTCACTTTATTTTGAAATTTTCTGCAAGGAGAATGGAATGAGCTGAATAGCTATGTTATATTTTGTTTAAGTAGACAGGAAAGATTCTATATGTGAGAGTAGGCTATTAATATTAGAGATAGGTGTAAAAAAGGATATCATCGTTAATGAAATAGGCTACTGAGCATGTTAATAGGCGTTTTAAGTTACGGGGGCTACTGTTTAAAATTTCAAATCCTTAGTCATAGGCCGCCCCATGGCTGAGTGCCTAGACCGCTCGCTTTCCACTGCTGGGACACGGGATCGGATGTCGATGGATCCATGTGGAATTTGTGGTGGACAAAGTGTGGTCGGGGCAGGCATTCTCGGGGTACTCCGGTTTCCCCTGCCATATGTCATTCCATTGTTGCTCCATTCATCGTAGTATGACCATTTGGTTGTAATAAAGAATTATTATAAATCCTCAGTCATAGGTTTCTTTTAGCCCAGTGAGAGGTTAGAGAAACTAGTTATTAAATAACTGTATGGCAGAAAGTTTTATTGATAAATTATGTGGTCAGTATTTATATTGTACGTAAAATGAAATTTCGTTTATGACTTAGGACCTTTGTTACATATGTTTGTTTTTCGTACCATAATACTAGAAAACTATTGCAATTAAACATTTTAAAAATGAATATGGAGTGTTTATCATGAATTTAACTCCCACCAATTGAAGGAACTAGCTGTATGGAAAGCTATTCAGGGAAATCCGTCAGATTAATTGTAAGTTTTCATTGCAGTAATTAGTCTTAACGTAGTGGTGACAGAGGTTGTATACGGAGTTCACATGTATTATTTGAAAGGTGCGCTCGTTTTTGGATACGGACAGCGTCACGCACCGGGTCTGCTCTCATTGGTTATCGCACGATGAGGCAACCTCTACATTATAGGCCTACCAGCCTTGGGACTACCCCGGCAAGCGACTCTGCGGCG
The DNA here is from genome assembly GCA_964059195.1 of Ectobius pallidus. Classification (NCBI taxonomy): domain Eukaryota; kingdom Metazoa; phylum Arthropoda; class Insecta; order Blattodea; family Ectobiidae; genus Ectobius; species Ectobius pallidus. The sequence continues at coordinate 50,292,699 of CAXKWD010000002.1, read as the reverse complement.
CCTTTGAGTTGTGGTCGCTGGCTCGCTGCATACACAACGGGATTTATAAAACTTTTTCAAATAGCAAGACTGCAAGAGTCTTGCAGTTAGGTCTTGTTCTTGCCAGAGTCTTGCAGGGTTGGTCTTGGTCTTGGTCTCGGTCTTGCATGGTCGGTCTTGGTCTTGGTCTTGCTAACGCTGATTTGGTCTTGGTCTCGGTCTTGCATTTTCTGCAAGACCAAGACCAAGACTGCAAGACCAAGACTGGTCTCGCTCATTACTAAGAATGAGTGAGAAAAAATTTGTGAAAATTGGTTCAGTGAAAGCCAAAATATTCAAGACTTTTTAAAAATTGAGTTCTCTACTGCTTGAGCCTCTTATATAGAATTAAACAATAGTACATTTTGTAACGAGCTTATAATGACATTTATGCTTATGGAATTCTCTTCGTTTCATAATATTCATTTCAGAAACCTAATTAGCATTAAAGGCTAGTAGCATACGACTGCTTTTGTTCGACCGTATTAAATGTTTAAATTTTGAGGTTTCAGATTCATAAAAAATAAAGGAGACGGTTGACCTCGGCAGTCAGCTGTTAGTAAGTTCTTTTGTTTCTCAACTTTTGCGATAGATGGCAGCTGATGGCATGTTTGGGTCGAAGATCTCTTGGCTGTTTTAACCTGAAACCAACGAGCTTTAAAACACGAAATGAACTCATGTCAGCATAGCATTAAAATTAACACGAACGTAGTTGATTTTATTTTAAATGCATGTTGTTTGTTACGCAGTTTCATTTCCTGCTTTCAAGGTTTCAAGGCTGTTCCGTGTTCGACATTAATTGATACCACACCAGTGTTATGATGAAAATCTGTACTTTATTGGATGCCTTTATGATACTGTTACGTCACATATAATGTGTGTATTATAGTACGGTCTTTCTGAAAGCAATTAAGTAACAAAAAATCCTTAAAATAATATTTCTGGTAAATTTTGTTCTTTGCAAAATTTGGAAAAGATAAATATTTATAAAGGTTATAATAAATAAATTCCGCGATTTCCGCTCCGAAGCCCGGATGAGAAAGGGGAAGTGGGAGGAGTAACACCTCGTTAAAAAAACCTTGGTCCATCTGGCTCTGGATGGTAGTACCTTGTAAGGGCCTCTTGACAGGGTAACGTTGAAGACCTCATTGGCAAGAGAGGCGGAGAAGGAGACCTTCGGTACGGCGGACTTCACAGATGAGGCAGCCCGTTTTCTCCCGGGTTTATAAATTGGGGAAGGTAACGGTTAACGGCCTCTAAGGCGGATGATGAGGATTCCCAACGGTTTAGAGGGCAGAAGAACCAAACTCTGGGACTTACAACCTCAGTTTTAACTTGGAGGAGAAGGTAACGCCTACCCTTCCAACAAACTTAAAAAAGGGGAGCTTCGAAAACTCGAAATAAGGAGAGAAAAATTCTAGGAACATAAAGGATGCTGACGGGACATGTTTGAACAGGAAAAATGTCGACCTCTACAAAGACACTGAGAAAATCACAGGCACCATGCGGAAGCGAAGGTTGAAATTCTACGGACATCTGGCGAGAAAGGATGAGAACCGGCTAAGAGGATATTCAAGTACGTCACTGGACTGAAAATATCTACAAAGTTGGTTAAAAAAAAAAGCCAATGCAGTGGAAAGTGGACTTACAGCAGATATGATTCACAACAGAAAAGAGTTAGAAACAAGAGTTGACAGCATCAAAACATTCAAAGAGAAATCACCAAAATGTGGGCCTAAGCTGGTAGTATCTAAGGAAGAGAAAAAGATGAGAGGTGAAAGAATGAAGAGGTTCAGAAGAAGAAGACATTGACCAAAAAGCCTTAGGTTCCGTGCGGTCCACAGACGGCCAAAGTCGGAAAAATAAATAAATAAAAAATAAATTCCATTTAATGGCAATTTTTTGTCTAATCTTAGGATTACCATGGAATTTTAAATTCCTTTAAAAACAAAAAATCCTACATATTTAAGATTATCACTGGCAAATGCATAGACCTACATCTTTTTAAACATAATGTCATAGGTTATTTCCAATTATGTACGCGAAGAAGTTAATCTTCCCTTTTCTTATAAAAGCACATAGGCCTACTACAACAGCTTCTTTGTATAGCAGTTTTCCTGCACTTGTGCTAATAGCTAATGGAATGGTTTACTCAATGCATTATTTGTGTTCCTACAACCAGAACTTTGTAATAAGTGAAAAGGTCAACCTGTGACTCTAGGTTATTGTAGAAGAGTTAAACATAAACCACTTTAATCATGCCTCTATCTTGAAATTTTGTTAGAGGGGTGAATATATTAATAATTGCGATGTTAAGAACAATTGAGGAGTTAAATGCACAAGGGGCTTGTGACTTAGACATAATCTTGTTCCCCATGGTCCTGTTGGCTAACCTGTACGTTTTCGTTTCGAGGTATCGAAATTTAGAGATTTGGCGCCATTTCGAAAAGTGGAGAACATTCATATTTTGGAGAATATACAGAAATAATCAAGAACTGTCGAGAAAACCCTAGGCCTACAACCTTTGTAGTTCTAAATGGTGCAGATATTATGAAAGATTGGAATCCTGTACTCAAGGAACTTTTTCCACAGACACCCAAAAGTAGAAATTCAAGTTTCAAAATCTAGTCCTATCAAAGAATTGCATTTTCTCAACATGGCGGAGTTGCAGTGTGCGGTTCATATTCTGGTTCTTATGAACCATTTTCCTTTACAAAAAGTCTCCTTAAATTTCATTCAATTTAAACTTACAACCAATTGCCTCTGTTAAATTGAATACTGCTAAGGAAAATGACAAAAGGAATCTCTTCAGATTCCTCACTGAAGAGGAAGTAAGTTGGTTTGAATACATATTCTCCAGAGCCAATCAATAAGGTCAGGGAGAAGCAGAAGCAAACTGCAATTCAAGTGATGGACATTGATCTGTAGACATGCTGAAAAGTAAGAAGTTTAATATATTGTTCGTTTCATTGAACTGATATAAAAATCTGTATGCACTGATCCGTAGATAAGCTGAAAAGTGATACGTTTAAAATACTTTTTGTTTCATTGAACTGCTATAGAAATATCCACTGGACGTTTCAGTTTGTGTTCACTTAACTTTTCTCGTTATCATTAAACATTTAAAAATAAATGTATGTCATATAATTTTCCCATGAATACGTATCATATTACATAGTTATAAAATATTATACATAAAAAGGGTTAAAACAATACTTACACCCATTGTAAAGGGTTTCATTCTGTTAATGTCAGTGCTATTGTCATCTTTATTATACAGGGTCCGCCAGAAAAATGTATACACACTTTAAGGAACGAAACTATTTATTAGGTTTGTTTTTTTTTAATTTAAATACTAATCAAACATCTACCGGTAGTACTTTCTTAGTTCAGTGGTTACATTAGATGTTCAAAATGTTGGCCGTTGGCGGCCAGACACATTACTGAACGATGAGCGGTCGCCGCAGCTACGTCGGTCAATGTTTCAAAGGAGATCGCAGCACATGCCGCTGTAATCTCCTGGCGAAGTTCCTCCAACGTGCGTGGCTTACGTCGATAGACTTAATCTTTCACGGTTCCTCATAAGTAAAAGTCCATAGGGGTTAATTCTGGCGACCGTGGAGGGAACTCAATGGGCCCTCTTCGTCCAATCAGGATCGTCATCATTAATCACATGCAGTAACCGTGGAATGTAAGGTTTCCACTTAGCACCTTTCAGAATTCGTCGTACACTTGTACTGCTAATCCCCACTTCACGCGCACACTTTTGTGGAGAAGTAACAAACTTTTCCAACGCGAGATCCGACGAAGCAGGGCTTGTAGCTGTACGCGGTCTTCCTTATCTTCCTTTATGAATATCACAAATCGTTCCATGTGCCTCAAACTTGCCAATAATGCGTTTAATTGATAGACGGGCTGGGAGTTCTGTTTCAAACTCCCGCCTCCACTGACGCTGCACTTCAACGGCATTATCAAACCTGATAAACCACTTCAGAACGCATTTTCGCTGCTCGAACGTTAAGCGTGCTCCAGCCATTTTGTTTTGTCACTATCGTGTTGAAAGTAACGACATGTGTTGAGCGTAAGACCATAGTACAACATACTGGTAATATCCCGATACAGTCTGACAAAGAGTGTATACATTTTTCTGGCGGACTCTGTATATTTGAAAAAATAAATAATTTACACTGGTTTTCAACGACATGTAAACATTACTAATGTGATTGTCTCAAAACATGGGTTTCTTATATACGCCCCTTGAATATAATATATCTCCTCAATTATTGTATTTTTCCGCCAAGTTGTGCATATAGGCTAATATCCTCTGCAGAGTTCATTCGTAAGAGCCGTTTAAACAATACTTTTTGACTAGCTTTACCAGTTAAAACAAAAGACTTCCTATGTATACAGAACATATTTTCAGTTCTCTTTAGTGTGGGCTTATTGGCTATTCGTTATGTTTATTTGAACAAAATATGCTTATATTCCGGTATTAAGACCTTTAATTCCTCTTTCTTATTTATTAACATTTATCAGTTAGGCGCCATATTTATAAATAGGCCTATATAATTTTATTCCATCGGTGAATGGCATCTGAATGCAAAGAATATGCATTGATTCCATTTGAATGTGTTTAATTTACCGCATCGCAAACAATATGGGGATAATTGTTCAATCAGCATAACCAGAGCCAACTGATAAACCGTAATCCCTTTCAATCTACATTACAATAGCTAAATTGCTTTCCCATTAAAGTTAGTATTCTAATAATGAGATGTTGCTGCTGTTTTAATTAGTAACATTAAATTATTAGAAAACATAGATATATATTTTTAAAATATATATATATATGCATTAATGGACCACAGATTATTGTCTCTGTTGGACATTCATGAGAGTATTATAGGAGAAAAATTCCTCTGACACTGGGATTTGAACCCAGGATCTTTTGTTATCTGTGCCGCTGCTCTACTAACTGAGCTAAGCCAGAGTTCATTTCACAGCGCCAGATGGAACCTCTCTCCTATGACTGATGCCGTTAATAGTCTATCTCACATGCATATGACATAACTTGTCTGTCAGTGAGGTTTATAATGTGTTTTTTAGGTGGAGTTAAGAAGAATGGTTAGGCCAAGCTTCTTAAATATACAAATTAAAAAAATAACTTTAGGAACCTGTATGATTAACTGTTTTTCTATGATAGCACTGAACTTAAAGTAAGTAGATAGATTTACGGTAATAAATATTTCAAAATAGGGAGATTATTTTGTAAGGATTTTATGACCAATTGAACCTTTTCATTTATTTATTTTGCATAAATTAATAACAATGCATAAACATACAGCTTGATTTATAGACTCACCTCAGGCACTAACAACAACTTGCCAAATTTCAACTTTACGCACATCGAAAAAAAATTTTCCCCCTCTTTTCTATGTAAAATATAAGTATTTACAGTATTGAAAAGGCGGTACGAAGTCAATGTGAACATAGTGACAGTGAATGTGTAGGAGGAATACCTAATCACTAATGCACGAGTATATGGGTCCACAGCTGGAGATGAAATCCTCCTGCTTATAGCAAGCAGTGTTAATAGAGCGGTCAAACTCATCCCAACCGCTAATCCTCCCACCAGATGCTGGCAATACCTCAATAATTAGTATTCAAATCCTGACATCTGTCTCAGTAATGCTGCGAATCATAGCCAATACTTTCAAACACTAGTAATCTCAGTTCCTAATTCAGTTTGGTTTTGGATTCTCGAGGAAATCTAATAATAGAGACTGAGAATCTGACCATTAAACAGAATAGTAGATTGCCGTTAATGTACAGAGTGAGCCAAAAGTTATGATCGAATTAGGTCTATACATTATCCGAAAGCGAAAACTAATTAGAAACTGTTCCTAGTCAGAGAGACATTTCCCCCTTTATTATATCGTATGTGGCATTCGTTTGGTCATTTATCACATGTTTCAATACATTATACCAACTTTTAAAATGGTTTCCTCTGGTTGGCTTCTGAATAATCTTTTTTATAATATGACGGGATGTTTATTTGTGAAATCTCCATTTTTTAATTTTAAATCTGTCAGATATTATGTTTTAAGAAATAAGTACAATATTGCTGCTCTTAAGCTGACGATGTCGATAACACAGTTTGACTGTAACATAATTTAAATTAAGTTATTTGTACAATATTTTAAATTATTTTAATCCTATATGGACATTACTATTATTGCCTCAAATAGTTTTAAATTATATACAGGGATGAATTAAAATAATGACTAAATGATCAGAACGCATTGTTCATCCAACAATTTATGATCATCATAGGAGTGAATACAGTTTAACAAATTCTTAGCCATATTACCGCTTTATACACAAAGTTCCGTCTACTTTTACTATTCCGACTTCTACAGATGTCAATACAGTTCATACAAAGATGAGTGATTTATATTTTTACAGTTTTGAAATAATGCTGATGGATTTCGTGTAAGTTTAGGATGAAAATCATAGGTTGTTCGCTTTATAAGACAAATTTGTGATCCTTTTTATTCAACGTACGGTACAAAGAAACCGGCAACGTTATTGGAGCATTATAAGCTATCTGTATGATCGGAGTTATATGAACCACACTTGTTGAGTTATATAGGGGTAAACAGATTTCTTTGAACTATTCTTCTACGAAAACCAAGTTTTCCCACGTTATGATGTCATAAATTTTTGTTACTATATACTGCTTGGCATAGGCGTAGCGAGGGGAGGGGTTTGGGGGTTTGAACCCCCCCCCATTGATTAAAAAAAGGAAAATTGTATAATTTTTTAAGTCTGCCCATAAATTGCTTAATACAAGTATAAAGCGTGGGAAGCTTAAAACTCGTTATTTTGCGTCTTAATTTTTAAAAATTTCCGGGGAAGGACCCCCGGAAGCTTAAAACTTGTTATTTTGCATCTTAATTTTTAAAATTTTCCGTGGGAGAACCCCCGGAAGCTTAAAACTCGTTATTTTTTATCTTAATTTTTTAAATTTTCCGGGGGAGGGCCCCCGGACCCCCCTCTCCTTCCATACTCGCCAGACCCCGCGGATGTTATAACCCCCCCATATGGTCGGCCTGGTTACGCCTATGCTGCTTGGCAAATGTGTTCTTAAAATTTGCATAGTTATGTGATTTATTCTCTATTTTATATCTTTGTTTAATTAGCCTTTAAATAATACTAGATCAACTGTTAAATTTTATCTTATCCGCTTCAGGCTAATGGAAGGGAAAGCTGATATGATAAATAAATAAATACGCAAATAGTCTACAAATATAACCACTGAGCCAAGGAATATTGCTTATTGTAGAATGTAACTCTGAAAATTTTGTTAATGCTAGGAGGAATAATATTAGGTCTAATATGTTTCCAACATTTGGCAAAGTTCCTTTCTCATGAGCTATTGTAGGTCAGGCATTGCTTTGCAATGAAAACAAGGATGGTGCACTGCTGATCTGGTTGAAGCATAGGAAGGAAAAAATACGGATGGTTCTTTAACAAATAACCAAGCATTATTTGTTCAGGTTTTATGTATTTATTTTTCCCTTGCTTGCATCTACAATAGTGCAGTTTCAAATTAAACATTAGAGATTCGCGGAGCTGGTTATAATCGTTGACCCATGAGATTAGCTAGGAAATGAGGTAGCTAAAACATGTGAGAATTCAGGCAGTAAAATTGTTCTGAAGTTTAAGTGCTCTAGTTAAGGGAAATGGTGCTCTAATTACTTAAAAACTCTTTTATTGATATTTTCGCATAATTAAATGTCCAAATGGAAATCCGTATTTTTGGAACACGTCATTGCTCAGGATTAAATTTACAAAGCTTTTTCTTCAAACCCGAAAGTTGTTAAAACTAATATCTAGTTTATGTAACGTATGCAGAATTATTATAGATATGTCTAATTATTGACTCCATAGAATAGTTTAAATTAATTGGTGGTATTAATATTGTAGTTATAATAATAATTATTGTAAATATTTGTCTTTTTATAATTTTAATTAATTGCTTTTCTCATAGGAGAAATTTCACATTTAAAAATGCCGTAGTGAATTTTTGAATTTCAAATTTTTATCAAACTGAGTATATTCAATAATTGCATGCAAGCAATTTAAACTAAAAGAGTATTTTCCATGTGAAGCAATCAAAGTTGGTTATTCTGGGGTGTTATAATGTTATTCCACTGAATGGCATAATTTTCTTATTTTACCTAATATCTACCGTTAAAAGTGCTTCTTTTACATTCGACTGATTAAAAAACACTTCTAAACCTGTTTACAGGAACAAAGGCCTAATCAGACCCATCTGGTAATTTGTTAAACCTTGTAATGGATATTGAAGTAACCATTTATTGGATTTTGTCAGTCCCACAGGTGATTGGTTTATAAGATAGTTATTCCTAGTGTGATATTTATAACGTTCCAGGTGTGCTCCATAAGCATATAGATCGCAGTATTTGCCAATCAAGGCTTTATAAATCCGTTTAATTCCATTTCTAGATTACGCGATATACGGGCGGCCAGGAAATTAACCGAGCGGTTATAGGTTAACAAGACATCATTAAATATTTTCGCCCAATAACGATATCAACAGGTAAAGCCATGGTAACGAGATTGGCCTGAATTGTAATTAATGGGGAAAAAGTAATTTAGTGCAGCTTATGACACGAAGGCCTCATTAATCGTACACTAGAGTACGGGGACAATTCCAATACAGGTGTGGATTTTCTCCAGTCTGCTATTGTTCATATTCAGTTATTTCAAATCAAGTATAACGTTTCAATTATGTAGCATTTCGCTTGCTCATGGAAAAAGTTTCCATCTGACAGGAGCTATCTATAAATGGGTATAAATGTGACTGAGATAAAAGTTTGGTTATTGAATTTTCAGGTGGAAAACTAAAAATAAATTTAATGCACATTTAGAATCGTTTTTGCATTATCACATTGTTATCGTAGATTATGTAACACTTGCTTTTGAAATTATGGATAGAAAATGAATTAAATATAGAACACGTGAACAGTTGTTATGTATTTCGTGCCTGTAGCAACGCAATCGGACCCACAAAACCTACATAGGCTACTCACTTGATGATGTAAAGTACCGCTAGGGGATGGCCAACTAGCACCGAAACGCGTACCAAGAGGAAAGTATTAAGTACTAACCTGTAAACCATAGTCAATTTTACATTAAATACTACTGACTTTTGCAGATATGTTGCCGTATATAATAATTTTAAATATAAATAATTAAAATTAAAAATTGTCCTTCTAACTCAGTACTGGAAAACTAAAATAATCGAAATAAATGTCCCGTTATTCTCAAGGTTAAATGAAGCGTTACTTAGGTTAAGTGTCTATTAAACACCTTCACTCATGAAGTAGACCATAGGAGAGAGGTAGACATTAAGGGTAATCATTCATAGGAGAAAGGTTCCATGTGGCACTGAGAAGCGGACTCTGTCTTAGCTCTGTTGGTAGAGCTGCAGCACTGTTAGCCGAAGTGTCAGAGGAATTTTTCTCCTATAATATTCTCAGGCAGTTGGTAGTTTATCAGCCACTCCATCCTCCTAATATCTTAACTGGGAGTTGACCTTCTAGATAGTTTTTGTAGGGAGGTCGCAGTACGTAATTCTCGGCTAACTTCCAAATAAGTCCCCTGTCTGGCAGAGTTGGTCGTATTGGTCCTAAGTCGTACGTAGGACCATAGTGAAGGATTAGGGTAATCGAAAAATCCTAGCGACCGAACCCTCGACTTTCTACTTGGTAGCGTAGTGCCTTAACCAACTACACCATGGTCCACCGCCACTGCGAATCCTTACATTTAAGGTATACTAAAGAATTATTATTATTAGGCCTATTATAAAAGAAAGTTAAAATTTACCGATCTCATTTGCAGTATTTCGACGCAATAAATGATGTTGAATATCACATTTTAATACGTCACAACCGCTGTTGGAGGGTGGGAAAGACTGGTTGATTACTTTAGAAAAGTAAAGGGTGTGTATCACCTGCTTTCGATTAAACATCCTTTCTGTCGGATCTGCCAATCAAGTTAATTTACGGATGCTACAGGGATCGCTACCGCTTGACAGTTTTTGTTCGCCACCAACACATCCAATTTTTCAATATTTGCTCCCCTCTCTAGGATAACAAAAGAGTTTCGTTCATGTTTGAAGGGAAGTTTACATGACTGCTAGGCGTATTAACATATTATGAAAGTCAATATAGTAATTACATAGTGTTGTGTTGACTTAAAGAATGAGTCACACAGTGACCTGTGTTGTTTACGTACAAGGTGTTCGATAACAATACTGTATAAAATATCTCGTTTCATGTCAGAATTGTTCAGTTGTATATATATCCGATGGAGCAGTGTTTAATGTATTATATTTTATTTATGAAATCTTACACTTTTTGTACAATGAAAATAATTACACAGATATAATTATATGCGTATACATTCGCTGAAGAATTGCGTCCGGATCTCACGTTTACAAATGCTATATTGAGCCACATTTTGAAGGAAGAGTTTGGAGAGAGCAGCACATATTTTTAATGTTAAACGTGAATTTTTGAGGTTCAAATATAGAGATATAATTAAAAAGCAGGAGCGAAAATCATGTTTATCCACAAATTTACATCTCATCACTAGTAATGTTGCACACTAATAAATACGAGGGTGGATCGAAAAGTAACGCACAATAATTTTTTAACAAAAAGTTTAATATGTACAGTTACAAACAAATGCACATATGAAGGGACATCTTTTGTCTATTTTTCTATATAGTCGCCAAGTTTCTCAATACATTTCTCCCATCCTGATACCGGTTTCAAAATACCCTGTTCATTGAAGTCCGTTCGGTTGGAGCATAGCCATCTGCGGACTGCTGTCCTGTGTCCCGTGTTCAGCATAGTCCACCAATAAAACACCATTCATATCCCAGAATACTGTCATAACCACTTTATGAGCAGATTGAGTCACTTTGAATTTTTTCTTTACCGGGGAAGCAGCATGTTTCCACTCCATACAGGCCTGCTTTGCAGTGACGATTACCTTCCCAGTGAATATATTTCATTTGTTTGGTCCCATGAAGAAATTCCTGGCCGGTAAATGGTTTGCGTCAGATGCAGAAATGCTAACAGCAGTCCGCAGATGTTTATACTTCAACCGACAGGGTATTTTGAAACTGCTATCACGGCGGGAGAAATGTGTCGAGAAACTTAGCGACTATATAGAAAAATAGACAAAAGATGTCCCTTCTTGTTTGCATTTGTTTGTAATTGTACCTATTAAACATTTTGTAAAAAAAATCGGGTGCGTGGAAAGCCACGCGACTGAAGTAAAACTTGGATTTTTTTAATTTTTCGATATTTTCAATTTTGGATTATTGGATTTTTTCAATTTTGGATTGTTGGATTTTTAATTTTTTTTGGGTTTATGGACTTCTTTAATTTTGGATTTTTAATTTTTTTAAATTTTGGATCTTTGAATTTTGTATGTTTTTTTTTTTTTTTTTTTAAATTTCGTTGAGTTGATTGTTTTCTGTGCAGTCCGTCACAGCCCCGCTATTTGCGTGTTGATTTTCTTCGTAACGGAACTTTGGGATAGCTCTCGATTTACTCACTTCAAAAAGAACTTCTATTGTAAAACTGCTACAAGAAAGTCTCCCTCTGTAGTCAATGCTAACGGAGTTATGAAGGGCACTGATACAAAGGTAATGCCATTGGATATCGAAGTACGACATCTCACTTTAACGTGGAAGTTGCTATTATTCGCAACAGGCTAGGGTATGACCGCCTGCGAAGTCTTGATTAGAGCACACGCAATACACCTAGGCTGGAGTAGTTGCCGCTCTGTATAGCAGACAGGGGGGCTCAGCCGCAGTACAAGCGATAATAGAATGAGGAAGGGGAAACGGAATAGCCTATCATTATAATGTTAAGTAAAATGTACATTTTGAAGTACATTATGACCTGAAAATATTTTAGAGATTAATCGATTCAAAAATGTTTTTTTTCAGTGTATGTAAACCATCTAAATAAAGAAATGATAAAAATTTCAAGATTGTAGGTGAGAAAATGTACCTCTTACATACATAAAGTAAACTTTAATGTAAGTTTAACCTCTACTGAGGTCATGACTGCCCACATAGAGCTTGACGGGGCAAATCACAGTAAACAAAAGAAGCGTTTTACTTATATTATTAGTTTTCTGTTTACTTGAATAAATTTGCAGAGAAATATCTTGTGTGGGTATTTTCTGAAAAAGCGCTCAATGAACACTATTCAAAATATAAGGGTGTTCCATTTAAAATAAGAATTCATAACTGAGGCAAAAGTTTTGCGTCTCATTATAATAATATTTTTTGGATTTTTTCGATTTTCTAAGCGCGGTAATGAACCTCCGGGTTCCATAAAATAGATAATATTCCTTTAGCTTGCTTAGGAATTGTCTATTGCCATTGAGCAAGTAAGTATTATTATTATTATTATTATTATTATTATTACTATTATTATTATTATTATTATTACTATTACTATTACTATTATTATTATTATTATTATTATTATTACTATTACTATTACTATTACTATCCCCATCTGCAGGTCCTCGTACTAGGTCTGAAAATTTTCCTTTCGTCACCTTCTATCGTTAGTTTCCCCTTTGAGTATTTTATTTTGTCCTTTAAATCGTATAGCAGTTTATTACTCCTAATCATTGAGTTGATTGTTTTCTGTGCAGTCCGTTCCGTCACACCTCACCAATTTCGTGACGATTTTGAGTGTGACACTAATTTCGTGACGATTTTTGAGCGTGACACAAGCTCTGGATTTACCCCTACCGCGGCTAAAGAAGTTTCACTTCAAAAATATTGTTTCGTTACTTTTCGATCCACCCTCGTGTTTGTATAACTTCCACAAATTACAAGACCGTATGAATTAATTACCTCTGTAACTATCTATTCTCGGAAGTGGAACCACTTAAATTACTTTTCCTTTCTCATAGTTATCTTCAATCTTCGGAATTCGTTATCTGACGTCGTTCGTATTGATGGCACTTTATAGCGCTCCCATGATGCACGATGAAGGCCTAAACGACATGCGATGTTTGTTCTGTGACATTTAATATGGAGCTTTAATAAGCTAATGTGATGGTAACTAGCAATTCTCTTGTGTGTTCACTGTCAATTCGTTTTAATGATAGCCTATCGTTTCATTTCTCGTGTCTGAATACAATTGTTAGCAGCAAACTGACGTAACTACAAATAAGGCGCAGTTGGTTGAGAAGCTGGGCTATAAACCGGGTGCAGGTTCGATTTCCGACCAGGTCGTTGTAACTTTTTGAATTCGCATAATATTTTCGGGATCACTGTGGTCCTGGGGTCGACTCAGCCTCTAGTTTCTGGATCAATCTTAAGAGTAAAGACAGCCGATTCATAAGACTGGCAGTCTTACCATCTTCAAGTTCCCAATGTTTTAAAAGCCTGGGGAACCCTTAGGACTTCGCTGCCAGTATAGGGACTACTTGACTTAAGGTAGAAAATAGCGAACAAGGACACCAGGGTATGGTAAAAAGTTATTTCACACAATATTATTAAAGGGCCTACGCCTTTTTTTTTCAAATCAAACCGACAAATATGTGTGTATACATATACATATATACATATACATATATATATACACATATACATATATACATATATATATGTATATATATATGTATATGTATATGTATACACACGTATTTGTCGGTTTGATTTGAAAAAAAAAAATATATATATACACATTATACATATACATACATACACACACACATATATAAACAATATACTTAAACCAGTTCCCTCTGTCGCCACATATAACAACAATGAGGGATGTGCCTGGAGCGGAATAAAATAATTTCAATACATAAATTAATTCAAAATCTTCAACTATTTCGACGATTGGCTTATTTTGCGGATATCACGATATTCCTTTTAGCTCTTTTTATCACAGGAAAATGATGCGAAAAATTACGCTAGTTGCACACACACATATGGCCCTATATATATATGCATGGATTTTTAGTATACAAACTCCGACTAATATTTGCCAGTAAATGATCCTACATTAGATGCCCCCTTAGAGCTACAATAGATTTAATTATACAGATAGGTGGTATAGTTCATAAACATTACAAGAATATTCCTTATGCATACAGAGTTAAATAAGGGTTATGTACGCAACTTCAACAAAGGAAGTCTAACATAATTTCCATGAAAACGTTTATAACAACATAATTTAATATTTTGATCGGATTTAAAGTTATAATCATTTTTTGCACTCCTTAACTAATTAGTGGTACTTACGAACGTTGTTGCCGTGGATCGTAAGTTGACATTCCCACACAATCTTGTTGCTATGGGCGTTGCGATGCGGTTAAATTACTTACGGTGCTTGCGCTACGTCATAATTCATTATGATACACTTCATAATACAAAGCCCCCAGGACAAATATTCGGTTCCCATAACAACAAACACATGCGAATCACTTTCTGAAATAAACATCTATCTTCAAGGATGTATATACATAATATTTTCAGGTAATATCACAATTAATATAATTAAATTGATATAAATAATCATCGTGCAAAAAATAGCATGCAATACGCGCATTACGGATCTCGGAAAATTGAAAACACTAATAATATAGTGTTTTCAAACTATTTCCTCGATCCGTAATCATGCCTTACGGCACTTGTATCGCAATATACTATTACCTTATACTGATATTTTGTTTTGATTAACATGATAGATTGTTGAAAACAATTGAATAATATCATGTTACGTGAATTAACTTGTGTTATATCGGAAATATTCCGTGCATTCGACTGTAGCCTACATAAATGATCTCCAATTTATACGTCATTGCATTTTACGGCATGATAAGCTTTCTTTTCTTTTCAATCTGTATCACAAATGTTTACATGGGGAGTTTATTTTTTGTCTTGCTGTTAAAATATTTTAAAGTGCGATATTATATGGGCAATTTGCAGTCTCGAAAATTATGTCGCTCAATGTAACAATATCTGGCTTATCAGACTGTGTTACCATTTCTAGTGAGCGTATGTTATTGTGCTTAGTTTAATGAAGAACGAAACAGTGCTTTGAGATGCATACTGCGGATTGAGGTTAATACTGCATTACGTGACATCTGTGTAACAAGGTATAACATGGAACAGAACACATCCGTCATTGTGAACTATATACACGAACTGTAACATGTTCATTTTTTTTTGCACTCCTTAGCAAGTAAGTGGTACTTACGAACTTTGTTTACATGGATCGTAAGTTGACATTCCCACACAGTCTTGTTGCTAAGGCCGGTTGCGATGAGGTTAAAACACTTACGGTCCAAGCGCTACGTCATAATTCATTACGATACACTTCATAATACAAGCCTTTATGGCCACGGCCCCCAGGACAAATATTCGGTTCCCATAACAACAAACACATGCGAATCACTTTCTGAAATAAACATCTATTTTCAAGAATGTATTTACATAATATTTTCAGGTAATATCACAATTAATATAATTAAATTGATATAAATAATCATCGTGCAAAAAATAGCATGCAACACACGGGCCGTAAAGGCATTTACGGGTCTCGAAAACATAAAAACCCTCGGCTGCGCCTCGGGTTTTCAATCTGTTTCCTCGACCCGTAAACGTGCCTTACGGCACTTGTATCGCAATGTACTATAACACAACGGATACCTACTAACTGTAAAAACGTTCGGAAACAAATTTTTGAATATTTTAAATAAATGGAGTAGCATATAATAATATTAATAATAATAATCATAATCATAATCATAGTCACCTTCTTCTTCATCATCATCAATCTCTCAAAACTTTCCGAATGACACGTATCCATTGTCTGGATTTTATTTAGCACTGCTTTAAAAGATGTTGTTCCACGTGGATAATATTTATTTATTGTTATTATTATTATTATTATTATTATTATTATTATTATTATTGTTATTATTCAGATGTGTCCACAGAGGAGGTTAATACGCAGAGAGATTATGGTGAACACTGAATAAATATTAGCTTGTAGACTTCAGAGAAATCTTTGTGCCTATTTTTTCCCCAGCTGGCATTAACAATAAGGATGGGTGTACCTATATTTCCTAAAAGACTTGTTGACTAATGTTAGAAGGACAATAACAAATAGTGTTGAGAAATTTAGGATTTAGGGTGAGCTTGTAGACTTCAGAGAAATCTTTGTATTTCTTTTTACCGTACTGGTTGAGTGGAAGATAAGGCCTTATGGTCTTACCTATGCCAGGTAAAACAAAACATTATTATTATTATTTATTTCTGTAATTGTTACTGCATCTTTATTTTTTGTGTAATAGTATCTTATAAGATAACTTAAAGTATAATCATTGAAATTTCTGGGGAGGGGGGGCATTAAGAATAGGGATAGGTGTAGCCTACCTATATTTCCTAAAAGATTTGACTAATGTTAAAAGAACAATAACAAATATTGTTGAGAAATTTAGGAAGCTGGGGAAAAACTATTTTTGTTACCTTTTGAAGTTATAAAACTACTACCGTTTTTATTTTTAACATATAGATTGCTAAATTTTTGCAAAAAAAAGAAATATATCAACTTACAAGATACAGTATTTGATTATTCTTTAAATGATATTTAAGATACTATTACAAAAGAAATAAAGGAGTTTTAGATGCAGTAACAATTACTTACAGAATTACTTACTTAGTAATAATTTTAAAAAATCTACTCTATGTTTTCTTACAATGGAATTAAACATAAAAATAATATTAGCTTTAAGGAAATGGAGGAAATTACTGTAGTTGACACTTAAAGTCATGTGGGGTAGCATATTGAGTTGTTTTTAATTAGGATGTAAGGATATACAAATTTACATCACTGTTATTGAGTAAAATAAAAGTAAAATAAAATAAAGTTAAGCATTTTAAGAATTGTTGAAGTAATTTAGTAATTTAGATTTGAACGACGATTATAGTTCTGCAGACTTTGATGACGTGTGGGAGGCCGTTCCATTGTTGAGAGATTGTAATGGGGGCGGATAACCACTGACGACAATAAACACATATACAATGAAGGAAATTGGATTTTTTTATGTATAGCCAAAATGAAATAGAAAAAACAAATTAAGTGTTTTGAAGAATTATGGTAAAAAAGTAGTTAGTCAGGTCATTGAACTAAAACTAAACTCCACGGCGCTACATCCCTTCGCCATCCGACCACAAAATCATCTGCCATCAAACTTGAAAGGAAAAGACAAATTTTTAAGAACAATATGATAAGTAAACATGGAAAATGGACATTTGACAAAATAAAATTAATGCGCTATTATACACAAGAACTAATCTCATTCATTAATTCGATAGATTTAGATAAGCTGTAAAAGAATGAAGTAGTAATACAAGTAGTTAACTAATATATCAGAAATACAGTAAATTAACTAATATATAAATAGAGTATACCTACATGTTAAATAATATTGTAAAGAATAGTATGAAAATTTAGTTTTAATAAGGTAATGAATAAGTTCCACAGTAACCAGCCATAGAATAAGGAAGATAAAAGACAGTATATTATATGCATTAAAATGTAATATTAGTAATTAGTGCATGTAGTATTACTCTCATTGTAATGGAACATGCAATTAATAAACAAATAAAAAAAAATTGGTAGACGGAAGGATTGTGGGCATGTGGTCAGCATGCCGATTCCCAAGGCCGTATATTGATAGCTTACTGAAACGAAGTTAGGTCGTTAGACATATAAAAAAATAAAACAAGAACAAAAGAAGTAAAGAATTATGCGCAAAGTAAGTAAAGTATATCTATACTTTACTTTACAGTAAAGTAAACACTTACTAATGTTGACCAGAACTTGAACGAGGGTCGTCCAAAAAGTAAAGAACGATTTTTCATAACTAAATAATAACGAAAGATATCAACACAAAACTTTATTTACAAAGATACAGTACCTTACTCTTTTTCTCAATGTAATCGCCATTGGTGTCAAGGCATTTATTGTTACGTGGTACCATTTGCTTTTGACACCTATTACGTGAGTCGCGATGTTTCGATAATTGATGCTCAGACTCCACCCATGCAAAACTAGGTTTGTTTTAAGTTATTTCTTCAAGGGACACGAAATGCTGTTCCAATTTAATACTGCTTAAACAGGAAAACCAAGTTAAATAAACCTATACCATTAGCATGTCTCTCTCTCTCTCTCTCTCTCTCTCTCTATCTCTCTATCTCTCTATCTCTCTCTCTCTATCTCTCGAATCCTATGCCTCGATGTTGGCGCGAAGGGCCTCCAAGTGAAGGTTTCTGTTTACCGATGGGAATTTTGTTACGCTTATTTTCCTAGAGAGGGCAGAGGGACAGGTGGTAAGACCATCGCCCCTTAACCCCCCTCCGGAAACTAAGGTATTACTTGGACGTGAAAGGGCCGAGAAATTTTGTCCAGACGCTCTAATTTAGGCTTGGAGTTCTTTTACGTGCCTTAAATCTACGACACGGGGCCCCCCAGCTTAAAGTCTCTCCCTATTAGCATGTAGATCTATTATTTTCTAAACTTGAAAAATTATTATAAGTGTAGATCATAGTTTTATTCACACGAATAGCTATGTACTGTATACCAATAATTTAACATTATTTTATCTATCGCGACTTCACAATAGTTAATTATGCAACGAGCCTACAATGGCATTCATAAATAATACGAAATCGACTGACCCCGGTAATCAGCTGTTAGTAAGTTCTCGCATTCTTATCTACTGCGATAGATGACCCACGGTTAAGTCGAAACTTGTTCTTGGCCGTTTACTTCAAATAACGTATTTTAAAACATGAAATGAATTCAGTTTAGTATAATATTAAAATCAACATGAGCACAATTGACTTTATTTTAAATACAGATTGTTTAGTTACGCATTTTCATTTGCTGCTCTCATGTTTCAAGATCTTATCCGTGTTCGATAACAATCGATACCGTACCTGTGTTATAATGAAAATCTGTATCGTAATTGATATTATATCATTACGTCACATGTAATAAGCGTATTATATCTAACATAGAACAAAAACAAGTATGTACAGTACACCCTACTCACTTTTTACAAGAGAATAATATAATTTGTTCGAATTCCTTCCGAAGCAAAGTAATGTCTTTTCTTCCACAAATTCTAACAAAACACACACAATATTGCATGTTGATGTATGTGTAATATTCTGTATGTACGTGTATTAAAAATGTGTAAAGTGCCTCTACATAACAGCACTCTCAACAGCCAGGAGTGAGTGAGAATAATAAAGTGCAGGGTGCATATGAAACAGGACTCGAACTAATGAAACAAAGAGAGCAATAACGACATAAGTAGAGTTACGATATTCCGTCAGTAAAATTGTAACTTGAACAATTATGGCATAATGGCGTATTTTCGAAGAAATATTCCTCTGCTTAAATATTAAACTTAACCACTAAATTGGTTATGTATCCTAGAGGATAAAGTAGTGTGCCTTAAATTTGTATGAAATAAAGGAAACTAAATAAAAAGGAAAGTTTTAATTTTTTAAAAATCAGAATAAGGCACACAAAATAAAGGGTCTGATCACTAGGTCAACTGTTTTCTTTGAAATCCTGCACGGGTTAATAAATTGAGCAGGTTTAAGGTTATTTATTAAAAATCTTCCCGCAAATCTCATCCAACTCTCATTTATTTCTGTGGACTAGTTGCGGAACTAATTAAATCACTATTATTGATAAATTTCATATTTTTTTCTTTGAGGGAATTCAGATTGATCAACTAAAATCTTTTTTACGCCTTATACCCTCAAATAGCAATAAAAAGGCCAGTAATTGTGTATTTATATATATATATAAATTTGT
This sequence comes from Ectobius pallidus, assembly GCA_964059195.1. NCBI lineage: Eukaryota > Metazoa > Arthropoda > Insecta > Blattodea > Ectobiidae > Ectobius > Ectobius pallidus. The sequence continues at coordinate 50,272,699 of CAXKWD010000002.1, read as the reverse complement.
GGACCACTTTTACAATGAGAGAACAGAAATAATTTTTTGTTTTTTATGTATTATTTTATTTTATCAGTTGAAGACAGGTCTATATAGTATATAATATATGCTATTGGTCGTTTTATAGAAGACATTTAGCATGTAAAATGCTCTGTTATTTGTACATATATTTTTTTAACTAAGCAACTAATAATTTTATCGTTTTATCTATAATTATAAAGCAGATTATACAAACAAATTACTTGGAAAATTTGTAGGCCTACATTATTACTTATTTACGTTGCCACAGGCAAAACAGGTCACTGAATTGCATAAAAAATTTTAATTTTTATGAAAATATTTATCAGTTTTAATTAGCATTAGCATCACGACCAATAGCATATATCATATAGACCTGTCTTCAACTGATAAAATAAAATAATACATAAAAAAACAAAAAATAATTTCTGTTCTCTCATTGTAAAGGGGGTCCACAAATTTATATATATGCAATTGCTGGCCTCTTTATTGCTATTTGAGGGTATAAGGCGTTAAAAAGATTTTAGTTGATAATTAAATGACGTAACAGAATTAATTTATCGAATGGTGTAATTTGTTCGTCTTTTTGCCTCTCTGATAATGGGCCTATAGATGTTTCTCTTATCGTCCACATTACTTCAAATTCGTTCGGAAGATGGACTGTTTTTCATTTGTCACGTTCTTGTCAGAGCCAGTTCTGAAATCCTCGTAATTGGCAATATTGATGCTATTGCAATCCGGTTGGAACAGATTGAGGCTAAAGGACATGTTCAAGAATGGAGACATGATTTCTACTAGTTACGATGTGTGTAGGATTATACATTTTTTCATTCCCTTTTTATTCTCTCTTCAGATGAATTTCGCTCATTCCTTTCCAAAAGTACCTATATAGTATATACTAGTCTACAGCTTATTCTACCTACCCTACTACCCCAAAGGTCGCTTCAATTTCGACAAATGTATCTTTCCCAATTTAGACTTAATGACAGTTAACGGATTATTGAATTGAAAACTATACCTGGTCCAGACGTTAAAGTGGATACACATGGGCAGGGCTGGGTTCTGTTTTTGTTAACGATAGACGCGAAATGTAACGGAGAGATGCAGCAAGAAGTACATTCACAATTTATCACAAATATGACTGATTTTGTCGCGAATTTTTACGAAAATTGACTATTTCTGCGAATATCTTCATTATTAAGATAAAAATAAAAAATGACATGTATTCCTTTAGAAGGTATTGGCTATAAAGGAATGATAAATCATTCTGAAAGATACATGAATCCGAATGTATAGACTATGTATCATTCTATTTTATGACCTGCAGGATCATCCATGACAGCTGACGGGGTTTTCCTGAGCTTTTGGAACATTCCGTTAAGAATACGTTCGGTTTGAAGTTCTTCAAGTGTTAGCTGAAATTTTACAATAATTGAGAGACATTATTTTGTATACAGTTTTGTTTTACATGTATATTAAATTTTTCTAATAAATAAATAAATTGAATAAATGTTATTAAGATACCGGTAGTATAAGAAATTTTCACGAAATTTCTACCATATTTTAAACTTTAAATCCGAATTTTTCACGAATTAAAGAAATTAACGGCAAAGCACCTGGCCCTGCACAAGGGTGAAAAATACTCCCTAAATTCTGGAGAGTAGTTAGTAGGAATAAGGGACTGTAACTGAAATCATGGGGTACGTTAGAAATGTACACTTCCTTCCTGCTTTATTATATACTTTCCGCTTCATAATATTTAATAGGCCCTTCTAATTTTGACTAACATTCGCATTACCATGGGGGACAATCTTCTACTCTAGCGTTCTATTTTATGTAATTATTTTTGCAGTGTATGACATAGTTTAGAAACAATAAGGGCCAGGAAGTTGATGAAATGACATTTTTCCGAGACATCACAGACAACTCAAGATGTAACTTAGTATAAATTCGTCTCTTCTCAAAACGAAGAAAAATAGTTTGCTTTTATTTTGCATTTTTTTGCCTTTTTCGCATTTTATTCCGCGACCAACGGTGTCAACTTAGAAAATTTTACTATATTAGCCAAAATACTTATGAATAGGGTTCGGATGTTTATGTCATGTCATATTTTTTTTATTCTGACCTCCATTCTCGCAGCAAACACAAATTAAACATGAATTTCACATTTATTATCCTAAGCGGACCGTTTTTATTTTGCATATAAAGTCATATTTTGGTAATTTTCTTGGTCTTGGTCATATTTGTAATTTAACGTCATATTTCAGTTATAAACGCGGTAGAAGAGCAAAATTATGCAGTATGCGCACACAATTGTCGACTTAATTTTTTTCCAAAAAAGTCACAAATATTTTGGTTTTACTGTAACTGAAATGTGAAGGGACAATAACATATTGTAATAGCAGTAATCCTTGTAGTTAACAACTTCCAATAGCCTATACATATTTTAAAAATATTTTCAATTCACATTTGCAGTGGCATCTGGAAACATTAACTGATTAGAAGTTTTTTACAAGTAAAATTGTAAATCACCTGTAAAATTATTAAAAAGTGATTACCTGCTTCAATTAATGTGATATAATAATTTAGTGTCATTGAACGCTTAGATATGAAACATTAATTTTTAGAAAATATGTTCCTTTATGAGGCCTAATTAAAATTTTTTGGGTCATATTTATTAACTTTTAAGGTCATATTTGCAGTCATATTTTCCATTTTTTTAGGTCATAAGCATCCGAACCCTACTTATGAAACAAGAAAACTAATAACTTAACAATATTATTATGTGCTTGCTAGAGTCTAAAAGTACTATGTAACAGTCAGGAATGCTGTTTCTACTCCTAGAAGTAGCGAGTATTGTGACACTGGTGCTTTTAAGTTTTCATGGCAACAGGGAACCGCTGTGGCAGTTGTCCAGTCTGTGCCAACCGGACAAATCACTCTTTCCACTTGTGAATTGAGATTCACTGCCCCCTTGAGCCACTTTTGCTCATGCTGAACTCCCACACCGCCGTAAATTCTAATAAAGCGAGATTCACTTTATAATGACCACACTAATTACCCTAAGCTATACAAGGAGACAAATTTAACGGAATTTCCCTTCCCTCTTTATCGTTACACAAACTAATAAAGCTCCAGAAACTGTAATAAGAAAACCTTTCGAATTCGAGACATTAAATTTAAATGGAATACTAGACAAAATTAAAATTGCAGCATAAAATTAAGATGCATTTGTGGATTTAAACTTTAACAATATTTAATCCCAGGTTAATATCGCTTTTCCTTTTCTTGTTTAAGAAATTACATATCTTACAGAATCTGATTTCAGATTTTTCCATTTCTTTCTCCCCTTCCTGTCTTCTTACTATTTTTCTAATCCCACTCAATTCCATTTATATTCCTTTCTCTTTGTCCTTTCACATTTCTTCCAGCAAGAAATCTCTCTTTAACCCTTCCTCCGTATTAGTACCTTTGTTATACAATTGAAGCTGTTAGTTTTATAAGGGTCTAAGTGCCAAAATCATGATTTTTCAGCTGATAATTTTAAATGAATCTATGTACCCAGACCAATGCATTTCAGAAGGGTCCAAGGTCCAGGGAAAGCCACGTTAGTGGCAATAAATTCCAAAATAAGCGCTTGGTCTATCTCCGACTCGTTTTTCTGTGGCTGCTTGTCTTGTTTTCTACACAATCATAATTTTGGCACTTAGACCCTAAACGTCTCAATTCTTCCAATCTATTATTCTCGTGTTGACTTTTATTTCATTTTTTCCTTTTTTTATGGCTATTTGAAAACAGTTTTGCATTTCTTCTTAGGTCTGTAACAGGAATTCCCGTTATCAAAATTCTAATTTATATGGCTTTGTGTCTACAAACGTAGGGTTTTCGCATTTACGCATAAATGACGCATAATGATCCGGGCCGAGATTCAACCCGCGAATTAAGGGACGGAAAGTTAGTGGTTTTGCAACCATTCCTCCCATTCCGAATTATACTTTCTGTATATGTACCACAGATGCAGTAGATGGATGTTTTCCAACTTGAAAGTCCCTATCGCGTTTCAGTTTAGCCCAAAAATACAGCAAATAATCAGAAAATGTTACTGCACTTAAATTTGCCTCTATTAGTGTAGATCATTTTTCTGTGGAGAGAACTGAAATTTTTATTTGGATGGAGGAAAAAAATGTGTACCGAAAGATAGAAATGCCAAAAAAAATTCACTAGACCATTAATAAATTACTAAAACTTTTATAAAAGTTACCAAAAGCAGAGCAAATCTTCCTAAAAATGTGTTTCAAACTTCAGTATGATATGTCCCAAAATGTAGGAGATACGGAATTGCAAATATGTCAGTGTAAATCTCCGACCGTCTCCCCTTAAGGCTTGGAACATTTAAAGTTAATCTATAGTAATGTTATACTTGTAGTTTACCTTTATTCCCGAAGGGATACATTATAAGAATATCTTTCAATTTTTCAATTTTTCAATATAACAGCAATTTTAAGGAGGTCTTCCTCTACAAAATGTACATAACCGGTACCATGATGTGATATAATATTTAAGAACTGTAGACATCTATTGGTGACGTGAAGAGTGAATAGATTTTAATTAATGGGGCTCCATTTCAGTAGCAAGCAAATACAAAATATTGGCTTCTACACTACCGCGTTGCGATCACATGCGTTTTTTTCCCTCAATCAATCCCGGTAATTGTGTGATGGCGCTATAACTGATTACTTTACTGTTTTCCAGCTTGACTTTTATCTCTCACCCTCCATGGATTAAAATTTCATTTGATTTCAATTAGGAGGGAGGTTAAATTCACTGGTCAAGTCATTGGTTGTGGCATTTTCTTGTTTCTGCATAAACAACAAAGCTAGAAGTTCAGTTTTTTTGTACATTTGAAACAGGATTAATTTTCTCCACACTTTTGGTCATTCAATCAAGATTTAATGCGATTGTTTCATTCATGTGGCGTCATTTCATTTTCTTTCAATGAAGTGTAAGGAATTTTGATCCATTCGTGTTTGACTTTCGTGATAAAATAACATACATTTATCGGAAGCTTTATCCCTTCCGTAACATTTTTTTCTTGTTTTATTGCTAGTCTAGCATGTTTCTCTCTGTTATGGATCAAAATGGATGTTGCGATAGACGTAATTCACCTGATTTAGCCTGAACATTGGAACGATCGAGTTGCTTTGAATCAAAGACATGGTGGACATGGTAAGCAAATACGTGAGTACGGTAATTCAGTGAGTTTAATTTGCACGAAAACTGCAAAATGCCGAAAAGCACAAAGGAAAAATCTACTCCTCATTCTTTCCTCTGCAGATGTGAAAAAATATACTTTTCCTTTCATTTTAAACACGCCTTAAATGATGTACCAGTTTTAATGTATTTGTTGATAGTTTGTTCATAGCTTGAAGATGGTTTCGCTGTGTTGTATTATTATAACCTGTTCCGCAGTATAACCTTTCATCTTCACTTAATCATAGACCTATAAAAACATCATTAATTTCCTTTGCATTCTGTGAAATCGGCATATATTTTCACGCATTTGTTAAATGATTATTAGAGCAAGTAATTTAGACCATATAAGACCATAATACAGTGAAAAATTCCAAGTAAAAAATGTATTTATGCCCTAAAAATAGTAAAAAAATACACGAAATAAAAGTGACCAATAAATTATCCATTATTACTTATGATTAGTCCTTTTTTTTTAAGAAAAAAAAAGAGTTGATTTTAGAGAGCAGTTTAATAAATGACAGTGTGTTACATTTAAATGTACCATAAAAACACTCTTTATTTTGTTGCTGTTACTAACCAAGTAATTAAATTAATAAGTTACTGCTAAGGCACCCTTTGCGAAAAAATTATTTCTGAACTGACATGCCCGTCAAATTGCCCCTAGCGAATTTCTCACTCAACTTTTATACACAAATGAATGACACAGTGAAAATCCTTCTGATATACTAGTTCTACTGAAAGTCTGCTTTGTTTCCTGCGGACATTGCTTGCATATGAACTTATAATAGAAAGCATTGGAAACACAAATAATAATAATAATAATAATAATAATAATAATAATAATAAATTAAAAATACAGCGTTCTATAACACTTCATTAAAAAAATTATAAAAATTGCCGAAAGTGATCTAACAATACCCAAAGTATAACCGATCTCTTGAAAATGACAGAAAGTAAAAAAAACAGATTGCCCTTAATTAAACAATTAATTCATTATACACGTTTGCATATAATTTTCTTTTTCTTTCTTTCTTTCTCGTAGTTTTACCTCTCCCTTTTAGGATTTAAGCGACCCAAGCCGCCCGGGCCTTACAGGGCCGCGACCTGTGCATATAATTTAGCTTTTTTTAAAGAGAGCGTTCATATAAAAAAAGATGCGAAATCATCAAATGCCATGCCCTAGTGATTATAAAGGACTATATAATTGTCAACCGAATTACATAGGTACAATCCGGATTTTATGGCTTTTGTCTAAAAAGGGAAAGGTGAGAAAGTTTCGCACGGAGTTACTCTAGTGAATTCTATATTTTGGGCTAGCGGCAATAATTTCAGGAAAAAGGTAGGGCTACTAGCTAGCCAGTCTGAATTCAAATAAGGAAAGAAAAACCCATATATGTAGAATTAAATTGTTCCAGCAGCTATTTTGTCCATGTTCAACAATACAGCTGCATGGACGAAACGTTATTGTTTTTCACATATCCGCAGACACTGTGAAGTTCTTCATGGTCAAAACTTGTAAATGCGATTTGATTTTCTCGACTTGTCACAGTCCAGAATCCACATAGTGATTCACGCACCATGATTTCAGCATTTGAGTTTAGCTGCTGAAGGGAAATTAGTGCTCCATTTAATTTACACATTGACATTTCTAGGCAAAATTTTGAGATAAGTTTAAAACTGAATTACTGAACTACATTATTGCTAGACAAAACTTGGTTATAAGTTTACATTTTTTCGAAGTCTACTTATTAATTGCCAGTATGGTACTTTATGAGATTGTGTGTGGGGACGAAAAATATCTGTCCGTCTGTCCGTCTGTCTGTCCGTGTGTCTGTACGCGCCATAACTCAAATACGCTTTATCGGATTTTCATGAAGCTTGGTATTCGCATTTATAACGTCCATGGCAAGACGCCTATTAATTTTGTATCTAATCGGTTGACCGGTACCGGTAACGACTAATTAAAGGTCACATGTTTTTTAATTCTTGTCTACCGGTATAATTTGACAGTTAACACTATTCCTTCACTTATGCTTATCAAACAACACAGTCAAACTGACTGAGTTGGCTAAATGGTAACGCCTTGGACTCGTATTCTGGAGGTCCACGAATCAAATCCCGTAGCCTGCCGATTTGACATGGATTTTTTTTATTTTATTTTTATGTGTGTTCGCGATTGTCAAGGTATCACAAATCTGTAGTTCTGCTGACGCTGGTCGATTTTAATCTGATTAGAAAAAATTATTTTCTGCATATCATAATTGCAATTATAATTGATTCAACAAAAACATACTGGCACTTTGTTATATCAGTTTACCTGATTTTATTAAGTGCCAGTATGGTACTTTATGAGATTGTGTGGGGGACGAAAAATGTCTGTCCGTCTGTCCGTCCGTCCGTCCGTCCGTCCGTCCGTCCGTCCGTCCGTCCGTCCGTGTGTCTGTACGCGCTCTAACTCAAATACGCTTTTTCAGATTTTCATGAAACTTGGAAAAAACATTTATAATGTCAATGGGAAGAACCCTATTGATATTGAACCAAATCGGTTCACCGGTACCGGAGTAAAACCGAATTTAGTGTATATTTTAAAGGCGCCATAACTCACATACGCTTTATCGGATTTTCATGAAACTTGGAATACCTATTTATAATGTCCATGGGAAGATGTCTGTTGATATTGGACCAAATCGGTTGGGCGGTACCGGAATAATACCCAATTTGGTGCCTTTTTATGGTATTATATAGCAAAAGGTGCGATAACTCAAATACGCTTTATCGGATTTTCATGAAAATTGGTATATACATTTATAATGTATGTGGAAAGAAGCCTACTTATTTTGGGCCAAATCGGTTGACCGGTACCAGAGTAACAACTAATTAAAGGTCACATTTTTTAAAAATCATATCTATACAACAATGTCGCATTTTTAATCATTTGGGGGCTTTGTCTGCAGTGCAGTCAGATGTTTGTTTACTTGGCTGATAGTTGAAAATAAGTACTACAAAATACTATTACTTTGAAATAATTAGCGGAGTTATATGCCACTGAATTTTGTGAAATGTTGACGTATTTTAAGAATTTCAAGCGGTAATATACTTAGATTTGACAAATAACAGTGTTCCTTCACATAAGCTTATCAAACTACATCGTCAAATTGACTGAGTTAACCGAATGGTAACGTCTTGGATTCAACGAAAGCATACTGGCACTTTGTTATATCAGTTTACCTGATTATTATTATTATCACAGTTGGATGTAACTGATTAAGATAGGTAGTAGAATTAGAGACCCGTACTTCATCGATAAAATCAACTTCGTTGCTTATGAATTTTTCTTGAGAGTTATATTTATTGTCACTGTTTAGCGAATACTTACAGATTTAAGCGTAACTATATTCATAAAAATTAATAAAACACACCATCGGGAGGCAATCAATATATTAAAGCTATTTTCGCGCTGCAAGCGATAATTAATAACACTTTTCTGTTGTAATGTTATGAATTTGCTTTATTTAAGTGATTTTTAACAGTTTTTACAACATTTTATGTTGTTTAGAATCGTAACAGTACTCTCTTCTTCTATATAAATTTCCATTTTGCGGGATGAGCTCGTTAAGGACGTCACTGTTGTTCTCCCCATTCGTACAAATTATTAATTATCTATTTTCTTCATTTTAACCACTACAAACAGGCCTACTATATTCCTATGTTTAATGCAGATTAGTAGTTCATCTTAAAATTCCAGCATTCTAAGTTTTACGCTGCCATGTATTTGCTGGACGATTTAGATAATTTGCGGGTTTATGGAGGTAATTATCCTGCAATTACACTAAAATATGTTTTGTCCCGTTAAGAGAAAATGGAACAGTTCGTAAAACTACCAATAAACTCTCTGCGATCTCCATTAGACTGAGTGCCTGCTTCAGTATTTATGATCATTTATACTATTCTTTTATTGTGAGTTATGATCAGTTTTATATGATAAATACGCATTTAAGCAATATATTAAGATTTTCTTTTTTTTACTTTACCTTCTTTTGATTCCGCGGCCGGCCAATTTTAACTGACTGGTTTCCTAAGTACTTGAATATAAAATTTACACCCAATACATAACCTAGTTGATTGAGACATGGAATGTGTAGAACATTAGTGACGCAGGTTCGTTCCCTCACGCATCGTAGGGGATCTTTAAGTGCATTACAAGTTAATTATCAAATCCCTTGGTGCTGTTAGTAACAAAAAATCATAAAATTTGTTATAACATGGTCAGTAAATGACTAGGGAATTTTATCGAAATTATACCATTTGTAATGTATTCTGCTTCCTCCGCTAGAAATTTTAATATAGAATGAGCATATAAATTAAGTTTATGTGTCGTAAATGCCTCATGAAAACATGGATGAAAAAGGGTAATATTTAACAATAAGACTTAATATCATACGAAAGTTATGAAGTCAACGCCCTCGAATTGTTATTGAGGTGTATAGGCTACAGACTATTTTTTGTATGAATTAGGGCCTGTTGTTTTGGTTGACCCTATGTAGATCACATTGTGTTAGTCATTACATCTTAATACTTTTAGGTAGATTTCGAAGAAAAATCTACCCATTGCAATGGATACCATGTCATGATTTTCGAAAAATTCTTCCATATCTTTACGTTTCATGCCTCCCTAAGTACGAAACCACAGCCTATAAAAAAAGAATGGTGATATTTATATATATAGCGGCCGTAATTTTGAAGATATTTGAACCACATTTTATTATGTTATTTCTAGGCCCAATAGTTCGGACAAGTTCGTTAATGAACCAAATTGGCCCAAGGGGGTGGGGAGGGGGTCGGGGGAGGGGGTTGAAATTTTAAAACATTTATATTTCGGCCCCTATGAAGTATAGAGGGAAACTTTGTTTGAATAAATTACAGTTCTCCCTATGGAGTTCACAGTGACACCAACGATTGGGGGGTTTTGGGGGTACGAGAGGGGGTGGGGGGATGGAAATTTGAAAATTTTGAAACTACGTCTTGTGGGGCATTGTTAAAAAGCTCTTGATGAGTACTCAACAAATCAATAACTAGATTCTCGTTAGTTCTCATATAAGGCGAGATTTGAATGTTTGAAAAAGTGCTCTTTCCTCTTTTTTGCACTTATTATTGCGGGTTTGTCATGCCAAGGCTAAAGAAGAAGAGTGCTACGCAGCGACAATAAATTAAACCAAAAGCACTTCGAAATCTACCTCAGCCTGTAGACTTGCCTAAAGGGATTTTTTCTTACATGGTTTTTCATTAACATTCTGAAAATCAATTGCAATTATCTTAGCGTACTTTTATGCACTCGATATATTATAATAAATAAATGTAGATTCAATAATAATAATAATAATTTCAATACCACCAACTTTCATAACCAGCAAAACCACCTACATTTGTGAGAAGATACGGAATTTAATTATAACACTTTAGAAAATGATAAAATTTCCAAGAGAACACATTAATTGGGTTCATTATTCTTTCCATGTTTATACAGTTCACTAGGAACGGAGTTTTCAGCTCTCTGTACTTCTCTCTAGCTTTACCTTTCACACTTTTTATCGACTTGTTTGAATTCGAGATAATGAGTTGTCGAGAGATCGATCAGTACCTAGGGATGGCAGTTACCTGCTGTAGGTTTCAGTCAATCAGACCTTTTAGCCTCCATTTCCGAATCCAGCTAAATGTCACTCATTGAAGTGATACGGAGAAGTGATATTCCACATAAGTCAGCGAAATTCATTCTGGACTGCCTACGCCATATTCTATACTTCAGTTACTTTATGTATTCGTATAATGATAGACTTGATGATTATTTTGTGGAATGAGGTTATGGAAAATCAAAATCTCCTACTAAGCTTATATATATATTTAATTAAAACTAATATCTGTGTTGTTCAGCTTTCCATTAAAAATATAATTTTTCATAAATTTCCGGGCTCTAATGATGTCGATGACAAATACAATAAATACGGTTGTGTTGCCAAGAAACATATGGATACATTTGTAAGCATGAAATTGTCATCAATTGAAATATTTGTTGTTTTTAGTAAAAGCAGCACCTACATTTTCTAGCTTAAATTCTGAGTAAATACTGTGGCCTATACACGCGTAAATATTATGATTTAGTTAATTTATAGTTACTCTTGGTTACTATTTAATTCAGAGGATTTTAAAGGATTTTCAGCCACTTTCCAAGTAAATATTGAGCAATCACCGTGAGAAATGTAGTAATTAAAAAGGCGTAGTGAGTTTAACATTTTTAAACTTTTGTCAGTCCTAGTCTATTCAATAATCATATTTTAACTATTTATTTATTTTGAAATGGCATAAAACATACTTAATATACAAAGACCTAAAACCCCGAAAGAGCAGGAGCTCGTGCTCGAAGAAAGTTCCATGTTATATTATTACTTAAATGTAATCTTAACCTTAAATTACCTTAAAACTAAATAGACAAAATATTGTGAAAAGACAAAAGCTGAGAGTAAAGGTATGATTCAAATTATATAAAAATAATTATAATAATGAAAAATAAATTATTATGCAAGTAGTAGGTACCAAAATATAACACCTATTTTTAAAGGGGTGAAAATCTAAGTTATGAATTTTTAAATTTTAGATTTTATAACTTTATATCACTCAGTGTCATAACTTTCTCCATTTAATTAATATCATCTACGTTGAATAGCACCGAAATATTTTACCTGTGTATAGTGGGGACATAGCCAAGCAACTCTTATTAGGAGATATTTGCTCTGTGGACTCAATTTTTTCTGTTACGGCATAAAATCTTCCAAGGAACGGCCCCCACTGACTTATAATATTTTAAAACATGCAAAACAAAGGAACTTCGTTGTTAACACTGCAGTCTATATTAATAAAAGGAAGTGTCTGTCCTCCGTCTGTCTGTCTGTCTGTCTGTCTGTCCGCGATGCCCAGCGAAATCTACTCAACGCAGAGACCTGAAATTTTATACATAGGCGGACTAAAGGGTCGGAATGTGCACCTCGAAGCCGGAATTTTAATTTTCGCTTTCCTTCGAGAGTTATGAGTGAAAAACGGGCAGAAAACGTGTATTTATTGAGTTTTCGAAGCATGAGTTTTCAGTAATACAAATCAATTACACTAGGCTTTGGCTATTTTTGTCATTCCTTCGACATAAAAGCATCGCGATCTCTTGAATGTTGTAGCTCACGCTGGTCGATTCATTTGTTTTTAGTGTCAAGGCACGCAAACATAATATGAAATTTTCAACCTACACCGAAGAGGATTATTATTATTATTATTATTATTATTATTATTATTATTATTATTATTATTATTATTATTATTATTATTATTATTATTATTATTATTATTATTATTATTATTATTATTATTATTATTATAGGGATAATCAATATTAGCCTAAATATGGTCAAACGTTGTTCGATTTGGACGAAACTCACTATACAGGGGTTTTCTGGGCCAAGGAACTCGAATCTGAGGTCGCTTTTACCAGGCGATGCTATCTAATCGTGGTATGTAGTCCACGTGATTTAGGTGTTAATAAATATAATGATTTAACTATTATGCTCTTAATTTTTAATTCTTGAAATAATTATCGCGGGCGATCGCTTGATTTTGTAAGTCCATCCTGGACGATTCATTTGTTTAGAATATCAAGGCCCGAAGACATATGAAATTTTCAACCTACACGGAAGAGGGATAATCAATATAGGCCTAAATATGGTCAAACATTGTTCGATTTGGACGAAACTCACTGTACAGGGGTATTCTGGGCCAAGGAACTCGAATCTGAGGTCGCTTTTACCAGGGGACGCTACCTAATCGTGGAATGCACTCCACGTGATTTAGGTGTTAATAATTATAATGATTTAACTATGCTCTTAATTTTTAGTTTTTAATTTTTTAAATAATTATCGCGGGGGAAGCCGCGGGCACATGCTGTTTGTCTGTCTGTCCACGATGCCCATCGAAATCTACTGAACGCAGAGATCTGAAATTTTAAAGATAGATGGACTGAAAGGTGGGCGAATGCACCTCGAAGCCGAATTTTTAATTTTAGCTTTCGTTCGCGAGTTATGAGTGAAAAACTGGCAGAAAACGTGATTTTAGTGCTGTCGAAGCATCAGATTTCAGTAATACATTTCAATGTCAAATCAATTGCAGTTGGCTTTGGCTATTTTTGTCATACCGTCGAAATAAAAGCATCGCGATCGCTTGAATGTTGTAAGCCCACGCTGGTCGATTCATTTGTTTAGAATGTCAAGGCCCGTAGACATATGAAATTTTCAACCTACACGGAAGAGGGATAATCAATATAGGCCTAAATATGGTCATACATTGTTCGATTTGGACGAAACTCACTGTACAGGGGTATTCTGGGCCAAGGAACTCGAATCTGAGGTCGCTTTTACCAGGCGACGCTATCTAATCGTGGTATGTAGTCCACGTGATTTCGGTGTTAATAAATATAATGATTTAACTATTATGCTCTTAATTTTTAATTTTTGAAATAATTATCGCGGGCGAAGCCGCGGGCACATGCAAGTTATGAATAAAAAAGAAAACCAATGCAGCGGCGGCCAGTCATGTGATTAGTCTGTAAATTTTGCAGATTATGGAAACACTAAATTATGATATAGCTGTTAATGAATGATTAAGAATCAGGTTTTATCGATCACTAAGAAGGCATGAAGTCAATTTATTGAAAATTTTAACTCTATTTCGCTTCGCTACATTATTTACTGATGAGCACCAAATAGTAATGACTTTAATGCCCTGTAGCTTGCACATTTTATACCATAGAACAAACATCTCCCAATAAAAGTTGCTTGTCTATGTCCCCTCTATACCCAGGTAAAATATTTCGGTCTTATTCATTAACACCCTGTATAGCGGCAATAATTTTGGTGATTTATCCAATCGATATGGAGACCTTTTCCTTTATTTTCCGTGGGCGTTCCGTACATGAGATACTCAGCAATTCGTTTACGTTATTCATAGAACTAAGAGACACGTGGGAGTTTTAAAAATATTATCGCTGAAATGGCAAAAATTGCAAAATCAATCCTGTGTACGGTAAACTAAACAGATAAATGAATATGGATACAGCACAAGGCGGGTGCCATAACCAAATTACTCACTTCTCACTTCAATGGGAATTTTTTCATCATAAAGTGATGTGAATAAATTAATTTCACTGACCCGCATGGAATTTCCTTCACCGCATTTACAATGCTAATCGCCAGTTATTCAAATTTAAAATATTTTAATGCTCTTCCTCTGCTACTGTTATTATTCATTGTTAAATCATAGAATTCGTGTTATGTTTGATAAGGGAAAAATGGACGGACTTGTGTAAATGAATGAAAAAGAAAAAAAAAATACCATCCTGTTTGACTCCTACAACAGGACCAGAAGTTTATTTTAGGCCTATATACGTTCATCTCTCTCTCTCTCTCTTTCTCTCTTTTTCTTTCTTTCTCTCACTTTCTTTCTTTACACGAAGAGAATGTCATACATAACATATTACACTAAAATACAACTTTTATTTGTGCACTTATGTTTTACATATTTTTTTTCTTCAGGGATATTTCGTTTATGTTTTGTACTATTATTATTGTAATGCCATTCACATTGTCAGAAAAAAAACAAGAATTAATTCTAGAGTGATAGGAAAAAAGCGAATAAGTCAAAATACCGCAGTTCCAGGAAAGACAAAAAAACAATTGATTTTCACAGCATTGTTACAATATTTAGATCAGCCCATCCATATATTTTTACATAGCATAAGATACTGCGTAAAAATATGTAGTGGACTGAACTAAATATTGTAACAGTGCTGTGGAAATAAATTGTGTTTTGTCTCTCTTAAAACTTTGATATTTTGACTTATTCGCTTTTTCCCTATCACTCTAGAATTGTTACATTGAATTTGCTCCCTTGATATGGGCATAAATGCAACAGTCACGTGTCTGTAGATCCTACTTAGGAGTACACCCCTATCATTAAAAATCCTAAAACGAAATCAATTTTCATTTCTTCCAGTGTAATTACGGCTATAAGGAGCTTCTTAGTGGAGGCTTCAGAAATCGGATTGTGATTGTGATGACATAGATATATTTGACAGTTCTAGCAGTGAAATGCAATTTGTTACTCCTGAACCTTTTCATCACCCTACAGACGAGATAAGTTATAGTTGACCTGTTCTATTTTATAAATACTGAATATATCTCTTCTATTTTGTAAGATCAGAGGTTTTCCTGGTGAAGAAGCTGAGTGAACGTTTTTCGGGTGGTGAGCCAACTGTTCCCGATCTTTCGAAGGCCTTCATCTTCAAGGGCGTTGGAGAAGGACGTGGAACGTCAATTCCCTTGAAGATGAAGGCAGCATGTCCTTCGAAACGTCGGGAACAGTTCTAATCTAATTATTACAAATACAAAAATACAAATTATTACAAAATTGTTACAAATACAAATATAAATAATCTAAACACAATTATTACAATTACAAGAGAGTATTATTTTCCCCGCATGAGCATAGCTCGTGTTCGGGGTCAGTTCAGTCATACTAAATTTATATTATAAACATTATATAAAAAACAAACATATTATAGGTTTGGGCGAAGACAATAAGATTGTTTATATGAAATAAATACATGAATAATGATAAGAAAAAATAAATTACAATATCATAACAGAGATACAAACAAAATACCTCATGTTAAAAATTAAAAAAATTACAATTGAGAATGAATAATGGAAAACAAAGTGAGTAAAAGTACCATTACAAGTTTGTTTTAATCAATTCGAGACTTGTTTTTTAAACAATTTATTGTTTAGTGGTGCCAGATTAGGGTTTTTTTGCTTAGGTTTAGGGTATAGGGTTTAGGGTATAGTTGGCTTCCACACCTGGGTCACCACCCGAAAATCGTTCCTGCTGAATATATCTTATTTTGTGCTACTACGTTTTGGGGCCTTAAACTACTTGTTGAATTCCCTAATAATCTATTCTTGGTCGGGACAAGTTTCCTAGTGAGTTTTTTTCCGGTGTTTTTCCTCACCTGCGAGACGAATGTGAGGAAAGTTTAGGTTCCCAGATATCATGTGACCGTCAATATCGCCTTCATCTATCCTAGCCTTGTTCGGAATGAACGAGTGTGTGTAACTGGTGTGTATCAGCCTATGTGTTCGTGTTGTTTCGGCATTGGGCTGATCACTCATGGCCTCTATGTCTTCGTCTGGTCTAAAAAGTATGTGAACCATAGAAACTTCCACCCATGAATATGGCGGTCCTGTAAGGCCCGGGCGGCATGGGCCACGGAAATATAAGGGGGAGGTAAAACTCAGGGAAAGAAGTCGAAGAGGAAGAAAAGATCGCTAATCTAACGTCAAAATATTGTGAGAAAAATAATAAAAGCTAATAGATTATCTTTTTTTGGTCGAACAGAATCATATTTGCATTCGATCTGTATTAAACTACAAAATGTCACTGAAAGTCACTGCATTTCAAACGTGGATTACGATCTTTCTTAGCTGTAACTCTTCATACGTTCATACGTATAGATATAACTATATTTTTATTTATTTAAGCTTTACCTTATTCGCTTCATAATAAATGCAATATTTTCTAATTATAAATTCTTTATTCTTAAACCTTCTTGTCTTGTCTCATTTGGTTAGTAGCATAACATCTCCAGGCCGTGATCGCAGAAATAAATAATTTATCAATGCAGTGTTGGTTAGGTATACATACTACCTCATTCACCACCCCAAACCGTTGATATTAATTGGTACAACAATGAGCATTGGAATGCGACTGTTAAAATCATCCAAACATATGATTGTTCTTAGAAAATTGTAGCTACAGTTTATTATTACCTCATAAATAATAATAATAACAACAATAATAATAATGGGAGCTTATGAACAGAACTTTCTCAATTTTACTGTTTCGCAGGGAAGGCTAAACAGCGCAGTCAGACATTTCCATATCGGTGGCTGAATTAAACACCAGAAGACGTATATCAGGAAGATACAAAAGATGAAGTATAAACTCACTGTTGTGGGTCAGGATATTACTTTCACTTGCATGGGTTCGAATACCGCCTCTCATGAGTGAAGAATAACGGACTTGTTGCGAATGCTATTCTTTTCGTATTTATATGATCGACCCTCTGCCATTGATCACTACAGCTGGAACAGAAAGTGAGCATCTATTCTTTCATTCCCATACAGTCTTCATACAGATATTTTTACGATTTCTTTTCCTTCTCACTCCCGTTCTTTTTTCACTCTCTTTCTCCCTTTCTTCCCTCCTTCTCTTTCCCCCTTTCTCGGTTTCGCTCTATTTCGCTCTCTCTCTTTCGGTCTCTCTCGCTCTTTCTCTCTCTCTCTCTCTCTACCCTACGATATGTACAGGCGAGTGCATGGAATCTTTCCGTTATAATGCGAAGTGATTTATGTTGGTTAGGGAACACATAACTGCCTCCGCCAGGTCCACTCCCCACCCCTACGCTTTTTTTTTGCGTTGACGGATACTCAGCAGAGGCTAACCCCACCCTTAATGTTTACCTTACTCCTGCTCACCCCTTCGCTCATGAATCTGAAACCGAACTATGTTCATAGGTTAATATTTGAGTGCCAGTCTCTTTACATCAAATCAATTCGAGTTACACTCCGTATAATTAATCTAGTCAATACAAGTGAAATTTTATTGTATTGTATGATATAACATTGCTTGTGCTGTCTTCCTTGTCCCATTCGCTCTGCTGGGTTCCTTACCAGAACGTAAACATGATCACCTCGCTGCCCAGAGAGGTCTGTTCATATTTTGATAAATAATCTTCGTATTTACGACTTCCGCAATCTTGAAAAAGTTACTAACACTTATTTAATATTGTAGTTCACTTGAAATAATCTCGGACTTAGGCCTACTTGTAAAGGCGTGAGGAAGCCTTTTCTAGCGCAAGCTTCAATATTGCAAATAACATTCTCTTGGCACTTCTAAGGAGAGTATTGTTAAAATGTATCGTAAGATTCTAGATGATTCTTTATATTTTTTTTACATAATTATTTGTATACTACACAGAGTTGCCATTTTTGCAAAATGGTTGGTTTACATTCAGTTGAAGTAGATATGTAACGTATTTTTCTTAGTTCCGTAGAGTAACCTGGTTTTTCAGGGAGATTTTTTTTACATTATTCAAGTATTTCTCTATTTAAATTATTTATTTGTATGTTATTTAAAATAATTAGGCCTACACACCCAGGGCCGTGGAAAGAAAGCAAGGGCCCCAGGGACAAATTTTCCCGGGCCCCCGTCAAGTATTAAATTCACTACCCAACTTGCCCTTTATAATGTATGCAACAAAAAGATTATGTAATGATATTACGTAATTATTAAATGCCAGAATGGTACTGGTACTTTATGAGATTGTCTAGTAAACAGGAAAATATGTGTCCGTCTGACTGTCTGTCCGTGTGTCTGTACGCGCGATAACTCAAATACGCTTTATCGATTTTCATAAAACTTGGTACACCATTTATAACGCCCAAGGGACGAAGCCTATTGATTTTGGACCGAATCGGTTATGTGATGCCGGGCGTGAAACGGAAAAATGCATTAAAATGTTCTAATTAGGAACAATTTTATCTGTATGTACCAGTTTAATCTTTTGAAAATTATGATTTTAAATGCCGAACGTTAGTAAGGCCTACTGTTGAGTCCAAAAGGATTTCTGCTTCTACTTTTCAAAAATAGCAATTTTTCTTCAAGAATAATCCGTTTCAGATTAACTGATTAATTCCGTGTCACCGTTATACGACAGGACAATGCAGATAAAATAAACACATAAAACATAACTTAAGCTGTTCAGTGACTTATAACCAATTTTATTTTAGAGTAAATTCAGAAAGTTAAAAATAAACCCCCCGGGCCCCCTTTTAGGGCCCGGGGCTGCTGCCCCGGCTGCCCCTCCCTCTCATCGGGCCTGTACACACCCTAGCATATTACGTAATTCTGCGGAACGTTAAAGAGCTTGTTCTCCTTATTAATTCCAACCGAGAAGGAATCAATAGCAGATTGAATGCAAATGTTGACTGTCGATCTGTTTGTACGCTTGTCCTTTAGATGTTACGGCGTCGGTTGAAAGCCACAGCATGTAGGTTAAAAGGATAACAGCAAGATCACTGGAAACTTGGCTTCCTGTTTAATTTCTTGTATAGGCTAACTAATTATTAGAGATACCTAGTTTTCGCGAATGACGGATTCGTGAATTGTTGTTATTACTATTGATTAAGCAATAATCTTGTGTTTCAAACATTCCTACGTGGAATTATTGTCGGTTTTAACCGCGAAAAAACGCGTTTTTTGCGCGAAATTCCTCTTTTTTTAACGATTTTTTTTTACTTTCAAGGAAAATCTCGGGTTTCAGATAAAATAACTAAATAATTTGTGCTCATTAATACAACAAAAAATTCAATAATCAATGGTAATAACAATTCTTAAACATGTAGGCCTAAGTTCTGAATATAAAAGCATTTTTATTTCGGTGAATAATGTAGATGCTGAGAGAGCTTTCTCAGGATATTCAGACATTCTAACCGATAAGAGGACAAGACTTCTTCCTCAAAATGTGGAAACTGCTTTAAGTTTGTACTTTGGGGATGGGTGCAATTTAGAATAAAATAGGCCTGTAGAAATACTCTAAACTTTATTTTTATGGGTAATGGTGCACATTTTCCATTCAGGTTTTCTTGATCATGCTCATGTGCAGAAATACACAATTATTTGCACCACAAAGGCTAAAAATGTATTTAGTTTTTATGCGAAATAACACCGAAATTTTTTGTGCGAAATAACACCGTAATAGACCCAATTTTTATACAGAAATTTAACATTTTTATTCACCGCAAAATAGCATCTCTACTAATTATAAAAGAGTAAAATAATAGAAGTAAGCTTATGGTTTGCAGCGTTTACACTGGGCCAAACTTCCGGAATATTACTGAATTTATTATCATTATACGCGTAAACTCTTCAAACTTCAGATTTTTATAACGAAATCGAGATCTGAGAATCTAATTGGCCTTCTCAAATTAAGAAAAGAAGATTCCCGCTTTTTCAGACAAAAAGTTATGCGAGCTTCTAAAATGTACTTTACATACCTATAAATATGCTAACTTGTTATATAACAGTGATATTTAAGACATTCGGATCAATGATTTAGTTAGTTGAATTTAATAATACTAATTGACCTACACTTACTGATTCAGTGGAATAGATTAAATGTACAAGATAGGCTCATTAAGTCGGAGAGGGAAATTCGAGACCGTAGGTAGTGGTGAGTGGGAAGGGAAATTTAGCATGAAAGGGTTGGTATTATAATCAAACTGTTTAATTAAGCGCATGATTAAGCTGTGCATTCGATTTATTTCCCTCCAGGGATCGTCCAGCGACCATAGTCAAACAAAATAGTCCCCAGTGGCTCTTCTCACGCCAGAAAATTTCCCCAGGGGAAGATTTAAACAATCTTGTTGGAAACAATTGCAGTCACATGTAACTACTTTTATACACTTAAGGAAGAGCAAAGTTTAACTTAATGTCTCCTACCACTTAGTACGGGAAACCAGTTTACCAAGAGCGACATACTCTACTAACGATTATTGAGATTAATTAGGCCTATATTGTTTTACGTAATAATTATAAATAATTAAACGAATAAAACTAATCTTGCGCTGCCACATGGGCATACAGATTCGAAATAAAACTATTAAAATGAACCACAGATGCATGAACTTTATTTATTTATTTATTTTATTTTATTTTATTTTATTTTCTTTGTTGGCACCGCCTGCCACCCCCGAAGTACCTAAGCCATAGGCTATATCTCCGGTCCAACGACCGATTTCGCATTTGTTCTAATCTCGTCGCGTCACCCTCTCTTGATCATAGAACACAGGGAAAATGTTTAATGAATTTACTTCGGTATTTTATTCAGTTAAGTTTACTCTTGTTCATCAGTCTATTGTCGAGGGGGACGTGTCCCGGATCTGGTATTCACCTTATACAGTGAGGGAAACCCCGCGAAAACCTCACTCAGATTCATAAATAACTACTCCATATTTATGAACTTTACTCAAATCATGCATAAACAATTAAAGCGATTGTTAATTAAAAAAGTAAAAACCTAACTTCGAGGTGCATTTCATGATTAAAGTGCGCCGCTCATTCGAGTTCCCCCCAGCATAGTGAGTTTCGTCTAAATCATTCAATATTTTCCCATTTAGGCATGCGTTCATGATCCTTCTGTCCACCGATGTAAAGAAAACATAATACCTCTGCGAGTAGGAAACAAGTGAATCAAGATAGCAACCGAGCAAGGCCACCTTCAACTAATTTTACGATTGAATAAGGTGTGTTAATAGTTGGCGTTGGAGTATAAGTTACGGAAACACAAGCTCTAAATTTCTGCTAAAATTACAACTATGTACTAACATTGAACTACCGGTATTAAAAAGATTTTCAATTGCTTGTGGACGTAATAATTTGCTTGTTTAAATTTTTGTGGCTTAGCCGCCTCATTAAAATGTTCTAAGTTGTTTTTAGAAAACTGTAGGCCTATAGTTATTTTTTAAAAATTATATGCATATTTTTCTCAAATTTTCATTTCCTTCTGCAGAAGATTTTTTCTTAATACATATGACATCGTTTGGGGTACATGATTGATATCACTAAATTCAAAGTAAAATGTATTAAATAACTCAAATAATCAAGAAAACGAGCACGTAAAAGTCGCCGTACTGAAAAAAATTCATGCGACATTTAAAAACCCCTTCAGGGTTAAAAAAAGGTATCTTAAAAATCTAAAATGTACTTAATAATGTAGGCCTATTCATTATGTGATTTCCATGGATACGTGTTACCTTCTGTAGAAGATTTTTTTCTAAACACATATGACAACGTTTGGGGTACATGATTTATATCACTAATTTCTAAGTAAGATTTATTAAATAATTCAAATAATGAAGAAAACGAGGACTTAAAAGCTGTTGGACTGCAAAAAAAAAAGCTACATTTAAAAATCCCTTCAAAGTTAAAGAACGTATCTAAAAATCTAAAATGTACTTAATAATGTAGGCCTATTCATTATACCGGTTAACCATGAAAAGTGTGATTTTTATGGATACGTATTGCCTTGAAATATAAAACATCAAGGTTATCTAATTTTACGCTAGTTAAATAAGTATGCAGACCTATCTATCCGTAAGTTGATATACATTCTTTAATAACAAAACGACTTTGTTCGCAATTTGAGAGTTCTGCAGGAAATAAGTGGATTCAAATTTTGTTGTTTAGATGTCTAATTTCAGTGATATTTAATTATCAGCATGACTATTTCCTCATTGGGATCGAACCCGCGACTTTCCAATTTATAGCGCACTTGCCTCAACCGACTGTAGTAAGAAGTATCCCCCTAAGTACAAGTAGAGATTTGCAAAATCCTGATAATAAAGTACTGAATGTATTATATCCACATATTCAGGGTTAGACAATCGTTATTCTTTTTTGGTTTTTTAAGGACTACTTTTGTAAGATCAGCGTTGGAAACTCAAAGGAGCAGTTCTTCCATCCACCGGAAATAGGGTGCTTAAAGAGATATGGAGCTCTTTTGATATGTCACAGGAAATTATTAGAATATACTTACGAATATAAAATATAATGCTGCACTCATCAGCCATTAATATAACGTATCTATATGAAGTTTAATTTTCTGTCAGATTTGCTCGAAAAGAATATCCTACACAATAAAGCATATTTCATAATTTATATGGCGTAAAAAGCTAATGTATTAAGAAACTACTTTAAATATAGTATTAGTTTCCTAGGATTATGTTATCTAACCTTATGTTGGAGGGAAAAGATATTAAACTAATATTAGGTATCATAGCTTTTAGTTGCTTTTGTTTATATTAAAGCAGCTATTCTACAAGGAACTTACATCGTTCTAACCTATGTGTGCAGAAGTCAGTCACCATTAACGTATTCATTTTTTGTCATCATATATATGCGAAAACTGTGTCAATATATACGAATGAAATATTTTATTCACTGCTGTTGTGTTTTAATACAATTTTGGCTAAAATATTGAATTGAATTTAGTCAAGGATTTTATTCTAATGGGCCCTATACGAAGGGGATTTTAATATAATAATAATGTTATTATATCTTTATTGCCACAAGGTATAGCAGTCGAAAAGCATTCAATTTAAATGCAATGAGATATCAAAGCTTTAAATAATAAAACTCTTGTATAATAAAAAGAATTTGCTCTCAAGGTAGAATTAGTAGTATGGTAGTTTTGAAACTTGGGTATGATAAATTTTGACACTGCTGGACAGTCTATTAAAAAGATTTAAGGTTAAATATTGATAATTAATTTAAAGTTTTGTTGTATTATCCTACAAGTTAAGTAACCATGAACTGTAGAACATTTGGTCTATACGTTGATGTGTAACGTCAATGATAAGTGACTAACAATAAGCGTTTTGATGTAGAGTTTGGGCTTTTGTCAAATGATAACTACTGTATTATCATAACAGAACAACAACAACTTGACATATATTTGTCAATCGAAATTTTAGCATACGGTTTTTACATCACTGACAATTTTCGGAATACATTTACTGCATGAACGGAATATTAAAAAAAGGTTTTAATAAAAAATCTAATAATGTTAGAGTCCATTACATATTATTTGCAAAGAGAGAAGCATGTAGGCATATGAAAAAGTGCACAATGAAAATGTATTCTTATTAAAAAAAAATGACTGACAATGTTTGTTTTAATTATAACTTGAACGGAGCACAGTGGATGCTTAATTTGTAATTTCCACAGCGGGCTTAGGTGGGACCTTTATTTGTTTTTATTTAACGCTTTTACTAACCACCAACTGATGTAGTTTCCAATGACGTGAAAATGAATATCATATCAATATCTAGCGTAGCTGTGTTATCCAATACAATGGCAGCTTGAAAGGGATATCTTTTGTCATTTAGGTAATCAGAGCACATCGCTGTAAAATGTAATAATAGCTGTAACCTAATCAACTTAATAAAATCGTATGATCTACATAGTTATCAGTGCGTTAATTAAATCATATAAGTGTATTACAATACAGATTAGCATACATGAAATTATTACCATAAGGATGGTCTATGTAAATTATAAATTAAATTAGCTTTCAACACGAACCATTACTCATAATCGTGATTTCCATTTCACCAGAAATTCAAATGAAGATAGAATTGTAACACGCTAAAGTATCCACCAATAATAAAACTATGTTTTTTTTAAATGTAATATATAATACAATATTTGAGCTGGTGTTTCCGTGTAGATGCTATTCAATTGTGAATTTAATTGAAGGTGGCCTTGCTCAGTTCCCACGCAAACTTTTTTTTATATATGCCATCACCTAACATAATTTGTGCAAACATCATATAGGCCTATGTGGTGTTTATTGGCCAAGTGGTATGACCCTTAGTCTGATGAAAACTAAGGGCGAGCAAGAGAGTTCCCTGTTATGGTCATAGAGTGACATCGTCATGGTCGCTGACATAGGGTGAGACATGATCCCTTACTCTTCAGGGAGGACATCATCTGAGTGTGTTCGAAAACAGAATGCTTTGAAAAATATTTGGATCTAAGAGAGATGAAAACGGGGACTGGAGAAAACTGCATAATGATAAGCTTCACAACCTGTACTCTTCACGGAGTATAAAAAGGGTAATGAAATCACGGAAGATATGGGCTGGACATGTTGCACGCATGGGGGAAAAAAGACATCTCTAAAAAATATTGACTGGGAGACCCGAAGGGAACAGACCAGTTGGAAGACCTAGACGTAGGATAACAATATTAGGGTGATTTGACGGAAGTGAGATTTGCAAAGGATAGTTCGATGGAGTTCGCACAAAATAGGGTTGAATGGGATCTCATGTAAGCGCGGCAATGAACCTCCGGATTCCATAAATTGATCATATTCCTTTAGCTTCCTTAGGAATTGTCTATTGTCATTGTGTAAGCAAGTAAGTGAGTTCCCTAGCCAGTAGGATGAAACAAAATTTGTCTTTTTCTGGTCTAAAATCATGAAAAATTTAAGAAAAGTGATGTGCGCCTTTCAACGCGGGGAATATACATTCCTGCACACCCATGTTTGAAAGTCTGATTGATAAATTAAAATAGGAATATGGAAAATTATTGACATAATAAAGGAAGAATTACATTTTTGTTCAGCAACAGAAGTTAGAAACTTCATTTTTGGTTGAAAATCATAGGCTATAAATCCAGTACGTGAGAACACTATAGGAGAAAAATTCCTCCGACACTGGGACTTGAACCCAGGACCTTTGGCTATTCGCGCCAATGCTCTACCAACTGAGCTAAGCCGGATTTCAATTCACAGCGCCGGATGGAACCTCTCTCCCATGACTGAATGCCCTAATGGTCTACCTCACAGCCAGTGTGCCTCACAGTGCTGCATATGGCATAACTTGTCTGGCTGGACTTAAAAGAAAACGTAAAAAAAGTATCTAGAGAGACAACAACCTAGGCTGGATCACAGATCTTTTTTATGCATGCACTGAAGGTAGAGATAGTAGCATGTTAGTAGTCTTGAACTCTGAGATGAACAGAGTTTCTTTGGCCCACCCATATTTAGCACAGTACGTAATGAAGAGAATCTCGTGCGTGCAAGAAACATCTTATTAAGTTCTGCATTGTAATACATAGTTAAGCATGGATTATAATCAGGGAGGTGGTTAATTTGGTTTACCTACCCCCTGCTGATCTTACTCAGACCACCTTCCTCCACTCAAACTGTGCAGCCTTTACCACACCACAACCACTGTATCAAACTGACCCCAGTTGTGGAATTCGTAATGGTCTGCCAGACATAACAGGACAATACAACGAGCCAGGTGTCTGAATTCGGGTTTAAACATATTATTTCCTCTGTTATTCGTAGCTTATTTTCAAATAATGAAGGGATATTATAGGCTACTGGATTTATAATAGATATATAAGCTTTCATGAATCACAGATTATTGTCTCTGTTGGACATTACATGTGTGTGCACAAAAAGATCAAGTAGGCCTACTTATGTAAACACTCGTTAAAGTTAGCAAATTCACCATTTCCTCCTTAAGGATCTCATTCTATATAAACACACTTTTTTTTTTTTTTTACAAATTTTTCACTAAAGATAAAAACTTGTTTGTAGTTTGAAAAACAGAAATTTTACTAGCACTATAATTATGCTAATTCTCACTAGGGTATGTGTGAAATGTATGATGCTCTTGGAACTTGTGCACAAAGAACTAAGTCTGGTATGAAAAGTGATGTGATAAGCGGTGGAGAAGATAAAATAAGGTTTATTCCGTCAGGGTATAAGCCAAAGTGATGTATGAAGAACTGAACTGAGTGGTGAGATGGAGCGATCGAAAATACCATCACGAACACATGGAAGGTAATAAAACTTGTGGGAAAAGGAATATCACCTTGGTTGAGAAAACTACGATTGGTCATGTGCGTAGCCTACCAGCTATACTTGATCCAAGATGTGTAGGCCTAAGGAGCAAAAGTAAACAACCTAATGTGAAAGTACAAAGCACAGTTCACAACAGTTCATTTTTTAGACTGTTATGTCGATTACATACAGTAAAGTCAATTGAACTTTATTTTTTAGACTAAGCGCCAAGGGTCCCGGGTTCGATTCCCAATGTTTTGTATATATTTACAATCTGAATCTTCTCGCCGCAGGACAAACTTTTTCCTCGTATGTTTCTTTACTGGCGACGTAAGTTCTGAAGGCCCTGGCTGGCAATTTTCTTATATGATATTAATGCCTGTTACATTTACTTACAATGTGTGGTGTACTTCATCACACATTATGTAAATGAAAAGTACAATGAATGAATTAATTATGTTGTAAAATACGTCTTGACTTTATTAACTTATGTCGCTTGTTTTTTTCTTCAGAATCAAGTTTGCAAAGGCAACGATAAAAACAAATGAAATCTTGTTTGCTAGATATATGTTGTAAAAAATGTAAGCCTATGATATAAATACGAAAGCAAGCAACTCACTTAACAGAACTTACGTTTTCGCAATTACATAAGATATAAATAATTATATGATTTGTGCGGAATGGATGTAAACATCTGCCTGAGCTTGTCGCATTATCGTGAAGTATGCGCTGATACGATTATCTAATGAAAGGACAGGACACAGTTAGTCAAGGCAAGTCTGTTGTTTACTTTTGCTCCGTCTTTTTCTTTACGCCGAGAAAAATGCCCAAGAATACAAATAAATAACGAAGAAATTCCAGTTGTAGAGCATGTAAAATACCTTGGTTTTCATTTAGATGTACATCTAACCTGGAGACATCACATTATTACGAAAAGCAAAGAAGCCAAACTAAAGTTTCAACAATTATACTGGTTATTAAATAAGCAATCTCAGCTATCCCTGTATAATAAAGTTATACTTTACAAGACCATAATAAGGCCAGTATGGACATATGGACTTCAGCTTTGGGGCACTGCCAGCAATTCCAATATTGACATCTTAAGAAGATTTGAATCCAAATCTCTTCGCCGACTTGCTAACGCACCGTGGTATGTTTCCAATGCTACATTACACCACGACCTGGACATCCCTACTATTAAAGAAGAAATCACCTTGTACAGCATTCGATACCAGCAACGCCTAAACAATCATCCCAATTCCCTAGCCATTAATCTATTGGACAATAGTTCCTCAATCAACCGTTTACATCGATATAAGATTTTAGACTTGGCATTCCGATTCAGTGACTTACCTTAAAGAGTTGTTATTCAATGACTTACCTTAAAGAGTTGTATTTTACAGCTCTCATATCATGACTGTGACATTTATACCATTTACTGAATGTTCATATTTGAACAGATTGTAAATCTGCAGAATAAATTAAAAAAAAAAAATTTTGCTCCGTACACATCTTGGATCAAGTATAACAAACCCATTTTTACAAACAGTTTGATTACCATAAACTTCATTGACAAAACGGACAAATGGGTTTTCTACCACACAAATATCCTCATATCAAAGTCAGGATGTTTGAAGAGATACAAAAGCGCCGTTTTAAACAGAGGCGTAACGAGGGTTTTTTGGGGGTGGTTTGAACCCCCCCCCCATTGATTTAAAAAAAGGAAAATTGTACAATTTTCTTAAGTCTTATAAATTACTTAATACGAGTATAAAGCGTGGGAAGCTTAAAACTCGTTACTGTGCATCTTAATTTTTAAAATTTTCCGGGGGAGGACCCCTGAGCCCCCCTCTCTTCCATATTCCCCAGACCCCCGGGATGTTATACCCCCCCCCATATGGTCGGCCTGGTTACGCCTATGGTTTTAAATATTATAAACGAAACTTTCAGAGAACACTGTAGTAAAAAATAGCCTTGATTTGTTTTATTAGATTGCACAAATCCTTTTTGTTCGTTGGTCACGAGAGAGTTAAATAAAATTTAAATAATACAAACTCTTTCGTATCTATTTCTAACATGTTCGCTACCACACACAAACTGAAGCGTCGACAATAGCTGACATTCATTACGGGAAAATTTAAGTTTTCCAATCTAACTTTTAAATCCACATTTAAGGGGGGTGTACAATCTGTCTTATTCGCCCTAAGGTGAGCGTCCTTTACTTTTATAAATGTATTCAGTGATATATTATCTTATCCTCCAAAAAATCACATTAACGTGTTTCTTTTATCCATCTATCAACCTTCGTTTTTTAAAGATAATTCTTAAATTCCTTGAAATAATACTCTTGGGTACTGTGCCGGGGTTTTCCTCAGAGGCCTTTGCTACCAGTAAAAGCATGTAAAGAAAGCTGGGAATCTGGAAAGCAAGGAGTTTGTATTTGCTACCCGAAGATCGATTGCGTGGCAGAAATAAAGTAAACAAAATGGTAAGAATATTACTGAATGAAAATTTAGATAAGGATAACAACTTTTATTTCTTTTATGCCTTTAGTCCATACAACAGGTAATAACAGGTGTGGCTATGGTAAGAAAATGTTCGTATGTATAGGCCTAAACAAAATATTCAATGACAATAATTTAGTTTTCAGCATGAAAAACGCCTACAAGCTATGGTTATTTGATACAGTGTGAGGGAATATACAGTAAATACACTGTATACCTGCATAAGCCAATAATAGCAGCTAACTTAACTAAAACTTCATGTGAAAAGTGAATCTGTCTAATTAACTGTATTGACGAAAATCACAATGAATAATTAGTAAGATATAATTTGATACATATTCATAAGTGAATTAATATTTACTGCACAAACTATAACTATGTCAGCTTAGTAGGCCAGTAGGCCTATTTAACGGTGAGGATAATTAAACCTTTATTAAGCGAGATATCACTGCTATTTTAAATCTAAGTGTAAAACAGGATGCCTAATGACCCTTTAATTAGAAATGAACTCTACTTTCAGCAAAAACTATTATTGCCGTTTTCGTGCTTTCAGATAAAACATGATGGCATGATTGTTGCTTTTACGCAAGAAATGCGAGACATCGTTATAGTGGCAACAGAAAAAATTAACTACACCACGAGTTTAGTCGCTAATTAGATTGCAAGCATACAGAAAAGAACGAAAGCATTGCTTAATACAGATTACCAGATAAACACGGGTCAAAGCTCCGTGCGTAAAGAGAAAATAGGTTTACTCCCGTAATGCAAAACGATCAACAGCTATCATAACCTGACATCTAACTTCCAATCAACATTGAAAACTTGTATTATTGAAAATTGCCAGTGCTTACAAATGAAAGCTAAATATAAGCTACATTTATATGGCATAAAGCTTAAAGCAAGTTAACTGAGACAACAATCAGGCCACGTGCATTATTTCTGATTCTCATTACCAGTATGTACATGTATGTGAGTGAAGCTCTGAAGTTTTGATGGCATAAAAGGTTTTCTGTAAATTTCAAGTAAACGGCCGAAAATGGCAGTTGATCATAAATCTTTTTTCTTTTGCACAAATGCAATACTAATTAAACACCGAAGAACAAATCACAAAAACACAATAAAAAATTTAATAATTTACTAACTGAACTATATAAACTGAGCGAAAAATCTAGGCTAAAACCCAATGCCCCAACTAAACGAAATTATAAAAAACTCGCATAACTGATAATCTCAAAACGCGAATGGTGGAGACCAATTTCAAAGTCCAGAACAGAATTTCACAAAAGGCCAGAACCTAACCATGGCGAAATTTAGATGGCCGAAAATATAAATTTAGAAGCCAAAAATGGTGAGCACACGAAGTAATTTTACATTATCCAAAAATTTCCAAAAACAAATAATATATGGTGCTCACCTAAACGGATCCCAAGTAGCTGGTCGTCCACACACTATCACTGCCAAATTTCAACTGCCTCGAGACTAACCAAGATGGCTGCCTCTTTCAACCATCGCGAGCATTACACATGCGCACAGTATTTACTCATTCAACCTCACACAGAGCCCTCTTTTCTAAATTTACACAATATCAACGCTATCTTTCTTATTATTTTTTGTCTATTCCGTCCATGGCGGTAATTACAGGGACAATTAATGCGTCAACATGGCGCATTCTCCCCCCCTTGAGAAAAAGTCGAAGACTTTTCCCTTTCGATGACGAAAACAAAGTTTCACACGCGGACACTGGTCACACACCGTTCCTCTCATCACAGTTCACTTCCGAGTTCCGATCACAGGTCTCTTCACTCGGTCGTTGCCGCAGAGTCCAGATAGGAAACGTCCGAATAGTAGAGGATGAACTGTTTACATAACAAGAGAAACCACTTCCTTTGCCGGGAATCCATACGGAGTTACCCTGTCAGCATATCATCCAAGCATAAGCAGTCCATGTCTTTTCTTGAATTTCCAGAGTATTTTTCCAACTGAACCTTGAGTTTCAGCCACATCTTTTACTAGTTTGGACCCAGGAAATTGGATCATTGGGAGTAGGTTCTGGTGGTTTTGGGGGGTGGTGGAGCTTCCAGTTGCTTCGGTTGGGTTTCAGGTTGGGATTGAGGTTGAGACTTTTGTTGAGACTGTGACCTGGTTTGGCGTTGTTGTTTGCGAGTAGATAGTACTGCATGTTGCTCGAAAATACTCGCTCCAGGATTGAGTGATGTAAATGGAGACGAACGACCAAAGCCATGTGTCTGAGGAAATACTTGTCTCATGTTGAGACATTCTTGAAGAGAATAGTTTTTCTCCATTTTCTGGGTCAACCTTGGGAAGAAGGGGTTCATCTCTACCCACTCCAAATTTTGGTATGAGCCTCACATTCCCAGTCCGTGGTTGAGGTTGTGATAGTGGTTGAGAATGTGGCTGTTTTGGTGCCACAGGTGGCTTCCCATGCCCCTGATTATCTGAAGTCACAATAGCTGGAGCCCCCCCGAAGTTGGATCAGCAGGGATGACAAGGTTGATCTCGATGCGAGACACATATCGCTGAGGATGTTTTGTACGGTTAACAGGAGCTGACAGAGATCTTTGAATGCGGACACCTTAATGTCACAATTCCTGGAGCTGTTGTCCCAGATCAACAGTGTTGCGTAAACCGAGTTGGTTTAAGTTTCCACGGCCACGGTCTTCAGTTCCTTCCTTGGAAGCTTCTGCGCTTGAACCACAGGCACCACTAGTCTGGTGGCTTTGAGTGTCGTCATCAACTGATCCAGACCCACGACGCTTACGTCCAAATGTGATCGGAACAATGTCGCTCCCACAACGGGACCACAGCAGAGACCAAGAGGGCGGTTGACCAAAGTGTCCACGCGGCTATGCTTACTGTCATCAGTCCAGGGCAAGAGCATTAGCCACAAGAGAATCAGTTGTACTCTGTAAACACAAAATTCTGAACAGTACCTTTGTATAAAACAACAAGTCATATATTAATGATATAGATCCTTCCGCTTAAAGTGATACCTCGTTCCCTGACGAATTGAAATGGCGAAAAACCTTTTTTCTGCATATGACTACCAAAGCCAGATCTGTTTATACCATAGGTTTTAACCTAGGAATAATTTTCGTATAGACTTGCATTAATTTCACAAGCCAATATTATGCAAACCTTGGGAAAAAGCTAGGAAAAACCCTACCGCGAAGAAAACACTAAAGAACGGTCAGCTCTCAGGATTCCGGACTCGAGAGAACAGCCGCAATATAGTGATCAAATTCAAAGTCTGATTTAGAATTAGTAAACCCAGCGAAGACTGGTGCCTAAATTCGGCAATCTTCTCGGGTCAAAGTAAAATAAATCTCCGAACCTACACACCCACGGCACTAAACCTCTCTTTCTTTACAATAGTCGCTTATATCCAATATTGCATAATGCTAACACATTAAGAAAAGCTTATAACTACCTTTATTATACGTGGCCACTCTATGACAAGAGTGGAATTTCCTAATCAGGGTCTGACATTAACAGAGCACTCTAATCACATTTCAGAAAACGTACAATTTTGAATAACTAATAAAAGCTACTTGGAAAAAATCGCATTATTTACTACGATACCAAATTCACCCAGGTATCTTAAAGTTTAGAATACTCTTAAAGCAACCAATGGAAGATGCCAATCTCAAGGCACATTTTTCCCAAATGAGCATAAGCTAAAAAAAAAATCTCTGAAAGAAAAGATTAATGGCCAAGAATTCGTTGATAGAAATACCACATTCCAGCCCCCCGGGGATATTTGGTTCATTCCGTTTTAAGGAAATACCATAGGCTAAAACATGAAATCTACAAATACCAACAAAACTCCGCCATAATTATAGTTCCCCAAAAATACCAAGAGTTGGAATGAATCTGGATGAACTATCCATCTTCTTTCAGAAAGAATTTATCTTGACTAATTAGCACAGTCCAGGGCAGCCCTTTACAAAAGCAAACTAAAAATAGACGGTACTGATAATCAGCCCAACGGAAACCGTCTGCGCACGTCCTGTTAGCTGGGTACTAGTCCCCAACCAACAGCCCACACGCACACATCAAAAAATGAAACCTACTCCTCGAAATTAGCAGTCCGTAATGAAAGCCGCGAACCGAAATCACTACGGGCCTCCCGAGGAGAAGTAAAAAAGGGGGGCCCAGACTCGAAATAAGCAGGCTAATGAATTATAAAGAGACGCGAATCTGATAAGGGCATCCACTTATGATAATCCAAATCTTTTTCCACGAAAAGCATACTGAATCTGCAACTAATTAGGCGGAACATCTGAGACCCTTTTTCCAGAGCCTTTCAGGTGAGAAACATGGGCCCTCCTTTCCTGTCCCGTACCCACATGACGCAAAAGAACAGTAACAGGGGTCAAATAACTCACAATTGTATAAGGTCCAACAAAACGAGGAGCTAACTTTGCCGCGAATCTGTCAGTAGCACGACTTTGGGGAAAGTTTTTGACCCAAACCTGCTCACCAATCTTAAATTCTACAGGTTTCCTTCCCTTATTATACCTACGCAAGGTACGACCATGAGAAATCTGCAGATTTTTTGCAGCCCGCCTCCAGAGGTCCTTCACTTGGAAAGCATTGCTGGGTTCTGGCAGGAGATCATGGATAGACCATAGGTTAGCCAAAGGGTTATTTGGCCGAAACGCAAGCATCAAGGATATAGGAGTACACTGATGCGCCTCGTGGCGGGCGGAATTAAAAGCGAACTGGAGCCAGAACAAGTTCTGGTCCCAGGAAGGATGATCATCAGCATGGAATGCTATCAAAGCCGCCCTCAGGTTTTTGTTAAAACGCTCGGCATGAGATGGTTGGGGGTAATATGGCGAGGTTGTACAATGCTTAACCCCAAGTTCAAAGCAGAAACGCCGAAAATCCTTAGATACAAAGTAACTAGCGTTATCGGACACTAGACTACGTGGAAAACCCACCACAGAGAACACGCGTTTAAGGCAGTCAATGGTAGTTCTAGTGGTAGCCATTCGAACCGGGAATAGCCAAACGAATTTCGTGAAGGAATCGATGACTACAAAAATGTAACAATTCCCTTCCCTGGACCGAGGTAATTTTCCAACATAATCTATGAAGAGGCGGTCTAACGCCGCTGTGGGTACCTGCGAAGCTAAAAACCCGATGTTGCTGCCTTGGGATGGTTTAGCAGAGATACAGACATGACAGGCGCGCACTCTGGCACGTATATCCGCCTCCATGCCGGGCCACACAAAATACTGCTTGATACTGGCTTGGGTCTTAAAAACGCCCAAATGGCCACCTACAGGAGTTTCGTGGAAGTACCGGAAAACCATGTCAATCAATATGGCGGGTAACATGATCCGAGCAGATACACGTTGGGTCGGCGAACTATACAAAACGCCATTTTTGAGAATATAGCGAGGATGCGCCTTACCTGCTTCCAGTTCACGCATAATCGGCCCAAACATAGGATCTTGAGATTGGTAGTGCTGTATTGACTTAAACGCCAAAGGGAGTTCGGACAAAATACCGGCAACAATACCATCTGGGTGAGCTTCATTAATTACAGATATCTCTTCACCAAAGGAGGATGTGTTTAATGTAGACTCAATGGGGCAAGAGTCCGACAAATTTGGTTCAACGCTTTCTGGGGGCAGAAACATGCGTGATAATGCGTCAGCCACTAAGTTTTCTGTGCCTCGAATATGTCTAGCCGAGAACTTAAATGCTGAGATCCTAATAGCCCACCTGGCGAGCCTGCCTGTAGACCTGGGTTTGGCCAGAACCCAGCTCAGGGCTTGGCAATCAGTCTCGAGATCAAAATGAACATGTTCGAGGTACATTCTAAACTTCTCAACGGCGAACAGGACGGCCAATGCCTCCCGTTCGTACGCTGAGTATATACGTTCTTGTGTGGTGAGCGTTCTAGAAGCATAGGCCACAGGTTTACGGCCCTCATTTGAACCCTGTAATAGCACACTACCCAAAGCAACTGCCGAAGCGTCCGTCTGTAAGATGAATTTCTGAGAAAAGTCCGGGAGAGCCAGCACCGGAGGATTCATAATAAGCAACTTCAGTTGATCAAATGCCTCCTGCTGGTCCTTCTCCCAGAGGAACTTGGCCCCTTTCTTCCTAAGGGAATTAAGAGGGGCAGCAATGTGAGCCAGATTCGGGATAAACCTATGGAAGAAATTCACCATCCCCAAAAACCTCGCTATCCCTTTTACATCCCTGGGAGGGGGAAACTCCCTAATCGCCTGGGTACGTTCTGAATCTATAGTAACTCCTTCTCCCGAGACTACATGGCCCAGAAATGAAAGGCGAGTAGCAGCCAAAGTTATCTTCTCCGGGTTCACTGTTAACCCAGCATCCCTTAACCGCGTAAGCACTATGCGGAGATGATCCATATGTTCCTCGAACGTGTTGGAATAAATGACAAGTTCATCGAGGTAGTGGTATATAAACTCGAATTTAACATCGGAAAATATATGATCCAACAACCGCGTCAAGACTTGAGCCCCGGTGGCCAGGCCAAAAGGGACCCTCGTAAATTCATAAAGATTCCAATCAGTGCAGAAGGCGGTGCATCTACGTGAGTTAGCTGCCAAAGGAATTTGATAATAAGCCTGGTTTAAGTCTAAAGAAGTAAAATACTTCGATTGGGCAAACCAGGCGAACGAAGAATGGATATCTGGAAGCGGTACTGAGTCTATTTTGATTTTAGAATTTAAATACCTGTAATCTATTACAGGTCGGAATTTATCTTCCCCCTTTTGCACCAGGAAAATGGGGCTACTATAGTTAGAAGTGGACGTGGTAATGACCCCTTGCTCCAACATCTGTTGAATATGCTCCCTTAAAATTTTGACTTTAGGAGGTGACAATCTGTAAGGGGGCCTACGGACAGGCGTATTGTCCAAAAGTTCAATTTCGTATTCCATTACACCGGTAAGGCCCAACTTTGAAGTCAAAACGTCATCAAAGTTATCTACCATACTGAATAAGGTTTCCTGCTGGGACTCCGATAAATGATTTATGGAGTCAAACCTCAAGCCGGGTATTCTTGGCAAGAAGTTCCGAGTCTCAGTAGAACAAAGCATCTCCTTTGGAGGACGTAACGCTATCCCATGGCCCACAGGGTGACTAACAAACTGCACTTTTACCGCTGGCTCGAATTTAAAATATAATTCTTCCTTTATGAAATCCAAGACTACTCCTGTCTTGACGCAAAATGGCACTCCCAAAATAACAGGCACAGAGAGATGAGGCGCGACCCAAAACCTTAAAGTCCAAGAGAACCTATTAATCTTTATTTTAAGGCCTAGCCAGCCCAAAAACTGGATGGGTTGAGCATTAGCCACAGAACAATCTATTTGGCCAGTAGAAATAGGCGGAAGTTTATGCACTTTACTCATAGCTTCATAAGCCCCAAAAGAAATAACATTGACTGAGGAACCCGAATCCAGCAGAGCAACAGCCTTCAAAGGACCACATTCAATCTCAAGAAAAGGTAGGGCCCGTCCAGAAAATCCCGAAACTCGCAAATTGTCCGGTTTTTGCTGAACAGAACCGGCCAATTTTTCATGTAGGAGTCATGGGCGACGAACAAAATTCCCCCTATTTGTTGAAAAACGGGAACTCTCCTCACGAGTTTGAGAACCCCTGGCCCCGTCTCTATTAGATGACCGCTCAGGACAATTTCTCACGAGATGTCCCGCCCTTCTGCAATTAAAGCAAACCCTAGACTCTTGTCCGGAACCTCTGGTATTCGAACCAACTCTAGTTTCTTCTCCAGAACATGAAAACCGAGGGGATGATTGCACACCTAACTCCCCAGGCCTTAATGAATCGGAATATTTCATGCAATTTATTCGTGCACACAAAAGATCCAATTCTACAAAATTGGTAGGTCTACTTTCGAAAACTACCATTCCCCTGATACTAGGAGACAAGCCATCAAGGATGTTATTCACTACTTGACCTTCGGTTTGTTCGAGAGCGAAAACATTGGCATACATCTTCACATTTGTAATATACTCCGACAAGTTCTCGTTCTCACCCTGAACTCTATAGTAAAACTTGGTGAGTAAAGATATCCTGGCACGGGGAGGAAAGTAAAAGTCCAACAATTCTTGGTGGAAACTATTCAAATCCCTACCCTGGCGGACTGCCTTTCCAGCTAGGTCTTTCAAGCCACCCTGGAGATTAGCAAAAAACACAGCTAATATTTGAACTTGACTGAATGAAAAGAGTTCTGCCTGGCTTCTAACTTCAACTAGAAACTGCAAAAACTGAACTATAGAGTCAAGTGAATGGTCGTTGTATTTTTCTAAGCCTTCCAATAATTTACCCAGAGGATGGGGAAGCCTGGAAAATTCTTGATTCCATCCCGAAATTTGGTTACTAACAACAGGTGGCGGCTGCGGAGACACACTACTATTTAATTGTTGGCCCTGGTTAAGAAAAGGATTAGAAGAATCCAGACCCTGATCAGGTTGAAAATTTGTGTCAGTACTAAGTGGCAAGTCCGTCAAGAAATTACAATTTTCTGTTTTTATATTTTCTTTCTCCTTTAATATCTCTTCTTGCAAGGTCAAAAGCGAGTCCCCAAATTCAGAAGACAAATCTGCATGCGACAGATCGGTAATTCTGTTTAATATCTGATCTAATTTTGCTTGAAGTCTTTTAACTTGTTTTTGGGATAAGCCCCCTTCCGCACGCAGTTCTCGAAACTGTTCGAAAATCTCCTCCGTTTTAGCTACTAAAGCCGATATCTCATTCTCTGGTTTTATCTCACGCAGATAGGAAATATTCACTGGAAGAGATATATTATCCTTCAAAAGTTTGGCCAAGTTGGCCACTGACTCGCTGGCATCTATTTTCACGCCCCTAATTTGCAACTCATAAATCAAGTCGGCTTTTAATAGAAATTCAAGTGGCACATTAATTCTGTTCGCCATGATATCTAGTTAGGTTAGAACGCACTCAGAAAAAACTGCAAAATCCGCTATCTATTATGCTATATGAATAAATATTTTCAAAATTCGCAATTCAAAATGGTGTAGCCATGATATCTAGTTAGATAAGAATCGCAGTCAGAAGAAAAACTGCCAAATCCTCAATCAATCAAGTTATATGAATAAATATGTATCAAAACTCACAATTTCAAAATTTAAATTTGCAAGAAAAAAATAAAAAGCAAAAATTTATTTAAAGAGAATAACCAAAAACCACAACTACGCTCTGCTACCATTTGTGCCGGGGTTTTCCTCAGAGGCCTTTGCTACCAGTAAAAGCATGTAAAGAAAGCTGGGAATCTGGAAAGCAAGGAGTTTGTATTTGCTACCCGAAGATCGATTGCGTGGCAGAAATAAAGTAAACAAAATGGTAAGAATATTACTGAATGAAAATTTAGATAAGGATAACAACTTTTATTTCTTTTATGCCTTTAGTCCATACAACAGGTAATAACAGGTGTGGCTATGGTAAGAAAATGTTCGTATGTATAGGCCTAAACAAAATATTCAATGACAATAATTTAGTTTTCAGCATGAAAAACGCCTACAAGCTATGGTTATTTGATACAGTGTGAGGGAATATACAGTAAATACACTGTATACCTGCATAAGCCAATAATAGCAGCTAACTTAACTAAAACTTCATGTGAAAAGTGAATCTGTCTAATTAACTGTATTGACGAAAATCACAATGAATAATTAGTAAGATATAATTTGATACATATTCATAAGTGAATTAATATTTACTGCACAAACTATAACTATGTCAGCTTAGTAGGCCAGTAGGCCTATTTAACGGTGAGGATAATTAAACCTTTATTAAGCGAGATATCACTGCTATTTTAAATCTAAGTGTAAAACAGGATGCCTAATGACCCTTTAATTAGAAATGAACTCTACTTTCAGCAAAAACTATTATTGCCGTTTTCGTGCTTTCAGATAAAACATGATGGCATGATTGTTGCTTTTACGCAAGAAATGCGAGACATCGTTATAGTGGCAACAGAAAAAATTAACTACACCACGAGTTTAGTCGCTAATTAGATTGCAAGCATACAGAAAAGAACGAAAGCATTGCTTAATACAGATTACCAGATAAACACGGGTCAAAGCTCCGTGCGTAAAGAGAAAATAGGTTTACTCCCGTAATGCAAAACGATCAACAGCTATCATAACCTGACATCTAACTTCCAATCAACATTGAAAACTTGTATTATTGAAAATTGCCAGTGCTTACAAATGAAAGCTAAATATAAGCTACATTTATATGGCATAAAGCTTAAAGCAAGTTAACTGAGACAACAATCAGGCCACGTGCATTATTTCTGATTCTCATTACCAGTATGTACATGTATGTGAGTGAAGCTCTGAAGTTTTGATGGCATAAAAGGTTTTCTGTAAATTTCAAGTAAACGGCCGAAAATGGCAGTTGATCATAAATCTTTTTTCTTTTGCACAAATGCAATACTAATTAAACACCGAAGAACAAATCACAAAAACACAATAAAAAATTTAATAATTTACTAACTGAACTATATAAACTGAGCGAAAAATCTAGGCTAAAACCCAATGCCCCAACTAAACGAAATTATAAAAAACTCGCATAACTGATAATCTCAAAACGCGAATGGTGGAGACCAATTTCAAAGTCCAGAACAGAATTTCACAAAAGGCCAGAACCTAACCATGGCGAAATTTAGATGGCCGAAAATATAAATTTAGAAGCCAAAAATGGTGAGCACACGAAGTAATTTTACATTATCCAAAAATTTCCAAAAACAAATAATATATGGTGCTCACCTAAACGGATCCCAAGTAGCTGGTCGTCCACACACTATCACTGCCAAATTTCAACTGCCTCGAGACTAACCAAGATGGCTGCCTCTTTCAACCATCGCGAGCATTACACATGCGCACAGTATTTACTCATTCAACCTCACACAGAGCCCTCTTTTCTAAATTTACACAATATCAACGCTATCTTTCTTATTATTTTTTGTCTATTCCGTCCATGGCGGTAATTACAGGGACAATTAATGCGTCAACATGGCGCAGTACGTTTTGGAAGCAATGTGGTCCTAAAAGCGTCCTTTGCTTTTATAAATGTATTCAGTGATATATTATCTTATCCCCCAAAAAATCAAATTAACGTGTTTCTTTTATCCATCTGTCAACCTTCGTTTTTTAAAGATAATTCTTAAATTCCTTGAAATAATACTCTTGGGTACGTTTTGGAAGCAATGTGGTCCTAAAAGCGTCCTTTGCTTTTATAAATGTATTCAGTGATATATTATCTTATCCCCCAAAAAATCAAATTAACGTGTTTCTTTTATCCATCTGTCAACCTTCGTTTTGAAGATAATTCTTAAATTCCTTGAAATAATACTCTTGGGGTACGTTCTGGCAGAGATGGTGGAAGCAATGTGGTATAAACCGGAAAGTCGCGGGTTCGGAATCCGTTGAGATCGTTGGGATTTTTTAATTGACCTAGTCCAAGACCGTGAGATCGACTCAGCCCCTAACGAACAGAACAGAGTACCAGGAGCATCCTGGGGGGTAACGGCTGTTGGTGCGCAAGCTTGACAACCAACCCAACTTCACGGGCCGAAGTGTAAACATCTGGGAGCTTCAACCCTAAGGGCCTCCACTGTCTGTATAGGGATTACTGTGCATTGTAATATTTTCTCTTAGCCTATATAAATTGTATCAAAATATTTTAAATTATCTTACTCATTTACGTCAAAACAAAAATTTATCCAGTGTCATTTTATTTTTGAATCTGAAAGATAAGGAAGGATAAACACTACTTCCCTGTCGAAATCCTATTGTACACGTACGATTACTACACCAGGTTGGATTTCAGGTCCTATAGCGTTTCTCAACCTATGGTCCGCGGACCACTGGTGGTCCGCGAAGATGGTGCAGATGGTCCTCAGACATAATTAAAAAAATACCATAAAGCAAGTGGAAAGTAAAGAAGTAAATTTTTTCACTTATTCGTTATAATGACCTATAATTAATACCCCAAATATTAAGAATATAGGTCTTCTTTTAAAAATGGGAGGTAAAATTAGGGGTCCGTAAATTTTTTTAGACATTTTAGAGGTCCTCGGGTTCAAAAAAGTTGAGAAACGCTGCTATAGGATAATCATATTTTTCCATAACAAGCTATTTTAAGCGCGGTCTACGAGGGTTAGCACCATTTTCAAAATAACATATTCAAATAATCGTTTGAAATGAATTTCACTCGTTAAATTTTCACAATTGTATTGCTTTAGAAGAACACTAAACCTTATATAATGCCCTCCAATCGATCAGCACCGGGTTTAAAACACATTTTCTTACCTCGGCTTCCTGTTGGGAGGGAGAAACCAGTGACAGTCATACGGAAGTTCTCTGTTAGCTCTATACAAATTGTACACAAAAAGACTTCAGAACACAATTCAAATGTCAATCGAGTTGTGTAGGTTACAAATCCATTTTACCTCTGTGGTGTTTCATTGTATTTTAATATTACCTCATTTGTAAATTACATACTGAACTTATTCTCGTAAATGCGTGCTTCCTTTTTATTTAGGTCAGTAGGTAAACTTGTTTTCCATTGCAATTTAGAACAAATTATGGAAGGTAGCAAAGTTGTTGTGTAACATTTCTGATGTTATTTT
This sequence comes from Ectobius pallidus, assembly GCA_964059195.1. Taxonomy (NCBI): domain Eukaryota; kingdom Metazoa; phylum Arthropoda; class Insecta; order Blattodea; family Ectobiidae; genus Ectobius; species Ectobius pallidus. Next base: position 50,230,680 of record CAXKWD010000002.1, on the reverse strand, counting down.
TTATTACGTCGGACTTGAAGATAGTTTTACCTGAACGTTATATTAAATAATCTCTGCCTAATTTTTTCATTGTGTCTTGCAACATATGGCTAAGAATCTAAACAGAAGCACATCCTAGAAAGTCTAGTAAACAGAGTGTTGCGTTTTTATCAGTTACGCATAAACCAGAATGTTTAGCTTTAGTGCAATTATTTAAATATATGTTCAACACCGTTGAGCTCGATCAATGTAATAAAATAATAAGATACCATTTGCTCAACTAAGATATTTTTTTGATCTGTCGCCTAGGCCTTTCGGTGTCTGTACACCATCTTCAGGGCATATTTTGCTGGCTTGAAACTCCAATAATTAAAATAAAAACTGCATTTCATCACCTTTATAAAATGTTATAAAATCACTGTCACGGAACTATCTTCTGTGTCCGTTGACCAGTGCAATTAAATAAGCAAGCACGTCTCAAGTTTTAAGAATTAATTAGTGAGAGGCTTTACATTTTCAATTTATTCGACAATTCCACAACACTAACGCTATTAAAATATTTGCGAAACGCTGTTCATGGACAGCAGTAAAAGTAAACTACAGTTCAAAATTCTGGTAATGTTTAAGGTGAAGACATGTTAACTCAAATGATCGAAACATTTCTTTGTTAGGCTATACATAATAGAAAGCGCAGGTTATCTGAAGAATAATGGAGGAATGCCTTTTCTAGATTTCAGTAGGCAAATTTGGCTGAAAGGTTGTAGTACCAGTACTGCTAAAAATATATCGTTCTGTGTTTCCTGTTGATAGCTTTAATTTAGTGTGGTAGCTGTAGTATACAATTACAGATACGCACAGATATATATATATATATATATATATATATATATATATATATATATATATATATATATATTACAAAACTAATTTGTTCAAACTATGGAAATTCGAATGTTAATTTCCACGAAGAAAGTCAATTGTCTTATATCGTCATGAATCACGATGTTGTTAACATGAACAGAATTTCCTTCAAAACTACTTCCAAAATAAGCAAATGAGTTGGGAAAATCTTAAAGTTTACAATATTATGCGATTGATAAATAATTATTATTCTTAAGGATATGATAAGGGTGGGAAGATTATTTCCCCATTAGTCACAGCCGAGAATTTAAAATACTATTGCATTTCATTCTTAAAAATTAAGCATTATGGACAAACTGTAAATTATAAGATATGAAGTTACTGTTATCTGTTTTTAATTATCGCCTTCGGAGAGAATAATATTTCATTTCTTCTAATCCTACTTTAAATGAACGTTCCTTAAATTTCTTTAAGGCTTTAATTGCCTTTTTTATAACGTTAGACTCCGCTAATATATCACTTTTATGTACTTATTCTCCTATTACTTATCTTATCTCAACTGGGTTTAGTCTTGCAGAAAGCTGCCTCTGGTTACATTTTCCTAGCGGAACGATTTTCTGTCTGTTCACAACAGATTAATGATTTCTTCTGTCCGTGATACGTCCCCAGATCTTTTTATTGCTTCTGTTTGTTTTCTTTTCAAGACCTTAATTGTTTGTACTTTTCTCTTTTTTTTTTAGGAAAATGCATTAACAGAACGTTAAGGTAGAAATGTTTTTATTTTGCATTTAAGTTATTCGGACAGAAACTGTACACTAATGTGGTGATAACCGAAATGACCTATAAAAGTAGTTTAAGAAGGGAACAATACCTAACAGCTGTCGTCGTTAATATTCTTATTATTGTAATTTATTTATGTTTCGTTTCGCCCATCTATGGAACATGTTTTTCATAATAATAGTTTTATTATTGTTGTTGCTACTGCTGTTGATCTTATTGTAAGGGAAATGTAAGCAAAGTATTAGATAAATTCGTTATTAACTTTCTTTTAAGTGGGAGACAGATGAATATATTGCTATTTTTAATTAATTTTTTACTTCCTCTGCCCTACCATAGGTAGCCTACTATAAGTAGAGGACCCTGAAATTAAGAGTCGAGATTTTAACATAAATACACGTTTCGAGGTCATCTGAATCTAAATTTAAATTTCTCATGACCTGTCATGAATTGTGTCATTTCAAAAGATGGATTGTAGTGTTTTGTAGTTAATCTGTCTTTAACTGAAGGGGAAACATTGTTCTTGTAAATTGTCCCTTGATGCTGTTTGTCCATAGCGAGTTCCATTTAATTAGCATGTCTTTCTTCACAAAACAAAAGTGGTGTTCGTGTACTCATATTCAGTTGTGATGTGGGCTGCTACATTTGCAAGCTGGTGTGCTTTCTCCTTGCCTGAGTTTCCAACATGAACACGCACCCAGTTTACACATACACTAAATAGTGTTAAATGTGTTCGCTTCTCTATTACAGCATTTTCTTCTATGTGCTTTAAGAAACTAAAATTTTATATTTTTTCATCATCTCTAATACTTCCTAGTGTGTCTTTGGGAATCACATCGAGATTTCTTCTAAAAAAGTTTATTAAGGAACACCAGCTATCATCACTAATTACCAGAACCTTAATGTTTTAATGCATTTTCAAGAAGGAAGTTAAAACTTAAGTGGTTTACTCGAAGCCTATTTTAAGAAGAGTGGATAAAATAATAATCGAATTTAGGAATTTCCTTGAAGTACGAAAGTATTCCCCCGTTCACAAGTCTTCCTGCTCTGTGGCTTTATTATTATTTTTACTTCTTACTTTCATTCTGGAAGTATACATTTTGCCTAATGCAATTTATTGTAATATTTCGCTTTCCAAAGGACAGTTCAGCTTTTATAGAAATATCGGGCTAAGAAACCGTTCCTCTGAAAAACTAAATTTAAACAAGCTCCCGAATGACCAAGATAACTGTCGAATCGTCTTTTTACTGACTTAAAAACAAGATAATATTAGTTCAACCCACGGCCGGATTAAGGTCCTTAGATATTCTAAGCACTAACTAAATGTGGTGTCCAATTAATTCCAATTGGACGACATTCTGCAGAAAGGAACCAGCCCACATGATTTTTAAGCTAAAAAATAGGCATTTAAAGTTAAATCAAAAGTCACCTGGATCTTTTCAGTGTGTTTTTGTTTGCTTCATAGATGGCATATGAATGGATGAAGAGGGTTGGTTAGTTTGCACAACGTAAATATATAGTTAAGTAGCAAAAATTTAGCATCTATTCCGGTTTTTAAAATTTGAGGGTTGGTTCCTTTCTGCAGAATGTTGTCCAATTGTAATCCCAAATACGAGAGCCGTTCATAAAGTAAGTTTCCCTGAGGCCCTTTACAAAATCAAAACACCTCCTTGCAAGTCTCCTGCAGACGTTCGACTGGGAAGTGTTTAAACATTCACCCTACAGCCCGGATCTTGCTCCCACTGATTTACATTGATTTAATTTTCTATTTTTTTTAAATTATTATCGGTACTTACTTTAAAAACAGGTCTCGTATGTAATGTATGTATGTATATTGAATGTAAGTATAAATTGTACTATGTATTATGTAAGATTTTCAAGAAATTATTCTATTCATACGAGGCGTATTAATTTGTTACTGACCAATAATGTTTCGCAATGCCTCGAATATCGACAGTCGCAGTTGTTTATCTTATAATGCATGCCAGCAACACAAGGATGCAATTTTATGCGACTATTTCATCCATACGCCGCACTTTTGATATTGACCAATGACGTTTAGCAATTGCTCGGATATCGAAAATCACGGTCATTTATCTTATAACATGCTTGCTAGGAACACAAGGATGAAATTTTATGTGATAAAAGTCAGCTCTTTGCTGGAAACGTAAGGTATCAATATGCAGTGATTAATATGTCACATGCTGCCAAAAAACAGAATGAAGACACATTATTTTTACAACATAACTTGCTTGGAAATTCAACTAATGTAAATTCGCATTAATTGAATATACAATTTCGATTGGGGATAAGTCATTTCGTGTGCTTTTATTCTGTTCTGACGTTAACTTATTTGAATTAGGATAACTGTTGCACTATTGGTAGCATTGGTTGGAATCTGGTAACTCATTCCATTTGATTATTATTGATTTAGAATATGCCTTGACCTCACAGCTGACATATTATATTAAATAACAAAATGAGAAAGCAATTATTATTTATATAATCCGGTAATTTTTTTTCATGGAAAAGTCTTAATAAATCCCATCGAGATTAACACATTAAATACTTTTTATTTTTTACTGAAATAGTTGATTAATAAAACAGTGGACAGTCGGAACTATAGTGTACAGCGTTTCAATTAATCAACATCATGGTCACGTGTTTTTCCAGTCTGACCTATCAGGAAAGGATTATAGAGACTTGTCTTCTGTGAACTAGAAGTAGCAACGTGTCTGTTCTACACTCATTCTGTGATTCTATACGCTTACAGCAACACACCGAAATATTTTTACCTTGGCAGATTTATGTGTCGCTATAAAAATTATAAAAAAATTGAACAGTCTTAACCAACATGGTTATTACTTCCGCGGCCCATACAGTAAGCACTACATAGAGGAAGTGTTGTGTTCAACCTCAAAATTGGATGTTGAGTTTTTAACATAAATACAGTACACGTTTTGAGTTCCCCGAATTCAATCAGAAACATGTCTCTTTGGGTGTTTGTGAACAACCTAGCTCTAGAACGAAAGACCGTATGAAAACAAAATTTTCTGTTTGGATTAGGCATTTTCTGGGGATGTGACATCAAGATTGGCGACGACTTTCTCTCATTTTTAATGCCACTTTACTTGAAGAAAATTTAGTTTTTCGCGATTTTTTCGAAAAAGGCTCTAACGATCTTCATTATATTTTGCACATGAGGTGCTTATACTAATAGCTAAAACTTATATTTGAAACACTTTTTCGCAAAAAATTATCCGAAGATAGTTATAAGTAGACTTCGGACTTTTAGGTCGCTAAAATGCTGTTTTAGGTACCTAAAATAGGCTCTAAAAATTGGAAAATAGGTTCTAAAAATCGTAAAATAGTCTCTTACAAAATCGTTAAGTTGCCAATTTTCTGGAATATCTGAATTCCAATGCAGAATATTTTATTTATTGAAGTCACCATTAATCAATAATCATGATAAAAACACAGATATAGGCCTATGATACACAGAATTATATAGACCTATTACTAGGGCCTGTATTACTACCATAACAGTGAAAACCTAATCCCTGCGCCCAGAAGCTACGCACGCTAGCATACTCAACCCCTTGTATCCCTCAGTGATTCAGAGATTAATTAATTATTGGATGTGGAAGTCGGGAGAAAAACACTACATTTTCTTGGGAATTCAAAGGAATTTTTCTACTGAAGACGAAACATTCCTTACTATTTAGGCCTAACCACGTCACAAATGTGTCACACACTACACATTCCGAGCTAAAAATTTAGTACGAACTGAAAATAAATGCTAGAATTTATAACAAAAAATAACTTATTTTGAACTGTAGAGGAAAAACTAACAAAAAGGCAATATTAGGCTCTAACGTAAAAATAGGCTGATTTAGGTCCTATAAAAGTATCAGTTATAGACATAGTTACTTGTAAAACATGCATATACAAGTTTCCGTCCATATATCACTTAAGGATTAAAATAGGTTTTTACCTAAAATCCGAAGTCTAGTTATAAGCCACCCACTGTTTGTAGAAAATCAAGTCTTCCCTGGTGAAAAGGAAGCTTTGCATCGGGTTGAAACGACTGAATAAGCATTCTTTGCAAAACGGCCTCTTGAATGTGAAGTGAGAAAACTATATTCCCCATGCTTATATCAAAGAAAGATACGTGAGTGCATTAATGAGATTTTATTTGCAATGCCAAATGGTAACGACATTCTCTTGATTGTACAACTAATTTACATGAAGAGAATGTCATACATAATATATTATACCAAGAGGCAACATTTTGATTTGGACAGAGGGAGTTGTGCGTGAGAGGATGAGAAATTTAAATGAAATACAGTTAAAGATTGAATTAAGTTTAAGGTTAAAAGAAAATCCAAATTACAATATGCAGGAATGCATTAACACTATTTCTAAGTTTTAACCATATTTATTTTAAATAATTATTGTATGTTTGAGCTATGGTTTTACATAATTTACTTGGTCAATTGTATTCTGTACCTAAAGGCTTAATTAAATTATTATTATTATTATTATTATTATTATTATTATTATTATTATTATTATTATTATTATAACATCAGAGTTCTTTTTATTGCTTTCTTGTAATTTAGATATAAGTTATAGAGGATGTTAATGAATAACACCGAAATATTTCACCTGTGTATAGAGGGGACATAGACAAGCAACTTTTATTATACGACTTTTGCTATATGGATTCAATTTTTCATGTTACAGCATAAAATACAGCATACATCTTTTACTACAGTTTGTGGCTCGTATTTATTTACGAAATCAGATTTAATGTTTAGCTAAAAACAAAAAGCATTGTTGTACATTGTTGTAATTACAAATTAAACAAATTATTACATGTAATTCATTTCTACTTTACAGCTATAAGGAAACGTTTAGCTGTTAAGATAGGCATAAAATAACAGGTACCCTAAGGAAACACTAAATGGGTCTCAGCCCAGGGAGGAGAAAGAAAATTATTAGAATACTAATAGAAGTAGAGCAGACAAAACAAACTCTTGAAAGGAAATATCCTACGGCCATCTGAACGGGATGTAATATAAGCTTCCTTAAGTGGGTAGGAAGAAAATGTTCATGCTCTCTTTCTCTCTCCACCCTATCCCTTCTTTATTTCACTGCCTTCTCTCCCCATTTCACATTTCGACCGTTTCTTATAGTCGATCATGTTTAATTCTTGAATATTTTCGCTATTACGCTCTTTCTTTATTAGCAGCCTTTATCTCTACAGGAAGCCTTATTTTCAATAACTACATAATTATATGATATAAACTATGTTTTTGTCCAGTTTAGGCATTTTTTTATACAATGCTATCTTAAAAGGCCCGCCTTCGCCCGAATTTTCTATTTTGCGTGTAATTCAATACTAAATGACTAGGACTTTCGATTTTCAAGCCGTAAGTCCTTATTAGGTATAAGGATCTAACGTTTGATGCAAGGAAGAACGACTTATCACACTCAAACTATTCCTTCAGAAAACGCTAGATATGGCTTCTATCGCTCATACAGGATTAGAATTTTGCACCCATTGCTTTTACACACCATGGGGGTTGAAATAAGAAATTTTGGTAAGATAACATTTTACTGTCTTTATGGGATATTTTATTTCCTACTTTCATGTTGCAATACGACCGTTTCGGGGCTAAAAGAAAAAGAAAATCATTATCACTTTCACACATTCTTCCCAAAAAATCTGAGACATAATTTACTGCGTACATAGGTGCTAACAATGTTCCATCCTATTTTTTATCTTTTTTTAAAAACGTTTCCAGTAAACATTTATATTTCTCAACTAATGCAAAGCCTACAGCGATGAATAACTTATCAGGGAACAGAACTGTTTACAGACTTCTGATATAGCATACTCGCTATCCATCGTCGGCATAAACTTGGGCTGATACAACTGAAAACGCTCTCCCTACAATACCCTTTTGTTCTAAATCAACATGCAATGTGAGAAAATTATATTCTCTATGCCTTGGATAGAGAAAGCTATATGATGCATCACATTCGATATTTATTTAATCCATTATTGATTTACAAAAACGAATCATACCGATACCCTCTCTAATTATAATTATTTGTGAAAGCCCAGGTAAAATGCAACTGCAAACAATATTGTTGTCATGAGCACTGAATTGCATTTGATGTGTAATATTTAAATAAAGCATTTAGCCCCTAACTTTCTTTCTACTGATCACATCGAGGATTTTAATAGCTTTAAACCTTCTCCGGACAACGCGGAACATTTTACAAAAAAACACACGTAAATCGGTCCAGTAGTTTTTAATCTAAAAAGGCCCACGTACTAACATTGCCTTATATGTGTGTATAACTGTATACTCGTATATGTATATACAATCGTCGGGAGGTCTCAGGTTAAAATCTTGTGGTCGGCCAATTTCACGTGGGTTTCTTCATGGTTTCCCCAGTCGTAAAGTCAAATGCCGAATTGGATAATTACTTACCATGACTCCTACTCGCTATTTCATCCTGTACCAAGTTCATTTAAAATGAATACCAGTTGAAGTTTACTGACATAAGAATACACCAACAATAGAAAATAGCTCAAGATCAATAATTGCGTGGCCTACTGGTATAACTACAGAATATGAACTCCTGATATGACCTCGATGCTCAAAACAATATAAAAACAGAAAAATCGGTGAAACTAATATTTCTGTAATGGCACAAAGGTAACAACTGTTTACCAAAAACAGTTTGATGACCCTAAATTAGGTGTAACACAACCAACAATGTCTTCTCTACACTAAGCATGGAGCTTACGACTTTCTCGCTACACATTCAGGCATTGGTAAGGATCGTCGTTGATGATTTCGCATTCCGTTTCTCCCAATCACCAAAGCGAAGTTTCTTCCAAAGTGGGACCTATGCTTTAATGTTGCAGAAGCGAGACTGTTTAGTCGAATACATACAGTAAAGTCAATTAAAATGTCTTCTTTATATTAAATGCCAAGGGTCAATTCACAATTCTACCAAGTGATATTTTTATCTTTGATTTTGGTTTAATTTTGACCGATGACTTGACACCTCCTGTAGGTCTGCATTCTTTTAGGACTTTGGAAACCGTATTAGAAACTACTCCCATGGATGGCGCCACTTTCACTCCTATATCTTGCACAGACACTTCAGGGTTTTCTTTTAACGTTTTGTATATATTTGCAATCTGAATCTTCTCGCCACTGGACAGATCTTTTCTTCGCAAGTTTCTTTATTGGTGACGTAAGTTCTAAGGCCCTGGCTCGCAATTTTCTTTTATAATACAAATTATTAGAGGTTATACCTATTTCTTTTACTAAATATGTGGTGTACTTCATCTCACATTATTAAGGTTAAATGAAAAGTATAACGAATTAATTACGTTATACAATTCGTCTTGTATTTAGTAACTTATGTCACTTGTTTTTTTCAGAATCAAAAATTTTCCAAGGCAATGATAAAAACAGATTAAATATTGTTTGCTTGATAGGCATATAAACACAATATAAATATATATAAATACGAAAGCAAACAACTCACTTAAAAAAACTGATGTTTTCACAATTACATAAGTTATAAATAATTTTACGAAGTGTGCGGAATGGAGCTTGTCGTCCTATCGTGAAGTTTGCGCTGGTGCGATTTACCAATGAAACAACAGGACACAGTTAGTCAAGGCAAGTCTGTGGTTTACTTTTGCTCCGTACACATCTTGGATCAAGTAAGCCTATAAAAATATAAAGAAAATAGAACGTGTCTTTTGTAGGAGGTGGTAAAACAAATTCGAGAAATTTAATGCAACAGGTCTGCGATTGGCTGTTTTCACACTCATTCTTACATGTTATTGGCCCAAAACTAAGTCGTAAGAGCTAAATAGCATTTCTAATTTCATTAAATAAAATTCTTGTATGACGAACTAGGATAATCACAAACTGTTTCCTCGCGGCTGTCTAAATGTATCTACACATCAGTTTCTACCATTATTGAACCCGCCTGGCTCATTCACATTGCTGCTATTATACAGAACAATTCAATGACCTGAACTACTTGACCCAATAGAAGACAAAACAGAGGCTTGTTCTGCTTCTGATATGGAAGTACGCATTAAATGGAAAACTTCGCCATGACATTTATCAGAAACAGGTGCCACACAATGTCTGTTCACTTCCATATAAATCATATGTTGCGGGACATTCTGACTTTGAACTAAATTCTGTGTGTACAATACTCGATACAGTTTTGCTGATTTCTCTGACTAAAATTGACATGTTATGAATAAGATATTCAGCCAAGTTTCAGTAGGCCTAATAGAAAATCAAATAATGGGAAGTTGATCAAAACCAGATGTTGTCTGTGGGACAAAATTCCTGCACACAGGCGACGGTCACAGACTTAAATAGCAGTACATCCCCGTTGTTAAATAAACGTATACCAACCAACCAACCAGATGTTGTCCTATAGGCAGCTTATGTATATTATATTTTCCGATGGTAAGTGTCCCTAAGCATTTTGATAGGCTTTCTAGCCAATCAGAGGGTATAATTTTATCTTAATACCGCCATTTTCATGTATTAAATGGATTCTGTTGAAGCTAAGTGGACGAAACAAAGAACAGACAAACATTTAAGGGATTGTATTTATGTAACCTATTATAGATATAAGTAATGGGTCATTCCGTTTTAAGGGGAGTTGGAATGGTAATAAATATCTAAATCGTAGATTTCTGCTTTTATTAGCATAGGAATCTTGAGAATGTAATGAGAATATTATAGGAGAAAAATTCCTCCGACACTGGGACTTGAACCCAGGACCTTTGGCTATTCGCGCCAATGCTCTACCAACTGAGCTAAGCCGGAGTTCAATTCACAGCGCCGGATGGAACCTCTCTCCTATGACTGATTGCCCTATTGGTCTACCTCACAGACAGACAAGTTATGTCATATGCAGTATTGTGAGGCACACTAATTAGTGATTTTAGTGACCGGGCTCCCACTGTTATTGTACAGTTGACATTCAAGATAGATATACAAGCTTTCATGAACCACAGATTATTGTCTCTGTTGGACATTACATGAGAATATTATAGGAGAAAAATTCCTCCGACACTGGGACTTGAACCCAGGACCTTTGGCTATTCGCGCCAATGCTCTACCAACTGAGCTATAATATTCTCCTATAATATTCTCATGTAATGTCCAACAGAGACAATAATCTGTGGTTCATGAAAGCTTGTATATCTGTCTTGAGAATGTAAGCTTTAATATTATATACAATGTGTTATGGTTTAAATTTCTCAATTAGGCCTACTTCAAATTCTTATTTTAATTTTTGTTGTACAGAATAAAACATTTTTTATTCAAAAGGTTTTGATGATTCAGAAGACAACGGGAATAAACGTATTACAGGAAGCTCGATCAAAATTGTAGTAACTTATGCAAAATATGTCATAAATGTTCGTCATTTACTTGTGTTACAATATACATATTAACTTTAAATCTGTATTCCTGTAAAATGTTATTTTCCATATACACGTTCCTTTTTCTTGTCTTCTACAGAATAGCCTATAGATCATTCAAACTTGTAACTACATTTAGACCGAATAATTTACTTCTACTTGTTCTTTAAGTATTTTTTATGAAGTTTTGTAGAAAAAGTTGTACGAAAAGAAAAAATACTATAACTTAAGGTCAGTTTAATTAAAAACCTTCAAATGCTCATATTTGTTTATTTATTAAACCTATATAAAAGTGTAGGACCTGCATAACGACGAGCTTCATGACCTGTACTCTTCACCGGATATGGTAAGGACAATTAAATCACGGAGGATGAAATGGGATGGAGAAGTTGCGCACATGGGGGAGGAAAGACATATTTCAAAAGTATTGACCGGGAGACCCGGAGGGAAAAGACCACCTGGAAGACCTAGAAGTAGGCAGGAGAACGATATTAGGATAGATTTAAGGGAAATAGGATGTTCGAGAGATGATTGGATAGAGTTAGCACAGAATAAGGTTGAATGGCGGGTTCAGGTAAGCACGGCAATGAACCTTCGGGTTCCATAAAATAGATAATATTCCTTTAGCTGCTGAGAAATTGTATATTCCCATCGAGTAAGTAAGCTAAAGAAAACTGTATTATATGCTTATAAATTTGCAGTAAACTACGAACTCAGTTAAAAAAAAAAAAGTAAGGCCTACCAGAATTTGAGTTGAAGTCATCAAAATTCATCAACAGATTGACTTAAATATTTCAGGGAAGACAAAATAAATTCTACATGTCTGCTTGCTTCAACAAACAGGAAATACCCCATAAGCAATCATTTCGTAATGAATACCAAAGCACATATAAGCTCGTGGCACGATGTCGAAAGCACTAACCTTAATATCATATCAAAAGGCCATACCCTTAATTAAAACGATAGCGCACTACAGTTAATGAAGTGACATCAAAAGGCTTCACACGACTATCTCTTCATATGTGGATGTTAATTAACACGTAATGTGTCATGACCGACGTCCAAGTTTCAAATCTCAACATATTATGTTGAGATTTGAAATTCGGACGTCTTGTTTAGCGAGGTTATGTACTGAATACGTGTAGTCCTATTATCAATTTAGTACTGGCACATAAGGATCTTTTGTGTATACAACCTAGAAATTATAGGAAGTTATGCTACGAAGGTTCTGAAAGAAAAAAGTAACCAAAACGAAGAATAAAGCTCGTTTATTAGTCTACATTACGAACACAAGGCAAATATATATTATTCTCTCCATTGCGTTGTATAGTTTGAATAATCTATTATAAATTACTTGCATACCTACGTATAGTCGGCGCAAAAATGTTTTAGAATTTAGACAGTGGGATGGATAGGTGTAGTCCGGTCTATAACCGGCCGTAAATAAACAAGTACTGTATGTGTGTCTCACTCAAACTTTGATCAGAGTCTTTTGAGACAGTGGAATGGGTAGATATTTTCTGCCCTAGAACCGGTCCTAAAATATTGTTTTACAGTGTTCATATACAGCTTTGGAAGTTGCAATACAGTTAGCTATGACAAATAACACTATTCCTTTACATACGCTTATCAAACTAAACCGTTATATTGAGCGAGGTGGGCGAGATGGCAACGTCTTGGACTCGCATTCTGAAGATCCCTGGCTCAAATCCCGAAACCGGCCAATTTGATATGTTTTATTTTATTTTTTATTCGAGTGTGCGATTTTCAAGATATCACAAATCTGTGTAGTTCTGCTGATGCTGGACGATTTTATCTGATTGAAAAAACCAGAGCTTTTTTATTCTGAAAGCCCTGCTTAATGAATCAATCTGGAGCTTAACTCGGAAATCAATTAAAAAAAAAAAAAAACTTATTTTCTGTATGTCATAATTGCAATTATAACCGATAAACAAAAGCATTCTGGCACTTTGTTACATCAGTTTACCTGATTTTATTGTATCCAGAAATCGTATATCATACAACTTGGAACAAACTGCACAATATAATTTGCTCTTATAAGCATCAGAGCCAAAGTAAATTACTATAGAGATGTTCTTTAGTTGCTTCAGGAGACAGACGAAGAAGTACACAGTCCTGCTACTTGTCAGCTTATCCTACCCCAGATTTTGAAGGTTGAAAGTCATGTGCCTCACAAGTTGTATTGATTTTGGTTTCGCCTTTGTCAAGATACTACAAAAGGTTGAATTGTTAAGAAATTAGAATGTGCTTGATTCCATCATCAAGAGAGTGCTTAGGAATCCAGAGTTGGGAAGATTTCTTTGTGCGAACTACGACAATGATAATGTATTCTGCTCGTACTTCATTGAGAATTCTGTAGGTACAATCATCTCAATCACAGCTGCTGACTTCTGGGTTAACTACCTTCCAGGCGAATGAGATGTAATTAGTTAATTGAAGATGTACTTCCTAGTTTACAGTAACTCCTCATAAACCTTTGCTTCCTACCAACACACGTAAAGCCTACCCTCAAAGCAGTTTAAGGTAACTGAAATTCTGATATAGGACCAGGTGCAGTACATATTTCCAATATAATGATTACAGTGAAACCTCTCTATAGCGGACATGTCCGGGACCGTAAAAATCGTCCGCTATAGAGGGGTGTCCGCTCTAGAGGGGTTAAAAATTCTGGAGCGAAATACACTACAGTAATCTACAGTACAGTACATACTTACATGAGAGTGTTATAACTTACAACAGATGAAAATCTCTTTATTTTACACTAATCCAATACACAGGTATGTTATGCTGTAGGCCTACATATTGCGAAAATCCCGAACACTATAGTCCACTTTAGGCCTACCATCAAAATTAAAACCACACTTTTTACACTGTAGATATATGATTTTCTCGTCAAGTGTCCGTTAAGAGAGGTTTGAAGAGGCTTTTTAAGTGGATTTTTGTGTCCGTGTCCTTAATATAGGGTGTCCGTCTTAGAGGGGTTAATTATTATGAAGTTTCATTATAGTGACCTAGGGACCAGAAAAATCGTCCGTAAAGAAGGGGTGTCCGCTATCAAGGGATGTCCGTTAAGAGAGGTTTCACTGTACAACAATTGCTATCGGTTACACTACAAAATCAATAAATCAAGTTCACCATATTTGTAAGAAAATAAGATACAATAATAGCTATTTATGTATCAAGTATGCAAAATAACGCTATAGCGGACGAATCTAGTATAGCATTATACTGGATGAGTTCGATAAAGTGTTTGCGTACATGGTTCATAGGGCCTACCATATTTTTTAGTAACAGCTCTCTAAATTATATGAAATGAAATAAAAATACCGTATAATCGATGTTAAACTTGGTGTGACTGGTCAATGCCATCTGGATTTTGTTTATGGATTGTCATGACGACTTTAGCGTCCTAGGCAGTTTTATTCAATTTTAGCGGTCTAGGTCGCTAAAATGCAATTTTTCGGCGTGTTATCAGTCCGACAAGATGCTGTTTTAGAGAGCATGTACTAAAAAAATTATTATTAAAAAGAATAAATAACCAAACAAAAACAAATAAAACAATGGTCAATAAACATAATAGTTTTCATTGTTTATTCACTGAATAAATACATTCGTTACAACAATCGTACATTTATTTTATGTAATTATTATTATGTAGTTACCTTGGTGGGGTCTTTCCGGGGTTTTTCTCACATGTAAGGCAAATGTCAGGTAACTTTAGGCTCTTGTGGTCCCCGGATATAATCTGGGCCGTTTTTATCTTTTTCATCCCATCCGCGCCTTGTTCAGAGTGGTGTGACTCGTCCTATGTGGATTCCTGCTGTCTCGGAGGTGGTCCCGGCATTGGGCTGATCTCTCATCCGGGGAGGCCCTCCATGTCCTTGTCGGATCAAAAAAGTATTATGTGACTCATAGAAACTCCCTCCCCCGACAGGTCGCGGTCCTGTAAAGCCCGGGCGGCGTGGGTCGCATAAATGTCCCTTCAAGGGGCTAAAACTCTGGTAAAAAATAATTAATATTATACCAAGTAATATTAATAAAAGTATTAATATTATCGCGAATTATTAATAATTAAAAAGTGATCTTCTGGCGAGAGATCCTAGCACGCTTTATTCCATATCATTGAACTTTAATCTGTGAAGCTATCGAAAACATATTTTTAGTGTATTTCTGAAATTACCATTAATCCTGATAGTTTTCCTCCTGTATTTCATTTTCAGGACAAAATTTCCCACCAGTTTAATTAAACGAATCAAGGCTGTGTAAGTAAGCTTTTATGACTGCATACCCTTGACAAGCCACATATAAAGCCACTAGCTTAAAAGACCCGGCGTCGCCCGGGTTTTGTATTTTGTAATTGGAAATTAACTTATGAAGGATTTTCAATTTTAAATTCTAGGTCCTTATATAGGCATTTATAATTTGAAATAGGAAGAACGACTTATTACACTCAAACTATTCCCTCAGAAAACGCTTGATATAGTTTTTTATGGCTCATAGAGGATCTAGAATTTTGCATCCCATCGCTTGTACAGTGCACAGCAAGCCTGGTAGAGGTTTAAATAAGAAGAAACAGAAATTCCTGTAACATAAAATTGTAATATCGAGGCGGGAAATTTCCCACTCTTATGTTACCATAAAGCCGTTTTGGGGATGAAATTAAACAGAAAGCATTATCACTTTCATACTTTTCTCTCCAAAAACCTGCGATATAATATAATAATATACACATTACCATACCTCGTTTTGTTTTCTCTATGTCCAGGGTAGAGAAAGTTATGTGATTCCATTATTTTAGTGGATTTCATTCTGTAATATTTATTTATAACATGAATTATTTTGAATACTTCTCTTATTTGTCAAAAGTGCATTTCATTTGTTTTTTCCAAGCCCATCTGATACCATTTGGCAACAATATATTCTGTGATTTGGAATTGATAATTCTATGTAAAAAGGGATTAAGTATTTTCAAAAACATTTAATTTTTGGCATTTAGAATCAGAATTTTTCAAAATCCTTTCTTAGTGAGCACCTACATTATGAAACGAAGGTACTGTCAAAATTCCAAGTCTCTACCTGTTATAGTTTAGGCTGTACGTTGATTCCTGTCATTCAGTCAGTCAGTCAGTCATTCATTCAGTCAGTCAGGACAAAGCCTTTTATATATATATAGAGATTTAGGAGTTTCGTTACAGAAATAATATACATGACTGTTGCAGCTTTTCTCTGAACAATCTGGACTGCTGATGTAACACCCTTCAACTTTCCTCCTTGAAGATATCGAGAAGCACACCGATATGAATTACTTCTCGTAGATTAGAGACGCAATAACATCGGCAACTCTGCGGATATTACAAAAACGCCAAGAAAGATTGAATATAGTTTGAATGAGTGTTTCCTCTTACGCAGGGGTGTACACGTTCAAGTCTGTTCAAAGGCCGTTATACTGGTAGAGGCAGTTAGGCTAATATTTTTGCTTTTCCATCACTGTATTTGACCCTGCCGGGATTATATATATGCAGCTCAAAAAGTTATGTTCTTATGAGCTTTGAAACTTTATCGTATAAGAAGTATAATTTATGGCTATTGATCTCAAAAAATAAGGAACTTAATAATAATAATAATAATAATAATAATAATAATAATAATAATAATTTATTACTGTTCTGTATAATATTGTGCTATATTTCATAATAATAATAATAATTTATTACTGTTCTGAATAATATTGTGCTGTATTTCAGAACATTGTCAATTATGAATATAAACAATATTAACATAATATAAGTACTCAATATACAAAAGCACATATTATGACATACAGACAACATACAAGTAGGCCTATTCAAAATACAATACAGTACTTTTCCAAGCTTTAAACATAAGTTTCACAAGACTGCAACATCTTGCTCAAAGTCTGTCACACATTAACAGAATGTCCAGCCACATTACTACAGCATAGGAAGTTTTTCTGTTGCCCGTAGACTATTTAATGTTTCTTTTACGCAAAGTTACAAAGAAATCATTAAGGACCACGTTAAATTCCCATTGCGACTTGTGGATGGGTCTCTTACAGAGCAGACCGTTTTTCAAACTGAAAATACTGTGAGAGGCAATGCTGTCTTTATGTTTGTTGTGATCAGAGAATGCAGTACAACGATAAAACCAAAAGATGGCGTCAAAATCTAAAAAAAAAAATATATATATATTTCTTCACCCTGACAGCTGTTGTCTACTGTTAGGCGGATCCTTGTTTACCGACTGAAGGTCGGGTTTCCCTGACACGGTCGCATATGTATGATTGGTATTGCAAGGTCTCAATAGTGCTCGATTTGGAATATTCTATTCACCATCACCGAATTTTGTTTTTCTACTGCCGACGTAAAATACTAAACGTAGGGACCGTATTTTTTGGTAACAGCAATAAACGCGAAATTTTACCAAACATCTTTCCTTAGCTATATTTAGCGCTGTACAGCTGTCGTTTTATATCTGTGCCTCTCGCCGACCGTTGGAATTTTGTTACAAGTGTTTGTGCGGGAGCAGGTAGTCCGTGTATTCCAATACAAAAGACATCCAGTTCCCTTTTTAGTCATTGCTTGTCCGAGCTCAAATCTGTTCACATCTGCTGCCCGTTGTAAATTTAAGAAATGTTTTTGTGCACGCTAGTAGAATCTCTTCTCCTACCAGGAAATAGTCACGTGACAGACCGGCAGAGATATAATACGATGTCTGTACATGAGTAAAATATCACTATTGAAAAAACTGAATCCACGAAGTAAAACGTCTAAATATTCGCGGAATACGCCCCTTCTAAATTGATAAATATGCACACAATTTGTATGTAAAATCGTATATTTTGTTTTAGTTTATTTTTCCCTTCACTTCTTAGTGTGCTTTTTTCTGCTATTTCTATGGCTGCCAAGAAGCTATCGTTAGGCTACATGTGATCGATTACAGCAATCTCATTTTCCCGGTCAAGGAAATCTTAAGTGAACCGAAATCCCCGGTTTCTTTAGAAACAAATTAAAGACATTCTGCAACTGAATTTTCACAGTGTTTGCTTCGGCAAGGTACGGAAAGTAAAGTTTTCTAAAAGTTAATTGATTAATTCCGGGGTGCGCGGGCAAAGAGAGTTAAGTCCACCATCCTAAAAAATTGAAATGTGTCCATAGAGTTATAGATAAAAATGTTCTCTACATTTCTGTTAAGTCCAGTAAGTCATATTCAAAATTGTACGGTAGTTATGGATATGTGCCTCATGGGTTTACCCATCTCTAAAGCTATGGTGGGCTGGTATAGTGTGTTTAGTCACTCTAATTCTCAGTAACATTCTTGTTGAGTTTGTGAAGGAGTTGGAAACGACAAAAAGTATTCCGAAAGTTTTGTGGTTCAGAGACATGTATGTTTAAGTAAAAATAAAATTAATTATTATTTTTTTTCAATGTGTGTATTGTAGGCCTACTTATTAAATTGAAACTAAAAAAGTCTGAAAAGGGTAAAAAACTGAAATAAAACTATTTTAATATTTTTAAAAACTAAACCAGGGTTTATAGAAACCTAAAAATCCGGGCCCTAATTATGATGCATACCTAAACTAAGAGAAATGAACATTAGCCTATCTCATTTTTATCAAAAAGTGCGGTTAGTACACTCCAATACACAGGTGATGACATGCTTCCAGCTAATCGCGGAAAGCACTCAACGGGCTATTCGTATTCATTTCAGATCCGAATATGTCATGTCAAATATATGCATCCTCGATATAGGCTTTCCTAAGTGTTTTAGTGCCTTTAAAGGTGAATAGGTTACGTGGATAATATGATAATAGCTGTCACCAGAAGTATCTTAGTCTAGATTAAATTACAGAGTATTATGTTTGGGAATATTTGTTTCATGATCAGGGTCTGGAGGTTACTCCCCCGATTTATCTTTTGGTAAAATTAAGCCTTCAAGTTTCTTTTTAACAACTTTTTTAAAGTTATAAATAAAAACAAATCAGCACATACCAAACTATTTACTGTTACAATTTTTTTTTAATAAAGGGCATAAAATAACATTTGAAAGCTTAATTTTATAACTGTTTTTTAAATACTGTTAGTCTAGTATAAAATGCCACAAGGTTAATAAAACAGTTTATTTAAGAATAGGCTACTGGATGAGTACAATTTAATTTTTGAAATGAAAAGTGATTAGACAATTATGCATTATTAACAATTTTGCAGTAAAAGTGAAACAGTGTATTCATGGTGGCTAAATACAACTAATTTTTAACTCTTTCAAAATATTTACTTATCTAAAATAGGCTTATACAAAATGGTAAAAAACATATATTCTTTAAAGCTAAGTTTGTACAATTAAAAGACAGTTTAATTTGGCAATAAGAACGTTTTTTAAAAATAACTTGGGTAATGGGTTTCACTAATATTTAATTAATGTTATTGGTTGTTCTGTGCACTGTATAATCTTACAACTTATCAAAGTATTTTAAAGCTTAAATATTCCATCTATTGAATTGTATTGTAATTTTTTTTTCATTTCGGGGGCCCGGGCCCCTTCCCTGGATACGTGATCAGAGAGAAAGAGAGAGAGAGCACTGATCAACAAATAAAAGTTAATTATTCCTACAATAGATCCTACCTATTTCGTTAAAAGAAAGAATCGTTTAATAACGAAGAAAGTAGGTAAAGAGGAAGTTCAAGTCTAATTAAAGAAGGTGCAAGATGTCTTTGGTATGTCATTGACTTACTTTTGTTAATTAAATCAATTCTCGATAAAATTTGTTTCCTGGATTAATCTCTTTTTATCTTTACTACTTTCTCAGCCCTCATCTCTTCTCTTATATCTTCTCTTTTCTTCCCTCTTCTCTTTTCTCTTCTCTTTTCTTTTCTCTTTACTTTACTTTTTCTCTTTTTCTTCTTTCTTCTCTTTTCTTTTTTCTTTTTTCTTCTCTTCTTTTCTCTTCTTTCTTCTCTTCTTTTCTATTCTCTCTTCTTTTCTCTTCTTTCTTCTCTTATTTTCTCTTCTTTCTTCTCTTCTTTTCTCTTCTTTCTTCTCTTCTTTTCTCTTCTTTCTTCTCTTCTTTTCTCTTCTTTCTTCTCTTCTTTACTCTTCTTTCTTCTCTTCTTTTCTCTTCTTCCCTTTTCTTTCTTCTCTTCTTCTCTCTTCTTCTTCTCTTTTCTCTTCTTTCTTCTCTTCTTTTCTCTCCTTTTCTCTTTTCTCTCCTTTTCTCTTTTCTCTCCTTTTCTCTTTTCTCTCCTTTTATATTTTCTCTCCTTTTATATTTTCTCTCCTTTTATCTTTCCTCTTTTTTAATGTGATATTCGTTTTGGATGAATCCTCTCGAATAAGCGAGGTCTAGCGAGTAGTAGTCTACTCAATTCCATGTAGGCCTATGTAGGAAATGATGGAAATCAATGGGAGCGAGATCCGGGCTGTAGGGTGGACTTTTAAACTCCTCCCAGCAAGTCTCCTGCAGAAGTTTGACTGAGAGGTGTTTAAAAATTCACCCTACAGCCCGGACCTTACACCTCAAGAAATGACATAGAATGACAGACAGGCGGAAGTTTGACTGGGAGGTGTTTAAAAATTCACCCTACAGCCCGGACCTTGCTCCCAGTGATTTCCATCTTTTCTTACACCTCAAGAAATGACAGAGAATGACAGACAGGCGGAGATGGTTGTCACACAGTGGTTCAAATCCCAGGCGGCAGAATTCTACGACAAAGGTTGGTCCCATGGTATGAAAAAACGTATCAATTCCGATAGGGAATATTTTGAAAAATAGCTGAAAACTTTCAGTTTCTGTTGCAATAAAGATTTCCATGATATTGTGCTTTGTTTCTGTAAACGGTCCCAGGGAAAATTACTTTATGGACGGCCCTCGTATATGTCTGCCTCTTAACCTGATGAAATTATTAATTATATAACAAATATCCTGTCTAATATATTTCTATTTTTAAATAATGCAAGTTAGTTTTACACCTGGTTGAGTGTAACTTAAGGCTTTAAGGTTAGATAAAGCATTGTTATTATTATTATTTTTTTTCCCCCTTTCCATTAGGCCAACTTAGAACCACGTGAAACAATTGTCTTCTTCTTTTCTTCCCAAAACGTCTTCATTCTTTCGCGATGTTGCTGTTTCCGTTCTTCCGTCCATTTATTTCCCGTTTTCTTCTTGGGTTTCTCTGGAAATTCGCCATCAAATATTGCTTTCCTAAACTTTTCTCTGTTTGCAATATCCTCCTTTTTGATATTGAGTAATTTCAAATCTTCTTCAGCATCCTTGAAAAATGCTTGTTTAGCTTTTTTTTTACTTACATAGTGATAAAAAATTATGTTTTGCAAGTCTGTCTCTTTCCATTCTGAAAATGTGACCATAGAATCGTAATCTCCTTTTCCTGAAAGTATGCCCTATTTTTTTCTGTTTCTTTATATAACTACTTTTCTGGTCTCAGTTTGTATATGTTATTCTCCCAAATTGATCCCATAATTTTTCTTATTATTAATATTATTATTATTATGTGGAAATTCACAGTAAGTAACCGCATACAATTTTAACATTATTTTGAACGGCACAGGAGTGACTGTAAACAACTGTCAACTACACAGCAGTTTATCTTCATAGAACTACACGGACAGGTGCATATTGTAGCGATTTTTAACTCCCGTTCTGTTATCTTGGTGTGTCACACAAATGGACAGTAAATGTCAATTTGAAGTCATTTCTGATAGCGTATGTAGCTACCAGACCGCAGGTGCTCTGATATACATAGGCTACTTCCTGAGTTTTTAAATTCATTTGATACACCTGAACCATTTAACCATTTTAACCACTTATTAGCATTACTTACTTACATTACATTATTATTATTATTATTGCTATTATTATTATTATTATTATTATTATTATTATTATTATTATTATTATTATTATTATTACACATTTAGTACAAGTAAAAACAAATAAAACCAAACATCTCCTATATGAGCAAAGCTCGTGTTTAGGGGGTATAGTAGATTAATACGAGTATAACTCTAATTATATATCAATGCACAGTATAGTACAAACGAAAAATTATAAATGTATGAGTACAATGTATAGAAAAATAATTTTGCAGCATTAACCAGTGGTTTATATAGAATTTACAGCAACAAAATAGAGTAAATTGGGTTGAAACATTGAAAGACCAAACGAAATTAAAGTTGTGCTATTAATATTATATAATATTTTTTAATGTTCCTCTTAAAATGTTTAAGAATTTAATATACATATTCAGGGTGCTCAGGAATAAAATTGTTATACAATTTCAAACCATAATTTTGACCATGTAATTGCCCTTTGGTCGTCTTACATTTTGATTCAGCGAAACGAAAGATGGCGTTTCTTCTTGTATTTTGACAATGACTTTAGAAAATTATATTATGTTTAAGGTACAGCGTAGGAGTAAATTATATAGGAACTTATAACAAAGGAGTAAATTCTAAATTTCATGCTTATAAATTAATATTTAGCGTTTAAATTTTTGCAGGGCGACATAAATGTTCGTACATGTGTTATAAAATGTATGGAATTTATGAAACAAATAAATTTTTACTTCCTCTGCCCGTACCGTAGGTAGCCTGCTATAGGTAGAGGAAGTATTGTTTTCGACCCCCCCTCGCAATTCCGAAGTTGAGTTTTTTTTTACATAAATACACGTTTTGAGGTCCTCCGAATCCAAAATTATTATTTTCGGAAGCATGTCTGTGTCTGTGTGGATGTCTGTGAACAGCCTAGCTCTAAAAAGGAAAATCGTATGAATAGAAAATTCTTTATTTGGGTCAGATACCTTCTGTAGATGTGGTACGAAGATTGCTGACAAGTTTCTTTTATTTTTAAGGGGACTTTACATGAAGAAATTTTAGTTTTTTTTCGCGATTTTCTCTAAAACGGCTCTAACGATTTTCTTTAAATTTTGCACATGGGTTGCTTATGCTAAGAGCTAAAGCTTTTATTTGAAACATTTTTTCGGACAAATTCTCTGAAGGGTAGTTATAGGCCACCCACTGTGAATACGCGCTCTTTGCAATGTCCTCTTGTATTGCAAAATCGTACGATAACAAAATTTTGTATTTGGGTTAGTCACCTGTGAACATGTAATATAACACTTCCCCAAGTGATATAAATGCTGCAAAATAAGTTTCACAAACTTCCTCGCATATACGAGTTCAAAGTTAGCACAGAAAAACGAAGGCCTATATGCGAGAAAGTAAAAATTGCGAAATAGAGAAAAGCACAAACGGCATTTATAGGAAACACAAATCTCAGCGCATAGCCTATTATGCGTTATAATCGTAGGCCAAATTGCTTTAAAATGGAATAAAAATAAAAAAAAAAGGTATACAAGAATTCAATCCAATTAAGATATTTTGTCTACAAATAACATTTTCTTCTGTCTTTATTAAAGAAATCTGAAAAATCATATTCTTTGTTCGTAACTCGTAGATGAAGTCTCGCATTTTTTACATCATAATGGCTTGCTATCGTTTAATCAATACCGATTGTGCCAATAAGTCCCATCTAACATCTATTTTTGTAATCGATCTCTGAGCTAAGCTCCAGATCGTTTCATAACTATAGCATAAGTCCGCCACCGTGGGTAGCTCGCCTAACTTCCGCCCCCGGCAGTCTCATATGGGGAATTTTCAGTAATGAAAATCCCTTTCCCGCGTTCAAGACAAGGTGTTTAGGGTTAAGTATGAGATCCCGGTATCACGAATATTCTTTAAATTTCGGTAATCTGATGTATGACAGCGTGACACATTCTCCACGTTAAAAGAACTTGGACTATCTAATAGATTTTATTTTGGGAGGAAGTTATGTTTGCGAAACGAGCTCCTTTAGGGCCTTAACTCTGCCGGGTAAAATAAAACATTATTATTATTATTATTATTATTAAATTTTTTCAAGTATTATAATAAAATTAATTGCTTCACATCCAAATTCAAATGTATACAAATCAAATAGAAATAAATCCAAAATAATTTGTAGGCCTATTGTTTAACAGTAATTGATTTCGATTAAATGGATTGTTCAGTATTATTATTGCAAACTAAGGTGTAACGGCACTTTAATTGCAATTGTAAATATCTAGTATCATATTGTAGATGGAGGAAAATTTAAGTCCGTTGAAGTAAGATCACTTTATTCAATATTTATATTATTATTTATAATCCGAACGTTTTAACCCTGTTTTACCGTTTCGCCTGATTTCGTTCTGATTTGCCATTAGGGTAGGCCTATCCTTAGATCATTTCTCACTTCATTTTAACTCTTAGGTATTTACGAATAACGTGTTTGGCTGTATAGACAGCGAGATTTGATTAAATATTCGGATTTTCTTACTGATTGTATGTATAGATAGGACTATTATTATGTTTTATTATGTTTTTCATTCACAACCATATATCCGCGTATACAAACGTTAAAATTTCTACACTATCTGTAATAAATTAAATGCGCCCTAAAATGTATGTAGGCCTACGCCTACTCCTCCGATACCCTTTAATCTAGAGTTCTGAAATTTAGACCTTAAGTTCTCCATGACACGGGGGAGGGGTGTCTATCTCAAATGTCAATATATTTTTAAAAATGTTAAGATGTTACAAATATATCATCTGCAGTTGTTATTATGAAATAAACTTGAAAAAATTCAAATTTCATTTCGAAACATAAATCGACCATAAATAAAGTGTGCAAGTCTACTGATAGAAAAGATAACTTGGTTAGAGCTTAGAGACGGTTTGGCGTGAAGCTGTACAGTAAAGAGCACGTACGAATGACACGGTTTTGCGTGCAGCCAAGCGTGAAACTAACGCGGTGCAGTCAGGAGGCTAAATGAAGGCACATTTGTCGATTTGGGGAAGGAACCAGATGAATCAAGGTGTTAACTTTCTCGCAAGAATTACTTCCTCCAACCAGCCCTCTGCAGCAATGACTCAAGCATGGAAATTACGTGCCTTACAAGTTATTGTAATCCTCAGGTACAGAAGACTAAATTCTAGTGAGGTTCCAGGCTGCATAATATAGACAGAGGAGGAATAATATTATTGAGTACCGGTGTGTATGAAAAGCGCATATTTTTAGGTAGATTTCGAAGAAAAATCTACCTATTGCAATGGATACCATGTCATGATTTTAGAAAAAATTCTTTCATATCTTTACGTTTCATGCTCCCCTGAGTACGAAACCACCGCCCGTTCAAAAAAAAAAATTGTGATATTTATATATATCTTTACACGATAGCGGCCGTAATTTTGAAGATATTTGAACCAAATTTTAATATGATGTTTCTAGGCCCAATAATTCGGACAAGTTCGTTAATGAGCAAAATTGGCCCAAGGGGGTGGTCGGGGGAGGGGGTTGAAATGTTTAAAAATGTATATCTCGGCCCCTATGAAGTATAGAGGGAAACTTTGCTTGAATAAATTAGAGTACTCCCTATGGAGTTCACAGTGACACCAACGATTCGGGGGTTCGGGTGAGGGTGGGGGATGAAAATTCGAAACTTTTGAAACCACGTCTTGTGGGGTATCATTGAAAAGCTCTTGATGAGTACTCTACAAATCAATAAATAGTTTCTTGATAGCTCTCATATGACGCGAGATTTTAATGTTTGAAAATAATAACACTTAAAAGAATTATTATAATATCATAATTTTGTCTTGTTTAGCGGCTTTGCTAATTTTATTCATTGCTGATCTTGCGCACGGCCTCCCAGAATATAATATCCTATTCTTGTTGTTAAAACAAATGATTGTAGGCTCTTCCTCTTTACTGCAGGTTTGCCATGCCAAGGCTAAAAAAGAAGAGTGCTGCGCAGCGATAATAAATTAAACCAAAAGCACTTCGAAATCTACCTCAGCCTGTAGGCCTGCCTAAAGGGATTTTTTACTCTTATATGAATGTTAAATACATTTTAAATAGAATAAATCCAGCGCACGGGCCTATGTGACCGTTCGTGCTTTTGTTAAGCACAAGACAAAGAGATAAAACATTGTAACATTAATAATACAATACAATGTAAGGCACAATATAATAATAGTATACAAAGATGAAGAGAAAAACAAAAGAAATATACAAAAAATTACAATAATATTGAAGATAAATTACAAAACAATATAATACAATTTATTATAATTTCAGTGTATAAATATTACTCCCTCTGCCCCTCCCTCCCTCCCTCCCTCCCTCCCTTGTCTACCCTGAGTTGTCGGACATTAGAGATGAATTTCCACACACCTTCCACGCATGAATTTCCTCACACCTTCGAAGAATTTGGTGTCACTTAACAGGTAGAATATCGCCATATGACCTCTCCTAGATGCAATAAAAGAGTCCGGCAGATATCGTTGCCTTGACATTTCCGTGGCTTCACATTCAGAGAAAATATGTTGTGCTCCAATACAACCGATATACAAAATTAAGGCATCTGATAACTAATTGAGCAAAGCATGGGCGAAAGTTCTCTTCATTGATGTGTCCAGATTCACTATCTATTCTGATTCGCCAGGATTCACGTCAGGAGAGAATGAGCATCACGATTTCTGTCCGAATGTAGTCTACTAAGGTAATAAAACGGTATGGAGGAAGTCCTTCAATTATGTGTGGAGGTATCAAGACACGAGAAACTTCTCTGTACGAACTTTGTTAGAGTAATTCGTCAAGGTTTAACACTTGTCACGTACGAAATGAGAATTTGGCATTTATGTTCGACTGCTTCGAGGTGCAATTATTATTATTATTATTATTATTATTATTATTATTATTATTATTATTATTATTATTATTATTATAATTATATTTATAACCTGTTATTCGATCACAACTGATTGCCAAATGAAAGAAACTTACTTTTGCAACTATGTAGCGGAACTATTACTGTCTATTACTCTGCTGACGCTTAAATTTAAGTAGGCCTATATGCTTATTTAAGAAGTTGTGTTTTTTGTGCAATGGGAAGAGGGCAGCAAGTTTATTTGCGGTGGTTTCTTAGCAATATACAGGCTGCAGTCGTTAGTTTTGGCTTAACACTTTCGGTTGACATGCTTATTTTCTCGGATCGTTAACTACTTTCTTAACGACTGCAGAGAGAGTGGATATAACTTCGTGAAGTCCAGGAAAACAAACAGCTGTTTTTCTTTAACTTTGTTCAGTATTTTGGTATTACACAAATGTTGATTTTTCTCATCTACCAATGTAGTAAGTTTAATAAGTAATACAGAAACATCTTTGGCTTCAGTGATTGCGACGACGGTTGCAACGAGACAAGGGTAATGTAGAAATTTGAATAATAAAAATAAAATAAAAACAGCTGTATAGACTAATGGCAAAAAATAATATTGCTAGTAACAATAATAGGCTATAATAAAATCATGCTACAAAATTATGCATGAAAATCTGGTAGGAATTAGGCCATCTAGATAAAGTGAATGTACTGAAATTATATACTGTCTGCTTAAATTTAAGTATAATGTTTCTCTCAGAAGTTGTGTTTATGTTCTATGGTAAGAGGGCAGCAAATTAATTTGCGCTGATTTCTTAGCAGTAGGCCTATACAGGCTGAAAGTCATTAGTTTTGGCTTAACTCTTTCATTTGATATGCTTATACATAGTTTACTCTAACGAGAGGTCGGCTTAGGTAGAAAAATATATAAAACACAGGCTTTCTTTTCCCAAGTTCGAGGGTTCGATATTGGACTGCATTTATCTGTGAGTATATGCCACACACCAGCTTCTGTGTAATAACTAGGGCGAGGAAAAATTCCAGCACAACGGCAACGGTTGCAGATGAAGTAACACAAAATCACTAGTAAATAAACATTACAAATAAAAAAAACAAAGAAAAGGAAGGGTTCATTGCTGGCCGAACACATGAGTTTTTCAAACATAAAACCTTAGTCTATTACAATTATACATATTTAGATCCCGTATTTTGAACGAGAGAGAATGAAGGTGTTTCAAGGGAGGAGGAAGGTCAGATACCTGTTTCACAATTTATTTTAAAGCTGCAGACTTTACATTTTGCTCATACCTTACCAAATTTTTGTTATATTTGGTATAACAGTAATTAAGTTATGGGTATTTCAAATTTGCATATTTTGAATATGCATCTGCTTTGAGAATATACGTGCAATATATTTGATAATTTTTTAAAACGACTCTTACTTGCTTACTTACTCAATGGCAATAGACGATTCCTCAGCAAGCTAAGGGAATATCTATTTTACGGAACCCGAAGGTTCATTGCCGCGCTTACCTGAGTCCGCCATTCAACCCTATTCTGTGCTAAGTCTATCCAATCAGACCTTGCAAATCCTACTTCCCTTAAATCTATCCCAATATTGTCCTCCCACCTACGTCTAGGTTTCTACGTGGTCTCCCAGCCAATACTTTTGAGATGTCTTTCCTCCCCTATGCGTGCAACATGTCCAGCCCATTTCATCCTCCGTGATTTCATTACCCTTACCATATCCGGTAAAGAGTACAGGTCATGAAGCTCGTTGTTATGCAGTTTTCTCCAGTCCCCATTTTCATTTTTCTTAGGCCTAAACATTTTCCTAAGCACCCTGTTTTCGGACACCCTCAGATTATATGCGAGTAATTATTAAAATTGAATTTTAAATTGAAAATAAATTTAATGCTTTAGCTCAATTAGAAACATTAATATTGAAGACGGCACGTGGTAAAAATTAATTTTTAATTCAGTATCTAATTTTAAATAGTTGTGCACGGTTTTATTAAGCATATCTTGTAGTAAAATCAGTATAAATTTCTTACAAGTAGCTTAATAATTGTAGGCGCCTACCCATTTTGAAGTTTTTAAAGTCTTAAAAGAGCACGTTAATCATAAAAGCTTGATTTTTTACCAGATTTTATTCACCTTTCTTCTTAACGATTTTCATAACTTTATTTATTTATTTATTTATATTTATACAAAATATTTATACAAAACAAAACAAGACCCCGAATGAGCAAGCGCTCGTGCTCGGGCACAGTTCAGCCATTTACATTACAAAATACAAATTACAAAATAAATAGGCCTAAAGAAAATATAATTAAATCAAAACCTAAAAAATGATAATAATAAAGAAAGAACAGAAAAGTAAAAAGAAAAAAGGAAAAGTAGTAAGAACAAAAATTGAAGCCCTGAGTTATTACAAATAAAATCGTTCCTTAATTGTCTACTATGTACAGAGTGAAGTAAATTTTGAACTATGAAATAAGATTTTTGATAAACTTCTCTCAGTATTCATGTTAACATTCTTTTGAGAAAAATTATTCTCAAACTTAGTTAACCTAGCGATACGCTGTTTGCTACTTATATCACATCTGGTTGAGAATTGCAGACTCTAACGTAGAACAATAAGTTTGACGTGGGGGTGTTGTATGTTTGCTGCGAGGTAATTATCACTAAACCATTTCCTTCCACCACAGGTTTCCTGAACAACGTACTTATCATGTTTTCCTTGAGATCATTTCTCACTGCCTAAACGTTGCTGTAACATACCACGGATTTAATATAGGATGAATAAATAATGCGGCTTCAAAAAGCGGTGAAAACAAGAGATCATATAGTCGTGTTCATACTAATTAATAAAAGGGCAATGATCTATTGCTTCTATGTAAAGTAATATTTACTTTTTCGCCCACGAGGATCCAGACAATGCGTTTGTTCACTTATAATCATTTGCATATCATATTGCGCTTATCAGAATACAGAAAATGGTTAATTGCCTTATTTTTTATGAGAAATTCGAACCTGTCAACCTTCTGGCCTTTGGTCGAAATGCTCAATGACAAACGTAAGTTTCCCGAAAGTTAAAATTTAATAAAATCAGGTAAACTGATAAAGTGCCAGATGAAATTAATAAGCCATATTTCAGAAACTATTGAGTTGTAGACCACAGTTTCTTCAGAATGTTTCATCAGCATAACTGAAAGAATAAATGGCATAACTACAATATTAACAGAACGAATTTACAGTAAATTTATCACGTCAACAGTATTCCTTTATGAGGCATTTTTTTTTTTTTTTTTTTTTAAAGTTAGCGTTTTGGAATTTCCCCATCTGTTATAGGCTAGAAGCTATAAGATTTCCAAATTTAAAGTATCTAGTTCATATGTGAGGGATGCAATCGATGTTAATGAGTGGATGGTCTAGAGCTAGACTGTCGTAGATGTGAATAACTTCACAGCTATACAGCCAGATTTTCCATAATTATAGGGCAGCTAGAATCACAAAATTGATGGTATTGGGTGTGTCAGTATTCCTGTAAAATTTTACGATTCAAGCTTTCCTGTAAGTATATCATAAATTACATAAGGTGAGGAAAATATTAAAAATGTACTTACAGTTAAAAAATCTAACTCTATCTAAGGTATAACCGAAGGAGATACGAAAAAAGTCATAAAACCAAATTAATAGATCTCTCTAAATCTGTTGCTGCTAGTGCAATCTGTTTTTGTTTACCTACTATAAGCCTCCAAAGAAGATATGCACAAACCTTAAAGTTGCGTCCACCATTATAAATGTTTTTCAGGGGTAAAAAATTAAGATTCGTAACTTTTTGGAATATTTCCGTCGGTTAGACGCTATAAGCTATAAGTATGCCAAAGTTCAAGTTTCTAACTCATGTGGAAATAGGCAAAAAATTATGCCAGTGAGTAAGTTAGCCACTCGGCTTTATAGTATAGTGATGATTTGCTATTTAAACCGTTAATTGGACGTTACTCCGGTATTGGTCAACCGATTTGCTCTAAAAGTTTCTACTAAGTTTCACGAAAATCTGACAAAGCGTATTCGAGTTATCGCGCGTACAGGCAGACGGACAGACTGACGGACAGACATTTTTCCCGTCGTAGAAAGTATCATGCTGGCACTTAAAAAGATATATTTTATTGAAATCGTTTGAATCCCTTCAGACTTTTAGAAACGTTAAAATTATTTCACGATATGGTTTAGCTGTATGCTGAATTTCACCGGCTTTTCTACAGCTCACATCAGATATTTGATGCTTCAAATCTCAACTGTCAGAAATTCTAGTGAAATATTTCATAGAATGAACTGTGAATCAAGCATGAAAAGGGCATATATGCCTTCATAATTACATTGTCTGAAAGAGATAAATTTTCTCGCTTCCTGTTTCTGGAGGCAAGTAACAGCGAATCAAAAACAAAAATGTGGCGGATGTGGTAATACCTTATTTATGCCTTTGGCGAAAAATTCTTACACAAAGTGAAAAGGTGCGAGAGAAATTTAATTTACTTTCACATTATGAAACAGCTTTAACCGTATCGTTCGCTTCTAGGTTTACATTAAAACATCAAGTTGACGAATAATTATACCTTATTGCTAATACACTCTGAAAATGAAAGGCATACAATCTACTGTTCGAGCAATATTCTTAATCCTTCTGGGCTTGTTGCATGTTAGTAATGAGAATTCGTATTTAGTGGCTATTATTTTAGAATTTTCATATACTTCTTATTCTTCCATACCTTTACTTACTCTGACCAGACTGTATGCGTTGTAGGTAGACGATGAAATTAATACCAAGCTTTCATTAGCAATACTTCTGGTCAACCGAGACTAAAAATAGCATTTTCATAAAATAGGCCTCTGTATGTTAGCCTGCCCGTCTGTGAACAGAATTGACGCAGCATGTCGACGGTTTTCTAAACTCTCACTACCATTTTAAATTTTTTCTTTTCCTTTTTCGCCATTTTCTGGGTAACTGCTCTGCCATTTTTTATTGAGACCTACGTCATTTATTACAAACAGTTTTCTAATAAAAGTGGATTTAGGGTAGTTTTAAATCAGCAATCATGACCATAACCGTGAGAGAAGTCTCGCTCTTGGAAGCATAATTCTCGTACAATAGGCCTAATAAGTGGGCCTACGACATTAATAACTCTATATTGTGTGATAGCAAGAGTTTAAAGCAGAAGATAAAACAATATACTTTCTTGTTTAAGTCCATAAGACGTCAGTTGGTGCGATGTCCTCTTTTGACAGTCATATCTCCGAATCCAACCCCTGTAGTTCCAAACCGAAACCTTTTTCATGGATGGGGGATAGAGGGCTATCATTACCCCATGTGGCTGCGGGGGTGCGTTGCATAGGCATGGCGGTGCGCACAGACAAACCACACTTACATTTACTAAGTAAAACAATATAATGAAGAATAAAATTATGTAATTCTAGCAATTTATATAAAAACAATGTCAGTGTTAATAAATATGTTTTATTTATTTTATATTAAATAAGTGATTTAAATAAAACATCTAGTAGTTGAGTAAATAATCGCGGGCACCTCCTTAAGTCTTCGAGGCTGACTCCCTACTAAAAACTCACTTCTGATATTATATTATCACCTGTCAGAACACTCGTATACGAGCTGTTCTGGTAAAGCTTTCTGTTGCTCTAGAAAATCCCAGTCTGTATCACCAAAGGCTGTAAAATCATCTTAAATTGGCAGGTTTATGAATAAGAAGTAACAAGAATATCCTGTGTTTACTGCCCCATTTTGTGACTTGCAGCAACGATCGACCTTTTAATTCTGTTATACAGCATTTTTGCCGAACATTGAAGAATGCGTCAAACATCGAAGTAAGGGCTTGTCTCGTAAATCATTCCCGCGTGTTTAATTGCAATAATCTCGCGTAGGATGAGGTGTTTAATAAGAAATGCACTGCGGGATTAAGACTCTGGCAGAATTCATTATACTCCCATTCACTACGTTTATCGTAAAAATCTCCGCTAAACACGTTTTTATAGCGAGCACCGCTAAGCTGCCTCTAAGCCTATTATCTCCAGGGGTGTTTTTAATAACTTGGTATTTAAAGAATAAAAGCATATCTCAGAAGATTTTGCATGGAACTATTAAGTATTTTAATTTAAAAGTACACTCTGAAGCAGTGGCGTAACCGGAGGCCCCACAGATCCCGCGGACCCAAAATGGAAACTGAAAAAGAAGGAATATTAGGTTGTCGCTAAAGGAAATAAAATACACGCAAAGCAGTAATAGAAAGGAGGATTGGCAACAGTCATTGAACACGTCGCGCAGCTACAGGTAGGGGTAAAAGAAAGCGGCCCGGCTCTTGTAGCTGATTTCAGAGCCTTGTGATACGTAGGCTAAATAAATGTAAGAGATGATTTTAACAAGCAATGCAAATTACGTGATATTATTTCTCAATTCAAGCAATTTATCGGCTGTAGAACAAATTTCAATACATTCCCTGCTATCCTGTGAATGCCGCTAGGCATGCGCAGTGGCTCATATCGCCAACTTAGATATTTTAGTCGGTCCGCTTTTTTTCTCTACCTGTAGATGTCAACAGTCAGCTCACAAGAAGGACGAAAAATTATAATTGTGGCTTCAGTAGTTGCTATTTCCCACGAGCATCCACAGTGCTCTCATTAGGCCTAATATGTGCTGAATTTTAATAAATAATAAATTTAATTTTTAATGATAATTTTACTGCATTAAATAATGTGCGGCCCGTGACATCAACACACTTTATCTATTGACCCCCATAAGTAAAGAAATTGGGCACCCCTGATCTAGGAAATGTACTACTTTATTTCGTAATTTTCTACACTACTACTACCACTACTACTAATATTACGATTACTACTACTATTACTACTACTACTACTGCTGCTACTACTACTGCTACTGCTACTGCTGCTACTACTATTACTATTACTACTACTACCACTACTATTACTACTACTACTACTACTACTATTACTACTACTACTACTACTACTACTACTACTACTACTACTACTACTACTACTACTACTAAAAGTAAAGTTATCAATATACAAGACCACGAAGGCTTTTAAGGTTCCAGGAGGTTGAGGCTCCCGATTTATAGACATTCGGAACATAAAGATGGTAAGGTTGTCAGACTTATGCACCGGCCGTCTTTATTCCCAGGATTGATCCAGCTATACAGCTATACATTTCTGTTTGAGACCAAGTCCATAGTGCCACCAGAAGGATTAGGTCAATTGGAAAATCCCAAGGACCTTCCATAGAATTGCATACTCCAAGTTAAAATTGTCCCCAACCGATTTTTAGATTCCATATGAATAAAAGAGACTCCGGAAATGTTTTCCGCACGCATAGAAGCTGTTGAAACGAATGGCATATTTTCGAATTGAATATTCGTGTTACTATATTTGTCTGTCGTTATTGTCCTTAACAATGCGGTTATATAAGAAAACACAATAATGGATTATCGATTGGTCGTTAACAGATTCTGCTGCACCATTAGTGCATCAGCACTCGCACAACATCCTTCTCAGTCGTGTATTTCTATTCTCAGGGCCAATACTTAAGATCTTCAGACAAACCTTTGGTTAAAATTTATCATGGTGATTACACACTTATCCGGAAATTAGAGCCATGTATTAACGACTTTTCTTTAAATACAATCTGTAAGAATGTCCCTAGATTGGCCATTTGGTGGAGGAGATAAACAGTTACACCATCAATATAATATAATGTAATATAAGTACATAATATAATATAATGTAATATACAGTAAGTAATAGGCTATAATATAATATAATAACCATCGTTGTAAAAATGGTAAGGCAAAGGGAGCTGATGGCAGCCTGAATTCCATATTTGAATGTTGGAAGGTCTAACCAGACCAGACCAAATAAGCTAATGAAGTAGGCCGTTCCATACCTGCATACAAAATGCATTACTGAAAATGAAAAATTCCTATCCTATAACTTAAAATAATGTTCTTACGCTAACGGTCTTTCAGATGGGGTTCAAACCTATGCAGGCTAAGGGTAATGAGAGTTAGGGATCGTGACGCAGTGGCGTAGGAAGGGGGGTGCGGGGGGTGCGGGCCGCCTCGGGTGCCATCATCCGGGGGTGACAAAATAAAATGTGTATTTGTAAGTAAAAAAATCGCTCAAGGGAATTTAAAGAAAATAATAATATTATTTCAAACAATTAAATTAGCTTAACAACTTTCTAAAAGTCAACATGCGTATTGAAACTTCTTTTAGTTTTAAATTCAGTCAACAAAGGTAATAAAACCCGGCTGAACTGGCCGCTGTGTTGATACGAACAATAATATTAATATTATAATAATATAATAATATTATAATATTATGGTTAGGGGAGGGGTGTTTATTTCTGTCGATGCTTGTCTCTGCAGTTTTATTAACTTAAATGAGACTTCAACAATCGGTGATATTTTATATTACTCAAGCTGCAACCAATTCTACCCGCTGCGGCAGTCATGACTTTGACGAAAATAAACTTCGAATGTGAGTTGACTCCGAAGTCTCCTTCAATCTAGATTTTGAACTGGGATGAGCGCATATTTAAGAATAGATTATTAATAATACAGTTCCGTAAAATAGTCACATTACTTGTTTATGAAATTTCTTAGGATCAACCTATAAAAATTTGATGTATAATTCGCAAAACTTCCCCTGCTCAAATAAAAGTTAGCCTTCCCTTAAAAATAAGAGAAAGTTGTCGCCAATCTTCGTGTCACATCCCCAAAAGGTACCTAACCCAAATACAAAATTTTCTTTTCGTACGATTTTCCGTTGCAAGATGCCGTATTGCAAAGAGCGCGTATTCAGAGTGAGTGGCTTATAGCTACCCTTCAGAGAATTATTTAGAAAAAGTGTTTCAAATAAAAGTTTTAGCTCTTAGTATATGCAACCCACGTGAAAAATTTAAAGAAAATCGTTAGAGCCGTTTTCGAGAAAACTTTCTTTATGTAAAAATAAGGAAAACGTGTCTCCAATCTTCGGTTCACATCTTGAAAGGTATCTGACATAAATACAAAATTTTGTCCTTTCATCAAAATTCATCTGTCCAAAATTCGAGATTTCGCTTGGAAAACAAAATATAAAAAATATAAAAAAATCACTCAAAAAATAAAAATTTACACAATTTCGGGAGTGTATTTTGGCCTAATTGTTCGCTTTATTAACGGTAACACCCACAGTCTGTCGCTCATGAAAACAATGTATATCTGTCTGTCTATAACGCACTTTAGATTAATAATAATAATAATAATAATAATAATAATAATAATAATAATAATAATAATAATAATAGAATTCATTGTCGTTTAACAGTACAATGTACAATGATCAGCATAACGTACTTGATATGTATATCTTCCCTTAATCCTAACAAAATTGGCTGAATTAGGTTAACTATTATGTCTTATATGCACCAATGGTAGCACTGGTTACAACATGGCGACGACATGGTAACTCGAATCGCTATATGATTGGTTGATTCATAGTATATCATGACTTCGGAGCTTAGTTTTATTTTTATGTAACAAAGTAATTATTATTAATTTTGCATAATCCGTTGAGTTTACGAGTTACATCAGATAAATTCGTTGCAGCTGCATCTATCGATAAACTCTTAAACTCTCGTGGGATTACCTTTGACTATTCAAAAAATAACACTTGGAACTGTTCCATCTTTTAACAATTTAAATGGGGGGGGGGACAAGAAATTTTCCGCACCAGGTATCACCTAAGCTTGCTACGCCACTGTCGGGACGTGCCCCTTACATAACTTATATATAATTCCGATATTCACTTTACAGCCAGGGAAACCCACGGAAAACCCTGGTCGAAACTTACAAAGGGGATGTGATAATGCCTGGTGTGAGTTAGGCCCATCATTTGGGATACGTGTGAGCTGAAGGCTTATCCGTAGGGGAGTTTGGGTTATTTAGGATGAAGGCCTCTAAAAGTGTTGACGATTTATTCGTCCCCTGGGAAGTTCAAGCGCTTTCCGAGTTCCCGTACTAGAGGATTTACAGCATCGTGAAGCTTGGAGTCGAAACCCTGTGCAAGGTTTCTGATGTGGATGGCAAGTAGTGGAACCTTAGATTTTCGTGGATCTGCCTGTTACCAAACTGACGTACCTAGGTGCGCCTGTAGCAAAACGAAGACATTTAGACTGCACGACTTGTAGTCTTGCTACTTGTGTGAGTGCTGCGGACCTCCAAGCTGGACCGACATAGTCGAGCAGAGGTCGAATGAGTAACTTATAGAAAAAAGGTCCATTCTTCAGACCCTGTTCTGCCGTTAAGCAAGGAGCTAAAGTTTTGAGCCGTTGCATGGCTGTTCGTCTAACCTGGGTAACGTGAGATTTCCAGGTCAGCCTTTTGTCCAGGGTTACCCTCAAATATCTGGCTGTTACAATCCATTCGACTGGCTCTCTGAGAAGCTCTACAGACCTAGCGGCGCTGTTCTTTGCCTTCCGGTGAAGAGCAAAGCTGCGGATTTAGTGACGTTGATGGAAATTCGCCACTTTATCAGCCAGACCTGTAGTTCTTTGAAATATGTCTCGAGATACTTGACGATTAGTGCAGGACGTTTAGACGTTACCAAAAGCGCAGTGTCATCGGCATAAAGCGCCAACTCGACGTGACTGGGTGGTGAGGACATGTCATTCACATACAGGCTAAAGAGGACAGGCGAGATAAGTCCCCGCTGAGCAACTCCAACTCGCATGAAACGATGGAAAGATGTGGCTGTCTGCAAGGACGCTACAAAAGTCCTATCGGTAAGGTAGGAGGTGTTAACTTTCACCAGCAAGATGGGAAGTTAAGGAGGAGTTTGTATAGGAGACATTTGACAGAAATTGTGTCAAAGGCCTTGGCCACATCAAGGAATACCGCGCCGGTTAGTCATTTGTCGTCATAGTTTCTCTTGACTCAACCAGGTAGGCTATCTACTGAGTCGTGCTATGTTTAGGTGGAAGGTTTAAATCGCATAACAATCTTTTGTAATACTGTATACAAGCACGTATTTAGAAATAGTTTCTGGGGGATACTAAACTATTTGACCTTAAGTTACTGACATCTTACCTTAATGAAGGATACAAAACAATGATTTTTTTCCAGCTAATTATTCAAAATATCTCATATTTTGGTGTATCCAGACCCCAGGATCCCCCTGAAATACGCCCTTGACTGTTTACATCATAGTTATGACTTGTTCCTCTAGGGGCGAAAATTTCGGATTCCCTTCAATGATTAAGAAACTTTGAGGGAATAGTGGAAAATAAGAACACCTTAAAATAAATTATTTTAATATTCTAAGGCTCCAAGATTACCTTACAGATTCGCCATTGGTTTATACTTGTGATTCATTTCACAGGAGGATGTTCATCATTCGGCCACTCGTGTTTCGGAGGCCACGGAAAACGTGCTGACGAGGAGGTGGTTCTGTTGCCTGGTATAGACTCAGAACAGCAGCAACGGCTAGTATTCCCACCCTCGGGAGGTGCACAGGAGGACAGCGAAGACATGATGCAGGCTAGGCAACAACTCTCTTCGGCGTCTGCTCTTAGCTCACCTCACCAGCAGTACAACCTCTCCCCCTTCCTCAGGCAATGGGTGGGTATCTGCCTATATGAAAAGAATGAAAGTTCGAAGAATGCTATGCAAAAAGCGGTAATCGAAGAATATTCTGTAGAACGGACATTGTCTCAATTGAAAAGCTTGCTTCCAAACTCCACAAGTCATTTTTGTTTTGTTTCTGTGTTATGATCTCTTACTAGGATGAGATACATGCATAGTATCATAAAAACCTCCTTAAGTCACATTGGAATTAAATGGAGTAAATCCTTTTTTTAAAATTCCTAAGCCCTCTTAAATCATATACGAGGGGTCTATTAGCA
The DNA here is from genome assembly GCA_964059195.1 of Ectobius pallidus. Taxonomy (NCBI): domain Eukaryota; kingdom Metazoa; phylum Arthropoda; class Insecta; order Blattodea; family Ectobiidae; genus Ectobius; species Ectobius pallidus. The sequence goes on along the minus strand of CAXKWD010000002.1, from coordinate 50,191,802 downwards.
AACCCGGCAATCTCCATTTTGATAAAAGAAAGAGGTGCTAACTTCTAATGAAAGTTTGATACATTCCATATTACTAGGGGGCGGATTTCTATGACCTAAAAAATAGGATATATGCATGCATTTATGACCTAAAAAATATTAAAATATGACCAATAAAATTTAAAATATGACTGTACCACTTTCACATTGTGTATATTTATTTAAGTTTCACTACAATACATTTTATTAAAATACAGTGTTAATTGTTTAAAATATCTGTAAATTCTCAAAAATATCATTATAATGCAAAATTTCCAAAATATGATATGAAACTTCAAAATGTCTTTAATATGCACACAAATATGCCGAAAATATGACTTAAATATGCATATTCATACTAAATATGCTACAACAGTTGAAAATTTCCAAAATATGCAGTTATATGCACAATAAAAAGCCGTTCCATTTTCACCAGGATGCTTGGAATAGGGTTTAAATTAGTCGGAAACCTGAAATAATGCGAAGGGGAAAAATATGACACGTCATAGAAATCCGCCCCCTACATATTACATATTTAGTGTATGTGTGTATGTTCCCTTATGTGGGAACTCTGATTTACAATACACACTAAATATGTCGCAGGAAATGTATTAAACTTTCATTAGAAGTTAGCATCTCTGTCTTTTGCAAAATGGAGATTGGCGGGTTTGCTAATAGTCCTTTTTATTCCCTTACTTCATTGGTTGTAGCGTAATTCTGATTGGTACTCAACACTCCGAGGGCCAGGAGGAACAGATTAAATACTTCAAAGAGCCGAAGAATCATTCATATAAAAAAAAAATCTAAAAATTAACACTTTTTCAGTGTTTAAGGTAACGAACTTGATATATTAATTAGTTATACTAAGAATGTAGATTATACAAGTCAATAATTAGCATAAAATAGTTTATTATTATTGTCCATTACTGTGCTATTTTTCCTTCAATGTATTGACTTAAGTGGTTTGTGGAAGAAATTAGTAGATTGGAGATGCCGTTTTGACCTCAACACTAAAACAGAATTTTTTCATACTTCGGTATTCTGTTATACAGTACAGCCCCTGATGGATACAGTTAAAATAAATTACATTTAAAATAGAATAATAGCTTTATAACTTTTCCGTTCCTTCTGAACATCATAAAAAAATTAATTAAGTGGAGTTTTGAAAGAAATTACAAATTACAAACAATTAATTACATAAGTCATTACTAATATAATTTCTTTTTTTCAGCTCCAGTCATATCGACGAAGTGGTGATATTGAAGTGAAGTAGATGAATATCTGCGAAGCAACATTCATCTAGAATCAGTCAATAAAATCAACATTCCTCCGTTATGTTTGTGGACTGCACAGGACTGTTATGCAGTATCTGTTATAATTGTTACGTCATACTGATACAAAGTCACGTTCTTTGTCAAACATATCATCTGTATCAGAATTTTGTTTCTCATCCCTTTGAATTTTTGACTTTTTTAAAACGAACTTAGAATATTATGTTATTCCTATAGCTATATTTAATGACATGTGTGATATAAAAATTATATTATATTCTGTATTAAACTACATAAATGAGTTCTTTCAAGCTTTAGTGTTAAAAAAATTATAACATTTACTTTAGTGATAAGACAAATCACAACTCTTTGAAATTAAGGTATGTAGATTTATGTATGTATTGAGGTTTACCATCTAATACACAAAATTATGGTATTTGTGCAAGCATTAACTGTTGTTTGTTTATATTCTAAATTCTTGTTTCACAGCTGAATTACGTACTATAAGATAAATAAAAATATATCTTTAATTAGTTTTTCTTTTATTTAAAACAGCTGTATCAACGGCAGCGCTGATCATCTTTACAAATAGCCTACAATTTACCACATGTTATTAGTAGGGTTCATGTATGTCACGTTAAAAATGAAATAAAATTGTTCATATTGGGTTTACTATTATTCATGTCTGGGTTTCTACATGAGGTGTTCCAAATTGTTATGCGGGCTCTAGCTTGCATACAAACACTCTCATTGGCTACCGATGAACTTTTGTCTCATTGGTCCTTGGCGCACAGGATGGGCAACTGTTTTGTTCATTCGCCGTGGACATGTAATTGAGAGCACATTTTCCCCGCGCAAACTATATTTATGGATTATAGGTAAGTGGCAGTTAGGTTAGAAATTGTGATGTTAGTGTTAGTGACATGGAATACTTGGTTGGTGGCAGTTAGGTTATACCGCATCTGAGCAGACGATTCTCGTGAAAATCCATCACTTCATAGCGCCATTTTAGGTAAATTTTTGTGATTTTTTTTGCCATAACATTCCTACAAGAAAGTAATGCCTAAATAATAGATTATACAGGTTTTGAAGAACAAGATAACATGAAAAGCAGGCCTTTTTTCCTAAAGAAATGAAAAAAACACCCAAAAACATAAGCTATATAAATCCTTCCTACTATTCAAACCCTGTCCCGGAATGCCAAATTGTCCCATATTTTTAAGCTTAGGCCTAAGGGAATTTATTAATTTCTTCTCACTTTCATGCACTGCGCCACACTGTAACCTATTTGGAAATAAAAATGCCTACATAAAACAATATCAGTTTTAAATAGCTGTTCTTTTCGACCATTACTGTTTTAGAGAATAATGGTTTTTCACAGCTATTTCAAAAAGGACCATAATATAAATATTAATAACAGCTATGTCTCATAACAGTTTCAAATCCCTATTTGCAAATGGGTTAGGCACAAGGGCGCCCATATGATATTTTCTAGGGTGGGGCCAATTTTTTGTCGCTTTTACTTCTTGGGCCACTTTGTAACATTATATTAATAATATAATAAGTGCAACAATAACGTAGCCAGAAAATAATTTTGGGGAGGGTCGAAAGTGCCGGGGGGTTTGGGGGTAAGGAATACCCCCAAGAAAAGGGAACCCCGGAAAATTTTTAATATTGAACTAATGAAAATCACATTTTACGTTATTTTAGCACTGAAAAACTAGCGAGCAAATTTGTTTACCATACTCTAAGACATGCCAACGTAAACAAAAAATCGTTACCTGAGTGATAGGCTAATACTTACTACTATTTATAAGAAAAGTTAAATAACACATGGAACAATGGAAATAATAGCCTACTCATTATGTTATGAAAACAAAATAACTGCTATATCATATTTGACACACCAACAAAACTTGTCTAATTCAAAAAAATATTTTTTTAAATACAAAAATATAATTTTATTTTTTTATTTTTAGGGGTCCAGACCCCCTGGAACCCCCTTTCCTGACCCACTGTGGATTCTGATTCCATGTTGTCGATTTGGTAAAACTTCTGCAAACTTTTTATGTCTGTACTGACTTTTAAATAATTGCCCTAAAAGAAAAATACCTGACTATAATTATTAATATACATTTTGTCCTTGCCCTGAGAGCTAGGGTGAGGGGCCGCGGCCCCCCCTTGCCCCCGGGTATGGGCGCCCTCAGTTAGGCAGCAATATTAACTCCAGATAGCATATACTGTAGCTAACGTAGTCCTTTAAGCTTATCCTCGGAATTGAAATGATGAAATAATATATGAATAAAATGTAAAATAATAAAGTACGGATATGATATCATAAGGAAAGCACGAAAGCTATCAGAATCTCGTACTTTGTGTTATTGAGATGGTACATTTCATGTAACCATTCCGATAGTAAATGCCTTGTTCAGCAGATAGCGTTTCAGTAGTCCATTTCAGTCGGGTTGACAGACACCGTCAGTGCTCGGGGTATGGTGTGTGTGGTGTGTGTATTGTGTAACTTACATGTGTAGATGAATCGCGCGGGACGAGATAGTGTTGTTTCTTGACTAGATACCAGTGCCTTCTGAGAACTCACACAGAGAAAAAGCAGTCTTCGTAGTGGGTAAGTGTTTCATACAGTTCAAACTCATTGAATATTGTACAGTTAAGGTTATGTTAGAACTAACTACACTATTCCGAAGACTAAAGTTCGCTCTCATCAAACTACATATACTGCGCATAGGCTATTTCTATATGAGCAGAATCAAACAGGGGGTTACATGGTTTAATTAACAACAAAAAACTGCCTGATTTTGAGGTTGACAGATTAGAACTTAGAGTATTCACGTAGAAGCTTCTTAAAAATATGCGTAATGCAAGAAAAACCATGAAGAAGTGGACACTTACATAGCCTAAAACGGCGTCCTATTGTACGCCAATTGTAGGTAGGGTATGGGTGGGATGACAGATTATTTTTCATTCTATAATCAATCGGATTATTCATAAACAGCTGAGAAAATTAAGACATTGGGTTGCACTATTTTCAACTCCGCCCACTGATTACACAAAACATCAATGTTCCTATCCCAACTGTCACTAACCTAACACCAAACTGTCATTATATATTACTATTACGGTGAGAGCAAGTAGTCGGTACCATCAAGTGCAAGATATTTGACTTTTTCCACTAAATTCTGACCTGCTCGTTGAGATAAACAGCCTAATTTGTTGCGCAAGAGCTGTATAAGGCACCACCGGAAAGACTTAACAGTCTTCTGGATATTCTGTCCTATTTAGGTAACCGTTTCCTTGAAGAAACCAGAAGCCGGGAGGTGAGGGTAGGTAACATAAATATTACACCTCAATCATTGCTGACCCACCATTTAGGCCTGGTTTACTTGCAGTACAACATTACTGCGTTTCAGTGTTGTGTGTGTCATTTTATAGGTATGGGAAATTCACTGATATAGTTGGTTACCTTATTAAAAATACCGTTTTTGTCTGTCTTATGAAAAAAGTGAACCAAAAGGTAAATGGTCAGCTCCTAAGTTCGATAGTTCGATATTGCCTTGGAAGAAAATAAGAAATGGACATTTAATTTGGTTAACTGGTAGTTACTCATAGCAAATTGTACTGCATAATTTATATAATGTACCAGTGTAATAATAGTAAAAATAATAATAATTTAAACAATAATAATAATAACACTTTATGTAGGTATAGCGAAATAAAAATGTTAATATTAAGAATTATAAATAATATTAATAATACATTATTAATAATAAATATTAATATTATGAGGACTTTTCATGAACATTTTTTCAAAATGTTGATTTTTTTAAATGACTAACGATTTTAATAAAAAATAAAGATTTCGAAACATCTATGAATAATAAAGTGGCTATATTAGTTATTCATTAAACATTACTTAGGGGTGCCATTTTTATTTTTCTAAGTTATCTCTATTTACAGTACATACATGAAAACTTAAAACAGTAGAGTTGCAGAGAAAATTAAAATGAACATTTTTCTTCTACGCCTACACATTTCTTGGGTCCCCCATTTCTTATAATAGGTATCAAGGTAAACGCGAAGTAAGTAGGCCTATGACTTAAATGCAGAATGTCGAAACATACATTTAATGAAAACTGTGAGTGATATTCTTTAGTTAACCATAGTTACAATTGCTGTGAAATGCAGTATATTTCACTTGGTAATGAACTCACAAAAACAATCTCAAATTTCAAATCTTGTGTCCTGCCATTTTGACTTGGATTTTTCAGGGTTTTTTCATTCATAAAGATCTATTTAAAATAGAGGTTGTGCATTTTTGAATGGTGCGTACCAGTTTCTTCCGTCGACCTAAAATCCTCAATAATTAACAATTTTAACACGTTTAGCCTAATGCGAGAAAGTTTGTGCAACATATTTTGCACCGTTTACTTTTATAACAATGGTTCCCATGGTCATGTATGTTGGAATTTCTAAAATCAAAACTTTCTCTTTATATATATATATATAAGATTGCGTACTTGATTCTCCCACACCAAGAAAATTTCAAGATAATCCTCTGAAGCATATCTTATAAGTTCAACTTCTGTTCCAGGTATTCAGCCATGTTTATTTCTTTTCACAAAACTGAAGAACATTCCGTCCTTTGATGATAAAACAAATGCTCTAGGTTCGAAAGTCATGGGATGAACTGTTTTTTCACATGGTTGAATCACAAATTCCTTCAGTATCGTTGCCACTGTAAGTTTCATTTCCATCAGGGCAAATCGAGCAGCTGTAAAAAGAAGAAAATCAGGATATTAGCACCTTCATTAATAGATATCACAATTTTGACTATTTCATTCACAAGACGCGTATTTGAGCAATGCCTAGGATTTCAACCAAACACGATGGTCGTTTATCTTATAACGTGTTTGCAAGGATGCGATTTTATCTGATAATTAGACCTGGGATTTTAAGGCAAATGCCTACATGAAAATTTCTAAATATGTTGACATTTCATGATAAATCACTTATATTTATAGAGTTTTATAGTGCCCTAAAATGCCTATTTGGACCTTTGGAGCCTATTGTTTTACTATTTTAGTGCCTAAAAGCCTATTTTGTTCATTTAAAATAAAATTCAACTTCTGTAACTTTTACAATCATTTAATGGACATCCATGAATGAAGAGCAGAGGGTGGGTTTTTCACAGAAATTTAATTTTCCCAAACAATTGTCGCCAAAGGTATGCTGACTGACGAGGGAGGATTCGCTCAAAACAACAAGTAGCATTATATAGTAAGAAGGGACACACTTTGTCAATTTTTCATATAATCCAAAACTGTTTTTGATTAATGTGTTTTTAATTCTGTCTTGATTTTGCAATTATTTCTGTTAAGAATAGGTATACCACGTATTTTTACAGTGAAAAAATCACATTACAGTAGAAGAGCATATTGTAGTCTTTTAAAGTCTATTTTCTGTCTATTTACACATTTTTAAAGCATATTTTAAGTGTCTATTTTCTCTTTAAAAGCATATTTACTTGTTTTAAAAGCCTATTTTAAGTGCCTAAAACTATTTTTTTAGAGCCTAAAATCCCAGGTCTACTGATAATACATCAGCTCGTTTCTGAATACGTCAAAGTATCAATTTGCAGTGATTAATAGTCACTTATCTTTATTGCCGCCAGTGAACAGGATAAAATCTATTATGTATGTTATGTATTTCTTACCTATGCAATTCCTTGGCCCTTCTCCAAAAGGTAGATAAACATAAGGCGGAATTGTGCTTTTGCGACTTTCGCTGAATCTTTCAGGATCGAACTTGTCTGGTTCAGGAAAATATTTCGGATCACGATGCAGTCCCATGACTGGGATGATCACAGGAGTTCCTTCTTCCAGAACTATATTATCTGTTCCTGGTAAAACAAAGTCCTTACAGCATTTGCGGGTGATGATAGGACCTGGAGGATATTTTCTTAGCGATTCTGTAAGAAAAGAGGACATTTTTGAAATTTCTTAGCTGTCCGCCTTCGAATAATACAAATTATATTTTGCAAAAATATTACTACGGCAAATCACAGTAAAATTATTTTATGTCACTTTGTTATAAATTGTAAAAGTTTCTTCCTCGAAAATTATACCTGTGTCATTTGAGATTTGTGATAACTAATTGGGTCGTTCCCTGCCAAAATCATCACAGTAGATAATATAGGTTCACCTTCTCAGAAATTGACTTTCTACAATTTTAATGAAACTTACTAATATATTCATTTAGTATATAAACACAAATATTTATGTTTCTGGCCACTTGAGATGCTTGGTTGTAATTTGGGAGTCATTTTCGATTTAATTGATATCGACTGAAAAAAAATATATTTCCCAGAATCCTCTTTCTTGTTATTGTTAAGAATGTTCGCTAACCTGAAACAACCATATCTAGATATGGGATTTCCTGTAGAGCATCATACGTAACTTCCCCATTGTGCTTTTTTAGTACTGTACACAAGTCATTGTACAGTTTTTCTTGGACATCTGGATTCATCGCCAGCTCATGCATGCAGAAGCTGAGAGCAGTAGCAGTTGTCTCAAATCCTGCAGTGAAAAATATCACTGCTTGTGCAGCGATCTCGTTGTAGGAGAGGGTCTCTGTGGAAAAAGAACGTTTAAATACTTTTGAATTTAATATGTAAGGTTGATAACTGACGATTATCTGTTCTTTCTCAATGACTAAATTCACGCTGTATCCTTTGTCATGTGTCCTAGGTCGGAAATCTAATCCAAGATTTCAGCATAGAATGCCCTGAGTGCTCGTACTTGCCCAAGACCTTCTACATAGAGGTTTGTAGGAGCTGAGATGGAAAAATTATTAGGGGGAAATTTATTTGTAACATAAATTTTATGCCAATTAAATTTAAAATAATTAAACTTGAAACAACGAAAAATGTTAGATTAAGTTTTTTGATTCTCGTAAAGTAGAAATAAGGCAATAAGTTTCTTTTGTTCTAAAATTATTGGTTTTAATATACCTTTAATACACTTTTTCTGAACATAATCAAATAGAATTTAGCATATGTTTTAAAATTACAAATATAGGCCTTTTCAATATTTTTTTTAAATGTAAAAAATTCACTTTTTTAAATATTTCAAATGTTTTTATAGTTTATAGGGAATTTTTTTGTAAATGAAATTACAATAGTAATCATGCATTTTCGTAAAACAAGTAATTATTTTTGTGATAGGAAAAAATAATTTTTTAGCCTGCCTAGTGACTGGATTACTTGCAATAAAGTGCTATGGGAATTCTATTGGTTGATGCACGGTGATGACTGATGACATGAGTTCTCGTGTGCGGACTATGACAGCCACGCCTCTTTGTTTTGAACAGGATCAAACTTACTTGAGATATAGAATAGCCTGTTACCTGTTACGTCAGACTGTGGTTTTAAAGGAGTCTCGTCATCTTCGATATACCCCTTGTCTTTGAGTTGCATGAGCATCTGCATGAAGTCATTTCTCTTAATGTTGTTCTTCCTGCGGTATTCGATTGTGTTCCATACCATGCTGCAGAAGTGGTCGGTGACCTCCTTCGTGAAGAATGGGATATAAATGATAGCCGCCAGTTTGGGCATCATGAAGTTGATGAAGTTTCTAACCCCAGTCAGTGGTGTTGCCTCAAATACTTTCCTCCCCCATTTTCTGAAGTCACTGTCGGGATCCTTGAGACAGTTGGTTTCTATGCCTGAAACATTAAACACCAATATTAATGATTAAAGTACCATAGATGTCCAATTGTTTTTAATGTTATAATTGGATTATTAACTTCATCTATTAAATAGAGTAAACGGAGAAATGGAATTGCATTTGAAGATTTTGCATCTTTTTTATATGAAGCTTAAAAGATAGTTCGAATATATAAATACGTATCATGAAGTAATTGATTAAAAAGGACGATTTGTGTTTGCATTTTTTAATATTTATTTTGCATTTTTAATTTTCAAGAGATAGGCCATTTTTGGCAATTTTTAGGTCATTTTCGGCATTTTAGGTCATGTTACAGTGGAGATAAAGAGGAGCTTTTCCATATACAAATCGTTACTTTCAGACAACAGACAATCGTTTTTATTTGAGAATCTCCGCCAAGTGTTGATAGTTAATTTTAATTCAGGTTTGTTGTAAACATCGTAGCAGTTTGTTTTTTAGCAATAAAGTTTTTTCTTTCTTTTTAAGTGGCACATATTTGCTAGGGTCAATTTAATGGGCATACCAGTTCAAAAATAATTTCGCCATTGATTTCCAAGTAGTGTAAATTTACTTCTTTAGCAACAAAATAAGTGTGTTTTATATTGTAAATTCATATATACAGTGTGTCCAACAGTCCTTTTTTTTAAAGGACTATAATTTAAAATGGTGACTATAAAAAGTCCATTAATTGTCCTTTTTTTTAGTGCTGTCCTTTTTAGGTAGATTTCGAAGAAAAATCTACCTATTGCAATGGATACCATGTCATGATTTTCGAAAAATTCTTTCATATCTTTACGTTTCATGCTCCCCTAAGTACGAAACCACCGCCCGTTCAAAAAAAAATTGTGATATTTATATATATATATATATCTTTACACGATAGCGGCCGTAATTTTGAAGATATTTGAACCAAATTTTATTATGTTATTTCTAGGCCCAATAGTTCGGACAAGTTCGTTAATAGGCAAAATTGGCCCAAGGGGGTGGTCGGGGGAGGGGGTTGAAATTTTAAAACATTTATATCTCGGCCCCTATGAAGTATAGAGGGAAACTTTGTTTGAATAAATTAGAGTACTCCCTATGGAGTTCACAGTGACTCCAACAATTCGGGGGTTTTTGGGGGTACGGGTGGGGGTGAGGGGATGGAAATTCGACATTTTTGAAACTACGTCTTGTGGGGTATCGTTGAAAAGCTCTTGATGAGTACTCTACAAATCAATAACTAGTTTCTTGATAGCTCTCATATGACGCGAGATTTTAATGTTTGAAAATAATAACACTTAAAAGAATTATAATATAATTTTGTCTTGTTTAGCGGCTTTGCTAATTTTATTCATTGCTGATCTTGCGCACGGCCTCCCAGAATATTATATCCTATTCTTGTTGTCAAAACAAATGATTGTAGGCTCTTCCTCTTTACCGAATTCAGTTCTTATTACTGCGGGTTTGCCATGCCAAGGCTAAAAAGGAAGAGTGCTGCGCAGCGATAATAAATTAAATCAAAAGGACTTTGAAATCTACCTCAGCCTGTAGGCCTGCCTAAAGGGATTTTTTACATAATGTATTCAATTTATATACAAATAGCCTATCAACAGGCCATTAAAAAAACAAGCTTTTTCTTTTTTTAACATGTCTAAACACAGATTTAAGCTGAAAACATGCACAGTTTTGAATTCTTATGTTATTGTATAATGTGTGCAATCAATTATAAATGTAGAAAATAAATTTATAAAAATAAAAAGTTAAGAATTAAAACTGTGGGAGGAACGGAATGGCTATGAAGGGTGAAGAGGAGACCATTTTGAAATAGATAATAGATTATACGTTAAAAAACTTAAATTTAAGCTGAACTTTTCCTCCAAAGAACTCTGCAGGTTTTCAGATTGTTCAGACTCTTAATCAAGGTCCGTTTACAGTTGCTACAGATGAAAACAGTGATATAAACAAACTCCAAACTGCACCATATTGTTATTAATGGTATATTAGTATAATATGTTGTATTTAGCTTCGCCCCCCCCCCACATCCCCCTTTTCACTCGGTGTGAGTGTCCTTTATTTTAAAACTTTTCAATTTATTGGACACACTGTATAGGCTATAACGCACTGTCATCCATTAAATTGTTTTTAGCAATTCATTGCTTAAAAAAACTAATTATATGTAATAATGGTAAATTTTTTTATCACTTTTTCACTATTTTTAGGTCATAAATGAAATTTGCATTTTTTTCACTATTTTATGGTCATTAAATGCCTTGCCCTATTAATGACAAAGTGTTCATTCTAATGATGATTTACATGTAATGTAAATGTTATATCTTGTAATACATGTAATGTTATCTCTTAACGCTAGTTAATGCAATATAAGGTATATTGGCGGAACGGAGAAAGATGCCTTCCTTGCAAAGTTTAATTTGAGCCCCGCTAAAAAAAAAGAAAAAAAAAAAAACACCAGTGTTATTCTTATTACTACCGATAGGCAGTATTCTTATTATTATTACTATTAATGGTAGCTGAATTGTAGGAAATTGGGAAATAAGTAGTATTGTTTCCTAAACCTCTTACCTTCAAAATGAGGCACAGGCACACTCTATTACGTAGAATCCTTAAGGATCATTGGAAGCGGCAAGACGTAGGCCTATTATATTATGTATAATCTAGCTGTAGCTCCATAACTGAATTCAATGGTACAGAACTTGACATCTACAAAATCTAACTCCTTTTCAAACAGTACAAGCCTTTTGACCAGTTTTGTTATAGGTTACGCGTCTTGAATATTTTAATGCGAAAAGTACGTGTAATGTTCGTACTGAAGAACAGTTTGATCGCTGATTTCAAAGGCATATAAGAGCCATTGTTTGACACGCATGTATTTGCATCGTATATCAGATTGGAGGCCAGATTCTCAGAAATAACATAAGAACATTTTCTGAACAGCAACTAACAGAAATTTCTATTTATGAACATTATAACATAAAAAAGAAATATCAGTCTGAAGGTCGACCGAGTATATAGGCCTAATGAATAATTATCGTCGTCGGCTGCGTCAAGGACAGTCATACCAAGAAACTCGTAATCGACCCCCAGGTGAGCGGATGGGTTAAGAATAGAAACTTTTATTTGAAAAATTGTTATTATATGAATGCTCCAGTTATAAACTAATAATCTCTTCCACAAACTAAGGTTTAAATCTTGCCTTTGCAAATAAAACTGTTTCCAATGAGATTTAGACAACTGGCGTGCTCTCAACAATGTAGTACCTACTGTATATCGAAATATGAAGGATAGAACCAGTGATGGGAAAAGTACAAAAAGAAAGTAATTGGGCTGAATTACAATTACCTGAGAGACATTTTACTTAATTACAATTACAAATTACATTTTCAAAAAGTAATCAGTAAAATTACAATTACATTTACATTTACTTTACAAAATAGCAGTACCTAATAATTCCTTGTTTTTTGTTTGTTTTGGGCAGAAGCCCAAATTTTTAACACCCCCCCAAAAAACATATCAATGAGAATATTTTCGGAAACATTGAGTAACTTTTTGTTAATATTAACTCTAATTTGGATATTAGTTGCAAAACAGTACTGATGACGATAAAGCAAGCGAGAATGATACCAATAATAACGACTACTAAATTGTAACAATTACAATTTTATTTCCAGAAGTAAATTACAAGTATAAATTACATTTTTAAAAAGTATTGATTACAAGTAAATGGGACCAAAAAAGGAATTGTTACTGTAATCCGATTACTTTTACTCAATTACTTCCCATCACTGGATAGAACGTAATGTATTTCACATAACATTTTTACTTACCAAAAGCTATCGTTGCTATCCCGTCCATAGTGAATTTGCAGAACATTTCCTTGATTTCAATGACATCTCCGGCATCCTCGATGTAAGTCAAAAGTCGGTGTGTCATCTGATGAAGAATTTCGTACATGAGTTTCATTTTGGAAGGCGTAAAGCCAGGAGATAACTTGGTCCTTTGAAGTCTCCATCTGTAACCTCCTACTGTGAACAAATTAGCACACAAAGGATCTTTGTCTTCTTTGAAATACAGCACTCTCTCGTGGAAGTGCTCGAAGTCTTTCAGCATTATTCTCTTGATCACTTCGGGGTCTCTTACAACCAAAGTCGGGGTAAACATTTGGTACACTCCACCGTATTTCTCTCCTCTAGTCCCAAGATCGTTATAAACGTCTTCATACACCTCACTTACTGACTTTTTACCTGTTATAATGTCTGAAACCATTTCAAAAGTTGACTTCGATTTGATGCAGGGAACTCCACGCTTTTGCCAGTATGATAATGCATCATTTATATAAATGTAGAGTAACACTCCTACCAAAGCCAAACCTCCACCGTACCAAAGAACTGAACATTCTATCATTTTTAATATTCACCTAAGTTACCAGCTGGTTCGTTGTAAGTAGTCTAAAATGTACTTTCTAAAATGTAACACACCGTGTTAGGCCTACACAACAACATTACGGTTCTCGAAGTAACTGTCCAAGAAGGCGGAGTAAATGTTAAGTATTCACTTAAAATGAGCAAAACAGTGACGTATTAGATATTCCAGGTTATCTCTTGTTACGTGGGACTAATGAAAGAGTGTACAAAATGTTTTCAGCAGTGCAGGCTTTTCCATTCAGACAACTGTGTCATGAATACGAGAGGCCGGAAATTCAGGAGTAAACGAACCAAAAATTATTTTTAAAATGCTTTAATATAAATGAAGATTTGAGTAAAGAATCTAACTATACTTGACATAAATGTATAATTTATCAAGGTTTATATTAATCTTCAAGGGTTGATTTTCAATAGTGGCAATACGTCTTTAGAAAGTCACTGAAACAGAGAAAGTTATGCAATTTTCACTTGATATTGGTTGGGTATCCAGCATTTCTAAGGGCAAAATGGGGTTTCTCTATTACGATCGTAGGGGTAGGCAGACGTTTAGGCCTACTCCAGGGTGTGCCTAATACTACCATATAAACCCCACTACTAAAGTGACATTTATAGTTTTAAAAGCATTCCAAACTGAAAACAATGAATCCCTTCTAGCACATAATTAAATTCCTAATACAGTATAAACAATATACCCATTGTTATTAACATTGTGTTTCTCTCCCGATTCCTTTATACTGCAGTGGCAAATGAAGCTTAATATCAAATTATAATGCAGAAAAGCTCCACATAAAAACATAAAATCCACCACGTCTCTCTAGGGAATAAATAATTACAAATAATGCATTATATTAATAAAAGTACCAAAGGCGTTCCACGATTTATGAGCTTCGAGAGGCCGTTCCGGCACTTCTCTAGCCATGCCTAAGATCAAGATACCTTATAACAAGAATTTAGTGAACCGTGTGTTAGCGGAATAGGTTGACCGGTACCGAAGTAACGCCAAATTAAGAGTTTAAAATAGGAAAATCATCACTACTACAAAGCCGCATGGCTAACTTACTCGTTTACATAATTGTTTGCCCACTTCCAGATGAGCCAGAAACTTGAAATTTGGTATACTTATAACTTATAGCTTGTAGCCGACGTAAATATTCCGAAAAGTTCCTATTTTTAGTGTTTTAGCCCTGAAAAACATTCGAAATTGCGGACGTATAGTATAGTATAGTAAGTCGTATAAAAAAACTGATTGCACCAGCAGTAACAGATTTTGAGAAACCTACAAGTTTGGTCCTATGACTTTGTCGTAGCCTAAACGAAGTTAACAGAAATGATACGAATGCGCGATTACTCCAGAACTCTTCTCCTAGCATCAAATCATTAGAATGCTTTATAAAGGCCTACGATTCTTGATATCCGGAGAACTGTCAAGAATCGTATAATTCCGATTTGTTCATTCGAGATCTCCAATAATTAATTCCTATGGTATCAAAACAATTCCCCAGGTACGATTCTAACCGCGCCGTCATTGTATCATGGCTGTCCTGACATCTGCATATTTCTAACATAATTTTACGAAATTCCTTATACCGGTAACTTAACGCTGTACACCCCTTGTTTTGCACAGTTGACAGCAGATAGTTATCAACTGTGTAACCGGTATGTCTGTTATCGCAGCCCTCTGTTAGTAAATGTGTGGGTTGTTGTACATTTGTATTAGCTGTAAGACATATTGACCTCATTAGTCTAACATTAGAAAAAGTCATAGTCATGCGGACTACAGGGGTCCGGACCTCCCCCGAAATCAAAACCTAAAATTCTATTTTTTAGTTATTGAAGCTCTATTGTGTCAAATACTTAATTATTTGACTTAATAATAAAATACTGAACTTGTAAATGTCGACCTATTATTTTCACTGTTCCATGTGTTATTTAACTTTTCTTAAGTGTTATAACTTAGGTTACGATTTATTAAGTTGGTAGGCCTATGTCTTAGAGTATGGTAAACAAATTTACTAACCAGGTTTTCAGTGCTTAAATACGTAAAATGTTATTTTTATTAGTTCAGAATTTAAAAGTTTTCCGGGTGTGAGCCCCCAACCCCTCCTTTCTTGGGGGTATTCCATACCCTCCCCCCAAACCCCCCGGCAATTTCGACCCTCAACGAAATTATTTCTTGGCTACGCCACTGGAGTCTAATTTGTCGGGATTTAAAGCAGGCAGTAGGTTGTTTTTAGACTACTGAATTACACAATTTCATATTTCTTTTGGAGTTCTCTTCCCTGCTGAAGACACAATACTTCTGCATCATTAATATGATCATTGAATGTAAAGACCTTTTATTATTAATTGGATTATACACTTCAATAATGAACTTTGGGGGGGGGGGGGGGGAGAAAGTGTGAAAGTGATGTTGCTTTTATTTTCATTTCAGCTTCAAAATTATTGTAAGGCAACATGAGAGTGGGAAATAAAATGTCATGTTAGCGGAATTTCAGTTTCTTCTGTGCTCAAGGTTGTGTGTTCTATCTCGACCCTGGTCGATGGCATTTATGCGTACATAAATGTGACAGGCCCATGTCTGTAGATTTATAGGCATGTAAACATACTGGAGGAGGGTGACATGCTTATTATTGTAAAATAACTAATCGACAAAATTTTTTCTTACTCACATCATCTTGGTCCAGATTCGATGTTGACTTCCCGTGTTATTTCAGGTGAATCGTTTCTTCATATAAGGTACAGAAAGGATCTCATTGCCAGGTAAAGTACACCCCGAAGTAGCCTACAGTGTAACAAACAGAATACATTACTAAACCCGAGCACCCGTGTCATTTTGAAGCTAAAACTTCAAAGTCATTTTTCATTGAAAAGTAAAAATTGAATTTTTGGCCCAACATTTCATTCGATATCCCCTAAACTGAAAGTAGCTTTAGTTTGATAACAATTTCTGAGTACTATGCATGCCGCTTATTGTGATCACTTCGGGACGCAGCTAATCTGATAATATTAACCAATTGATAACAGTAGCGGAAAGAATTAAATGGTTATTTATTCATATATAAGATAATACACTACAAAACAGAATTAAAAATATTTATTCATAAAATAGTATGTAACTGTGAATCAATGAACCACTCATAGGCTAATACAGTAATAGACTGTAAGCAACTATTTTTTTTCAATCAATACTCCATACTCAGTTATGAGTATTTTTGGAAGTCTGTAGTGATATGTGGTGAACACCATGTAGCCAAAAATCTAACACCTGCCAGTTCAAGTTTTTTCATTTTACACTAGCCATAACTTCATAAATCAAAAGCTGCAGCTTAACTGTGGGGTAAAACATTTTTTATTGCTTAAAAGAGAAAATTAGGTAATGCCACCCACCCCCTTGAACTGGTCATCCTGTGAGTTAGGAACAGAATTGCTACCTCCAGTACAACACAATACAGTTGAGTTAGAAATTAAACCTTTAAAAACTTGGAAATAAAGCCGCAAAATGGAAAATGTGATAACATAAACTGAATCTTTGAACACAATAAACAGCATTTTTTCAATGTATGAGTATTGATCCGTATGGGACTTCATAAAATTGATAACAATACCTGATTGATAACATTATCCATGATTACATTAAGCGGTATTCACTGTAATTCAATATTAACTGGAAATTTTCAACATTATCATTGACCTTGCAGTTATCAGAATATTCTGTAGAGCCATGTGGTTGTACATCCATCTCAGGTTTCAATTGCAAAGGCAGGATCATTCATTTGAACACAGTTAGTTACTAGAAAGCAGCATGTTTTCATTAATCGCTGCAAATATTGCCATCTCTGTTTTATTATATGTGAGGCTTACAAGTGGATTATCACAACATCCTCTTCTCCTGATTGTATCGTTTGATGGTTTTCGATACGATTACTTTACAAAATGTGCAACTCCTGGTATGGATATTTTCAAAGCAAATGGTGCTCATACTCTCTACACTCGCAATGTGTTTCCAACAAAGACATTTCCAAACCATCATTCCATTGCTACAGGATTGTTTACTGAATCTCATGGAGTTCTTGGTAATGAAGTTTATGATAATGTACTGAAGAGAGTGCTGCATTATGGTCCTGAAATGTATAACAAACCTGGTATTACTCCAATATGGGTGAGTGCATGTGGATTAACATCAGAATTGGTGGATGTTAAGGCAATACGTACACTATATACCAAGCTCAATCTTGAAAGAGATAGGCTACAATTATCATGTCTTTTCTCCTTTTGGCAAATCCCTCAAGGATTTGCTCACCTTGGGAGTCAAATTATGAGCACGTCCCTGTGTAAACAGGAGGGCTTCACCCTTATGGGATGTCTCTAGGCTATATTTATTTATTTATTTATTTATTTACCGGTATTTATAATGTATTTCTGTGATAAGATGTCATATGCTTTAAGGGGTTTGCATACACCTTGAAGGGTGATAAATGATTTTTTTGTTTGTTTTGTGTAATCTATTAACTTTATATTCATGAAAGAATTCTTTAAGACATTCATGAAATTGTCAAAGTTGTGCAATAAAATATCTTTTATTTGTACAACCACTAACTACCTACACAAATCTGTAAATCCAATGCCATTGATTGAATAGTCCCACAATTTAAAAGATCATTCCATGAATATTTGCATGACTCTTCTTTTTTGTGTAATTCATTTTTATCCCAACTTCAACCAAAAAAAAAAAAGTCTAAATAATATCTTATGTAAATAAATGGTGCAAAATATATTCCACAAATTATCAAAATATATTCCACAAAGTGTCTCGGATATAACTGTTAACATTTATATTATTAAGGTTTGTAGATTGACAAAGGAAACAGTTATGCACCATTCAAAAATTAATATACCAGTACAACCTCGAGGATTAAAAAGATTTAGGGATCTTGCCAAATTATTGATAGTATCTTAACTATCATCTTCATTTATTTCATGTAAAATAAAAACTTTTTCAACGTAGTTCTGCTGTAATTTCATGTCTTAATAGTTGTGATGGGAGGGAGTGAATACTTCTGTATGACATTTTCTATGTCCTCCAATTTTTTCATGGTATACCATTTACTTTACAAGAACATCTTTGTTGCAAAACATTGATAATATTACTGAGTTATTTATTCTCTAGACTCTTAATCAGCGAACTGGGCAAGGTCGACACAGTGGTGTTATGATGTGGCCAGGTGGTACCTTCACATACAGAGACATTGTTCCAACATTCCATCAAGCCTGGAACATGAGTATCTCTTGGAAAACAAGAGTGGATACTGCATTAGGCTGGTCTGTATACAATCCAAATGAAAAATCTTTACTTAATTACATGCACTTGGCAAAATTAGTCCCCTATTGCTATACCAGATGGCTGTACATAACAAATAAAACTTAATATTTCTATAAAAATGCTCAACACCCAGATTTGTAGTTCTCTTCTGGATGTAGTCGTTGTGCCTGTGAAATCAGCTATATGCACTATTTTACCTAATCGAGTTATGTACACTGAAAGGAGTGGGTTGTTCCCTAGAATTGGTCCTTAAAATTGGGCATGTGAATTTTGAATTTCCTCGCTTGTGCAAGCTAGAAGAAAAAAAAAATTGGCTAAGTGCTTTCCTTGAAAGTTGTTCCTGCAAAAGTGGCCATGAGCTCACATAGCCATTCTTGGCTACCAACACGGCACACATGTTTGACATGTTTGTACATATAGTCGCCCCTGACAATACACAATGCACATAGGAAATAAGCAGCACTGCAGCAATTATTATGTTACCCTCTTAAGAGATCGCAATACGATACATGATTGTTATCTTTAGCCATTGATAGAGACTGCTTACATTTTCATTTCATTAGTATCTATTGTTAGAAATCATAGAGAAAAACATTGAGTCATGTTAGCACTCGAATCTCAGAAAGCTGCAGAGTGCAAATGTTACATAAATAATACATTAAACTCATTAGAAGAAGACAAACTTAGGTAAATATAATTTTACTTTATCATTTGTGTATTCACCCCTTATCGGTATTAAATTTTTAATTAACCAAAATTAACTACTGATGTTCAGTTTTATATTGCATTTGACTAATTATTGTAATAGATCACTAACAGTTAATCTAAACACAGCATACTGATTTAATAATGGAAAATGTAATACAATTATTTTATTACCTACTTTTGTATTTTGTTTATGATGTTCTATATTCATTATTATTTGTTGAAAATAACAAAAGTAACAAAAATCAGAATTTATGTTATAGGCCTAAAGATAAGTATTTTTTAACCAATGTATGCATGACACCTCTAAAATATACTTTTCTCTTCGGGGTTGCATATAGGCTACTAGTAGGTACCTGCATCTTCACCCACGGTAATTAATTCAGAAATTAAACATTAAGAGCAACATAATTAAAACATTATATTTATTAACACTTACGTGCAAATCATTCATAAATTAAACGATTAACAATGAAACAACTAAAAATCTGTCTTTGGAGTAGGCCTATATTCCACAATTAGAAAGTGCCTGTTGGTAAAAGCAACCTCAGATAGGAGTTCCCTGGCCCAGAAAATCCCTGCATAGTGAGTTCTGTCCAAATCAAACAATGTTTGCCCATTTAGGCCAATATTCATCATCCCTCTTCTGTCTGGGTTTAAAATTTCAGATGTCTGCATACCTTGACATTTTAAACAAACTACTCGACCAGGGTGATCTCACAGAATCGAAGATATCGATAATTCTATGCAATATATTAAAATTATCGCGATGATTTTATTTCCAACTTATGGCAAAAGAAGGCAAAGCCACCTGCAATTGATTCGACAATTTAAGTGTATTTCCAAAAACTGATGCTTCGATAGTAAAAAAAAAAATCACGTTTTCTGACAGTTTTTCACTCATAACTCGCGAACAAAAGCGAAAATAAAAAATCTGCCTTCAAGGTGCATTCGGCCACCCTTCAGTCCATCTATGTTTAAAATTTCAGATCAAAGTAGATTTTGCTGGGCATTGTGCACAGACAGACCAACAGACAGAAAGACAAACACTTTCTCTTATTATATAGATTATATGAAAGACGAACACTTTCTCTTATTATATACCTTAGATTATATGAAAGTAAATACATTAAAATTTCATAAGCCTTGTTTATATTCACAATCAGTTGAAGAAAGAGAGAGATGCATATCATTTATGCTCCCATAAACTTTGTTCTTTGGCATAACTTATTAGTGCAATGAGCAGTATTTTTCCATTTGTATGTCTAAATGGTACCCTGGAAGGTTATTAGCTTGAAGTTCTGGGTCAAATCAAGGCTCTAAAGAAATTCTCCCAATACATTATGATATAACTGATCAGGATCTATGAACATACTGGTATAGTAGGTTGTAAACTTTTTGTGAGTTCATTTTGTTGTTGTTAAGGTTTAAACATGGCAGAACCCCAGCTAACCTGGTGATGCTGTATTTTGAGGAACCGGACACCACAGCTCACTCGTTTGGTCCTGATTCTCCTCAAGTGCTCAGCTATATTCAAAAAGTGAGAAGTTAAACCATTATAATCTTGTAGTATGTACATTATGGTAGTGGAAAAGCTTGTTGCAAGTAACAAGCCTGCTGAATCGCTTCTTCAGATTATTTGCCACATTTGAACCCATGTTGCTACCTACATTCAATCAGAATATTGTCTGGCCTTTGGTATGGGAGTGCTTACAGTCAATAGCTTCTGTCAGACACAAGGTTTTTCGTTCAGGTTTAGACAGGTGTGGACTCAAATGCTCATGAAAACATGTGTATGTCAAGGCAATAGACAAACAAAAGAAAGCGTGTGATGCATCATTCATGCAATGCTGCACTCTTTAGTGCAATGCTGCACTCTTTCGCATAGAAATGTATGTGTATGTAAAAGGAGAAGACAAACAAACAAAACATTTCAAGAGCACATCAACTCCTCCAAACTGAACTGTAAATAAAACCGCACGCTCTTAGCTGACGTGTCTGCAATGCAGACATTCCATGCACCATTCTTTTGAGAGAGAATTTGCACGTGTTTGGCAATTACATACACAATTATCCATGCATACTCTTTCGTTGACACTCTATCCTGCAAGGAAGAATGTGCATGCATTTTAGGCTGCACTTTTTCACTATGCGTTATTCCTGCAAGCGCTTTCCCCCTATATTGCTCATACGCTCCCAGGAGTGTGGTAAAGTGCTTGTGTATGAGGCTTGCTAATGTCTATTGTGGTTACTGATGGTACAGTATGGAGCTCAGAAGATGGCAAGTGGGGCCTGAAGAAGTGGGGGCAATTATGCTTTTAGCATTGCGACATACATTCCTCCCACTTGCCTTCTGCTGAGCTCCATACACCACGAGGCCAAGTAATAAACAAGCATAATAAATTTTAGCAAGGAAATCCAATCAATTCAAAGGGTATTACCTGTATTCAATCATTTGTTTTTAAAAATCCATGGTACTACTTGTACCTGGTTTTAGCCCTAACAATGTATGTGATTATTCTGTTACATTAACATGGATGTGAGGCAGTGGCGGATCCAGAGAGACATTTTGGGGGGGGAACTAAAGTAGAGAGGGAAGTTTTACTCATAAAAATTAATTATTCCCAGTACACAATTGAAAACAAAATGAACATTTCAGCATTTTCTTACAAAGGTATTTCAAAATAATGAATGTCGTTGCTTTAATTTAAGTATTTGGGTTATGTTCTAATAAATTTTCAATAGTTTGTGCTTAATGTTACAAATTTTGGGGGAGGAAATTTCCCCCATTTCCCCCCCCCCCCCGTGGATCCGCCCCTGATGTGAGGTCTGAGTGAGCTCTTATAGTTAATGGGCTTGTAACAATGAAAAAACTTTCAAAATGCGAATTTGAATTATTATTTGAGCAAATTGAACCACAGGTGGTTTCAAGTATCACATTTATGCCAAAATTCTTGTCCAAGAATCTTTTTAAAAGCAGTTGTTGGCTCGATACAAGTCCAGTTTTGAACTCCCGCTGACATTTTGGGTATGCCAAAGGATATGATAGATCTGGGTCAACGTCCATTGCACACTCATCTTATTAGCAATGAAATCACAAAATCCACATCCATCTGGACCCAGGCTCCGTCAGATGCTGCATGAGTTGTCCCAGCATGCTTACATTGCCTAAATTCACATCAGAACTGCATGGGTTTTGGGTATGAGCTCGATTTTTTCAAATGTCATTCTCTTCGAAATTTTGTACTCTATGCATTTGTGACTAATTTTTGTATTTATTGATCTACTTTGTATATATTGCAACATTTGAAGAAAATTGGGGAATTATAAAACTTTTTCATATTCCCAGTCTCATATCTCATATCTTTTTTAATTTTTTAGATACACCTGAACACTTATTGAACACATGTTACATGTCACACATGTCACACATGTCACACATGTCACATTTCAAATCCATTAGCCATAGGCTAGTTTAATTAGCCTAATTTTCTTCATAGGGAGAGAGTAACAGATGGTAAGCCCATCATCTCGATAGCCATCTAGTAGGAAACTAAGGTATTGCTTGGATGTGAAAAGGTTTGTTCAGAGGCTCTAATTTTAGTTTGGAGTTCTTTAAGATGCCCTAAATCTACAACAACAGAACCCGGGGCTCATACTCCCCTCAGAGTAGCCTACTTTCTGCCCAGGATTTTTACAGCCTTGGTTGGGTTTGAATATATGACTTTCATGTCCACAGGCAGACACCATCAAGGTTGACTTTTTATTTTGACTATTGTAAAGTTGACTGAAGAAAGGAGCTTTTCCATGTGTCTTTTACTCTACGTACATTATATTTATTTGTGGTGGTTTGATTTATTGAAGTAATAATTGCCTTAAATTTAAAATATTTGGTTTGCTAATTTCATTATAGAAGGTTAACATGGAGATTCACAAATTAAGTGTCTGGTGATTTTTACTTAGTACCAGTATATGAAAGTTGGTTGGTAAATGGTCATTTAACAACAGATTTGTATTGCAACTTAGGCTTGTGACCATTGCCATTGTGCCGAAATTTTGTCCTGCAGGAGTTCTTTTACATACCAGTAAATCTACTGACATGGGCCTGTCACATTTATGCATACATAAATGTCATTGACCTGGGCCGGGATCGAACCTGCAACCTTGGGCATAGAAAGCCACCACAATACTAACAGTGCCACCTAGGCCGACAGTACATGAAAGTTTTCCATAATCAAACTTCCACTAAAACTTTTAAATGCAACATTTTCAGTTTGAGGTTTTGGCATATCAAGATTTAATTGAACATACAAGAATGATTCCTCGAATATGCTGGATATATAAAATTCCCCCCCCCCCCCGCCGTAAGACTTTATCATGGGCCTTGTACACTTCACTTCACTTCACATACAGTTTTAACTTTGCACAACACAAGGCATCTGTATTGTTGTCTAGGGGTGTTACAGATGACCACAGATGGCTGACAGAGAAGTGCTGTGCCACCACCTCACTGTCTTAGTTTGCGTCAGTTACTCTGCGAACTCACAATCTTCGGTACTAGAAATGTAGATGTTACCTCTGCGCCAGACACACCGCATTGAGTTTAATTCATGGTCAACTTCAAGCACCACAGCAATGACTAGGTTTTTTACACATCTTGTGAACTGTGCCATGAACTTTAACTTTCTAACTGAACAGAGAGTCCGCTAACTTTTTACTGAACAGGAGTCCGCTCATTCTTTTTGCAGCCGGGTGTACACTAGTGGTTTAACTGGATTAAAATAATAATTATTGTTATTGTATGATGATTATTATTATTATTATTATTATTATATCATCATTATTATCATCATCATCATCATTATTATTAATAGTTACATAATTTTATTTTGAAACCAGGTTGACAATATTACAAGCTACATCCGACAGCAACTTGTGAGCTCGAACTTGCTTGATAAGTTGAACGTGATACTCCTGAGTGATCATGGCATGGCCACAGTGACTCCCCAGAAAGTTTTAAACCTCACTCATTATGTGAATAAAGCTTTCTACCAAATAGTGGACTCTTCCCCTGTTTTACAAATACGACCTAACAAGGGTGAGTCTCGATACAGTGAAATCTCAGTATGAAGTAAATCAGAAAACAAGTTATTTATATATAGCCTATTAAATTGTAATGGAAGTAAATGCAGAGAAGTAATAACATAATTATATAGGGAGTTGAATATAACACTAAATTTCATTTCTATTGTAGCTTACCTGAAATAGTTTTGGTGTGATCGCTACCATTTTCAACAGCTATACTTGAACTGCCATGGCACCCTTCTGTGGACGTTGAACAGATTTAGAGATGAGGTCATCATTGGTCAGGATGTCAAAGTTCATGAGTTGTTTTCTATTCTTCTGAATAAATTCTCTCCCAGACAGAAAGCTCCTTGTGGTCACAGACACATTTTAATAGTTCTGGATCCCTATCGACTTCATGCCCTGAACACCAAAAGTGGGTCGCTACCGCTGATTTTTCAAGCACAAAAGATACATTTTTCATGCATATAAGACACATTGCACACAAATAGATGGACAGGGCCATAGCAGTTCAAGTATAGCTGTTGAAAATGTTAGTGATTGCACTGAAATAAGTTCGGATAAACTATATCAAAAGTGAAATTTAGTGTTAATTTCAACTCCCTATACAATTATTAAGTTATTTATACTTCTTGTGAAAAGTAAAATTGAAAGAAGCTGATCTTGTCAAAATCAAAGAATTTTATAACTATAAATGGCTTAAATGGTTGAGGCAAAATCATAGTTATTCTACATTAAATAATGAGGCAAGAGTTGTTCCACAACACACTATGCCTTGCCTGTATTTATATTTACTATCCAACTGTGGGAGCTGTTTACAATATGTACAATGGAAAACTTTTTCCAAAATGAACATTAACAAATTATTATATTAATTTACAACACTGTATTAAGCAAAAGTCTTGGCATTCTGGGTCCAGAATATACAGAGACTAATAGTAAGCATTTAGAGTGGAAGAAATGGGCCAAATTTTCATGACATCTACAAGGTTAATAGTAAAATCTTGAGCTTCTTGAATTATACCATATATAATAACATTTATAACATTACAGGAAAAGAGGCTGTGGTGTATAATGCACTAAAGAGTGCATCTGAATTAGCAAATTTCACTGTTTATCGCTCAAGTGAATTTCCACAGCGATGGCATTATGGAAACAATCCTCGAGTTCCAACTATATTAGCTGTGGCAGATTCTGGATTTGCTTTCCAGGATCTTATTGAATGGTACCAAGACGTTATTGTGAAAGTAACTAAAGTTCCATGTGAGTTTTGTTTGTTTACACATTACTTATTAAGGGGGCTCATATACTAGAAAATATTTTTCAAAAGAATATTTTTTTATCGCTTCAAGTGATAGAGCACGTTTTTCTGTACACAATTGTCAATTTTCAGAAAAAATTCTATTTAATAGTGGTATAATTCAATCTATTTCTAAAACTGTGGAGGATGAAGTCGGCCTACAAGTGCATGTCATAACTTTAGACTCGTTTATCCGATAGTTGTACAAAAGAACATAATATCTCAAGAACCATTTGTCTCATTTTGTTTCAAATTTTCAGTTGTCCTTTGCATTAATATACAATGGATGAACCTCAATGGTTAAGATTTGTTTAAAAATGATAACTGAGAAATAAAAACATTTTTGAAAATGAAGTCAGTATTGTTATGCTAATCTAAAAAAATCTTAATTTAATATTTTGGCAGATAGAATTGCCATTGAAGTTCATCCTTCAGAAAATGATCTCAGATTTAAAGGAAAAGATGAAATTTGCAATGACTTCCTTACTTTAAATGATATCATGTTTGAAATATGATGAGGATTTTAGAGAATGCATTAAAAATCACTTCTATTGACAGTTTGTTAGACTTTTACTGATACTTTTTTAGGAAATAAATAAATACATAGGCCTATACATTCTTTGAGGCCCAAACAATTTTCTCATTTACTCATACAATTTTCCCCAATTTTGATACCAGTATGGTCATGATGGTTACTATTATTGTTTTGCAGTTTTTAATAGAATTCTTTCTTTTGTGTCAGTAACACCAACCACTGCTATTGGATTGCATGGATATGACAACAATGATCCCTGCATGCGGCCATTCTTCATAGCTAGTGGTCCTCGGATTAAAACCGGTCAAAGCCTTCAGCCATTTGATACGGTGGATCTGTACTCCTTGTTCAGCAACATCCTGGGTGTCACTCCTGAACCAAACAACGGGACATTTGCAAATGTACAAAAGGTACTCAAGAACTAGCTTTCCAGAGCATAGTTCTTGTTCTGTATAGAGTAGAAAGTAGTGCTCCTACCTTTGTAGGTTAGACTATTGCTCATACATTAATGATTGCATAAGTAGTGATGATTTTATAGAAATAAGTTAAGTAGTACTCTCAATTATACTAAGAAAGAAGGTTGGGTTATTTGCAGAGGCTAATATTTTATCTGGAACCGGATGGTATGTTTTAGTCATAGATGCAGCCTGACTCTTTTTTCCTCATTATAAACCCCACTACTTTATACCAAAAAATCCATAAAAGGAATAATAGATATCAGTCTGTAAATGTTAATTTGATTTGTTTGATGAATTTATGCCATTACTGTAATATAGAAAATTGCAAAAAAATAACTAAAAAGAATTACTGCGTCATAAGAATGGGATTTCATATTTCAAACTTAAAACACAAGCTGTACACATTCTGTTATATCTAAAACTACATTGCATACCTGCAGTAGACAAGTGATCAGCTGATCTCCCTTCTGACTGATTAAATACATAAAATTAACTAATGATTGCGTGTTGCATTGAATTGTCATTGTCGTGTTGGCCTTCCTGCACAGTTTTATTGTGTATGTACAGGTACTGTTTAAGAATGTGATTTTACCTACCTTTCATAAAATTCATTCTAAACAAAAAAATTGATCCATGTAATACTTGCATTTGAATAATGCTCTGTTTGTCTGTCTTTAAAAAATGAAATGAAAACACATAGGTATAGAGAAAGAAAAAAATAATTTAATTTGAAGTAGGCAGGTACCGTACATAATATGGTTCTTAAATATTAAACTACAGTCTCTTCCTACAGTCAGTTCTACTTTCTCGATGTCAGTAGGGATAGTAATGAGATAACGATTCTTGTATAAAGTGCATCAGTCGTTAGTGCACCCATTGGCCCCCCCCCCCCATATGGACACCTGACTGTGGTCACAACTTGCTGGAAATAGTTATTTATACATTGCTATAGACTTCTTTATACTTCCATTATAAAGTTTCTTGTAATGACATATAAGAGCAATTGTTGATAAATGTGTATTTCCCTGATTAGAGCAAATAATCCATATAATAACCTCTTAAACCTCTGAAGGAAGATTTCAAAACTTCATGTGAAATACTTCATTTACCTTCACCTAATGCACTTCCCAAAACTATGATAAAGGTATTTCGTGCAAATATATGTGCTGATGAATAAGAAAGATGGAAATCATTGAATGGTCAAGGCCAAGGGGTTGAAACGTTTTGCTGAGGTTAACAAATCAAATAAATGGATTTCCAACAAATCTGCTTTATCCACTTTTGAATGGATTACTTGCCTTAAAATTAATGCCAACATTGCTGATATTCGAGCAATTCCTGACCGATCTTTAGATGGTACCTGGTGCAGGCATGGCTTCTCCGAGAATGAAACTTTATCGCACGTCACAGGATTTTGTGATCATGGAACATCACTATGTAATACAAGGCATCATGTAGTAAGATCTAAAATAGCAGAAGCTCTATGTTCTAAAGGAAGGCAGGTTCATGAAGAAATATCCTGTATTGCTGCAAATGGCTGTACAAGAAGAGTAGATGTAATAGCCATAAATGAGATCTCAAGGCATGCAATTATTGTCGATCCTACCATTAGAATGGAACTGAGTCTCCTAGAACCAATAGAAGTAAACGAAGAGAAGAAGGGGATTTATGATCCTGCAATCCTTAATTTGTAAAAAATACAACTTGAACAGTTATTGGTCACTTCATTGGAGCACATGGAACTATAACTAAATTTTTTTGAAGATTTAAAAAAAAAGGCCTTCCTCGTACTTTAAAAGGACATCGTAACCACAGTACTAAAAAATTATTTTCGAATTCTTCATAATCATCTACATATTAACCAATACTTTATTAAAATCATTAGAGCAGTATTCCGGGCTTTCAATGCTGGTTGTGAAAGCCTAAGCTGTTATATAATACTTTATTATTACTTCTCTTTTTTATGTTAGTGTTGTTTAAATAATTGCAATACTTTCAGCATGTACTAACATTTATTGAGTGTTTGCTGAGTCTAAATGGGCCACCTCCGTTGGGAGGCAGTTTTGAAAATAATAAATAATATGATTACATTAATAACATTAGTTACAGGAAGATGCCATTCACTGGTGTCTATACAGTTGCTGTTGCATTGCTGCATCAACTTCCTTGTTCTTCACTGCAAATAGAGACAAAACAACATGTTAGGTCTGGAATCAACATGTTCACAAACTTATGGAGGAACTGACATTGAGATATTTGGTGGTTAGTATACAAGAAATATGAGGCTTATTCTTTTATCGGTTCTATAATAATCATATATTTTTCTTGAAAACATAATTTCTGTGAAAATGAAATGTCTGTAGCCTATATCCCAGGAAGACATTTCATATTATGTTTCACATAATGTGAATAATGCCTGCTGCTTACAGTAATTTTTTTTTTAATTTGTACGAGAAGCAATTTTTATAAAATTGTCTTGCTTATGGTACAGTTTTCCTTTGATCAAGTGATATTGACATGTATTGGGGCAAATAGGACGTGTTATGTTTCTGTATTGTCAAGCATTTGGGCAAATAGGACGTGTTATGTTTCTGTATTGTCAAGCATTTGGGCAAATAGGACGTGTTATGTTTCTGTATTGTCAAGTATTTGGGCAAATAGGACGTGTTATGTTTCTGTACATATGTATTCCATGAAAGCACTGATGAATTTAACCATGCAGCTCAACATAATGTAGTGGTGGCTGTGCCCCTCCTTTACAGGAATTCAAACAAACCAAGCCTAGAAGATATTTCTCTATCTCTCTATTTCTTTATCTAACCTATATGATCCTGCAAGTGTTCTAACAGCCTCATCACGTGTGGAGTAGCTTTAGGGGTATTATCTGAAGCTTTTGATGCCTGCTGAAGGTTTATAGGTGTGTTATGTGAAGAACTAGCAATGAATGTTGAAGGTCTACAGTATTTAGCATTTATAGTATTTTTTACTGCGATTTTAGGGTTTCTTCCTGTTTAGTTCATTATATCTGTATTCTTTTTCTCTTACTAACTCTGCCTATGATGAAAAAATTAGGCCTAACACTCTATACCAAACTCATGTAAACATGTTTGTGTATAGTCTATATTAGAGGTGGTAAGAATGCATTACTAGTAACTTAAAAACAAAATATCAGAAATGAGCATTGTCACAGACCCTTGCGTGGAGATTTAAAAACAGAAAGGCTTGAAATTGCTTTGTAACGTATTTCTATGTACGGTATATCAAAAAGTAATTTTAAGATAACTTTTTTTTTTTAATTGCCAATTTTTTGTCAAATTTCAGTGTCCTTGTCAAAAGCCACCTCACTGATTGATCGATCATAGATTCTGTTATCGTTACGTAATCCTTTCCTTCATACAACTGGAATAGTGCAAAGGAATTGTCAGCTACACTATAACTTATATTTAATTTGAGAGCAACAGTATGTAAAACTCTTATCTAATTACCACTGTTGCTATTATAATTAGATCCTCCACAAACTATTGTCCGTCCTAATATTAATTCTATTTTTTCTCAATACTCACAGCAGTATGGCTCTTTATCATTTGTTGCAATCTCGAAAGACCCTCTGGCTGGGTATTCAGGTGTTTTGGGTCCAAAAGGTGTACAAGTATCCAGAGTGCATCCTCTAAGAGATGTGAGGAATTTGGAGAGCCAGCCTCGACTCAGAATGCTAAAATAAAATATATTATTGATCATTATTACATTAGAAAAACCTACATAGATAGTTTGGTCCAGCCCTTCACAAATATATCTGCATTTTTTTGCATAACTCAAGGGAACAAACTCTTAATTCAAGAAAAATTCAATGATAAAGTTAATCCGGTCCACCATAGGCTTAGTTGAAAATCTTCAAATCCTTTTGTTGGTGGTTGTTCAGGTATGCACAGATGGAGATATCACTGATTGTCAAGAGTTAAACAGTTAGTACGTTTACATGCAGGATTCAGATTGATCGGAGTCCGATCTTCGTATTGAGATCATGTAAACACGGACTCAGTCTAGCATGAATTTTCGATCTAATCCTCTGCATATGTAGGAACAGATTGGATTAAAGTCATATTCAATTCCATGTAAACGCTAGCGAACTCAATCCTGGTGTGCATGCATACACTCGCATGACGTTCATTTGTTCTATCAGCTGATTGTCAATTTAATCAAAAACACTATAGTATTAATACTGTTACGTTACTCTTTATGCCATAGTTTGGTTATGGTGACTAGAAATTATTAGTAGAACACACACTTTTTAATATTTTTGATCACGTATTAAACACTGCAATTGTTTGCCTCACAAATAGCCATACATAACCAAGTAAGCCAGTAATACAACAAATTTCAATACACTCTTATAACTTTCCATGTTAACCGGGAACATATTGAGTTGGTATCGAATTCAGATAGATTTCAAGCCCGCGTGTAAATGTGGTAATTGTTCTGGGAGGAAAGCATGACAGTGCTGAGTGATTTTCAGTAAACTGGATGCCAAACAATTTGAATGCTATGGTTACATTTGCATTTGAAAACTTTTGGAAATTCATACTATTCAAGATTTATTTATTTATTTATCATATTTTTATCATATTTATACAAATACAAATACAAATACATATTTATACAAGTAAAATAAAACAATTTTCAAATTTCAAAAGTAATTACAACTACTATTTAAAAAGAGTAAAAGAAATATTGGCTATATCTTCACAAGAAGTATTAACATTTAGTAATACACCTGAATGAGCAAGACTGCTCGTGCTCGGGTGCAGTTTCAAAAATATCAAAGTGAAGAAAGAGGAGAGACAAAGAAATATGAGTGTATAATGTGATTAACTAAAAAAGAAAGAAAACACTTTAGCAAATGAAATATAGTCTTTCTTTTTGTTGTCAAGAAGCGTTTCAAAGTAAACTAACTATATGCTTTAATATTTTAAAAATTACAGTAGCATATTGTTTGAAAGCAAGGTTCAATTATTCATTTATCATTTTTTAATGAAGTGCAGCTATTTAGGTTTACCAATAAGAAATTCAAAGTTGAATTTACTACCAAGAAATAATCACTGACAAAATGTTCCATCTTAACATTGCATAACAGGTTGCTTTAAAAGATGAGGTGGAGACGGATTCAAAGAAATTGCTTTAGCAAATAAAATATAGTATTTATTTTTGTTGTCAAGAAGATTTTCAAAGTAAACTAACTATATCTCAACAAAATATATTTTATAAGTTTGCCAATAAGAACACTGTACGCATACACAAACCTCTCCCTCAATGTAATTGTAGTTAAATTGACTTTAATAAAAATATTACTTTCTACCAAAACATAAAATCATAAATACAGCTCCATGCATATAGATAAATCTATAGAACTGCTGTCTCTAGAGTTCTGACATTCAATTTAATAAATGACATACTTACTTGAGCAAAGCTGTATTCATTTGACGTCTAACACCCCAGAATGTGCAGTTTGGATTGCCCATTGCTTCGATGAAATAATTCATAACTCTAAAATGAGGACACAGAAGGGCTCTTGGCCAGACTGAAGGGGGGAAAAAAACAATGTTTGAGAGTCTCCTTCACAGTATTCACAATTCATATTTATAAAGAGTCTATTGTTTTCCATGAAACATCATAATAACTATGCACTAAAAATTATTAAAATAGCAGATAAAGCAATACAATGAGTGGAGAAATTAAAATATCAGGGAACAATAATTACAGATGCAAATAATATTAAGGTAGAAGTTACATGGTAACTAAAATCAGGAAATGCTTGTTTTTATGCAATTCAGAAACTTTTATCTTCTCATTTTCTGTCCAGAAATCTAAAAATAAGACAGTCTCCCTACTTAAAAATCTTCAGATGATAAATCCACAGGATGTTTAGTTTATGTCATGTACATTAGTGTTTTTAACCATTGAGAACAAACTGAGCCTTGGGGCACATTAAAAAAGAGAAATAGCAAGTTCATTTAAAAACATTTAGGAATTGAGAGTTCAATTTTTATTCAGCAAAATGCATATGTTTCTATACCATACCTTCATAGAGATTAGCTTGATCTTTCAAAGTTGAACCTACAGCGTCTATGCCACAACCTGGCTGGTTCCAACCTCCATTAAAGTAAAAATCCACATGCCCTAAGGAAATTAAAATCACACATCATGACATCTTCCGATTAACTCCATTATCATCTAAGCAAAACATCAACAATATCAGGCTTGTAGCCAGGCTCAAGTTTTCAAGAGGGCAAGTCAAATTCAGAGGGGGCCATCAGTTTTAGCAATTTTTATATAAATTACAATCCCAGAACAAAATGAACTTAATCATAAGTAAGGAGGTAACCATTCCACTAGGTATATAAGGTGTATACAGAAAGTAAGTTCCGATCACCAATAAAGAAAACAAAAACATTAATAAGTAAGAAATATTTATTACAACATTCACAAAGATTCATTGGCTACTTCTCTACATAGTCAGCACCGTTATCAAGGCATTTATCTTAGTGGTGTACCATCAATTATATTCCCATGTCATAGGACTCTGCCACCAGCAGTATGAAAAGAAAGGTGATGAGTTTCTCGACAATGTTGTCACTTGGGATGAAACATGGGTGTCGCATGCCACACCAGAAACAAAACAATCCATGCATTGGCGGCATAGTGGTTACCTGTGAAGATCAAATTTAAGCAGACAATATCTGTCAGAAAAATCTGGAATCGACGCCGTGGTGTCCTCCTGTGTGAGTTTTACCGCAAGGGAGACCATTAATGCTGATCGGTATTGTCGAACATTGAAAAATCTGAGGAGGGCAATCCAAATCAAGAGACATGGAATGCTGATTGCAGTGATTTCATTGGCGGCAGAATGCTGTGACATGAGCTTACAAATGTTGATGTCTGTGTATTCATGTCCTGTGTTTATAAGGTGGTTTGCATAGACAGAATCTATGTTTTATTCGAGGCTCATATGTGTTCTTCGTATCGTGTTTTGAAACTTTGGCCTCTTGGTCCAATTAGAATTTTGGACATTCATTGCATTTTAGTTTGTAGGTTCCTGGTTTACTGTTTTTCTCTCTGTGTTGTGGGCTGTATTCTGTTGATTGTTTTGTTCTTTGTTCTAAACGCTACTCTGTATCCTTGTTTTCTGAAGTGTTGGGAGAATTTCTGTGTTTGTATGTTCAAGTATGCGAGTCTGAGGTACCGGTATTTATCTTTGTTCTTGTCTATGGGTGGATTGTTTTTGTTTTGATCTTGTGCAATAGGTTGTCAGTGATTATGTGATTGTAGCCATTGATTTTCAATGGTTACCAATATTGATCTTTTACTTATAAATTGTGGTAACTATTTGTAAGAATGGGATGTTTGAATTGTTTGGTGAAAAGTAAGAGAGTCCTTACCAATAGGCCAGTTGATTCCAAGACCACCTAAAGGAAGTACAGGTCTTCCATTTGTGTGAGCAACATCCACAAACTTGGCATCAGTTGCATCAAACTGTACTTCTTTACTTTCTCCTTCGAATAGAGGCTGTGCTGGATCTAGTCCTGTGAAAGAGGGTTTTCACTTTATTACTAAATCTTCTCATTCTGATCAAGCATGCTTTTAATTACCTATACTTTGTTCATTTTTGAGATGACAAAAGCAGAATTTTTAAATATTTGATTGAATTATTGGAAAATAAGTCTACAACAGTGTAAAGGCAGTGTGCCATAATTAAGAAAAAGAAGAGGTTTTAAATTTGCTTTGCCATGTCACGCCATCTTATGCTATAACCTATAGCTTACCCATTGATATACATTGACCTACATGATTTTATATTATTGAAATGATGAATGCCTGATATTTTGATCCCTGAAGTGTACAAAGATCTCTGTCCAACGTTTGTCTACAGAAAATAACGACCTTTTTCACAAATCTACTTGTTCTACAGTTACATATTTCGTAAGGCAGAAAGCTGGTCAGATAAATCTGTATCATGTCATTTAGTGTCACATTCCTCATAGGAGGACATTTAGGCATCCTCTGAAAGGTCAGGAGGACAAACATCCCTAAAAGAAGACTATCGTGCCTAATGGAGGATGTCTGGTCAGTTTATCTATAATCAGTGTTTGAAGTGAGCCAGTATGCACCATTATGCACCGAAATGCAATACCTGTACTGGCAATGGTAAAAAATTATTAAGGGCATACATCTCCTGGAGTTGATTTGGTTGACACAGTTATTATTATCATAATACATTTTTGGTTAATATTTACCCAACTTAGCTAATTTTTTTAGATTTTTTGCTTTTCATTCGGTGTTTTGACACTAGTAGAACCAGAAATTTCTGGATGAATTACTCTTGAGTAATGTGGGAGATCGGCCCTATCAGCATATTAATTGCATCATCTGCAGAATGTGAAAGAGTATTTAGTGGAACAAACATTGATCTATTACCTTCAAAAAATCAACTTCAGATATTAACAGTAAATAACGTGCTCTTCTTGAAGCTGATAAAATCTCCCATACATAAATTAAAGTCAGAGAATTTATGGCTAGGCCGGAGTATAGATAAAACAGAAGCATGAAAAGGAAAACACAAAATGCTGCACCTCCTGGAATGTAGTCAACATTGGAACTTTTAAAGACTGGAGCTGACGAATTATATTTCAAAACTAGGTGAAATTATAAAATTAAATTTCTTATAAAATATATGATTTCAGTCTTATTAAAATGATGGCCACATTTTCTTATGTCAGGAATGCTTTGTAAAATTGTTCATAAACATACCGCCTCTGCTTTTTTCTCACTTCAACACTGTCTATAACCATATTTGGTAAGTTTTCGTTTTTGCTTTTCAAAATATGGCAGCCTCATCTAATATAACATTCTGCTTACCTGTTAGTCTAGCGATTCCTGGAGTTCGTTTAGCAGCATAGCTTGCCACATGAGCCCCCAGACTCACACCAATTAAATGCATCCTGGAAGGTGACGCTCCCTCAAATTTTATAAGAAACTGTATAAATCTGGAAAAATGGAACAAATCAATCATTGCATGCCAATTATCTATAGCAGGGATTCGCAACCTTTCTCAATCATTTTTCCACCAACAGTAATTGTATACTTGACCTTACAAGGGGCTAAGTGCCAAAATTAAGTTTCTGAGATAATCAACAATCCTTATAAAGAAATAGAATTGATTCTTACCTGCGGTGCTTTCTTTCGAGCAACTTTGCAACCATACTATTATGAATTTCACTTAGCACTTTTGTAGGGTAATGTAGGATGCCATGTACCACCAAGTAGGCCCTACACAATTATGCATACTCCTTAAATAGTAAACTCAAGATATGTTCAGAGAATGTTCCTTAAGGGTTTGTCAGTTAATATGGTTTAATTGTATTATGCATGCTAATTCAATAGAACTAGAGATATTGCTTAAATATATTTTTAATGACATTTTTACTAAAACAGACACAAAATTAGAGGAATGTTTTTTCTTCAGAAGATATTAATGAAAAGGCTGAGCTTCTTTCCCTGTACACAGCTGATCAGCATTTGACTCTGTCTTTGTCAAATACAACCTTAAATTATCTTCAACATTAAGTTCATTTCTGTATTTACTTTTCAGATACGGTAAGTCAAACTCAAAAACCTTCTTTTATATAAATGTATAGTCATAATCCCAATAAGAAACTTGACTGCAATGCTTGATAGTTCTTTGTATTCCTGCACAACATCGATAAAAAATTATTCAACAATGCAGCGCTTAAATACTTGTTTTTCAATGTTAGATCACACGATACTTAAATTAATTGTTCTTTCTGGGAATGAGTTAGGTTGCTACAAGTTTCTGTACCGCCAAACAAAAAGGGGTCTTGGATCCTGTCCATTTTTCTGTCTGTAGGTGGAAAATATTCTCTTATGCGAGTCTTCAGTCAATTTAGGTGCTGGACCCATTTGAATTTTTAGGTCGATAAAATCAGATAAATTCTTTTCATTTTATTTCAAAAAGGAATTTAATCTTTCAAATGGCTCACAGTGTTGGTTGCTATTTCTTTTTCCCAAAGGGTAATTTTTTTAGCATTGCTTCCATTGGTCAACCGCAGACCCCCTACATTATTCGTATACCCAAGGATATGTTAACCACAGGTTGAGAAACCCTGATCTGTTCCTGAATGCTAGAAAACCTGCTAGTAGCAGCATCGCTATAACAGACTAAGGCTTTCACTTAACAAGTTGGCCATGTTCACTAGCATTTATCATTTGTTTTGTTATGAATGTGTTCTTTGATTGAATTTTATATTGGGCTGTGGATGAAGATATTGAAATGAGACTTTCTGTTTGACCTTGAAGTATGACATTTTAATTAAATACTTAAATACTTACTAAAACTCTATAGATTTCAAATTAGTCAAACTAGTGAACAAATCTTTCGATTGATAAATCACTCACACATGTTAACACAGTTTTCATTTTGAAAAGTGTAAGATGACGACAAAAATAATGTATAATATAACAAGAACACAGCAGCATCTATAGCTGTTCGATTTAATACTAGGCTAGTTTTATAATAGTGATTAATGAAGTAATTTTTCATCACAGCTTAATGTGATTTATATTTCTTGGTCATAGAATATATACTAGTATCATATTATTCGTAGATTTTTAAAATAACTCTTAACTCTTCAGTTACAATTTTCAATTTATTTTATCAACCAACAATAAATACCAATGGTCAATTTACTTAACAAACCAATTCCCAGTGTTGTGCCTTAGTCAGAAGTAATACTTACTTAGATCTACACTGTATCGCTTAGCATTTATCTCAACCATATTACATACAATATTGACATGTCCCATATCAATGTACATTG
Organism: Ectobius pallidus; assembly: GCA_964059195.1. Classification (NCBI taxonomy): domain Eukaryota; kingdom Metazoa; phylum Arthropoda; class Insecta; order Blattodea; family Ectobiidae; genus Ectobius; species Ectobius pallidus. Next base: position 50,154,058 of record CAXKWD010000002.1, on the reverse strand, counting down.
ATCTCGCAGGATGTAAATAAATAAATGTATTATTTAAAATGGTAAGCTTCTAATATGAGAAAAATGACTAAAAGTGCTGGTCCTAATAGGTTGTTCAAAAGTCTTGGACCTTGTAGGGATAGAAACAAATATCAGCCCACAAAACTTGTGAATCACTCCATTTTAAAATCTGAAGCTGATTCAATTTATTAAACATCACTTACCTTGCTAGAAGAGCCCCAACAACTCTTGCGTTAGATACAGATTGTGTGTATGGTTTGTCCTTCTGAGAGCCATAGTCAACCATGAACACATTAGCATCAAACTAAAAAAATACAAAATGAAACATAAGTCAGATTTTATGACTATACTTATTCTGTAGAGGAAGTAGGCACAATTTAACTAATTATCAAGGTTTAGAATAGTAGTAGCAATTTTCATAAGAAATGAGGAAACAAAAATGTGCTAATAAGGCAAAAAGGAATAGAAAGGAGCAATACAAAGTTTAACTATAATATTGGTAGCTTTGGTCACTGCCACAATGTTAACGTGAAAACATCTATTGCATGTATAGTATACTAAAGTTAAATAAAATTTTATTTTCAATAATTTACTTCATTTGCGTCTCACAGTTTATGGAGTACAGGGTAGTGGCATGAGAATTAGGTTACATATGGCTTCAAAATTATTTGAATACTTCTTGCAAATGTCAAATCTATATTGACCACTTCGCCAATGATATAACTCCTGCATATTTGTATGTAAGGAAGTCGCCTGTGAAATCTAGAACTCAGTCTAGGGATCTAGTTTGGGATATACAGAACTGTTATTCTGACTCAATGGTGGAATCCACAGCTTAGATCACTGCACTTTGCAGTTCTAGAGTGATAGAGAAAAAGCGAATAAGTCAAGAAACCAAAGTTCCAGGAGAGACAAAGCAATTTATTTCCACAGCATTGTTACAATATCTAGTTCAGCCCACCCAGATATTTTTACATAATTATCTTATACAATGTAAAAATATCTGGGTGGGCTGATCTAAATATTGTAACAATGCTGTGGAAATAAATTGTTTTTGTCTCTCCTGGAACTTTGGTTTTTTGACTTACTTGCTTTTTCCCTATCATTCTAGAGTTGATACTGTACACAGCTTAAAATTAATCACTAGGGCAAGGCATTTAAAAATTTTGGATTGTTTTTATATGAGGGTTGAAAGATAGCTCGAATATACAAAAATGTGTATAATAAATTAATTGATTAAATGAATGCATTTGTTTTGATATAATTTTGCATTTTTCACCATTTTTAAAGATAGATAATTTTTATAATAATTTACGTAATTTATATGGTTAAACATAAATAATAATGTTTTTAATGCTTGTCTATTATAACTTTATAAGCAAATTACGTCCCTAGGAAACAAACAGATTTGCAGCCCAACTGATACCAAAAATTTTAAGGAATGTGCATTTTGAACTACTACATTTCCTTCAGTGGAAAAAACCCAGTATACTACAAATCATTACTTTCAGACAATAGACAATCATTTTCATTTGAGAATCTCTTGCCATGTTTTCATCCTTAATTTTCACCACTGCATTTTGTGTTCTAGCAATAAAAAATTAAACATTTTTTTTATTTCATTTTAAAATGACATATCGATGCACAGTTATAAAATGATGGTTTATTTTTCTCAAAGGGTGTTCAAGTGACATTATTCTATATACTTCGTTGGAAACAAAACAAGAGTGTTTTATATTGCAAACAATTTCCTCAACTCATAATCTAGGACCACATTTTCTCTAATTGAAATGTCTTTTCTTGTCATTCTGCACATGGATAGTTTACTTACACTTTTTAAAATAGCATCCTTAGCTGTTGGAATCCAGTAATCAGCTATACTCCCTTTCCAACCATGCATGAAGAAAATAGTTGGTTTCTGGTAGTCAAAAGTTGATCCTCTTAGCGTCCAATCAGAATCTCCCTTTATGATATAGGCATCATTTGGACTTTCCCTAGTAAAGATATAAAAAATGAGCATCCAAATGTTTTGTTAACAATATAACTTACAATAAAAATAGGACAAGAATAATTATCAAAATCAGCCTTAAAATATACAGTACCTACTGTAGTTTTGTAATATTGTTACCTTGTATAGAGATGATAGTTTACTTTTACAACGTCTGGTCCTTCGGGTGGTGGGACAGGTCTTTTGTATGTTGACCATGGTTCTCCAGTAGGGAAGCACTCGAGGTTTTCGAAACAAACTTCCTCACCTGAAATACAGAAGATATAATTCATGAATTAGGAGGAAAAAAAAACAGCTCGACAACGCACAAACCTGTGAACCATACTCTAGACTCCTCCATCCCGAGCCGTGGGAAACAAAAGAGGAATGAGCATCACAGTAATGAAATATCATAATGCAGGAAGAGATTCAATATAGCACATAACGAAATCTGCCTTCCACATCTTTCACAAAACTCCATTATACTAAGAACTCTGATGTCATTGTTTGTAATAGTTGCCTAATGTAACTCCTAACACTGATTTTATTCATGATCTTGTTTTTACCATCTTATTATTCCAATATGAAATAACACACCGGCGTTTCATTATAATCTGTAGACTACTCTGCCATCTGCTAAATTCAGCCTGCACTTGGTCATGTATGTGATGGTGACATTTGTACATATTTGGTATGAAAAGATGCAGCCTGGCTGGCACGTCGATTGCAGAATATCGAGTTTAGCAAAAAAAATTGTTCTACTCCTCCCAAAAAAAATTTGTAAAAGAAAATGTTATTTGGCTAATGCATCAGATCAGTGTAACTTATATAAACGGAGGCGCTAACTTCAAAATGTTGTTGGGGGGGGGGGAAGAGTTTGATTCTTGGTTGTTATACATAGGTCTTATATGATAAAGACTTAAATGTTTGGGAGAGAAATTACTCTACCCCCCTCCAAAGTCAGTGCCTATGTGCTCATTCTTGCCCTATTCTTAGCTGTGGTTTGAAATTAATACAGAAGTTTTACTTTGTTACAAAGAATTCAGAACATCGTATATAAAAAGTAAACTTCAAAATGGATTGCCATTATGCTAGAGAAGACACTATGTTTAAAAACAATATAACTCGTAATTCACTTATATTATTTCTTAAAAATTCTTTAAGTTCTTGATTAAATTATTCAAATCTTAAGAGCAGCAAATTTATTTATACCTACAGACGTTTCTTTGAAGTTGTCAAAGCTATGTAAACTGAAAAACATGAGGTGCTGACTTAAATTTTTCTTGGGGGAAGCAATAATTATAATAATATCGGATTGTTAGCAATTAGGCATAGGATGCCTAAAAGCATAGTGACAAATAATATGACATGAATAAAATAAAAGTAAATAAATAACTCTGAATATTTAATCTTACTTTTTGCTGGTCAACACGGCGAAGCCCTTACTTCTAAACTGGGGGGGGGGGGGGGCAGGATTGTGCTTCTATATACTAAGGGCCGAGGCCACTACTTCTAAATATTGAGGGGGCAGATTGCCGCTCCCAGAGTCTTCACCTAAGTATATAGCCTGAAGTTAGTACAATTCTTTCCCTGGTATTTGAATCTTCTGGCTTAGTGAAACTTTGTCTTCACACATATGCCTACACTGAAAATCCAGTTCTGTTGTATCGGAGCAATTTTATATTTGTCACGGTGAAGTGACAGTGTTTTGAGAACCGGCTATTAGTGCAAGAGTGAGAGGACAAGGTTTATCCCAGTTACCGAATACCGGAATAATTTAGGTTTGGATAGAATACCGATATTATAAAATACCCATACCCATATAAACCATAATAAATATTGTGTAAACCGTTATTACCGGTAAAATACGTCCAATACCAGTATATAAATGTGACAATACCGGTAAAATGTAGGGGCAAATATAATAGTAAAGAAATACTTTCTTGAATTCATAAATTGGAATATAGATTACGATAAGATCGATTCCAAAATGCAAGTTCATGAGCATTAGTCACACTAGTAAGCCTAGCTGTGTCGACCCGAGTTGAAAACCAAACATTAAAAAAACCCGTATATTTCCTCAGATAAAACTATAGTTGAATCATAATAAAGGCCCCCAAAATCCGGGGTCGTCTTACAGGACAGTTTATATCAGGTTATATTTCCACCTAAGCACTAGTATGAGACGAAAAGAATAGAGAAAGGTTGATAAGGAATCAAAAATACTCTAGGAAATTAATTGTATAATCTTTAGTATAATTCTAAAAGAGCAGTTTATAAAATATGAAAGAATTGAGAGTATTTTTGGTTAAGTACAGTATTGATTTGTATAAGCGTTACACATAGTCAATGCTAAAAGTTAACAGATAAATCATGTTCAACATTAAAATTATAATTACAAATATGTTGTAATAACTACAATATTTGAGAGAGTAAAAATGTCCTTGTGGATTATATCAATAGAAGTTTTCTATATTACTTGCTAGGAACTGATAAAAGTATGTTCATATGTATATGTATATGTATTTGCAGATACAATAAAATTAGACTGAAATTTATATGAATTAAAACCGTTATAAAATGATGTATTCTGATGTCAATTTTATATTATCTTGATGTATTAAGATGTTAGGTACCGGTACCATTTGCAAGCAAATGTAAGCCGGGAAATAACGCGAATTTCGTAAATAAAACCACAAACTCCATAATCCGCGAAATAAAATCTATTTTTAGTATTTTTTTAATTTTCCCTATATACCGCTACGTGTATCACATAGCTCACGCACAATGCGAGTATCGTGGCGAAGCATTATAATTCTCGAATAATAATAAGTAGGCCTACAATATTAATAACACTACATTGTGTAATAGAAAGCGTTAAAGCAGAAGATAAAACAGCATTCTTTCATGTTTAAGTAATGTAGTCTAATTTTGACCGGAAATTATTCATTAAGATTCGTGTGGCACTGGCAACCAATTCGAAAAGTTTTATGGATAAATACCTTCTTCTTATGAAGATATTCTTCTCGGGTTTGCAGCCAGGTAAGAAAGTTCTGATGTCTGATTAGGTGTCCTAATAGTGAATTCCGCCTCTGTTTAATAATATAATATGAATTTCCTGTCACTATTAATTCTTCTGCAAAAGATTATAACAGATCTAAACAATGGGAGCAAGAAAGTAGGGCTAGAAATGAATCCTTCAAAAACTAAAATAATGACAAACCATATAGAAATACCGGTATTTGTAGAAGGAAAGGCAATAGAGTATTGTACAGAATATACTTACCTGGGTCAATCAATCAACATGTCAAATAACGGAAATGCAGAAATCAACAGGAGAATTAGGCTCGCATGGGGAAAGTTCTGGAGCTTAAAGTTTATCCTCCTAGACGGGCACATAAATATCAAGAAGAGATTGGAAGTGCTAAAAATGTGCGTCATACCAGTCCTACTATATGGCTGCCAGACATGGGCATTAAGAAAGGAACAAGTTAACATGATAGAGATTTGTCAGAGAAAGATGGAAAGAAAACTGTTGGGAATAAATCTAAGGGACAGGATAAGAAATGAGGAGTTAAGAAAAAGAAGTGAACTGGAAAACGCAGCGATTGTTGTAAGAAAAACCAAATGGAATTGGGGAGGTCACGTCATCAGAATGAATCAAGAAAGATGGGCGTATGCAACAACTGTTTGGGACCAGAGGAAGGGTAAAAGAAGCAGAGGCAGACCTCGACGCAGATGGGAGGACGAATTCAGGGAGGAGTTAGGAATGAGATGGACAAGACAGGCCAAAGAAAGAGTGTACTGGAAACAAGTGATAAAACATTTAAATCATTAGGAAAACAGTGATCTAGGAAAGGAAGAAGAGTTCAGGGAGGAGGCAGAAACGAGATGTTCAGGATAGGTCACAGAAAAAGTGAACTGAAAACAAATGATAGAGCATTTAATTCATTAGGAAAACAGTGTCCTAGGAAAGTGTTGTTAATATATAGGTCTTAACCCACCAGGAGGCAAAAACCCAACTCTCCAAGGAAATAGCTCACCTTGGGAGAGTAAAACAGAGCCAGCCCTACCATGGTAGGAGGCCCTTGCCCTATAAGGGATTGTGACGGGCTTATTTATTTATTTATTTTATTTATTAATTCTTCTTAATATTTCCATCGTATTCTTAACATTCTTCTGTAGCACCACAATTTAAAGGCTTGCAATCTTCTTTTTTCTTCTGAATAATGTAATTGAATGTTATGTTACTAGATTACACAAACTGCACACAACAATCCAGTCTTTTCTTTAGTAGGATTAAAGAGTGTCAGATAAATTACATTTATTACTTAGCGTTGTGTAGTTTGTTTGACGAGGGTAAAAGGATTTAGATTTATTACTAAGAGTTGTTGAACCCAGTATGACCACTCGTGTTCGGCATGCGAAAGCATTCTGTCTGATTGGTTGTACGCTATGTGAACATAATTTAAGAATACTGAGTAGAAGAATCTTGCGTGACTGGCTTCCTAGATCGCCTTGGACACCTAATGGTATTTTTGTTGAGGCGTAAACTTAGGTCATGAAAACAACGTGCAGTGCTGTGCGTCATTGTTAGGTCTACTTCCGTTTTAGAACCGTGGATTCCAATTAGCATTTAATTAACTTAGTAGTAAACACGGGAAGAGGCTGAATTATAACTTATCAAAACTTAACATATCTCAGGGCCATCTATATTCTCAGAATTAAAATGGTAATCTGCATTTATTTGAATACTAAATAGGTAATAACTTAAATACCAAAACCTGCAGTCACTGCTACATTTTTCTTATTTCAGTATGTTAAACTAGCGTACCAAGAATGTCTTCATTAGGGCCAGGATTCTTAGGTTTTAAACCTAAGAAAGAAAGCTCGGCAAAGAACCTCCGGGTTTCATAAAATAGATAATAGGCTATTCCTTAGCTTGCTAAGGCAGTATAAGAGTATGAACCATGTACAAAGTGGTTAACAAATGCAATATTTTGAAAACTGGCAGTATTCATCAAAACGAGAAAGCTCGAATACGCGTGGGTTAGGCCTTTTGCAGGTTTTACGAAACAAGGGCTTCGAAATCCGAATAAGAAAAATATGATCGTCTAATGTATGAAAAGTACTCTAACGAAGAGAAATGGTTGTTGTTATAGTTATTTAAGACTACAATTTGTTATAGCCTCTATTGGTATATATATATAGCCTATATATATCTTTTGAGTTGAAAAAGGGACGGTATCCTATTACTTTCATGTCAGTTTTTGTGCTATAAAAATCAATTACCGTAAATGTTCTTCATATATCACAGTCCTACTTACCTAAGGTATTAGGCCTAGTCATCAAAGAAAAGTATTTGTAAAACATGTATTTGGCGGGGAATTCTTTTTTTTTCAATTTGTCGAAAGTTGAGGTTTCTGGAACATATAATTTTTCTCTTCTAACCAATTAAATTTAATTGGGTATTTTTAATGGGTATTTTAAGTATTTTTAATGGGTATTTTGCGTAGGCGTCATTGAAATGATAATTTTTATGAGAAAATGTTATCAAGTGTGCTTGAATTACATTAGTTTCATTAGAATAAGGAATTTAAGTGGGTAAAAATCGAAATTATTTAACTTTATGGTGTACAAAAGACATTTACATGATACAAAACAGATGTCAAATTCTTGATTCATAAAACTTGATTCAATATTTTAATAGTTACATTTCTTTTCTGAAATAACTACCCGGTATACACCTTTTTTTTCTAAATGAACTTATTCCTGACCATTTTTCAACTCTTTCCTTTTTTTCTGATGGCTATGTCTCAGACCTGAAGTAGAGAAATATGCATCTTCTTAGATTCAGGGGGTAGGTATACAAATAAAGAACAAAATGATTATCTCAGTTTAATTAACTTATTTTATGGGATACCTACTTAATATGTACCTTTTTCCTCCCATCAATTCAGTTCTAAGTACACTGTGTTTTATATAGTTTAAAATGAAAAACGTTTCCCTTTTCCTGTGAATTAAGTTTAGGGTCGTAGTAGGAATTTTAAAATTATGTAATATTTATTTTTATTTTCATATCTAAAAAAGGATAGTAAATATGATACTCTGTATTCTGTGACAGTTTGCTGAAATTAAGTTAGTAAATGCACAAAAAAGTAAAGAGCAGCAAATTACAGTAAAATATTATTTTGTAAACGACAGCAAATTCACCTCCCCTTCCACTCATTTAACTGAAACTTCCAAATTAAGTACATGCTTTAATCAGAAAGATAGGATATCCTCAATTTCCGTACCTTACCGAATATTATTTCGCAAGAGAAAACTTACCGATGGTTGTTGCCGATAAAGCTAGGGCGATGAACAATGTGTGCCAATACATGATGACGGAACCGGTGCCGGAAGAATGACTGAAGAGGTACCATTTATGCAGGAAAAACAATATGTAGCCATGAAGCTGCTAACCTTGTGCAGAACACCAATTAGAGTACCAGCCAATCAGCATACAATATCACGGTCGCCCGTGAGGCGGAATAAGAATTACCATGACCAGCGGGGATCCCAGAGTCAAAGTTCGCTGTGATTCATGGGTATGGTCTTCTGCTGAAGACAAGAATTGCTTACCTAAAATTAATATTAATTCCCACGCTTCCATGAAACTTGCATATTTTATGTACTTACAGACTTTTCATAAAGACGTTCATAAAGGAAATTAGGCATAACAATATTACCTATAGGCTATAATTTTCACGGGATATAGGTTATGTCAGTAGCAATAGCACATGATACGTAATAAGTAGAAAAGGATTTCTATGTAATAACTTATTTTACTCTTGACCTTCACTCTGTGAAAACCATAAATGTCCATGCTACAACATTTTACAAGATTTATTTTACAAGTTTTTACATATTTTTTTAAATTTATTTGTTATTTTTTAATTTTTTTTATTTATTTATTATCATTATTACATAGAATTGCAAATACAAATACAAATACAAATACATATTTATACAGGTAAAATAAAACAATTTTCAAAATTCAAAATTAACTACAACTACTATTTAAAAAGAGGAAAAGAAATATAGGCTACGTCTTCACAAGAAGTATTAAATTTAGTAATACACCCGAATGAGCAAGACTGCTCGTGCTCGGGTGCCGTATTTATAGGCATTTTAAAATTTCTTGTCCTACTACATTAAATTATACGAGGGGTGGCAACGGTCGTATTTTTTTGAAAATCTGGGCCATTTTGAAACTTTTTGCAATATGCAAATGAAACGACAGGAATGGAATGTATGTAAGATGCAGATTATGGGTACTAGGCCCAGGTGTAGCGTAGAAAGCAGACACCCATAAACATGCATTCACGACAGTATCGTGCCACTCTACTATATTGCAGTAGTTAGAGGCATGAAAGCACGCATAGCCCAACCTATAAAACCCTCGAAGTTCGGTACGGAAAGTCTTTATTCTCAAAGCTTACACCAGCTCCCTGTGGCATTTTCTGACTTTTCGCTTTAAGAAAAAGCTATTCTGATGTAAGAATGATGTAAGAATGACTCAACTTGTGCGAAAAAAATGCCATCAAATTTCATGTCTCTATGGACTGTCAATGGACTAACTTTTCTACCAGTGGCCTTGTCTATTTTTCATCATTCCGTTTCCTCTTAATTCAATCATTGATTTGGCTACTTTCTCTAGTCATCTGGAACAAAATTAAGTTGTGAAATAAATATAACCGGACATATTTCTGGGTTTATTAGCCTTTTACTAATATTAAGACTTGTAAGGTGAAATTATGAAAAAGTAGATATATATCATAAGCTTTATTACAAATCTCATTTTTAAAAATTGGAATTATTACACTTGACAGAATTTTGGGTTTCTATTCGACCAAACGGCACGTTTAGATTATCTTAAGCAACTTTAATTAACTTTTAACGAGCCGATATTTCTGTGTTTCCTCCAACATGGGTCTTACGGTCCAACCAAGGGTGTACAGCATAGGCCTATTCATCAGTCTTTGTATCGAGAACTTCCTGAAACGATGTAACAGAATATTTAGTGAATATGAAGAAACAAGTGACATGGAGAGGAAAATACTATCGTGATTTTTATAAAATAATTAAAATCACTAAGTCAAAATTTCGCTAGTTATTAATATTCTTCGGTTTCGGGTCTTGACGAAGCGTTATGCTGAGATTGTGTATTGTGTTCCCTTTATTTTGAAACACTTAAAAAGGTTCGCAAAATGGGAATAAGAAATATTACATTACGTTGAAGACTCAATTAGTTTGTGGACAAGCAGCCATAGGCTACAGAGGAAACAGATGAACGCAGTAGGCGTGGCCATCGGTGATTCTTGCAAACATGTTCCATAATAGTTATTAAACCTTCAGATATTTTCTGTGAACTTCAATTTAAAAAAAAAAACTGGAAACTTGAAACTTGATAAGTGATCTGACACATTCAGCACCATGAGTTGTCCGATCAAGGGCACACCTCAGCTTATTACTTTCTGTTGTATAATATTACACATTCAGCTTGTCTTTTTAGATGCTAATCACGTAGGCGTTATCTGCCAAAACCGAGTGTGCTTCTACGAAACCAGCACTAGCCTCTTATTATTCCGATGCTTTAATTTTAATCAAGCAGGTTTGTTGAAAATGAATCTCCAGGGGTCTTCTGTGGTTCCTGAAATCGTGCGTTGAATACCCATAGTTTGAAAAATTTTCACGTCACATATATCCATTATCTATCCGCGTAATCTTATATTGTATGCAAATTAAAGGGACAAAACTCTCATGTATTATGTTTATTGGGCTTTTTAAACATAATTTTAAGCCTTCGTTTCAATTATAGGCTTAACGAAAAATCTCAGAAAGTTCTCAAGGTACCGGTACCAATAAATAACTAATAGCCTATATCTTTTCCATACAAACCATCAAATTCTTGATAGCCTATGTTTTTAAAAAATTTCAAGATTCCATGTTAATTTCATGTGAGCCATTCTGATATTCCTTGTAGGCTAACAGTGCAGCTCATAGGTCTAACGTAAATATAGGCTAGTTCAATGCAATGGCGTAACTGAAGGTCCCGCAGACCCCGCGTTGCAAGGGGGGCACGAAGACCTACGGTCCAAAATGAAAACTGGAAAAAATTATGTAAATAGGTTTGTTATAATAGGGGGGAAGAAAAGGAGTTCGCAGCTTTCAATGAGGACGCCGGTAAGTTATACATCAACTATCAGGAAACTAAGTATTGAAAGAAGCAATTTAAAAATAATATAACACGAGGCTGTTGTTTGCTTCTGCGTCGCTATGCATATTATACCCTAAGTTACTTAGGTTACTATTATATTTGTGAATGTATTGGTTTATTTTTTCGTTGCTTTTATTAATGCGCTATTATTGAGGCAGGTGCGATCTAGTATGGTGGTAGAAGTGAGAATTAGTGTTTATGAAACGACAAATTTTCTTATAACCAATTAATAAAATAAAAATATTTAATTACAAAAATAAAAGTAATGATTAATAATAACAAAATAAAACAATAATCCTGGGCACATTTTATGCTCACTAATTAATGACTAATAAAACGAACATTCAATTTGTTTCTGAATTTTAGCACAATTCTACAGTGTCTGATGTTATGGGTCAACACTAACAGATGAAGAATATCGGAGAATAAGCAATGGACTTCGGTTATACGTACATGAGGTCGAAAGGCAATTAAAACGAGGTTGTAAATAAGCAGCAGAAGAAGTTAATATATTGTGAAGGAAAATAAGAGAATGGAGTAGACCTATTCTTCGTTGTTTGAGGCGTACCCAAGACAAGATTTGAATAGATTGCATCACATGGTCAAATCGCCTGATATGACATAAATCTAACACAAGCTATTACCGAGAAGAATTCATGGTGTTATATTTTTACCATGATTTGCTATTTTACATTATTTTGTAACATAGGGGTTAATTACGGCTAAATATCACCCTCACACATAACTTCACAGTGTTAACGACAGGACACGGCAAACTTGGCGCAGACCTAGGCCTACAACGGATCAAAATAATCGAAGACCCGACCTGCATCTGCAATAGAAACATTCAAACAATTGGTTATATTTTGTTCGAGTGCGAAGTGCTAAAAAATGAAAGGAAAATACTAGAAACAAACATCCTTAGGAATATTATAGGAGAAAAATTCATCCGATACTGGGACTTGAACCCAGGACCTTTGGCTGTTCGCGTCAATGCTCTACCAACGGAGCTAAGCCGGAGTTCAATTCACAACGCCAGATGGAATATCTCTCATATGACTAATTGCCCAAATGGCCAAAGGTCCTGGGTTCAAGTCCCAGTGTCGGAGTAATTTTTTTCCTATAATATTCTCATGTAATGTCCAACAGAGACAATTATCTGTGGTCCATGAATGCATATATAAACATCCTTAGATTAGGGGGACATTGGCCAGCAGACAAAAAAGAACTAGTGAATAAATATTTAAAATATTTTCAAAAAATTGTAAATAGCATAGATTTTGACACACTACACAAAATTGTAATCTAGGCTAAGTATTTACTACATAGACTGTAATTAACACACCAAACATGTAATATTGCGCTATGCAATGGAGTATGTAGCAAATAAAGGATTAAAAAAGGTTAATATCTCGATGAAATGCCAGTCTCTTTAGCTACGGTAGCTAAAGCGTGCTGCCTTGGAGCCGTGGTCAAGTAGCTGTGGGTTCGAGTCCCGCCTAGGGCATGGGCGTTTGTGTGTAATAAGGAAAACAAGGAAAAAATAAAATATATTGTGTATTAGTCTCTTACATAATCTACCGTGAACAAGTTGATGACGTTTAATATCAACACGGCGGCATAAACCAAGAATTTACTGAAGTATTCTGGTTATTAATGTTTATGTACCTACATTCAAGGATACTTCTCATTTGCTCTTTCACAATAAATGATGAAAATTCCTGATTGCTTAATGTATTAGATGACACATGTTCATAAAATGTTCGAAGATGACTTGCAAAGAGTGAATTAACTTGTCACAGATATTTATGAAGACGTGTGTTGTCTAATATAGCATTGAATTTACACGTATATGGCACAGATTTATACCGGACCATTTTCACATCACAGGCACCGAAAATAAAATGCAATAATTTACGATCGCCGGTTCCGCAGGCTAAGAAATCGTTTAGCATCTACATAATTGCAAATTACGATGCAGATTCAGACAGCCATGAAATCATTTCCTAATAACCTCTCTGGTTTTGTTTTGAAATATTTACTATAAATTTAATATCGTAGGAAGACAAGTGTGATATAGGCAGATAGGTAGAGTGACCATAATGTTTTCAGCTGACAAGGTACCTCCCAAAGAATTCAGTTTACACCACCCCCCCCCCCCCCCCAAAAAAAAAATCTAGAACTTCTTGGACTGACAATGATTGATTTTCAGATACAAGAAGTGCTTCACATCGAGTATGTCGCAGCACTTGGACTTGAAATCAGTGTGATACGTTTCATTCGAAAATGCCAACAAATTATACTTGTAATATTGGCTGAGAAAGTTATCGCAGCTTTGATTTAGCCTATACTCAGCAACACAAATAAGAACTGTAAGGTGACAGCCAAACCGAATAACAGATCTGCTCTTTCTGAAGTAATCTATTTTAAAGAGGACTTACGCAAACATAATGTTAGCTTCCTGTGTACGGCTGCTGTATTAAACCCCAAATCACTGTAGCCTTGGGGGGGGGGGGAACAGGCTACAATGAAAATACTCAAGAAATTTCAGACATTAAAAGTACAGTACCGGCATCTCAATCTATGAAATCTAATACGGTCTACATATGTAAGTGTATGTTCTATTTTTGAAATGATTTGGGTTAAGTGCCTTCTGAGGATTTGACACGTAGAATGACGACAATTTTATCTTATTTTTAAGGGGAATTGACATGAAAAAATTTCCGTTTTCCGCGATTTTCTCGAAAACGGCTCTAATGATTTTCTTTCAATTTTAAAAAAATATCTGAAGGGTAGCGTTAACTCACCCACTCTGAATACACGCTCTTTGCAATACGGCCTCTTAATCGTACAAAAACAAAATTTTGTATTTGGGTTAGGTACCTTCTGGGGATCTGACACGAAGATTGGTGACGACTTTCTCTTATTTTTAAGGGGACTTTACATGAAGAAAAAAGCTCTTACGATTTTCTTTAAATTTTACACATGGGGTGCGTATATTAAGAACTAAAACTTTTATTTTCGAAGAAAATATCGTAAGGGTAGTTATAAGCCACCCATTTTTTTGGAGTATGGCCTCTTGTTCCATATCAGAATAGGAAGAGAGAGAAATTTACTCTTCATGCTTAAAGTAAAAAAATTACGAGAGTACATTATTTGTGTTGTGTATCCATTGGGGCTTTGATATATGATAACGACATTCTCTTAATTTTTACAACCAATTTACATGAAGAGAATGTTATACACAGTAATTATATTATACTAAGAGGCTAAAGTTTACTTGGGCAGAAGAAGTTATGAGAATTTCATGTCATTTTTTCTTCCTGAATTATTGAAATGTCTAAGAAAAGAAAAGATTATTTATTGTTCATATAAACCCTCCAGTCCAAAGATGAAAGGCTGTGTAAGTGCCTAGACTTCGAAAATCGGTAACTACTCCATAAGTTTACGGTACTTCGAAGTAAAAGCAAAATACAAAACTCTGGCATTGCTGAGTCTTTTAAACTAGTTTTCTGAAAAGAGTAATTGAAGGGGTCAGCGCAGCAGTGATCTATTGCACTGTTTTAAAGTTTAGAGAAATAGCACGTTAAGTTCTACATTTGTAGTTTTTCATGCAGTTTGAAAAATACAGTTTTTTTTAGTAATGATGGTGTTTTATGATGCTTGGTCAACTTAACTACCATGTTTCATAGTCTACTGTTCACATTGTTCAGAAATATTTTTATGAGGCCGTGCAACACTATTTTCTTGGTTAGAACACTGTTGCACTGACATTCATTTTTACGTGACACAGGAAAAAACAATTGTTTTTAAAAATGTTGGATTTTTACATGTAATAAAACATTATTTTAAGGGGAAAGGGCTTGTATTAGTTTTATTTAGAAGTTCCATTGATTATTCAGTTCTACTCATGAAGAAGTACACGAAAAAACTCACTGCTATTCCTGCAGCATTAACTTCATTTACTGAAATAAAATTTTCGCTAAATTAATTTTAAATGAAAGATCGTTATCTTTAGATTTATTTATCTTGACTTTCAAAATCTTGGTTGCCCTTATACAAGAGGAATTCTTTTTCAGACTTCACAACTACCTACAGCACACTTACTTGGTCCAACCTGTTTAAAGAATAAAATTCATCCCAAGTTATGCAAATAGCATTACTATCTAATTTTCCATGTTGGAGGGGTTAAACCACTGTTGCGCTGACCCCCTCAATTAGTGTGTTAATAAATAAATGAAATTCTAACACAGGACGATTTGGAATATTTAGAAATGATTGAGAATTGATAAACACACTTGAACAATAGGAACAATGGAATGGAACCTTGGATATTTTATAGCTTTACTTTTTTATATTCTTTACACTTGTTTTGAGAGCTTTTATGCGTACTTTTATTGCTTTGTATTAATTATTTATTTTGATAGCTTTTATGCGGTATTGATAATTGTTTTATGAGTTTTTTATCTTCTATGCATGTTTGTATTGCTTTATAATCCTGAAGAAGTGGACGTTGGGAGGAATGAGATAATTTATCTGAAGGGTAGTTATAAGCCACCCACTTTGAATAAGTGCTCTTTGCAGTATGGCCTCTTGTTCTATATTAGAATGTGAATTGAGAAAAAGGTATTGGCCATGCTTAAAGTAAAGAAAGTTATGAGAGTATATTAATCAGATTTTATTTGGGTTATGGATCCTTCGGGGATTCAATGTGATATGGTAATGCCATTTTCTTCATATTTACAACCAATTTACATGAAGGGAATGTCATACATAATAATTATACTGTACTGAGGCTAACTTTTATTTGGGCAGAGGAAGTTATGTGAATTTAACATCAGATTTTTTATAAATGCGGGACAATTGGTGTTTTCTGAATACCGACAGGACAAGACACACCTTAAAAACGGGACTGTCCTGATCAAACAGGATGTATGGTCACCCTATGTAGGCTCTTAGGTCCCTAAACTAATTAGTAAAAAAATTAACAAAAATTAACAATAACAATAAGTCAGTGCTATAGAATAATCAATTCTTGAAAGTACAGAATTTTAGTTGGAATATTGCCATCTGATGTCGGGAAATATAAGGATTGAATTAATGATAATACTCTGCATTTATAAATTCTTCCAGTTGCTAAATACAGTGAAAAGAGAAGGAAATAACAGAGTTACATAATAAATTTATATAATTGCTTTGAAAGTTGTCAGTTTTCCTATATTGCCATAATTGAATTCCTTTTATTTAAGCAAAATAATCATTTCTTAATAACATCGCCCCCACTAATCTAATATATAAAATCGAAAGTGTATATGTATGTATGTATGTTTGTTTGTTCCCTATACAAATCTACATTTATTTACCAATTTACACGAAATTTTGCACACATACCCTGTTAAGCCCGGGAAGTAACGCGGCCAACATTAAAATTCAAACAAATCAGTCCTTCCCTTCATAATTATATAATTTCTGAGAATATTATATTGAAAAAAATGAAATGCTGTTCATTTCACATGACAACAGTGTATTGTTTACTGTGATCACATAGGGCTTTGACAACTATATAATACTGGACTTTAACGAATTATGATTCCATCGATGTAATATATTGGCGAAAATAATTACTGAAAAATGAAATCCACAAAAATACAGCACAGTGTGATGCAGTCACATAACTTTCTCTACCCTCGACATAAGAAATATTTTCTCACTTCACATTTTGATGTAGAATAAGAGGTCGTATTGCAGAAACAACTTAAGCGTGTGAGTATGCTATATCAGAAGTCGGTAAATAATCCTTTCCGCTGATACGTTATCAATAGCTGTAGGCTTTGTATTAGTTGAGAAATAGGGATGTTTATCATAGGCCCTAAGCATGGGAAGGAACATTTTGAGTCCCATGCTTGCAGTATATTATGTCCCGGGTTTTACGGGAGGACAGTATGAAAGTGATACTGCATTTCTCTTTTATTTACAGCCCCGAAACGGTTGTATGGTATCATGAGAATGAGAAGTAAAATTTTCCGTCAAGTCAATACAATCTTATGTAATTTATGTTTCTTCTTATTTCAACCCCTCAGGCATGATGTGTAGAAGCAACGGAATGCAGCATTCGACATCCTCTAGGAGCCATAAAAAGCTATATCTAGCGTTTTCTGATGGAATAGTTTGAATGTGATAAATCCTTTTCTTCATTTCAAGTTTTACATACATATTATATAAGGACTTAGAGTTTCAAAATCAAATAAAGTCCTCCATAAGTTAATTTCAAATTACAAAATACAAAGCCCGGGCGACTCCGAGCCGTTTAAGCTAGTCTGTTATAAATGCTATTTTTATTAGTAGCTGTACATCACAGTGTATTTTTCAAATATAAAAGAGCTCTGTATATAAAAATGTATTGTGGCAATAGAAAATTTTAATTTATCTGTTTATTAGTAAGTTAGTTCTTACTTATCCAGCCATTTATGATGATAATTGTAAGGGAGCCATACAATATGGGTCTGAGTACCATATCTGAGTTTCAAATAATAGTCATTGCTGTTTCAGATTTTTCAGATTTTTCAGATTTCTTGGCTTAGCGATTTATAGCAAATTGGTCTCCACTAAGGTTCAGGTGTATTTTACAATGTAGAAATCCTCTGCTAATCATCATTTTCATCATCATAATCATATCATGGAATTTTGGTTATCTATGATAACATATCCCTCCCACAAAAATGAATTATAAGTAAAAATTTATTAAAGTTTGAAGTGTTAATTAATAACAATAGTTTATTTAAATAAAGCAATTGAATGCTTTGAGAATATAATTGATAGGTCCACTATTATTTATTTTATTCATAACTCTGAGTCTGTGTATCATTATGGATACATTAATATTTAGTAGGAACTGTTCATTAGCATACCGTACACAGACAATGCTCATCTCATTCTCCTTGACAATGAAGCCTCAGTTTGGCTTCGAAACGTCGGAACTAATTCAATTCACCACCTGGTTAGTAGCCCGGGAAAATATCATATAATGCTCATCTGAATACTATTAATTGTAAAACTGTTATTTTACCATAAACTTCATTTATTTTCATTTTATATTACAAATTATCAAGTAAGGAATTGATATTGCTTACTTGTGCATTATTTACTGCACTATATTTGTACAGAAATAAAATAAATAAATAAATAAGGTCTTGGTATATGGCACGGATTTGGGAACAGTTTTATTACCAAAAGTAGTAGTGACGTCAATATAAAAAATCCCTTTAGGCAAGCCTACAGGCTGAGGTAGATTTCGAAGTGCTTTTGGTTTAATTTATTGTCGCTGCGTAGCACTCTTCTTCTTTATCCTTGGCATGACAAACCCGCAATAATAACTGCAAAAAAGAGGAAAGAGCACTTTTTCAAACATTCAAATCTCGCCTTATATGAGAACTATCAAGAAACTAGTTATTGATTTGTAGAGTACTCATCAAGAGCTTTTCAACGATACCCCACAAGACGTAGTTTTAAAAATTTCGAATTTTCATCCCCCACCCCCACTAGCACCCCCAAACCCCCGAATCGTTGGTGTCACTGTGAACTCCATAGGGAGTACTGTAATTTATTCAAACAAAGTTTCCCTCTATACCTCATAGGGGCCGAAATATAAATGTTTTAAAATTTCAATCCCCTCCCCCGACCACCCTTGGGCAAATTTTGCTCATTAACGAACTTGTCCGAACTATTGGGACTAGAAATAACATAATAAAATTTGGTTCAAATATCTTCAAAATTATCACTTTTTTTTTGTACAGGCGGTGGTTTCGTACTTGCATGAAACGTAATGATATGAAAGAATTTTTCGAAAATAATGACATGGTATCCATTGCAATAGGTAGATTTTTCTTCGAAATCTATCTAAAATTTAAAGCTAAATTAAAATTAAATGATATCGCTACAATGGTTACGAGTACAGTTCCAACCTCCAAGATAAATAAGAGTGCACAGCCTTCAGGAATTATAATTCCCGCCCGAGGGCTATGGCTCTCTTGAGAGTCTATGTCGATCCTTGTGGATCGATTATTGAATCAAATTCAACTGTCGAGAATCGAATGTCGAATAGATGATGCTCGATACTTTAATATGGCGGATGTGAAGGGAGTGTGTGATACTTGATATAGTAATATAGTTAACATTTTTCTAGTTTTTAACTTGAAAATACATGTAAACGATTCCCGGTACTTTTATAGAAGGAACGCCGGAAGTTTTCTGTAAACAGTCGAATAAAAGAGAATTAAGTGCCGTTGAAAGGAAGTGATGGGCTAGTTACTGTTTGAAGTTAAGTTCAAACACGTGGTTTTGGAATAATTATTTGTAGTGAATATAAAGTTTTCACCATGAAGAACAGACAGAAGAAGGAGAGGAAATCTGCTGCATCAAACACAGTGAAAAAAACTAAACGGAAGAATAAGAGTGACTTCAGTACTATGACAGTTTCCGATTTCTTGAACTCCGCTCTAGATGCAGAAAGTAGTGATGATCAGATGGACGTGGACATTGATGACACTTCGACAGGCGACGGTTCGTTAAAAGTAAATGGGAATGAGCCCAAATCTGAAGGTTTGTTTGATGAAAATTAGGCTAGATGGTTAAGTAGGCCCAACACATAGAATAGGCAGGCCTGTGATTTTAAACTGCTGCAGGCAATATTACTTTGGGATGGTCCAGCTCTCTACTTCGAGATGTTTTCATTTTAAAAGCACATAAAACGACCAAAAATTTGATGTTATATTAGCCTGTAAAACCTATCGATTCCATTTATCAGCACCATATAGGCCTATTTATATGAAGGTCCTAAATATAAGTAAAATCGTGAAGTAGAAAAAAATTAACCTAAAATGGCGCTGCGAATTGCTGTCAAAGCACGAATCTCCGTGTGCTAGCTGATGTTCTATTGTCATGCAAACGGTCACGTGCTAATCCAGTACTGGAAACCTAACAGTAAAAACCTTGGTCTCAGTGGGGTTAGTCGGTATTGAGGCTGAGGTAGGCCTATCTATCGTATAAAATTTCATATGTCCCAGATTTCCATCCTTATTTTCTGTATTGGGGTACCGGGGGCTGATCCCTCTTCCAGGTTTCTACCAGACCCCCTTCACAGAGAACTCCGAGAAGGTAATTTCGTATCAGCCCCAGATCTCCTTCCTGTTTTACTTCTTTGGGGGCTTTACTTCCAAGCTTCCATCTGACCCCCTTCACGCTGGGAGCTTCGAGTGCGGTACTTATTATATTCAGTGACGGGGGAACCTACACATAACCAGATGGAGAGCATGCGTATATATAGAAGTAACTTATTGGTAGCACTGGATAAGCAATGCCCAATGAGTTGCAATGGGAGTGTTGGTTCCCTACCCAGGGCCCACATAACCATTGGAACATCATGCGTGGAATCGTAGTAGAGAGCTGGACCAAACCAGACCTGCCGACCATTGTGTGCATTCTGCAAATAAGTGTGAGGTGAATTAAGAGAGAGACTGAAGGGACATTCCAAAACAGGTTTATGTTAACATTTATTTCCCCATTCTTTGACGAACACTCGCCCACCGGCCTGTTTCCCTGCTACCTCTGGCTTCCGAACCTATTGCATGCCGCTCCGTGCACCTCTGCCTACTTCCCCTACTTTGTCTATCCTGGCTATGAACCTGCTCAATGCCAGCACTGTAGTTCACTATTGTACCATTCGTCATGTAGCATAAAAAATCATAGCATTACGAAAATGACTTTTGCAAGATATCAAAAATGCAAAATGGAAGAATTTGCTACACCTTGGCTCTCATCCCACACTCTGATGCTTGTTACCATGGTGACAGCCCGGTTCCCCTAGCTGCGCCTTCACTTCGCCCAGCCTTTAGCCTTTCCCTTTGCAAGCTTCAATGCCAATAATGCAACTCACTGTTACCATATGTTAGGCCTATACTGCACTGTGCGCTTTTAATTGTACCAATATGAATCAAGACTCTTGTACCATATCTAAATTACAATCATCAGAGCCTCTTTGGCATTACTCAGGACCTGCCATGTGACCCTTGCACAAAAACTACTATTGCTCATGTATTAAAGCTCTAGGGCTATTGCACTAGTGCACCCTACAATGTTTTTGTTAAAACATTAGGGTATATGTCTGGCCCTTGGGTCTCTGTGTATTTTATCAACTATCAGTCAATGTTGTGATCTAGGCAACAATGAACTAAACAACATAGCCAACCAAACAGAATACATTACTGGTAGCCTATACTAGAAACTTTAAATCTTCTCTGGACAACGCAGATCGTTTTGCAAAAAACCACTCGTAAATCGGCCCGGTAGTTTTTTAGTCTATAAAGGACACACATACTAACATTGCCTTTTATATATAGAGAATTACTTATGGTATCTTTAATACTGTTTGAACAAATCGCGGGTGCGCGGGCAAAGAGAGTTAAGTCCACTGTCTTGTTGCTGAGAATTAGAGTGACTTAACACACTTTACCTGCCCAACATTGCTTTAGAGATGGATAAACCCATGAGGAACACATCCATAACTACCGTACGTTTTTGAATATGACTTAGGCTACTGAACTTAATACAAATGTAGAGATCATTTTTATCTATAACTCTATGGGCATATCTCAAATTTTGAGGATGATGGACTTAACTCTCTTTGCCTGCGCACCCGTGAAATGTGAGTGAGGTAAGAGATTATCGCAAATTATTATTTTTGAAAAGAAGATGGACTAAAGGTAGGTCTACATTGCTTTTGAAAATAAGTAAAAAATTATATCATAGGAAAGGGTAAATACAGAGACCTTTTCTCGAAGTAGTTGGGAAAACGGCTGGTTGCGTGGTCGGCGGCCGGTACTCTAGGTCTACATTGCTTTTGAAAATAAGTAAAAAATTATATCATAGGAAAGGGTAAATACAGAGACCTTTTCTCGAAGTAGTTGGGAAAACGGCTGGTTGCGTGGTCGGCGGCCGGTACTCTAGGTCCCCGGCGCGCGTGCTACTTCTCTCCAGCACTTCTACGATCTTCTAAGATAGAGGGTAATTAGTAAAGACCTGTGGTCTCCACGAAGCCCTGAATTAACGTCCTGTGATTTTTATTTGTGGGGGACACTAAAAGGTAGGGTTTATAGGAAGAATCCACATCTTTCAATTAACTAAAAGGCTACATCAGAGAAGAAATTGAAGCCATCACTGTGGTAGAACTTGAAAATGTTGTTCATTCTTTTATTAGAAGATGCCAGCTATGTGTACAATCAAATGGAGAGCATTTTCAGCAACACCTGTAAGCTTGGTGAGTACAATTGAACGTTTATTATCTTAGAAGATTGTAGAAGTTCCGGAGAGAAGTAGCACGCTCGCCGGGGACCTAGAGTGCTGACCACGCAACCCGCCGTTTTCCCGAGCACTTCGAAAAAAGGTCTCTGTACATTCCTGTGATGATTCCTTGATAAACGTGTGGAATTTTACTGAAGTACCGTAGTTTAATTTTAAGGTACCTGAACCGTTAATAAGCATTAAAACATTCAAAACTAAGGATTCCCGGAAATATTCCCATTTTATAAGTTCCTTCCCACTGGGAATATTTCCAGCCCACATCACTATGCATGTGTCACATCCACCAGAAGGTAAGTTATCTGAACCAAATACAAAATTTGGTGTCTGTTCTTCCAGATGCTGATCACTGACACAGATAGCCCTATGTAAATTGTATAATTTTTTGATTTTTAAAACTTGTATCAGTTTTGAAAACTCAACATCGATTTTCAGGGTCAAATACAAAACAGGTAGGCTACTTGACCAAACATGACTCACAGGATATTGTCGTTATTGCGGTATGAAACTCATTAGCCATATAGATTCATTTTCATTTTTAATTTTTAAAATCCTTTCAAGTTCTCCCTTTTGTTATATTGAAAATCGCTTTTTAACTCGATTACATGAGAACTGTACTTTTGTTTGTTAGATATTATCCTTGTGGCTTATAGGGAAAATCTAAATAGGCCTACTATATTTTCGGACCATAAGATGCACTTTTTACTTTGAAAATAGAGCCTTGAAATTTGGGTGAGCCTAATGGTCCGAAGTACACATAAAAATTAAAATCATGGTAAATATTGCCGGTAATACCATAATCATAAAGAAGGTGTTGTAAGGAGAGGTTAGTTGCAAATTTTTGCACAGACTGTATATCAGTGCAGATATCACAATCTTAAAATGAGGGTAGCTGGAAGCCAGGAATACAATGCGAAAACAAAGGAATGCTGAGTTCTTTAATACGAAAAGAGTTGTCTCCGCCAGGTTGTTTAAATGAAGGCAATGACCTCTAAACAACCTTGTCCTGTCACACTTACCGTATGCTGAATTGGGGGTTAGAGAGGTTGTAAAGTATTTTCAGTCTTTATGAGAAATCAGTTCAGTTGTTAAAATTTATGCGATGCCACCTGTACAGAAGAGATTTTCGTAAAGGCAGGTTTTAAGTTAGAAGTGATTTACACTGATTCCATTGTACAAGGTTATAATTTGTTTATGCAATGAAGTATATTATTCTCTTCAAAATTTTTCGTAGAATTATATTAAATTTCTTTTCCTTTAAATTACCATCCTAAAATCAAGGTGCGTCTTATGATTTGGTGTGTCTTATAGTCTGTAAAATACTGTATATTCACTTTATTACTGTATATTCACTTTATGTGTACAAGGTATTAATATTTATTAACTCTAATATGAATAAATTTAAGAAAAATGAGGATATAAGTTACATACATATGTAACAAGGTATAAAGAAAACTTGTATTTACAGACTCATAAAATTAAATATATTGACAAAGATCCACACAATATAGGAATTACCTTTTATAATAAGCTTCCAAATTACATTAAATACTGTAATGGAAATCTTTATAAGAAGAGATTAAAAGAATATCTGATAAATAAGGCCCTGTAGGCTATAGTGTAAATGAATATTTGTGCTAGTTGTTTTGAGTAATATTCTGAATCACTTTGTGTTGCCTATTGGTTTTCTTATGTACATAGACTGATATTTTAACATATTTTATGGAACTGGATACTACATTCTTGATTATATACTTTATTTGTAAGATAATACTGACGAATCCACATGTACAGTACTGTTGTATATTTATGGAGAATAAAGAATATGAATATGAATACAGTAAATAAATAATAATATTTATCTGATCTTCACCTTGCAGAAACTGTTGATGGAGAAAAAAGTGATGAAGCTGAAAATTCAAGTGATGAAAATGCCAGTGATGAAGATGAAGTCAGTGATGAGGACAATAATGATGAAGTCGATGCTGAAGAGAATGAAGTTGGGGATAGTGAAGAAAAAGGAGATGAAGCTGCAAGTGAAGAAGAGGCTGATTTGTTTGACAGCCACGCACACAAAAAGTCACTAGACAAACTTCGTGAAACTGATCCTGAGTTTTATGAGTTTCTTGCTGAAAACGACAAGAAGCTTCTCCAGTTTAATGTTTCTGACAGTGAGGATGATGAAGATGATGGGGAAGAGGAGGACCAAGTACACAAGCCTGATGAAAATTTGGAGGTATGTTACAGAAATAAATGTTAGGCTTGAATGTTTAGCATGATTCTCATCTTCCTTTGAAATTTATTTTCATTATCAAGATTTAAGGGGGTGAGTAAGCTACCACCTTCAAGAAATTGTTTTTTAAAATATAAAACAGCTGAAGTCCATTTTAGTGCAAAAATTATTTAAATACCTGCATTGTGTTTGATTAGTTTAAATGCAAGATTTAAGTAGCTCTCAATCACCTGTGTAATTTAATGTTACATTTTTAATGTTTTTTTCCCAAAAACATACATTTTCTGATTCATTTTGCTAACTAAACTAAACTCCATGGCGCGACATCCCCGAAGGGACAAGGCCTACCACCCGACCGCTGCGTCATCTACCTATAGGCAGATGGCAGGATTGGGGGGCATGTGGTCAGCATGCCGACACCCACGGCCGTTAATGGTGGTTTCCATGACCGGAGCCGCTACTTCTCTATCAAGTAGCTCCTCAATTTGAATCACGAGGCTGAGTGCACCCCTTACCAGACCTCCCTACCTCAGAAAAATCCGAGGAGGTACCGGGAATCGAACCCGGACCGACGGATCCGTAGTCAGCGACGCTAACCACAAGACCACGCCGGCGATCGATTCATTTTGCTAATAATTCTAAAACTGCTGAACAGAATTTTATGTAATCTTTTTTTTTGCATGTTACCACATATAGCCTTTACCCTACAGAATGGCTAGAATGATGCTAGTATGCTGGAAATAATATAGGTAATAAAATATAGTAGGCCTAAAACTTAGTCTAGATTATCTGACCTAGTGTGGATCTGGAAGGGATCAGAGGTGAAATCGGATAGTGCAGAAAAACAAAGAAATAGGTAATAGAGAAAGTGTTACAATAAAATATGGGAAGTTAACACTTTGCGACCCGAGCGGCTCCCCTTTCCATCGGCCCGGTCGCCTTCTCCGCCAGGCAGGCTTCCCCTCCGCCTACCGCGCATCGTCCAGCGCGCATCTACCCCGCTGCCGGCCGCTACTAAGCGCCGGTAATGCAGCTTCCTGTGTTAAGCCGCAGCTTACTCTAATGATTGCCTTGCACCATACATAATATTTCACAATGTTTAAAAACGATTATAAAAACAAAATAAAATTTCACGAATTATATTAAAACAATACCCTTGTACCAAACATCATATTTCACGATCTTTAAACACCGATTTGAAAGAAAAAAAATTCACAATATATAAAAAATCGAAATTTACATAATATTTCCCAATTTTAAAAAAACGCCGTGTTAATTGATGCAGAAAAATTCAACACTACTCTTTTCATAACAAACAAACCATCTCAAAATTAGAAAACCCGATTCTTGCGTTAACACTCGCTAGCGCCAACTAAATTAGATAACTAAAATATACCGGAACTTCCTTCACTGCTCAACTGTCCTTCGTAGCGTAACGGATAAGTCTCTTGGCTACGATGCTAAGGGTCATGCGTTCGATCCCCGTTCGATCCAAAATTTACTGTTAGGAATAGGTCTCGAATAGGTAGGTAGGGTGAAGAGGAGGTGAGAGGAAGAGAGGAAAGAGACGGGAAAGGAAGAGAATAAAGGAATAATAAATTATTTTTCTCTTTCACCATTTCCTTACTAGATGTTGCCACCGTCGCTACTTTCCTAGTAGTTCTAATGCCGCCGCTAGGTTTCTCGTAGTGGTGGGGGGCTCGGTTGGGTCGTAATGTGTTATTTTCCCAAAATATGTTATTTAACACAAAACTAGAAAAGTATATCATTGAATAATAATGAAAACATAGTAAGCTATAACTTAGTATTTAAGAAAAAATGTGTCATCGCTTTCTGCTTGTTTACTGATAGATGTTTTTTTACTATGAGACCATTCATTATGTACTGATAACCAATGATTACAAAACAAATAAGCTATATTTTAAAACAAGTTTAAGAAGAACCAAATGTTTTGCCTTCTTAACAGTTAATCAATAACCAGAGGCACCAACATGAAAATATTGTTGGAAGGACAATTGGTTTTTCAGTAGTAAAACTAGGCCTTATGAGATTAAATGTTAAATGTTGGGGGATAGAAAGTACCTTTCCTCGCCCAAAGTAGGTGTTTAGGGCTATAAGAAAGATAAATAACAATGTAGGCGAGATGATGACTGACAATGAGCTCGCACTTGTACATACAACTCGGTATAGGTTTTGTCGGAATGGCATTTGATCACAAGCAATTGTGTTTCACTAATTGAGATAACTTTATGCCTACTAGGCTATATGTGCAGTGTATTTTATTCACTTCTAAAGAATTAAGAGATTTTTTGTTATCTTTTGAAGTTATAAAACTTGACTGTTTTTATTTTAGATAGTTTTGCAACATTTTTCAACCCCCCTCCCCAAGAAATTTCAGACATGCACTGTGGGTCTTAACCTCTTCATGTGGACACCCCTGTATTAGTTTTTATACTGGGCACCTATCTAAAGGGACGAAGGGCAAAAGCTTTGCATGAGTTTACTAATATATAATATCAGATGTTACAAACTTTGGCATAATGATGTACCTGCTTGGCATTATAGGAAACTCGACTTCTTGCCATAATTGCATGAACAAGAAAAACAACATTGCAGAACAATTTTTTTTTAATTAGTTATTACCAGGGCCCGGATTCTGATGACCTAATATTGTTTGAAAAATGACCTATAAAGTGACCCTAAATTTTAAAGAAAATGACTTAATAATTATAAAAAATGACCTAAAAACTGATATTTTATAGAAAATTATTATTGTACACAAAGTTATAAACTAATTTGTACATAATTGTAAAAACTTTTAAATGCAGAAAGGATGTTGTAGATCTAAAAACTTTGTTCTTTGTTCTTGATTGGAGCATTTGAGGAGAAAAATAAGAAAGTAGTTTTTAAAATAGATCCTACAAAAAAATGTTGCATTGTACTAACCTAGTAATTTATTTAAATATTACCCTATGAGACAAAAAGACGACCAAAAAAGTTAATATACTCAATGTAAATGCAAGAAAATGACTTAATAAGGAAGGAAATGACACAAAAATGACAAAATAATGATGTAAAATTGAAATAAATGCCCTAAAAATATAAAACGACAAAAAATGACCTAATAAAAATGCATTTCTATAATCTCGAGGCCATGATTAGGATTTATCTACAAGTTGGCAATGTCAATGCAGCATCAATGAAAAGATGGCATGTCATTAGAATCCGGGCCTTGGTTATTACTGTAGGCTATTGTGACACACTTCTTTTGTAGTATTACATATTTTTTCATGATAATATTATAGGAGAAAAATTCCTCCGACACTGGGACTTGAACCCAGGACCTTTGGCTATTCGCGCCAATGCTCTACCAACTGAGCTAAGCCGGAGCTCAATTCACAGCGCCGGATGGAACCTCTCTCCTATGACTGTTTGCCCTAATGGTCTACCTCACAGACAGACAAGTTATGTCATATGCAGTAGTCCCAGTGTCGGAGGAATTTTTCTCCTATAATATTATCATGTGATGTCCAACAGAGACAATAATCTGTGGTTCATGAAAGCTTATATATCTATATTTTTTCATGATATGAGTTATCTTGTTGTAATGCTAAGCTTTATCATTTTGCCAGCATTGAAATCGAGGAATCTTAAATAACAATTTTTAAGCAATATATAATTATTTTCCAGCTAATAAACTTAGTGGAAATGCCAAGATCTTACTTGAAAGTTTATATCACTAAAATTAAACATTTCCTGATGCATGCTGGTAAACCTTTTAGGCTTCTCTTATGTAAGTAATTTATTCCTGAAGTTTTCTCCTGTATATTCAATACACACTACATAAGGAAGACAAGATGACATATATATAATAGAGCACTAAAGCATAGGTTACTCCGTTTGGCTCTTATTATTGTTAGCATAGGACCAGCTAGTTCAGTTTATTTCTGTCTGCCTCTTATTCAAAAGAATACTTGTGCTTGCGTAAACATAAACTCACAAAAGTACATTGTATTTCTCATTAAAACATAGTTGGGATTCTGTTGCAGGTAGCTAGTGACGAGAGTGATTTTGAGGCTGAAGACCAAGAAGTGGGTGAAAAAGTGGTCACTCTCAAGATGGTTAAGAGTGTCCAGGAAGAACTGCAAAATAAAAAGTGAGAAACATTACATAGTTAATACTAGGGCCCAGATTTTTAGCTTGTTTTAGTTTTTCAAACATATTAAGATAGTTAAATTTGAGTTTTTTTCCATTTTCAGACTATTTATTTTTTGTTTCACTTAAATAAGTACAATAAACACTTTGACAAAATATATTAATCCATTTTATTTGTACTTAAATTTCCATGGTTGTGATCCACAAAACGTTAGGAATACTTTTTGCTTTGTTTTAGATCTACCCCTATCATTTCCAACTCCACAAACTCATTGAATATAATCAACTTTTAGAGTTCTTTACTTTTGGCATCTTACTGGAGCAAACACTGCGAATAGACAGCAAGTGTAAGCATCATAATAATGTCTTTAATGATTCTAAAGAAACAGGGATTTCTTTTCACTTAAGATTTCCTTTACCGGGACAATGAAGTTACCAAAATGACAAAATTACAAAACGCAATGCTACATTTTATCTTACAAAATAATATACTGGCAACAATGTGCAAGATGCAAAATGTAGGCAGATATTTAAAAAGTAATTTTTAGTAGATCAAAAATAATTAGATTTAATTATTATAATTATTTTTGCTATTTTATTGTATTGTACTTGAAAAGCAGTTTTAGCCATTTTTAGTTTCTAACATCTTTTTTTAGCCATTTTTAGGTTTTATGAGATTGAACTATGTGACTGCCATGACTGTAAAATGGATAATTATATTAAAATATCACAGTTTGCTAGCAAGGAACAAAATAGTTTAAAACCTAAGAAATTGGGTCCTAGTTATTACTTATTCATCATTAATTAAATTAATCTCTTAAAAAAAACTCTTTGTAGTCAGTTCATGTTTTATAAAACTTAACCATTTGCATGTGAAATTTGATATGTTAAATCCAATGTTGTCTCTGGTAGTGCGGAATATAATAGGCTATATTAAATTCACATCACCGACTGTCCTCTCTGACAACAGAATTCACAAAATTGATACTAGACATCATGGGAAGTATCTTTCAAACTTCTTATATTGAATCCCCTTCATCACATCATTTGGTCATAGAGTGCATCAGTGGAGGAAATATTTGAAGGGCGCTAAGAAGTTTTTCTTGCATTATTTCCTGTTTTGGTAGTGAAATGGCATCCTGGAGGCTGGTAAGCGACGAACGACTTGACTCTGTACTAGAGTCTTTGTTAAATGAAACTTTAGTGAGAGTAAGGAAAAATTTATACCAGGTGATGCTGCTAATATTATATTATCTGCATGTTTTTTTTGTAAAAATTGCATGAGTTAAAGTTTTTTTTTTTTTTAATTTTAAAAATTGCTGCATACAGCCACAAAATTCACTGCTTACAAAGGGTTAAGTTGCAGTAATGTGTGATTTATCAGAAAAAATTATGAGCCATCCATCACTCGTATCCCACCATAGTTCACTTTTTGAATTCTGGCTATTTCCTAGCAGATATATTTTCTTTAATTCCTCAAGGGTGGGTGGTTTTGTATTGTATACTTAGTTTTAATTTCCTCCAGAGTTAAAATCGCAGGGTGTTAAGCCGGAGGACTGAAGGGACCACAAATCTCTACATAATTTTACCCCTGTTGTTTAGAGAATTTTGTGAATGACAAATTTGGGGGACAACTTCATCTTATATCTAGGTAAATAAGGTAATTAAAGCTTTTTGTTTAATTTACTAGGAACTTATTCTGCTTATAACTTCCTCTACTTTTTATTCCACTCAAATTTTGCAAAGAATAAAAGTCTCTGGAAACGCTTATGAATCCAACATTTTAATTGCAGATCCCTGGATGCTGTTAGAAGTGCTGTACACATGTTCCACTCAGCTTTGCAAAGAGTTGCTGCACCCAAAGATGAAGATGAGAAACCAGCTAAATACATTGTAGACGGAAGCTCAGGTATGTCTATGGATTGTGAATATATTTTGTGAGAACTTAAAGGAAAAAAGAGAAGAATAATGTTTTTAACCTTTAGGATTTTAGATAAAATGATTGTGATTAGGCTTGTGGATATAATTTTTTCATGAGATTCTACCATTTTTTGTGTTTTTTATATTTTAATTTTCATTACATGGTAGTGTATCCATCTGATTATACCCTGACTTTATTTGCTCTTTGATGGTAAAAATAGCCCTTGGATTAGAAATGGACACTTACAGTGAGGTCAGTAAAGTAGTTGACACCATTGACCAACATAGACAAATATCTCACATCACACGAGTTACCACAAATACAAATACTGTACATGTTAAATACATATATACTCGATATATACTGGAAACGAGTTTATTGTCATTATTGAAACGAAGCTAAGTCGCATCAATTTAACTTCTTTGCTAATGGTTTTATTCCTTAAATATCCTAACAAAAATTGTGAAATTGTTTATGAAATTAAATAAAAAAATACTATATGAAACACATAGTAAATTACCGTATTTACCCTAATATAAGCCACCCTACCTTTTTAACAGTAAAGTAAAACGAAAAAAATTAAATTATGCCCAAAGTGAAGTAATAAACTGCTTCATTTTCAAAACATTAAAGTAACACATTTCTTAGCTGAAACAGGCCTGAAATAAGAAGAAGAAAGTATCAAATGACTTAAATTATGAAATTTCAATTTTATTTCATTAAACATTACGTGAGACTGATAGGGGGGGGGGACATAAATCAGTACTTTACATTTCATATGACTATTACTGTTGAATTTTGTGCTATTTTTCAGGTTTTCTAACTGCACTTTCAGTTACCATCAGTTAAAAAAATTACCGTTACTTGCATTTTTTGTGTCTGAGCAGCTGACAGTACTTGAATATTCGTTAATATCGCTGACAAAAATGACAAAATACGCAAAAAGAAATCATAAAAGTGAACATCACTTGCTCATGCAGTTTTACGCATTTTCTACAATGCTTCAACTGAAATCAATGTAAATTTGATGTTGAATCGATTAATATATTGATATTCAATTCAGAGGTTTGAGATAATCAGTAGATGGCAATGTTTGGAAGAGGGGAACCGGCTACAGTAGATTAACCTGCTATGTTGTGAGCATTTTTACCATTACTGCCTACCATTACACTTCTACGTGATTTACACAAGTATATTTCACTAGGCTTAAAGCTATGCAAAAAAGTGCGGTTTGTATTTGGGTGAGTACGATAACTTCCCGTACCCAAATATTGTTTATGAGATTAAATAAACAAAATGTTATATGAAACACACAACTTCGACTATCCAAATAGAAGTTTTAGCTCTTAGAATAATATATTATTATACATAATATATAATTCATGTGGTAAATTTTAACAAAATCAGAGCAATTTAAGAAAAATCAAGAAAAATTATATCTCTTTATGTAAAGTTGTTGTAAAATGAAGGTCATTGCCACATTCGTGTTGTATCCCCAAAGAATGCATAACCCAAGTTAAATCTGATGTTATGCGCTTACATAAACTTCATTACCTTAAGCATAGGTAATAGGCTACTCCTTTCTTACTTCACATGTTGCAAGGAGTACGTATTCAGTTGTTCAGCTTGATGCGAAGGTTTACCATTCACTAGGCAAGACTGAGTTTCTATGAACAATACCTGTCTTATAACTAGCCTTCAGAGAATTAAAAAAAAAAAAAGTTTCAAATAAAATTTTAGCCCTTAATATAAGCCTATGCACCTTGTATACATAGTTTAAACAATATTGTTAAAGTCATTTCGAGAAAATTGCAAAAAGCGAAATTTTCTTAATAAGCATAAGAGAGAGTAGTCTCCATCCCCAGAG
Source organism: Ectobius pallidus (assembly GCA_964059195.1). Taxonomy (NCBI): domain Eukaryota; kingdom Metazoa; phylum Arthropoda; class Insecta; order Blattodea; family Ectobiidae; genus Ectobius; species Ectobius pallidus. Next base: position 50,121,281 of record CAXKWD010000002.1, on the reverse strand, counting down.
AATGTTTATGTCATCATCCCTAGAAGGTCTAAATATTGTAGGAAGTTTACACAGTGAAGTTAATAATTAGAACACATGAGTGGAGGTATTATACACTATATTTCACTAGATTTTACCACTGACCTGGACATGTTTCGGTATAAAGACAGAATCCCGAAACATGTCCAGGTCAGTGGTAAAATCTAGTGAAGTATAGTGTATAATACCTCCACTCATGTGTTCTAATCCCTAGAAGGTACCTAACCCAACTATAAAATTTTGTTTTTATGTGATTTTTCATTCTTGAACTGTACTGTTCGCAGACAGACTCACATATACAGACAGGCATGTTTCTAAAAATAGTTCTTGTTTTGGAGGTTCAGGAGACACCAAAATGTGTACTGTATTTATGTTGAAAATGTGACATCAAATATGAGGGGTCGAACATAAGACTTCCTCTACTTACAGTACTTCAAAAATTTTCATTGAAAATATTTTCCTCTAACCATAACTAAAAGGTGATTTCGAATCAGCAAAACATTCATCACTGTTTGTAACATTTATGCCTTCCGGTATTACCGATTCAGCACAAAAATTTTCACTTTCACTTTCATTTTCCCCATCTGATGGAATCAATTCGTCTGTCGCATCTTGGTTTAATAATATTTCAAATACTTCATCACTCATTGCCTTTTTAGAACAAAACCTATTATTGCCAAGTGGATTGTCATTTCTTGTAGCTGTCACAGCCCAGAAATTTTTACAGAGTTATCAAAGTTTCATGTCACTATGGTTATATTTAATTTTCTCCATAGAGTTATTTATAGAGTTATCAAAGATTCCTGCGTATGGAATCAGTTTGCTTCACTAACATAATTTGTTAGAGGAAGTGTAGTTCATCACCGTGATTAACTTTGATGTTAGATAACTGCTAGTGCACAGGAAACCTTTCAGTCAAATAATCCATACTTCATTCTTACTTCATTATTCTACAAATACTCGGATGCACTTTACTTGTATTAATAAATGTTTTTATTGTTCCAGTGTTCAATGCCGTAGTGCAAATGTGTGTGTTGGAATTACAACCAGCAATCAAACATGTCCTGAAGTTGCCAGCCACTGGCAAGGTGCACTCGCAGATCAGCAAGTGCAAGAGGTGGAAGAAAATCAAGATACTTCTCAGAATGTATCTTGGTGACCTGCTCAAGGTAAGTTTACAATTCCTACGCCTATATTATTTCATTAATGTGTAAGTTTACATATTGAAGTTGCAGAATTATAGAAACATAAGTGAGTGGATATTTTATACACAGAACTTCACAAAAATTATATCACTAAGGAATTTTAATATATTTCAATTTGTATTTTTATTTTGAAGATTACCGGTAGTTGATTCTTTTAACACCTTCACTCCTATGGGCGACATGACTTACCCAAGAGTTCTCAGGTCCAAGTACCAGGGGTGACATGACTCTCTTAAGGACGGATGTTAACATTTTGTTGTATATCTCTTGACCAGAATTGTACAGGAATGTAGTTCTTTCTTCAGACGATAGATGGTACTTGCATGCTTATATTCTCTTCTTCCCAGGTAGAAAAAAGTTTCGATGTTTCTTTTGTGTTTGGAAAAACACATGAAATCCATGTGACCCAAGCCTCATTCAGTGCGGGTGTTAGTGGCATTGCCATTTCTTGTAGTTTGAATAATAAGTTAGTGGGTTGTGTTCTAAAAAGGCATTGAGTGATGAAGAAGTGTTTGAAATATTATTAAACAAGGATTCGAAGGATGAATTGATTCCATCAGATGGTGAAAATGATAGTGAAAGTGAAAATTTTTGTGCTGATTCGGTAATACCGGAAGGCATAAATGTTACAAACAGTGACGAATGTTTTGCAGATTTGCAATCGCTGTTCTTATGCCCTTGTACTCATTCCTGAAGGATATAAGAAAATTCATAATTCTATTTTTAATAGTTATGCAGAAAATTAAATATAACCACAGTGATGTGAAACTTTGCTAACTTTGTAAAAATGGCTGAGCTGCGACAGCTGGTAGGCCACTAGGTGTGTGGAAGTGAAAGTGTTAACATTTGCTTTATAACTGGCTTTCAGGTAGGGGTTTGTTAAAAAAGCCTTTGTTGTTGTGCCATGCACAGTGTTGAGAGGTCATGAGTTTAACCAAAGAGGCAATGGAAAGTCATGAAAAAGTAATGAATTTGATCCATTGGAAATCAGTAGCCACTCTAAATAATTTTAGTGAAATTCTGTGTATAAAATCTCACTCAAGTTTTCATTATTCCTATATTGTCTGCAACCAGTATTAAGAATGACTGCCTGTGTATACTCATGGATTTCTGCTGGGAATTTAAAAATATCCATTAGATAGGAATAGGAAGTGTTCAGTGAGGTGTTTGTTTGAAGTTATTGTCGTTTACATTAACTTCCTCTGTTACCTCTATAAACTGGAGTTGACAGTCGTGTATTTTATTGTGAGAGAATTCTGTGTCCACATGTTTTACTATCTGCATTCTCATTCTTATGTTCAAGTGCTTAATTTCTTAACTACAACAAACTTTGTATACATAAACTTGTTCAGATTTTTTACCTTTTAATCCATACAATAATGTCCTTTTTGCTGCTACTGTGGTATAAATTCATCACCTCAAAAAGTCGCATAAAGCATAGATAATAAGAGTAAATGTAAACTGTGAGGATTTTTACTTTCTTGTTATAATTGTCATTAATGGACACCAGCTTGAAATTTTCGTTGTCGATTCGCAGTTTAGAGCCCACTGATCATTTCACTTGATGACTGCTTACATTTATATAAAAATTTAGCTCTGAGAGAAATATTATAGCAGTTGCATCATTTTATTCTCTGAAAAATCATACACTTAGTAATATTTTTGTGTTATTGCAGTTCTTTGGCAGTGTCACGTCTTCACATATTCTTGCCGTGCTGTTGAAGCACTTGCATCAGCTTGCAATGTTCGTACCATTCTTTCCTAAACTGAAGCGTCCAATGCTGAAAAGACTTATCAAGCTGTGGGGTGGAGGAGAAGAAACTGTCAGAGTGGTGGCTTTCTTATGTATACTCAAGATGGTTACTAGTGAACAAGACGTACTTCTAGAACAGGCACTGAAGGTACAGTACACTTTTCATTTTTGTATACTTCTTCAGTTTCTGTATGTGACTATGCTCATTAAAGATCTCATTAAGAAGTCCTGTACATTGAGTAGGCTTATCACATTACCTTGAGTTCTACCACTACACTGCTTGTCCACTGTAATAAATTAGTGAACTCCTTCAGAATAGAGTAGCCAGCAAACAGTGAGGTATGCTCAGCCAGTAGCGACCGAGCCACGGAGAAACGACTTGTGCAAAGGTAAAATTTCCCATCGCAAAAGAGATTCATTTTGAGACATAATAAACCCCGCGCTACTCAGTATATTGCTCCTAAACTAATATAACTGTTCCTAACCTAATATAACCTGTCACTGACCTAGAATTTAGCTGTCACTACTTGCCTTAATGTAGAAACTTTTTTTACGCTATTCAGAATACTGCTCCTAAACTAACATAACTGTTCCTAACCTAACATAACCTGTCACTGACCTAGAATTTAGCTGTCACTACTTGTCTTATTGTAGAAACTTTTTACCCTTCCACATCTTTCATAAAACATAGTTACAGCCGTCGTTTATCTTCCGAACTCAATCAGCATGTAGTCATATTTGTAATATTGGCGACATTGTCCCACTCGACGGTCACCTTATTCTCAAGTTTAGCGTAAATTAGAATTATTTCTAGAGATCATCATTAAAACTGCACTTTTGTCTTTTTGACATTGTAAACATATACTTAAAACATTAAATGAAACTTAAAACTTTAACAAGTGTGAAATCCAAACCATCGAAGTTTGAAAACAAAGTCGCCACTTTGTATATAAAGTGAACAAATGTGTAGAGATTACAAGATTTCATCAAAGCATAACTTTGCTACCGAAGTATGCCATTCGCATGACATTGATGTTTGATTAGAGGTAACGAATAATAAATTACGCTTATCAATATACAACAATTCTGTTTTCAATAAAATGATGTTAATGACTAAAAAATAAAATAATGGTACTGTCCCATTCAGAATGGTATATATAATCAACCTATCATTGAGGCTACAAAAAGATTTTAATTTTTAATTTATTTTTCTATTTTGTCACTTTTCTTCTCAATGTTAAAAGTATACCAAAATATTGCAGACACTTTTCCAGTTGCGATGAAAAATGTGATTGTGTGGATTCAGTTGCACTTCTAAATTTACTCCTGCCACCTCTTCTTCAGTAAGTTTATTGCTCATTTCCCTTAAAACCTTGCCAACTTGCCAAATTGTCTAATCTGCAGTGAAAATGAGGAGACTCTGGAATACATCCTGCTCAGATGTACATCCCTAACAACGGAGAGATTAAACTGCTATCTTTGTTAACAACAGAAGATAAAAAAATTGTTTTCAACGTGTTCTGACTACAACCAACTTATGGACAATACAGCTTCTGTCTTTAAAGAACATAGAACTATGACACAAATGAAGCAATGACCCCATTGGATCAGCTAGTACATGTTACCATTTTGAGTTTATGTACCACTTTTAAGGGTCCATACTAATACTCTGGGTATATGTGATCAGTAGGGGGCGGATTTCTATTACCTAAAAAATAGGATATATGCATGCATTTGAGACCTAAAAAACATTAAAATATGAACAATAAAATTTAAAATATGACTTTACCACTTACACATTGTGTATATTTTTTTAAGTTTCATTACAATTCATTTTATTAAGATGTAATGTTAATTATTTAAAATATGTGTAAATTCTCAAAAGTATCATTATATTGCAAAATTTACAAAATATGATATGAAACTTCAAAATGTATTTAATATGCACACAAATATGCCAAAAATATGACCTAAATATGCATATCCATACTAAATATGCAGTTATATGCACAATAAAAACCGTTCCATTTTCACCAGGATGCTTGGAATCAGGTTTAAATTAGTCAGAAACCTGAAATAATGCAAAGGAGGAAAATATGACATGTCATAGAAATCCGCCCTAGTGATCAGTATCATTGTATGCAATACAGTAGACTCCCTCTAATCCGGCCACCCCGGGACCGGACCCTCGACCGGATTAAAGAAATGGCCGGACCATCCGGCGGTCTTTTAAACGTGCAAAGTATAGCCTATTAAAGCAAAAATCAACTTGTAAGATGGTTTTGTCAATTTTTTAAAGCGTACTTACCCAAAAATTAAAATACAGCATTACAATTACAATTTCAAAATAAAAGAAATCTGTGATTTTCTTCTGCTTTTTTAGTTGAGCTGTTTTTTTTTTAAGTATAATCACGCCACTTCTTCATGAACATTACATCGATAGCTGATGCAGCAGCCTGTTGCTCGACATAGGTAGTCGCACTATAAAAATTAAACTCACGGTAAATGATACTAACAGCACAAGAGTAAAATTCACGTCTGAAATGAACGCAATCGTCAAGCGATTTGTTTATACTTAATAATGAAAACTAAACAGGCTTGTTTATTCAAGACGAAGGCTCATTAAGTAACATTTGACAACGGCTTCACAAAAGGATCAATAAACAGTGGTGAGTGCTGCCCAATAATCTATTTATATTACATCACATTCCTCACCATAAGAAGAATGTCATTCAGTAATAGAATGTTTATTCTAGTCGATTACTGCCGTGAGAAACCCTTCTGCGCGCAGATGACTCATTCCAAAAAGTCGGCCGGATCATCCGGCGGCTGAACCATCCGAGGCCGGACTAGAGGGAGTCAACTGTATAAATAAAATCAATTGCATACATTTTTAATAGAACAGTGAAGTGTTGAGATCTGTAGTGAGATTGAGTTTGGAAATATGCACACTAACTTCAGTATTACATATATTTACCCAGAACGATTGTTTCAATGGGCATCTCCATTATCATCAGCTGATTCGGATTGTCATATAATATTAGGTAAATATACGTAATAGTGAAATTAGTATGCATATTTCCATACATCTTTAATTTTATAATATTTATTGGATTTTGTAGCATAGAAAAAAAGGGTTTTACTTAAGAAATAGTATGTGAGGACTTCATAAAAATAAACTAATTGATAATATTAACGATGTTGTTTGCAGATAATGTATCTGACTTACGTGAGGAATTGTAAATTTGTGTCGCCATCCACTCTTCCATCAATACAGTTCATGCGAAGATCACTTGCTGAAATGTTTGCTCTTGATGAGGCAGCATCCTACCAGTATGTGTTTTTGTATGTGCGACAATTGGCTATTCATCTTCGCAATGCCATCACTGTGCATAGTAAGGTAAGAAGCAAAGCAGTTTGAAACCCAGATCTTTAGATTTACCTATCAGTTGAAAGACGGGTGTGAAAAGTCTACCAAACCCTTTAAGAGCCTGTTGTGGTAAACATTCAGTTATGAGGGCCCCATAAATAAAAATTGACTAGAAGAGTGCAGTAGTTAACCTGGGTTTATTATATTTTCTTTCTTTTTAGCTCAGTTATATAGAAATCCTTGAAATTCACAAGGCATAATGCAAATTGTTCTCAATTCGACATATATTTGCGGAATTTCATTTTACTGTTGCACTTCTGAGTTATGAAATAACCTAAATTTCATGTAACATGACTTTTACATAATAATACGAAAATTAAATATATTTGCAGTTTATAAATGAACTTTGACATGAATGTTGTTTTATTTGGACGAATTACTCCATTTGAAACAATAATTTTGTAATTTCCAACATTTACTCATGATGTGAAATAAATAAATACTACGGCCATGCTGGCATAGAAGAATAATTTCTCTTGGAGAGGTAAATCAACAAATTTTCACTCCAAAACAAACAGCTCACTAAGCTAAACACTAAGCTAAAACATTAAGTAGAAAAGAGAGCCAGAGAGGAAGAAATTTAGAAGCAACACACAAAATGCTAGACAAATATCACGCAAATTGAATGGTCACACTTCTATAACACCTGCACACACAAGCAATCATAAGCAACCCCTCAGTGTCTATACAGATTATATAGTTTCAAAATGCAGAAATGGTAAGAACAAATGATTATATAAAAATTATTTGTATGTCTATGTGCAATGAAGATCTACCGATGTGCAAAATTTGAGGGCAGATTTCGACATGACAACCCTGTTACTTGTAGGCTTTTAGGCAGTGCCAATTCTTTTTTTTCTCTCTCTTTAAGTAGAAGGAATATAAATTCAACTCAATTTTTTTAATTCATCAAGACGCTCGTACAAAAATCCATAGCAAGAACAATCATATTTTCAAGTAATGTTTGTTTCCAAATCATTAAAGACATAGGCCTAATTCTTTGTGAACTTACAACAAATTCCAAATCACTCTTTCCTATGATAAGCGAAAGTGTAATAAATGTAATTGATGAATTATAAAACTTACATTTTTTATAAATTTTTAAAATAACACTGCCAAATTAATAATACCACCGAAATATTCAAATTTTAAACAGAATTTTCCCTAAAAATAAAACTGCTTTTGTGGACCTCTAGTAATTTAGATCAGATATTTCTGTGAAGTTAACATCATAGTTTCTCGGCACTTGGCATGCTGGCATGGCTAGAAAGACATGTTTGGCATAGCGAGTCCTTTGGTTAAATCAACATAGGAGCATCCAAACTTGTTTAGTATATATTTATATTATTGTTAATGAAAACATGTGTAGCCCATGATCACATTGCCTGATGCCGGAATAGTAATAATTTTAATATTTGGATTATTTGTGCTGGTTTGTTCAGTGATAGCCCAGATAATCGAGAGTTTGCTGTTGTAAAATAATTGATAAAAAGTAAAACCATAAAAGCTCTCACTACTTTACCAAACTATTTTACATCCAATGTTATGTCTACGGCATCTTATTTGATTTCTATTAATTTGTTACTGAAAAAAATGCAAAGTTGTGATATTGACTGACATAACACATTCTTGGAGATTAATGTTCAAATAGTGCTTTTAAAAATGACAACATTGCAATTTGATTACAGGAATCTATTCAGGCTGTATATAACTGGCAGTTTATCCAGTCCTTACATCTGTGGACAGAGGTTCTTGGAGCTACAGCACACAGGCCACATTTACAGCCCCTCCTCTATCCTCTTGTACAAGTAAGTTATCTGTTCTTTGGAGATTTTGTACTAAATAGGGTACAAACCGGTGGTTAAATGGAAATACCGTAATAGTATGCATACATTTATCTTATGTCACTGTACTAAACACAAATCAACTCTGAACATATGATAATCCAATAGAATTTTATGCAATGTGCGGCGTTGACGAATCAGCAGTGTGCAGCTGTCTCTGTCTAACAGACAGAGAAGGGAGATGCATGCCTATTCACTAAGAGGAACAAGCAAGCATTGTTTTAAGGTATTTCATTATTTTTAAATAAGCCGTTTTCTCCTCAATGGAGCGTCGTACAGATATGGGATTTGGACTGTCGGCTTCCAAATAAATATAGCTTTCCAATGATGATTTCAGAAAAGACCTATATTAATAGATTTTGAGCATGCAAAGGAATAAGTGAAGTACATATTTTTAGTGAGGCAGCACGGTCCGTTAACTATACAACACCACAACAACCTCATTCGCTTATCACTCGTCACAAGATTCTGCCTGCTCCACCTCAGGTTCAGAGTTGTTCTGTGTTTACTCTAGGTACAATTGATAATACTCTAGGTTTGTTGATAAGGACTATGGCTCAGTATACACTGTAGGGGTAGTTCGTTTATTATTTATGTTCATTTACGGTATAATCGCTCTGTAGTTGATTGACCGATGCCATTTGCACATTAACTAGTCAGTACTCAAATTGTAAAGTTTAAAGTTCTCTTGGCAAATGTTCACTTCTTAATCAAAACGTATAAAGGTTGGCATTAAATAATCGATTGACTTTAATTGTGCTATTTTCAATTTACTGGTACTAGTAGAGCTGTGTAGTTAGGAAATCACTTCTGTACTGTATTTTTAATCCCCCAGAACAAATAAGTATTTATTAAGTCCCAGAAGGGTACTTTATGAGATTGTGTGGGAGATGGGAAAATGTCTGTCCGTCTGTCTGTAGGTGCAATAACTCAAATATGCTTTATCGGATTTTTATGAAACTTGGTATATGCATTTATAACATCCATGGGAAGAAGCCTATTAATATTGGATCAAATCGGTTGACTGGTACCAGAGCATTGCCTAATTTAGTGCCTATTTTATGGTAACGTATTAGAAAGAATTTATCAAAAGCAAATTGGTTCTCATGGCAACATATTGTTTTACAGTGTTTGTATACAGCTTTGGAAGTTACAATAGAGTTAGCTTTGACAAATAACACTACCCACATATTCCTTCACATATGCTTATCAAATTAGACCTTTGGTCTTCCATAAACCCTGCTTAATGAATCGATCTGGACCTTAACTCGGAAATCGGTAACAAAAATAACTGATTCTCTGCTGCAATTATCACTGATTAAACAAAAACATTCTGACACCTTGTTACATCTGTTTACCTGATTTTAATATTATTTAATTGTTTAAGTAATTATTATTTAATTAACCAGCAGTAATATCTGTAGTTAGCTGGATGCTTCTTTTGTTTGCAAACACAAAACATACATTTGGTTAAAAAATATTTTATAAAGCAGAGGAGAAGAATAAATTAAGGAATTTCATTAGTACTTCTACGTATTGAGTGTGTTACTAAAGCATTAAAAGACATTTATTCTGGTTGTTGCAGGTAATTATTGGAACAATAAAACTAGTTCCAACTGCACAGTATTATCCTCTACGCTTCCACTGTGTCCAGATGTTGATTCAACTCTCTAAGCAGACAGGGACATTCATTCCAGTTCTCCCATTTTGTTTAGAGGTAAGTTTGGCACTCTGATATGCAAATAGCAAACATAACGTTGTTTAAGACTTGGGTTATTCTAAAGTACTAGCATTTGGAGTTTCCTACATCTGGGTTTTCTTACTATGCTTTGTCAAGAAAGAAAGAAAGAAAGAAAATTGAAGAAGAAAGATGAAAAAAAAAGTTTTGTGTCTAAGTCATACAAAGTAGGGAAGTTGAACTTCCACATTAGTGAGAGATTTTTAAAAATGGAAATCAGTTTAAGATAATATTCGAGTTCACTCAGTAACACTTTGCGATTCCTTTGACCAGCATTTTTTAGGGTTGGAGAGATAGCCCTAAAGGAATCAGAATGGTTGTTCAATCCATTCATTATTAAAACTATATCTGTCAGCTTAATTTTAGTCATACAGCAAACTCCTGATTATCTGTGGATATACACTATTATTGTTAATGAAAACTCAAGAGTATAACGAGCAATATGAAAATTTAGTAGCATTTACAGTATATTAAAATCACATTAGATCATACATGTAGCCCACGATAATCCTGCTTGAAGCTAAAATAGTAATAATCCTAGCATTCAGATTATCTGTGTGTTTTTTTTTTAGTATTCATGCATGTCACAGTTCCAATTAATAGGGATAATCGGAAATTTGCTGCATATGAATGCTTAAAACTAAAACTGGATTAAAAATTTGACTTTCAAAACAAACCATTTCCTGAGTTCTAGTTAACTTTGTAAGGCTAAAATTATTAAAATAACTCATTTTCAACAGAAAAGGGTTAATATTAAATATATTTATTACAATATTCCGCCTTTACCCTTAAGGCTAGTTTGAATCATTGACTGATAAAGAATCATCTTCTCTTTGACACCACATATCAGTGTGAATCTTGATTCTGTTGCCATTTAAGCAATACTGGAGTTATTGCAATACAGAATTTGACATTTGTTTGTAACTCACCATGTTTCAGCTTTATGTTAGCAAACCTGTGTTGTTCAGCAATCACATTGCTCTCATTAACACCTGATTAAGATTTTGCCGGCTATTTATTACTCATTAATGCACTCAGTAATGTCCTATATCCTTCAATTTCCACTAAAATCTCTTGTAACCAGCAATCATTAAACCAAAGATACCAGAGCAGCAGCATCAGAAAATGACAACATCATATAGTATTCTGCTTGGTCTTCTTTCTGGCATTTAAATTTTCACTGTGTTCTGTGATATGTGACTTCTGGAAAAGATGAAATGCCATTCCCAGCACCTTATTCCTTGAGAAAGATGACAGAAAATATTGATCGTATAATGGGGTAGTTACTGGAATTCATGCAAATGAAGCTGATAGGAATGCAGAGTTTTATAACATTTTTTGAGCATATTTTCCTTGTCTGAACACGAAAATTCAAACTTATTTTCATATTTCCATACAAAGTAAATTTTGATAGCTTCTGCAAACTATGATCAGGTAGGGTTTCTGGGAGGTTGAGGCTCCCAGACTGAGACATCGGCACAGGAAGGTGGTAAGGTTGTCAGCCATATGCACCAGCCCCTTTTTACCCCCCAGGAATACTCCTGGTACTCATTTCTGCTAAAGGCTGGAGTCGAGCCCAAGGCCATAGTGCCACCAGAAGGATTAGGCCAATGGAAAAATCCCACCGATCTCATCAGAAATCGAACCCACAACCTTCCGGTTCGTAGCGCAGTGCCTCAACCACTACACGGTGTACCCCACTGTGATCAGACAAACACACAAAAAACAATAAAAGATGGCTGTTGTGCCACTATATCTATGCAGGACATTACATCATTGCCAAATTATACACACTTTTCTTCATATTATTGAAGCTACAGGGCCATTAGCCTTGAGAATGAAGTGTTCCTCAATCCCTGACATAATTTATGACAGGAAGTGTTTCTCTTTCTAAAGTCGTTCTTCTCATGGGCATGTTCCTCCCTTCCATGATTTTCAGAATACTGTACTATTAAATTAACTAAACTGCCAGCTGTAAGTTTTACTGTGGTAGTTTAATAATTTCACTTTTAGACACTTATAATTATTTTGATACCTTCAAAATATAAGTTCAATTATATTACCACTAAAACTAACAACTAACAACAAACAACTTTTGGTATAAACTTTAGAGTGTTTTTATCTGTCAGAATAAATAAATAAATGTGTACGTTGCTACCTGAAGTTTGAGGACACTGAACTTGAAAGCAATATTAGAACATGATCTTAACAAAGATGTTATTTTCACAGGTTTTGGATGGCTACAACTTCAACAAACCACATAAAAAGATGTCAATGAAACCTCTGGATTTCAGATGTATTCTCAGGTTATCCAAGTCACAACTTCAGGAGAATGGCTTCAAGGATACTGTAGTAGAGTCTATATACCAGCACATATTGGAATATCTAGCTAATGAATCTCATACCATATGCTTTCCTGATCTTGTTGTTCCAACCATCATTCAGGTGAGTTTTTATTTACTTATGAAGTAAACATTGTCCTAACCGTAATTTCGCTTTGCATTTAAGTTTTAATATTCTGTGTATTCTACACTATTTTCATGCTTAATTTTCACAATGCAGGACTTGATTGCAGTGAACTCTCGATAAACCAGACTAAAGTGGGCAGGAGTCTGTCCGAGTTATGAAATGTCCGGCTTATGGAGGGGAAATGAGGAAATGATATCTAAGTAATAAAATTTTGTGTTTAAGGTACAACAAGAAAATCCCTTCCATGCCAAATACATCAATTTATCATAATGAAAACGTGGTAAAGTACAATGCACCCATTTGGGTGAAATAAATGAAATAAAAACCAACTTAACATAAAAAAATAATGAATTTACATCACCACCCATAAAGATAATTCTAAATAATATACTCATAAATAAAATTCTAGCATATTCAGCCTTACCTTAAATATAGGCACCTTACAGTTGGAACAAAAAACAAACAACACTTCAGTACTATAATAAAATTTCTAATCAGAGTCTGAAAATCACACTGTTACATTATTTGGATACGATAATGATTGATGTGGGCACTTTGAGCATATTTTTGTGTGGAGATTTAGGTCTAGAGAAACTGTAAATGTTCTTCTGTATACACTTTTTCTGTTGCTTTTGAATAATTACTTCTCTTGCGGTCCTGAAGTGGCCGTAGAATGACTGTAGATCTGAGTCTGGGCCGTCAAGAATCTGTCCGAGTTATCCAAAGTCCGGCATATTGAGGTCTGAATTATCGAGAGTTCACTGTATATAGAAAGTAAAGTTGGTTTATAGTAATTTACAGTAAAACCCGTTTTTAATTAAACACAAGGGCCCTTAATTTTTCCCCTAAGTGGGTATTTTCATTAAAAGAGAGTTTGCCAAAAATAACAAACGCAGAAGTCTCCCCATTTGTGAACTTCCTACTCCACTCATACACTTGCTGCAGTGATAAACATGCATCACCATACTGGACCTTCATTTGCCTATGGACTTCAATAGGTTTCACGCCTTCACTGTTCAGAAAACGTATGACAGAATGCTGTTCTTCCTTGGTGCATGTCACAAGTGGACCAGCCATTTTTGAACTGGTATTGGGGCAGCGTTTTGCTTGTCTCCAGTATTCTGCCACCTGTGGGTCATTCTTGAAAGCATTGGTAACACTCCTGCCAACTTATAGATCAGTGGTGCAAATTTTCGATTTTTAATTTCATTTTTAAGGTTTTCATTTGACTCCCCCTCGTAGTATGAATTCTAAAAATGTTTATTCCTTAATAGGAGTTATTCCATCCTTCTTATCCTTTCTTGCTTTGTTTTTACCATTTATTGAGTATTAAGCAGACAATAAAATGAATTATCCCATGAAACAGTGGAAATGAAAATATTGACCAATGAAATGATTTGCAGTAATTTCATTGTACAAAAGGACAAACTTTGTACGTAGTACAGTGTAATACTGTATGTAACGTATTACTAAGAATGAGGTTTATTTATTTCTCTCTAAATTTCCTGTCTAAAGTCAAGGTGTGAGTTGAGGTTTTTCATGTTTTCATTAACCCCTTCAAAGCTGAATTTATATTTTAATATAGCATTCATCAACTAAGTCACTACCGGTAGTGAGTTATAAGTTCAAAATCAATTAGGAGAATTTTAAAGGAGTATCTGCTTTCCTTGGATGACAATTTAATATGTAGATAAATATCTTCATATTTTAAAATAAAGGTAAAGGTAAAGTGATCCCTATACAGGCCATGGAGGCCCAGAGGGTTCCAGGAGGCTGAGGCTCCCAGATTTTGGACATTCAGCAGATGAAGGTGGTAAGGTTGTCAGCCTTATGCACCGGCCGCCTTTACCCCCAGGAATGCTCCTGGTACTCATTTTTGTTAGAGGCTGAGTCAACCCCAGGGCCATTGTTCCACCAGAAGGATTTGGCCAATTGAAACATCTCAACGACATCATCGGGAATCGAACCTGCAACCTTCCGATTTGTAGCACGGCACCTCAACCACTACGCTATAGCGTACCCCATTTTAAGATAAAGCATTATAATAATTCAAACGAAGTAATATACACAGTGGAGCACATGAATAACTGAACTAGTTAAATATTATATTAACACTTAATGCTTCACTTACGTCGCTGTTTATGAGCAGGACATGTTTCGGGATTCTTATCCCATCTTCGGCTCCAATTGTCAGTCGACCAGCAGCTGAAGATGGGATAAGAATCCCGAAACATGTCCTGCTCATAAACAGCGACGTAAGTGAAGCATTAAGTGTTAATATAATATTTAACTAGTTCAGTTATAAAGCATTATGTTTATTTTTCGGCCTTTATGCAATTTTTGTGAGGCATAAGTACATCATTAGCAGTGAAAATATTAAAATGATAAAAAAAATCCTCTAATCTATTCCTGACAAATCAGAATTTGGAGAATTTTTGTAATAAATATTGAAATTGTATGCCTATTGACCAAAATAAAGCTTGTAAAACAGAAATGATCTGTTGACTTTAAGTTTATAAGTTTTCTTATGCTTTCAGCTAAAGAAATTTGTCAAGGAGTGCAAATCACCAAACCACAGCAGGAAGATGAAACAGGTACTAGAAAAAATCGAAGAGAATTCACGAGTTATAGAAAATGAACGCAAAGATGTTACCTTTGTATTGAGTGACAGGAAAAGCATTGATGCCTGGGAAACTAACATGAAACTTAATGGTACACCTCTCGCTAAGTTCTTTGAGTCTTGGAATAAAATTAACATTCGACAGCTGGCCAAGAAAGCTACAAATAATGAGAAGGTAAGAACACAGAATTTTTTATGATCGTTTACGCATGAATAGACCTAGGAAATTTAGGAAAATGCCTATTTAGTTCCTTAAGGAAAATTTTCAAAATAATTGCAGACTTTAGCAATTAATGGAAAATTGCACTCTTTGGGAGCAGTTTTATAGTGCTTAAAATGGGGGTAAATGCCTATTTCTTCTTCTTTGTGTCTAAACAAGTAATTTGTCACTGACTTTAATGGGTTTTCATAAGCAAGAACATCATTGTGATTTTTCTGATATTCTTATGATATAAAAAATTAGAATGAACATGAGGAGAGAGTATACTACCGGTATTCATTTTACAATGGTGCTGCTTGCTTTTTAGGCAAATTACCACATGATGCAGCATGTGATTCAATCTCTATTTAATACAAGGGGGAGTCCGAAAATAAGGTTCCCTGGCGACTGTGTACAGAGGTGTGGATGAAAGACACAAAATATGAGACATTAAAGATAAGACATACTTTTATTTTCCACATAATTACCATGTACATTGAGACATTTGTCATACCGCTTTAGAAGCTTCAAAAAGCCCTCCAGGAAAAAAATCAGGACTCTGCGTACGGAAGAAGCGTCGAATGGCTTGTGTGACGTCAGCAGTGCTCCCAAAGCGCCTTCTGCTGAGAGTCTTCTTCAAAGCCGGAAACAGATGGAAATCACTGGATACGAGAACGGGACTGTATGGTGAATGGGCTACTCACTCCCGACCAAGGGTTGCAATATGGTTTTGTGTTGCCGTTGCCAATTGTGGTCTCCCATTGTCATCCAACAACAGAATGCTAGATTGGAGCTTTTTCCGAATCTCCTCCATTTTTGACAGGGTGTGACAGTACTGCGTAGCAGTGTTGGATCCATCCTCCAAAAAGTCCAGCAACAAAACCCCTTAGGGATCCCAGAACACTGTCCAACTGATGTCTTGTTTCCCCCATTGCTGTTTGATTTCCTGTGAAAAAATAAAAGGGAAACTTATTTTTGGACTCCCCCTCATATTGAAAGAAAACAAACATTACAAGTTTTTACCAAAATAGATTACATATTACATGTGGTTACATAATATACTTCATGGTGTAGTATAGTATATGTGTTGGATTATACCTACCGAAGCTGCAATAATACTATCTGAAAGAGAAATAAGGTCGACTTTTGCCAACCCGAGGCTTAATAGAACATCTGCTTTATATTGATAAATTCTTCCTCCGGCACCAATAGTTATTTGATACAAAGGCTAAAAGAAGCATTTTGGAGGGGGGGGGCACTTGTAGGTATGTTTGCGGAACGAGCCCATAAAAGAGAGTGAAGCAATCCTATAAGCAAAATAAAATCATTTTACCACATGGATCATATACTATTTTTTAGACAGCCATTAACATTTATGAAATAATAATAAATGTTATTGTAGTAAATTATGCACTGTAGAGCCAGGCATGTTGCAGTTTGCAGACAGCTGACAGCTGTTATTGATTTTTCTCTAACACTGCTGCCAACATGAAAATTCTTTTCACCCATCAAATACATCGACTTTTGCAATCACCGTGAGAAATTTCACATTTAAAAAGGCATAATGAATTTTAAAATTGTCATTTTTTTAATCAAACTGAGTCTATTTAATAATCATATGCAAATATTTTAAACTAAATGAGTGTTTTCCATGTAACGGATACCAAAATTGGTACCAGTGGAGTGGCATAAAGATTTTATAGCACTTGTGAAATAATGTGCAACTTTCACTTCGTGTGTCGTGCTATAAGTTCTATATTAATTCAAGTTTCTAAAAAATATATTAATATTAAATAATTAAATATTTAATATTAAATTTAATAATATGGAATATCCAATTTTTAAAAAGTAATAAATTCAAATCTTAATAAACTTATCGATAATTTATCAATATTAATATTAGATGGAAATCTACAGTTGATATCTGTAGCAAGATTGAGATCGGAAATATACACACTATACTTCACTAAAAGATATATTTACCCAGGATGATCATTTCAATGAGTCTTCCCACCATCATCATCTGATTCCGACTGGTCCTCTAGCAGCGGGTGAATGAACTTGTCGATCAAAGTTCCTTGTTTGGGAAAAAATATTCATTAAAAAGAACCGAAATGATCAACAAGTCAATTCACCCGCTGCTAGAGGACCAGTCGAAATCAGCTGATGATGGTGGGAAGACCCATTGAAATGATCATCCTGGGTAAATATAGGCCTACCTTTTAGTGAAGTATAGTGTGTATATTTCCGAACTCAATCTTGCTACAGTTATCGACAATTATTGATATTATGCAACTTACACAGTGAAGTGACTGTAATGAATTAATCTGTTCTATGAGTTGAGTTGAGTTGTTATATTTCAACTGCATTGCTGACTGACAAATCTCTCTCAGGATAATACTGATGCATGCCTGGTGTATATTTTCTGAATATATCAAATTAAAATCCATCTGCTGCTCTTACTCCTTTTAGGTCAAAGAAGTTCAATATTTGCTTTATTTCTTGTGTGTTCTAGTTCTCAAAATAATATTAATTGTTATAAAATTGACTAAAGTGTTAGTATATTTTGTAACTTGTTTGTAACGAGTAAAGGAAGACCAAACATATTGAAATACGAGGGCTGTTCGTAAAGTAAGTTCCAGTCTCTCACAACACGCGAATGAGTGGTGCTAGCATCGCGAACTGTGTTCCGTTGTGTAGCTTGGTTCATTACGTTCACGGCAGTATAACTGTGAGATTGTTTTCGGCCATTTATCTCAACAATACAGGCGTTTGAAATGTGCGCAGCGATAAGAGATCCCGCCAAGTGTGAGGTATATGGAGCAATACGATTTCTGTGAGCAAAACAAATGGCACCGGCAGCATTTCATCGTGAGATTACTGAAGTGTACGGGAACATTATGAGTGACACTAAGGTTCGACGTTGAGGTCGTGAAATTCATAACGGACGCACTAACGTCCATGATGGAGAACGAAGTGGCCGACCGTCTGTTGTGAATGATGAACTTCTTGCAAAAGTGGATGAAGTGGTCAGAGAGAATCTCCGTTTCACCATGTCTCCACTCTCAGAGCATTTTCCACAAAATTGTTGGACTGTCGGATCACAGCGATTTCAAACGGATGAGGAGCTCAAGGAGAGCATCAACGGGCGGCTACAGGCACAGGCGGCAGAGTTTTATGCAGAAGGAATTTCAAAGCTCGTGAAGCGGTATGACAAATGTCTGAATGTTAGCGGAAATTATGTTGAAAATAGCTGAAAGAGTGTACTGTTCACTGGTGTGTAATAAAAGTCCCTACAATAAAGGGTTTTCTGAAAAAAAATATATCGGAACTTACTTTACGAACCGCCCTCGTAAATACAGTGTAGGATTGATGTGGAACAACTGTTTTTATTCTTATTTATTTATTTATTTATTTTTACAGCTTGGAGAGTACAATCTTCCCACTCTGAAGAAGACTTCCAAACAGAAAGCTAGTGATGATGGTCCTGTTGAACTTTTCCCATCTTCGGATGAGTCTGATGAGGATATAGCTTCAACATTGGGGTAATTATATCTTTCCTGTCGTATGTCAAGTATTTTTATTTACTTGTTTATTATTCAGAAGTTTAACCTTATTTTACCCAAGGGTGTGTTAATGTTATAGTTATTTAAAAACATAAACATACATCTCTAAATATTAAATCATAATATATGGATATTAGTGCATGAAAGGGCTAACAATGTCCAACAAACACCTCCTTGATGACTTTTTTAATAATTAATTTTTCATTTTAGTGTGTCAAATTGTACTATATATAGTTATTTATTATGTAAATTATGATAAATTGCCTTTATATTATGCTACTTAAATTAGTTGGGATTATTATTTAAACTTATCTTTTATGTGTATTAATATGGTAGTTTTTTTGTGTATTACTGTATTTATGATGTATATTATGTATCATACTTAAGCTGCTGTTGCCATTTTCTCTGTATTAAAAAAATTTTTTTGTATTGTCCCTCCTACGAGCCATTGGCTCTTTGGGATCTTTTTTGTCAAATAAATAAAATAAATAAAAAATAGTTATTTACAAACATTATAATACACTACTCTTATTTCCAACCTCTTTAAGCCTTAAAATTTATTTGAATAAACTGAGGCAATCAGTTTGTTTAATTGTTTAATATACAGTGCACTCACTAAACTCTATATAATCCATTATATAACCTAACAGGACATTGTTATGTTCTGTAGAAGAATATTGTCCTTGTCCTTCTTGTCCTCAATGAATTTTTCCTTCATTATATTTCCCTTTTTCCTCTTGAATCGGGTACTAATTTTTGTAGGATGAGCATACTTGTCACAGCTTCTGTTGCTCTTTTTTATGTTTTAATTCACTTCAGAATCATTCATTTCCCAAATTATATTTATCACTTTCCATTTAACAAATGTATATTCAAAAATTAATAACATCAGAGCTGTGCTTATTTAAAAATAAAATTCTACTTCCAGAGCTTTCGTTGATGCCTGAACTGTATGTGTTAATATATATGTGAGCTAACAGATGCCTAAACTGTAAGTGTGACAAAATTAGCTTGATCAGAATGGTTAGTGTGTATTTTCATTCCCCTCCCTCCGTTCAAAGATTATATTTGGATACAAATTTCTGAACTTGCTTTAAGTGAAGAATTAAGATTATGCTTTATTGATAAGTTTCCATTGCTTACTTACATTGATGTTCATTTCATCATTGCAGTTCACCTCCAAAGAAAACTAAGCGGGGAGCACGTGGAGGAAAGAAAAAAGCCAAGGTAGCAAAGACAACAGAAGTGGTCGACATGGAAAACATACCAGATGGTGAGGAGGACATTGTTCAGGATTTGAGACTTTCTGATCTGGAGTAAGCAGTGTGGACCATCTAATGGTAAGTAATATTGGTTATCATGACATATTCCATTCATAAGATGTGTACCGTATTTATCTGAATATAAGCCGCACTTTTTTTCCTAGATTAAGCCCAACAAAATATGCCTGCGGCTTAAAATCGCGTACGAGTGTTTTTAGGCAATAATGGTAAAAATGAGCACAATATAGCCGGTTGATCCATCGTAGCTGGTTTCCCAACTCCAAGCACCGTCACCTATCGATTATCTCGAATCTCCACGACTATCGATATATTAATCGATTTAACATCGAAAATATATCGATTTAATCGAAGCATCGTAAAAATGCATAAAAAGTGATGTTTTGCGTATTTTGTCATTTTTATAGCGGTATTACAGAATATGCATGTATTATAAAATGCCCAGAAGTAAAAAAATGCCGTAACATATGGGAATGTGAATAAAGGCAATTTTGAACTGATGGTAACTGAGTGCAGTTAAGAAAAGTAGAAAAATCGCGCGAAATTCAACACTGATAGTCATATGAAGTGTCAAGTACTGATTTCTGTTTTCTTTTTAGTAAGTTTTATTTAATTATATTAAATAAATTTAGAATATCATAACTTAAGTCAGCTGGTACTTTCTTTTTCTTATTTCAGGCCTATTTTGGCTAAGAAATGTGTTACTTTAACATTATGAAAATGAGGCAATTTAATTTTTCACTTTGGGGTTAATTTAATTATTTTTCCTTTACTTTACTGCTAAAAGGCAGGTGCGGCTTATATTCGGATAAATACGGTATTTGATATTAACTCATAAAGTTCAGCAGTGCCAGTCACGATTGTTTATCTCATTATATGCTTGCAAGGATTGCAAGAATGCAAATGTTATCTTATAAATATATGTCAGCTTGATACTGGACACGTGAAGGCATCAGCACAGTATAGTATAACAGTAGCGAAGCTCCATACAGTTTTTTTCAACCGGCGCGACTGCAGCACTCGTAGCGGTGAGCTAGAAGCAACACAATATGTTACATTTTTGCTTATGAAAAATGTCAATAATATTTTATGGAAATGCTTGTGGTGCTATAAATTGCACCAACAGCCAAAGGAATTCTCCCGATTTA